>CM048843.1:64546033-65746033 GCA_026545765.1 Plantago major
TTTACTACCCGAGGCTTTGAAACATTTCAAATCGAGAAATCTCTACTGCAAAGGGGCTATTCAAGAACAATTAGCCGATCTAGATTTACGAATTATTCTAGATAATTCTTTGGTAGAATGGAAAGAATTAGGGAAGAAGGACCACAGAAATGAATGGGAAGATCAAAAGGTTGGAAGAAGAAGGGATTTTTGGTTAGACGCATGGAATTAGCTAAGCATTTTATTCAAACCAATATAGAACCGAATGGATGGTTTGTGTTTATTACCAGTCCTTCCTCCCGAGTTAAGACCCATTGTTCAGATAGATGGGGGTAAATTAATGAGCTCGGATATTAATGAACTCTATCGAAGAGTTATCTATCGAAACAATACTCTTACCGATCTATTAACAACAAGTAGGTTTACGCTGGCGAATTAATAATGTGTCGAGAAATTAGTCCAAGAAGCCGTGGATACACTTCTTGATAATGGAATCCGGGCAACCGATGAGGAAATCATAATCAAGTTTACAAGTCATTTTCGATGTAATTGAAGGCAAAGAGGGAAGATTTCGCGAGACTCTGCTTGCAAACGGGTCGATTATTCAGTCGTTCCGTCATTGTCGTAGGTCCTTCGCTTTCATTACATCAATGTGGATTACCCCACGAAATCGCAATCGAGCTTTTCGGACATTTGTAATTCGTGGTCTAATTAGACAACATCTTGCTTGAACATAGGAGTTGCTAAGAGTCAAATTCGGAAAAAGAACCTATTGTATGGGAAATACTTCAAGAAGTTATGCAGGGCATCTGTATTCTTGAATAGAGCACCCACCCTGCATAAATTAGGCATACAGGCATTCCAGCCCGTTTTAGTGGAAGGGCGTGCTATTTGTTTACACCCATTAGTTTGTAAGGGATTCAATGCAGATTTTGATGGGGATCAAATGGCTGTTCATGTACCTTTATCTTTGGAGGCTCAAGCGGAGGCCCGTTTACTTATGTTTTCTCAGATGAATCTTTTGTCTCCAGCTATAGGCGATCCCATTTCCGTACCAACGCAAGATATGCTTATTGGACTCTATGTATTAACGAGCGGGAATCGTCGAGGTATTTGTGTAAATAGGTATAATCCATGGAATAAGGATCCCTGGCCTCAATGTGTTTCAGAACCTGCTTGGGGATAGGAAAAACCTGAAGCCAATAGCTAGTAACTGAAAACAAAACACTTCGAATCAATTGGTATCTTCCTACGTAACTTAGCATCCTCGAACTCCAATGATGCAGCTTAGCCACTATCTTGTCAATAAGAGGCCTACACTTATGAATAGATAGTTTCCTGCTAGTAAGTGGGACTCCCAAGTATTTAAATGGAAGAGAGCCACTAGAAAACCCGATAGTAGCCAAAATCTGAGCCTGCTCAGCATCATTCACCCCTTTGAAATACACTTTACACTTGCTTTTATTTGCAACCAATCCAGTAGCAGCAGAAAAAGCATGGAAATGTTCCATCATTAAATTAGTGAATATCAACAAGTCATCAGCAAAGCATATATTAATAATCTGCAACCTCTCACATTTGGGATGATAATTAAAGTCAGGTTGCAATCTGAGCTGTAGCAGACATCTGTGAAGGTATTCCATTACGAGCACAAATAGTAGAGGAGATATAGGATCTCCCTGTCTCAACCCCCTTTTAGCCTTCAACAGTCTACTATGATGACCATTAATAGAATACCTATAGGAAACAGAAGTCACACATACCATTATCCAACGAATGAACTGTCCGGGAAAATTCATTTCTTGCATAATCATTTCCAATGCATCCCATTCCACCGTGTCATATGCTTTCTGTAAATCCATTTGAATGGCACATCTAGGTGATAAATGATGCCTACCATAACCTCTCAAAAGTTCATGTGCAAGTAGGATGTTATCATGTATGACCCTCCCAGGAATGAACGCAGATTGACTGTCATTGACAACAACATTTATCACCTTGCTTAATCGAGCCGTAAGTGTCTTGGAAATGATCTTATACAAAGTTGTACAGCAGGCTATGGGCCTCATGTCCTTCATTGTCTTAGCAGAAGTAGACTTAGGAATTAAAGTCACCAAAGCACAATTCACCGCTGGATAGAGCACCCCATTCTGAAAGAAATCATGTATCGCTGCAACAATGTCATTTTTAAATATCCTCCAAGCTGCTCTAAAGAACTTAGAATTGTATCCATCAAGCCCCGGAGCTTTAGTCTCACCAATCCCTTTTAATGCTTGAACAATCTCATCTTCAGACACAGATTTAATTAAAGTCTCATGATGCCAACCATTTAATTGAGGTCCATCCCTGAGTGCAACAATATTAACACCCTGCCGGCTAGGGGAAGTCTGACCAATCAAACCACCATAAAAGTCGAGCACTTCGTTTTCAATATCTTGTTGCTGGGTCAACACCCTACCAGATCTGGTTTCCAATCTGTAAAGTCCAACCCGCTTATTCTTATCTCTCACCGTAGCATGAAAAAATGAGTTATTTCCATCACCCAATTTGATCCAATCCACCTTTGCTTTTTGTTGAAGAATCTGTTCCTCCAATTCAGTAGCTTCCAGGAGTTGATCAGTAAGAGCCTTAACCCTTAGAATATGGTTCTCATTAAACAAGTTAGCAGTTAGAGTGTGTTGTGCTTGGAGAAGTTGATCCCTAGTATCATGTATATGTTTAACACCATTAGTAACCTGATGTGTTAAACTTCGCAAGAATGGTTGCAGCTTCTTCAGCTTCCTCCAAACCACAAACATGGGCCTACCAAATTCCACTATATTCCAGTGTAGCTCCACCAGTTGAATAAAATCAGGTTTCTCAGCAATACAATTCAAAAATTTGAAAGCTTGCCGGGGTCTGGTGATACTTCGATGTTGGCCATGGATCAAAATCTTCAAAGGCGAGTGGTCTGAAATATGTGTCTCCAACACCTCAACAATACAATCTGGATACTTCAAGAACCAATCTCTATTACATGGTACCTATCGATCCTAGAGCAAATCATCCCAGTCGTATGCTTATTTGACCATGTGAAATAAGGTCCAGTGGAATCGTGCTCATACAAATCAATATCATCCAACAATCCTTCAAAATCACTATACTCCCCAGCCTGAACAAGATTGCCTCCAATTCTATCCCCAATGCACATTATTAAAATCCCCAGATATTATCCAAGGGATTTGTATCTGAATAGATACCCCCTAAGAATATTCCATAATAGTCTTCGCTGCTCAAGCTGGTTATGAGCATAGACCACAGTAATCCAGTATAACAACTCACCTTGCAAATCATAAACCCCACAATGCAAATGTTGTGCAGAAGAAGACACCAATTGGATATTCAAACAGTCAGGTTTCCAACCAAACCATATTCTGCCATTTATATGATGACTATAATTATCATGCCAACACTATTGTGAGCCAAAAATCCTTCTAATCCTATCCACATTAGCTAGTTTCACCCGAGTTTCTAATAAAGCAAAACAAGACAAATTTAATTTCCTGAGATGGGCTGCAATCTCAATATGCCTTGCTCTTTTATTCAAGCCCCTTACATTCCATGTCAAGATCATGGAACCTTCTCAGAAACAACAATGGGGTCAGTTCCAATCCTCAAAGCTGCAAATGAGTTTACACATCCATAATCAACATTGCCAAACTGTACTGAATGTGATAAGTTCTCAGTCATTATACTTTTTCCTTTATCTACCCTTGGTGAAGGTATAACTGCAGAATCAGTAACTACAGGTTGGGAAGTACTCAGAGCTGTAGTACGCGCCTGGTTAGGTTGCAGTGCAGTATCTGCTATTACTTGCCAATTCTTCTGTTGCATAACCTTTTTCTTTTGCTGAGCAGGTACAGCCACCGGTTTCTTTTGTAAAGAGCAATCATGCCCAACTTTGTTACAACGTTTACAGAACAACGGTTGCCATTCATAAGTGACCTGTTGCTGAAACTTATTCCCTTTAGGATCCCTGATCACTACAGACTTCTTCAATTCCTTAGTAATATCAATTTCAACAAGCACCCGGGCATATGAAACTCTCAGTTTCCTTGCTGTGCATTCATCAGTCATCATTGGTTTACCCAAAGCACTGGCGATTTTACTAAGGCTGCTATCACTCCAATAAACTAATGGTAGTTGAGGAAACACCACCCAAATAGGCATCACACGCAGCATATCATCCTTAAGCACAGAGTTTGCAGACCACTCTTTCAGAAACATAAGTTGTTTATAAATGGTGTAAGGACCATTACACATAACTGCATCTCTATCACTCTCCGATTTAAAGCGCAGCAGAAAATAGCCTTCTTCGTTGTAATAGAGCTCAGGCATGGTCACAAAATTCCAGACATTACTTATGAAATTCTTAACCGCATTCATTGATAATTCCTCTCCAACCACATACATAATCAATGTGTTAGCCTAGAAAACCAGTTCAGAAACCACATCTGCCTCACTAATGGAAACTTCAATTTCACCGTCTACAATAGTTGGGGCAATAAACCGTACCTCATTACCATTCGATTGGAGGCGATTTCCTCGAATCACATCCACCCATGGCAATGGCGGAACTGAAATTACCTGCTCCCCAATCGCAGCAGGTATCTTCGGTACCAGGTTAGTAGCCTCTTCAATCACAGTCTCCTCTTGAATCACATCCAAATCCGACATCGGCATCGGTGTTGCTGGAAGTGAGATCGGAACTTTGACCTGTTCCCCAATCCCATCCCGTCCTTGTCGATTCGAACCAGATCCATTACCCACATCACCATGTCGATTCGTAGCTGTTGGTTGTTGTAGTATAGCTCTGACCACCGCCTGCTTTCTTGGCCGGCCGCGCCCCTTTGCATGACTTGTACGGGAAATGTTTCTCACCTACACTATGTGAGAATCACACATAGTAGCAGAGTAATTATAAAATATTGTAATAGTTAATAAGAAAACACAAGCAAAAGTGTCAATAGTTCGCTTAGTTCAAACGACCTAACTCGGTTGTTAAAAAATTACCGTGTCTTTCCCCTGTTTGTCGAGCCACTCTAAGCATTTGTGACGATGATTTGGACCTTCCTTCTTACTAGGAACGTTCACAGGGTGAAACGGAACTAGTGCCCACACGTTCTCCCCTCCTGTCGTCCTTTCGTTTGCTAGTAAATCGAGAAAGGGACCTTCTATTGCTCTATTCGAGTTATAGATGTCACCTAAGAAAATTTTCTTAGCGCTATACTGTAATGTTCGAAACTCGGAGAACTCAGGCGGGAAGCAATCCTCTAGAGGGGGAGATTCATTTAGCACATGAGCTTCCGGAGGGATAGTAGGTCTCCCTCTAGCGTCCCAAATGAATAGGTAAATCGAAAGGTCAAACAACTGCGAAAGCGAGATGGATCAACATTTGGTATTGGCCCGATATCTTGGACAACATGGGACATTAGAGAATCGTAAATGACTACCACTTTTCTAAAAGTGGTTGAGAGTTGTTCAATGTATGAATAAAATGGCTCTCTTAGATGTATCGTCGAAGTAAGGGATGGAATAATATGTGAAGGAAACTTTGTGCATGTATTTTTAGGATCGGGGGTGGATTTTTGAAAGGAGGCGATAGATGAAGGGTCCCAGCCACAAACTCGAGACCTTATTTGAAGAACGTGGGTGGTGGTCCCGACATAGTAGACAGGGATGTCGCGGGTGGAGATAAGGCGGGAGTGGTGGAGGATTTGGTTTAGATGGCCTTGTGCCGGAAGTGGCACCATCACCACCACTACTTGGCCTAGAGAACCTTGTTCCATGGTGTTGGGAACAAGATTTTCTTGGCTATAAGCTTTTGATGCCATTTGTTGATCTTGGGTTAGTGAAAGGTGTTTTTGTTAAGTACAAGAGGAGAGACTGGTTGAATTTGTGTTGTGTAGGTATATAATGAATTTGGATATCATTAGTTTATGCATTGAAGTTGACAATTAAGTGATTAACTCTATAATGTAGTCCAGATCGATTTCCGTCTAAATTTGGCATCGCATTATATATTAAAGGTAATTTATAATTCAATTTCACTTTAAGATCGAAATAAGAATATGACAATAAATATAGAAGATTTAAAATCAAGTAGAGAGAATATGTAAGAACCAGATAAATAGTTTATATCAGGAATAATAGATAGCGGTAGTTACGGCTGGCTGAAGAGTCACACATGTCACATATCTTATACTAAGGCGCAGTCAGTACTGAAACCCCATGTAGACTATCGTCTAGCTCAAAGCTGTCACCAGTGGCTAGCTCAACTACAAACCTCAGGCAGAATATCAACTTATAGACACGGCTGACATCTCCTAATCTAATGCAACGAATACTCATGTCTCGCTATAAACATAAATAAACAATGCATCTTTCCTCAAATAACACATGTATGAACGACAATCGCATAACCAACATAGATGCTAAAACTATTCCATCATATATAAACCAAGTAATCAAAGGTCCCGGCCAACCCTTACACATGTAAATTAGCCTGACATAACTGAAAGTAAACAAACAAAGACGGAAAAGAAAAGTGCGCAAAGTAAAGCGAAAGAAAGAATTCAACTTATCTCTGATGATCGAAACTTGCTTGAGCGATCAAGTGTCCCCGGCAGCGATGCCAAATTTTGATGTGCACTTAAGGATTTGAAAGCGTTGTAGTACCTGTAATCCTCAATTGCAATTAAAGATTAAATTTATATTAGTCGAAAGCTCACAAACTACATCAATAGCAGTAAGTTAACTCGGGATGTCGTTCTCCACGGACACTTAGCATGGAACAAGCAAATAACGTTTGTAAATTGTGTGCATAAAAGTAAACAGATTGATCGCAAACAAAATGATTAATTTGCAGTAAACTCTAATTGCTTTGTTGTAAATCAATGAAGGAAAGGCGTAAAGGATCCCCGACCTCCCTCTGCTATGCTACTCCCAACTACTTAGAATCAAACAACATACTAGCCGTCTACATGCAGCAAAGAAAAATGCCAAAAGGATTAAGTCGTAGTTAATCTAGACACCTTAACTTATACAAATAATGTGTTGTGTCACTCAACACACTATCTCGTCACGTTTTTGGACAAATCACACAGGATAATATAAAGTCTGTTACCAAGTCGTAATTAGCAAGGATTTCCCACGTAAAGAGTCGGACGAATAAAGAACAAGTACAAAATTACGTTTGAAAACTAATTCATTAATATATCACGGTATATAAAGAAGTAGAAAAGTAGAGTTATGGCGGTTCGCCCTTACAAAAGAACGTTAGCTACTCATATCTAAGATAGAAATCGAAATAAGCAAGAAAAGAAGAAGAAGAAGAAGCTTAGTCTCTGATGTCTTCGTGTTGCTTCTAGGGTTTCCTCCTTCTGGGTGCCTAGCGGCCAGCGGTTTTGGGGTTCACTTCCCCGAGGACTGGTTCTCTCTCAGGAGAGCTGCTTTATGAGCGGTGTAGTGTGGAAATCGAGCTCTGGCCGCCATTCATCAATAAGGAAGGTTTAGGAAGGCGGGCTCTAGCCTGACAGCCGTGAAAAACACCAGAAGAAATCGAAGTGTCATCATGTCGTCATGGGGACCGTGACCCCTCTCATGATCACTGTGGATCGCGAAGTGCGATTTCTGCAGATTCGAATATGTTTTCTTTGTTCTTCAATTTCGGGCTTCGTAACTTCGTTTCCTCGAAAAGTAGTCTTCTACAAAGTTGTTGCATCTTCAATTATCTTCGCAATGGTTGGTCGCATGACATGTTTTGACTCCTCGAACTCCGTGCAATGATCAATCTGGCGTATTTGCTTAACTTTCTCGATTTCGCCCAATTATGTCGTTTTAGTGCCTGAAATCGTTCAATTCCTCAAAAACGCGATCATGACCTACAGAAAACACGTGAAGTTGGTAATTGACCATAAAACGATATAAATATTGCATCTAAGGCAAAAAATGAGGGTCTGAAAGCATGCTATATCGCACATTTCATTGTCACATCACACCCCCAAACCAGTTTCTTGCTCATCCTCGAGCAAGGCAATAACGATAAATAAGAAGTGACCATGGAATGAGCAGCAAGCATAAACCACCACATAGACAAGCAGCCAATTTCTAGGGTTTCAAAACTCTCGCTTAGTTTCAACTCCAACTTATGACTCCACAACAAACAAGTAACAAGCATGCATCACTCACTACAGCCAGCGGTTACAAGTGTAACCCAATGTCCTTATAGGTGTACTTCAAAATCATTACCTCGCGGTAACGTTACGTAATCCTGCTCCCAAAAGTAAAGGCACAAATCTTACTCAGGTTTGCTTGGTAAGTAAAATAGGTAGGATAATATAGATGAGTGTTTGGCCAAGCATCATTAAAAGATAACAAGGTAGAATAAAGGGTATTTCAGGGGGACTTATCCTTTCGGACACTGAGTTCCTTCCTTCGACTTCGTCCTCTCTCAATGACAAATGTTCAACTTCTCTTCTATCATCGTAACTATGCCATCGGTTACTTTACACATAGACTACTTGCTCCTTTATTTTTTTCTATTTCTTCTGGCATATATACTATTTTTTGCAGTCGTTTTACTGACTCGTATACTTTTGGTTGGCCATCATTGGGCTCTTTTAGTCTCTACATTTTTTGGTAGTGTCTGTTTTACCGAATTTCGCACTTTTATGCGTGCCGGTTTGGTATACATACCATCAACCCTCACAGACATGTAGCTTTTAGGGCCACGCCGGTATGTGGGTAGTATCTGTAACATGCCCAACACGAAAACGGTGATCACAAGAACCACAGATCCACTCCGAGACTTTTGTACCTTTGCTTTTTTTGGCACTTTCTTTCTATTTGTTCAAACTCGGCGGTAGGTTGCTGTCAGCGCTTAAGTAAAGCATGTATAGGATATATGGTGGAGTTTCATAAGGGCTTAAAAGCTTTCAGCGGGGTTAGCGAAAGGTAAAGAAAAGGATTCAGAAAGGTGAGTACTACTAATCATATTCATGCTGCTGACAAATAAAGACTCAAGGGTAGCAGTGTTCACACGGTTGCACACATGACTTCAATTAGAGTAGCAAGTAAACTAACTCATCAAAGTAACATGTGTCGGATTCGGTCAGAGCATATATTCAGCAAGCAGCGAAGCAAGAAAACAAATCCACAACCCCTCATCTTAGTTATGGCTCACACTCGGTACTCTTCCACAGATCAAAACAATTTTCAGCAAGTAGAAAACCTTAGACGTAACAGATGAAAATAAAACTAGTACTAAAATAGAATTTAAACTACAAGTTATTAAGTGCGAGTATTTAAAAGTTATTATAGACCGAGTAATTTAACAAGTAGCAATCAAATTCCTCCCCCAAACCTAGCTAAGAGCAGATAGGAAAACTAGGAAAGTAAAGAGAAAAAAGAAAAAGATACTCCCCTCTCAGTGCCGTGCTTCCATGGAGAAATGTGTCTAGGATGGAGGATCATCCGCTGGTGGAGTGAAGAAATCATCTTGGCTTCCATAGTAGTGGCTCGGTCATGTGCCAGGTGGCGGATGGAACGGTGGCTGCGGGTAGCAAGGTGGATAGTTATGCTGAGGGTAGTTCGGATAACATGCTTCCAAGAAGGCCATTTCCTGTTGAGCTTGAACACAACTCAGGTACGAATTCTTCCTCTTCTTCCTCCTCCTCCTCCTCCTCCTCCTTCCTCTTCTTCCTCTTCCTCTTCCTCTTCTTCCTCCTCTTCTTCCTCTTCCTCCTCTTCCTCTTCTTCCTCTTCCTCTTCTTCCTCTTCTTCTTCTTTCTTGCTTTTTTCGATTTCTGTCTGTAGTAGAATACTATGAGTAGCTAAGACAACTCAGGTACGAATTCCTCCTCCTCCTCCTCCTTCCTCTTCTTCTTCCTCGTCTTCTTCCTCTTCTTCATCCTCTTCCTCTTCTTCTTCTTTCTTGTTTTTTTCGATTTATGTCTGTAGTAGAATACTATGAGTAGCTAACTTTCTCTTGTAAAGGCGAACCGCCGAAACTCTGATGTGCTACTTCTTTATATGCCGAGTTATATTAATGGAATAGTTATTAGACGTAATTCGTGATTATACAACTCTATACATCCTTCGTGCTGTGATGTTCTGTTGAATGACACAGTAGTTTTATTGAACTGAGCAGGGGTACTCGTGTCGACTGCGCCTTGACACCATAGTATTATGCCCTGTTGTTGTTAGAGGTAATCGTGTAGGATATTAACTAGGAAGTTGGGAGTAGCATATCAAGAGGGAGGTCGGGGGTCCTTTACACCATTACTCCATCGATCACAACCAGGATAATTAGTGTTTACTGCAAATCAATCATCTTCTTGCAATATGTTTACTTTTAATCTGTCTGCTGTCTGCAAGAGAAATCAAAATGTTACTTGTTTGTTCCTATGCTAAGTTTTCGTGGAGAGGGACATCCCGAGTTAACTTACTACTATTCTGTTAGTTTGTGAGCTTCCGGTGAATATAAATTTAATCTTTGATTGCAATTGGGAATTATAGGTACTACAACGCATTCAAATTCCCAAGTGCCCCTTTCTATGACAAAGGCTGTCTTCTCTTGATCTTCAGGGTGCATTAGTATCTGGTTGTAATCTGAGAAGGCATCCATAAAGCTTAGAAGCTCATGTCCTGTTGTTGCATCCACTAGCCTGCCTATGTGCGAAAGTGGAAAAGAATCCTTCGTGCATGCTTTGTTGAGGTCAGTGAAGTCGATGCATACTCGCCACTTGCCATTCTTCTTTACTACCATAACTTTGGCTAACCAGTTTGGGTAGTGTACTTCGCGGACTGACCCAATGTCCAACAACTTCTGGTAGTCTGTGTTGACTTCAAGCATGTGGGTGATCACTTCCGGGTCGACTCCTGTCATGTCTGCGTGCGACCAAGCAAAGTAGTCATGGTGAACTTTGAGAAATGTGATCAGTTGCTACCTTGACTCTGGTCTCAACTTTGCCCCAATATGAACATTGTGGTCTGGATGGTCTGGGTGAATCTGAACTTCATCGAGCTCTTCCATCCCTGACTGGTCTGGGTCGGCTGGGGGTTGAGGTGCTGTAATTGCTATAAGTCAGCCGCCTTTGGCTTCAAGGCTTCCATGTAACATGCCCTCACATCACGCTATTGTCCAAAGATCTACTTACCCCCCTCACTTGGTAGTGAAGCGAATCACCTGGTGGTAGGTTGAAGGCACTGCTTTCATCTCATGAATCCATGCATGGCCTACCAAGGATGGCATTGTAGCTTGACGAACTGTCTACAATCAGGCACTTCATCGGTAAGTTGACGCCTTCTGCGTAGACAGGAAGGGTAACACTTCCAACTGTGTATTTCCTTTCACCATTGAAACCATATATAGTTGTCGGCTGGCGGAGGATGGTAGTCTCATCTATGCCCATTTCTGTCAGAGCATCTAGGAAAATGATATTAGCAGAGCTCCCATTGTCAATGAGAACTCTCTTCGTAAGACAGTTAGCAATAAGAATGGAAATTACTAAAGCGTCGTCGTGAGGACTTATTAGTTGCTTAGACTCTTGGTCTGAGAAGCTAATATTAAAGTCAGACGAAGAGGTGTCTGATGCTCTGCGAGCATTGAGCTCAGGCCTTACCGTTTGCCTACTATGGTTCTTTATCCCAGAGTATGAGACACCACTGATCTTTGACCCCCCCCCCCCGGAGATGACGTTGATTACCTTGTTGGTCTGAGGGGGCTCAGGTGGATTAGTGCCCTGCCGACTGGCGAGGGTCTTTTTACCTTTGTCAGAGAGGTACTCCTCAAGTTCCCTCTCTTCAGGAGTTCGGCTATCTCTAATCACAGAGAGATGCACCCTGCAGTCGCATGCCTTTGGTCTCCATGGAACTCACACCACTTGCTGGAGTTTCTTTGATCTGGAGGCGTTCTGAGTTTTCCTGGCCACCTAACTCTGTCACCCATGCTTTTCATGAATGCTACACACTCCTCTGGTTCAATGTTGAGGGAGTAGCTCGGAGGTGGTGCTCGGGTTTCTGTCCTCCTTTGTTTGATTGGAGGGCGAGGTGGATTCACAACAGGTCCATGCCTTCTTTCAGTTGGGTATGGCCTAGCACGGTAGTCTGGAGCCCTTCGTTCAGCTCGCCTGTCAGGTTTTGGTTCCCTACGACCACTTTGGCTTGACACGTGAGGTCTGTTGGCATCATCATCCTCCCATTTGATTTGGGCCTATGCTTTGGCAAGTACGTCTTCGATTGTTCGGCAGGGGTACATGGCCAGCTCCTTGTACAACCCCAAGTTTAGTGGTGACCCTTTGCGAAAAGCATTGACGGCAGTGTCCTTGTTGCAGTTGGGGATTGACACTTTCTCCTTGTTGAACCGTGCCACGTGCTCCCTGAGAGATTCATTAGGTCTTTGCCGGACGCTATACAAGTCGTCCGACAGTTTCAAAAGCTTGCGACTGCTTGCAAATTGTTCCACAAAGCAGTCGACTAATTATGCAAAAGAAGAAATGAAATTATTGGGTAAGTTGGTGTACCATTATTGGGCTGGTCCGATCAGGCTGGAACCGAAACCTTTGCACATGCATGCCTTACGAAGATCTCTAGGGATGGCTATGGTAAACATCCTCTGCTTGTACTACGAGACATGGTCATCTGGGTCTGATGTCCCATCATAAAGCTTCATGCTTGGAAAGGTGAACTTGGTTGGCATCTCCACCAATGCTATAGCGTCGGCGAAGGGAGAGTCAGCAAAACTATTAGGTAAGCTCTTCTTAATCGGTGCTAGCACTCCAGGGATTCTTTAGATCATCTCCTCCAAGCTCACTAGTTTGGAAGCCAGTTCCTCATTGCTACTCCCTTGACCTGCAGAGAGGGTTAACAAGTTATCTACCCGACTTACGCTTTGATGGTGTTGCTGTGGTGATTCATCAGGCATCCTCGGGTTAACACCCACGAATGAGACCCTCCTACTGGCAATGACTGGAGTGACTTCAAGGGTTGGTCTCGGTGGAGCGCTCACCACTGGAGAGACTGGAGTTACGGGAATCACCCCTTCCGTCTCTTCAAAAGTTAGCTGGCGAGCCTCAATCGTGTTGCGTGGTGGGTTTTCGACCTCAGCGACCTGAGTCTGTCGGCGAGATGAAGCCGCGTCCAATGTTGGAGCCTCCCAGTGGACGACAAACTCTACCCTTTCCTTCAAGACCGAGTTCTCCTGACGAACGGTGCGGTTCTCGTCCTCAAGGAGCTTGATCTTCTTGACGTTCTCTTGCATCTGGGCCGTCAAGGCTCTGATCTGAGCGGTGATGTCCATCTCCTCTACCTCTTCGAGAACATATTAGTCTGAGTGCGTCATGAAAGATTGCTTAGCGTGTCACGGTTGTTGCTACTGGATTGCCTCTTTTGATAGCCGGGGCCCCACGGTGGGCGCCAAATTGTAGACGCTCATAAATCTACAATCAAATTAGGGTTAGAAATTGGGAGGCACCGACAACCTGCAAGGCAACAATAACAAACAAAGATGTAAGGTTCCAAGGTGACACCGGTATGGTGCCGTCTAAAGGGACTCCGACGCTCAAGTTAGAAGACTGATGGAAGGCATAAATAATGAAAGAGATAGAGAGAAGGATGGTGACGAGTGTCGACTTATCATGTTGGTTGAGTCGGTTCGGCAAAGTATGGATGAGCACTGGCGAATCGCTAGCTGACCTAGTTGGAGGGAGCTAGTTGGTAGTCGTCGGACAGTGATGGATGATGGACGATGCTGCATGACGTTGGATGGTTGAGAGCGGTGATCAGAGAGCTTGTGAGAGATGGATGCGTGAGAATTAGATTGCTAGGGCTTGTTGCAGTCAGAATGCGATGCCCCTTCCATATCTCTCCACTCTTCTCTATATAGTTCATCCATCGTTGGAGTCTCTCCGCGAATCTCGGGCGAGGCCGTTGGACCTCACTAAGTGGGTTGGACTATGTCTCACGTAGTTGGAGGAGTTATTTCAAGTTGGTTTCTTAGTCACTGTCTAAGTCAGTCAAGCAAGGCGAGTTAGCTGTGATCAGTCAAGTGTTGGTGACTCGAGCGAGTGAGTTGGCTAGTCGGCGACCAATTCTTGGCCGACTCCAAGCGAGGTGGTTGGCTAGTCTGTCAGTCAAGTGCTGACTGACTCCAAGCGAGGTAAGTTGACTAGCTTGTCAATCACTTGGATGGATAATAAGGTTGGGTGAGCTAGCTAACTTGTCAACCAGCTGGAAGGTTGGCGAGGTCGAGTGAGCCAGGCAGCCTGTGCACTACTTGGTTAGATGGTTGACTCACGTAGGTGGTTAGCAAACTGACCTTTGGAATCCAACTTGCGTATGAAGCAAAGATGGACTTCTTAGTGGACTGCGGATCGGGCCGTAGCCTTGGTGGGCTAATCGAGTATGAATTTTAGCCAATACACCTATCACTAATAGGTTTTGCTCTGGGGCTCTTGATCGCAATCTGAGGGATTAAATAAGAGGTATTCATGGTGGAGAATCGAACATGCCGTTTAATGGGTTGGTTGTCGTTTTTTGTGGGGATTTCAGACAGATTGTACCCATCATATCAAAGGGCAGTAGGCATGATTGTCCATGCCTCTCTTTGCTCATCAATGAAGCTCTAGAGTTCATGTTGTGTTTTGAAGCTTACAAAGAAGCATGCATGTATTTTTATAACATTTTACATTAAATTAATTTGTATGATACATTCTATATTTTAAAATAATATAATATAATTATATTTTAATATAATTATATAATATGTTGACTTTATGTTATTCAATTGCAGTATGGCGGCTCATCTACTGAGATTGAGAGCATTAGGGAGTTTCCTGAGTGGTTACTGAAGGTTGGGATGGGAAAGTTGGTGGTGATAATGATGGTGAGGTAGAATTCAAATTGCCCAATGATATTTTAATTTTCTGTCGATGAACCAATTGCTGCAATATTTAATACTCCCTCCATTTCAGAGAAAGTGTTACATTTTGACTTTGACCGGTCAACTGTCTTCGAGTTTGACCACAAATTACTCATAAACGATAATAGTAAATAATTTAATAAAATCATATAATAAAAATTTAATTACTAAATTTTCATTATATAATTTTAATAATATATTTATTAATATCGTTTAAAATAAGTAATAGTCAAATCTGAGACGATTAATAATAGTAAAATGTAACCCTTTTTCTGAAATGGAGGGAGTAGTACATATCCGAGCATATTAGGCCATGTTGGTGACGATCCATACTTCCATGATAGGGCTATTATTGCTCCAACTAATGAGATAGTTCAGGAGGTTAATGATTATATAGTGTCACTTTGACCTGGAAATGCCGCTTAGTTCATGAGTTCAGATAACACCTGTCTTGACGAAGACGATATCGTCAATTGAGAAGATGTATATTATGTTGTGTTCCTAAACACTATTGGGACTTCTGGAATACCAAATCATATCATTAGATTGAAGGTTGGTTGTCCTATTATGCTTCTTGTGAAAATTGACCAGTCTGTTGAGCTCTGTAAGTGAACCAAGTTGATTGTTACATCAATTGGCAAACGTGTGATTGGGGCGAAGATGATACATGTAAAAAATGTTGGAGTTAAGGTTTTCATACCTTGGATGGTACTCAAACATTCTGATCTTACCAAGTTTCCTATTAGATTCCTGCGAATGCAATTTCCTATATTAGTTTGCTATGCAATGACTATCAACAAGAGTCGGGACAATCATTATTTCATATTGGACCCTACCTCCCAAAACCGTGTTACAGTCATGGTGAGCTTTATGTGGCATTTTCGAGAGTCACTAGCAAGAAAGGGCTCAAGGTTCTAGCATTGGATGATGAAGGTAGACCAACTAACACGACGACCAATGTCGTTTATAAGGAAGTGCTTAGAAATCTATGAGGTATGCCTTTTTATATTAATAAACTTTTTTATTTATATTATCAATATACATGTGTTTGATTTTCAATATTACTTGCGTTTAAAAATGTGATTTTGCAGTTGATGACTATTCATATCACCACCGAAGCACTCTACATTTACTTTACACTCCCTTTCCAATTGTTTGATGTATTGAACAGTTAATCATCTTTAATATCACTCATTGTTTGGATGCTATGTTATTTAATATATTAAATAGAAAAAGTAAAGGAAGTCGTGGCAACGCCATAGGTTAGTACTATAATATTTCCATTTGCTATTTATGTAACTTAAATATAGTAGCTATTATATGGGCAGAACTTGAAATCATTAATTGCATATGGGCTGAGCTTGAGTGGAATAATGAGCTGGATAGGGCTTGAGGCGGAGCCCAGCAGAATTGGGAGATTTCATAAAATCAGCTTTGGATGCAACATAGATTATTTAGTTCAATAACAATCCTGACCGAAGCCCAAATCTGGGTAGCAGGTCCCACAAAAGCCCATGAGCCGAATTAAACGAAACATGATTTTTTGGGCTTGAATTCACCGTAAAACTAGGATTAAGCGAACCAAACGGAGCCTTACCATCAACAAACAAGGTGCCCAACAAACGAAGGCAAAACTCCAGTTTTGATTCCAGAAATCTTCCAATTGTCATTTCCCCACCCCAAAAAAAAAAAACATAAATCTTATAAATACCAGATTTCAATTATGCTAGTTTTACCACTTTGACTGAACAATTAGTATTGCAGATGTCTTGCAACTTGGGTTGCTGAAGGGACAATCAGAAATTCGTACAAGGATCTATACCGTCATCTTTCCAAGATTATACCGAATTGGTATGTGCAGGCTGGAGACCTCAAGAAAATGTTTAGCCCTTGATATGCAGCTATAAGCAGCAAACATGACCAAGCAGCTAAAGTGCTAAACGTTAAGGTAATTTATGTACATTAGGCCATTATTTTATGAATGTTAAGGAGATTGAACTAATGCCTTGGTAACTGTGTTCTTGACCCATGGAGTATCTTGTTATAAGTTGCAAAATTTGTTCGCTAACTGCTTCTCCAATAAGTTTGTTATTCCAAAAAAGTCTGCATGTATATCTTGAATATACAAGGTGTCTGTAAACATATGATTGAACAAAAACAAATACTAATTCTCTAGAAACAAATCTGTGTGGCTAGTTTCTAGTGATGTGAGCAATGAACGAGTCCATGTCCTTTTGGCTCTCTCCACCCTCCATAACAGAACTCCTTACAGCATCCCCCAATTCGCCTGCTCTTTTCCTTATCTCGTCTCCTTCTTCCGAAGCCATCAATCTCCTAACTGCCTTTTCGACTTGAAAGCTCGACACCAGTTCATCTCTACGTTTCCAATCCCTTACTTCCACCCCAATTTTGAGCACATCTGTGATCAGAAACGCGTTCCTTGGCTGGTCCGAGTGCATAGGCCATGCCCCTATAGGCACTCCCATGCTAATGCTCTCTATGCTCGAATTCCATCCACAATGACTTATAAATCCACCAGTCGAGCCGTGTGCTAAAATTTCCAACTGAGGCGCCCAATCTCTCAATATCAGTCCTCTTCCTCTGATCCTTTCTTCATACCTGATAGAGTACAAGAAGCATGAATTGTTTTGCCAGAAAAACAGAATAAAGTACGAACCTGGAACGGGGTCTTTAGATTACGCAACTTACCCTTGGGGTAAAGAAGCTCTCCTTGTGTCTCCATCGAAAATATCTCCCTTGTCTGCATCTCTCAATACCCATATAAACGGTTGATCACTTTTCTCCAATCCAATAGCTATCTCATGAACTTCTTCATCTGAAAGTGAACAAGTCGTCCCAAATGAAACAAATATGACCGAATTCGTCTCCTGTTTGTCAAGCCACTCTAAGCAATCGTTAGGCTTAGTTTCCTTCCTTCTCTCAGGTACAACAATCGGATTGAAAGGACCTATAGCCCAACACCTGTCAGTTCCAGAACACTTATCTTTCGCAAGCAAGTCCAGGTACGAACCATCGATCACTCGTGCTGTATTATAAATATCTCCAGAACTGACCTTTTTCGCGTTCTGTTAGATAGCCATTAGCTCAGCAAACTCAGGGGAAAAACATCCTACCATTGAGGGAGCCTGTTTTGCACTTTCAGTCTCAGGCGTTAGATTTGGTTTTCCGGTATACTCCCAGTAGAAAGAACACAGCGAAAACGCTGAAATACTCTGGAAACAGTACGCCTCGGCATTAGATACCGTTCCAATGTCCTGCACGACATGAGCCATACTAGAGTCATAAACTATGACGACTCTTTTAAACGTCGCGGAAAGTTCTTGAACTAGTTTGTTGACAGGTTCACGGAGTTCATTTGCAGCACGAAGGCACGGAATTATTTGTGATGGAAATTTATTAGTGTCGGTATGGTTGGGAGGAGGGTTATCAAATCGGGGAGTAGAGAATTCGTGAAAGTGCATATTGGCTACGGATAGGGGGTTCCAGCCATGGACTCGAGTCTTTGCCTGGCGAGTGTGGGTGGTGGAGCCGACGAAGTGCAACGGTATGTTGTAGTTCGTTATGAGACGGGATAGGTGGAGGAGCTGGTTGAGATGGCCTTGCGCGGGGAGGGGTACCATGACTACAGCAATCGAGACGGATTCGGAACCGTTGTCGTTTTCCATTGGAGTGGTTTGGTTTGGTTTGGTTTGTTAGCTAGCTAGCAATGGTGTGTGAAATTTGAGGTATGTGGATTTTGTGTGGTCATTGTTTAATTGGTTGTTTAAATCAAAGTTGTGGAACGAAAACGTCCATTAAAAAATTTCATCATTATTTGTCTATTGTTGGAAGTTTCATAGTTAGGACTAGTAACCCGTGGCAATGCCACGGCATGTTTACCGTCTAATTAGAATTAAGTTAGAATAAAACATATCAGATAAACGAAAAGTCATATATATCTGACATCCCAAATTTGATTACATTGAATTAGTTGAAAGAGACTGTAGAGTCAATGTATAACAATTGCGGGAGGTATATCGATAATTACCAACTGCAAAAAATATATTAAGAATTAGTTAGTATTGAAATTAAAATAATTTAATTTAGATAATTTAAAGTTATAGAGTTATTTAATATAATAAAATATACCTCAAAACTTTCTAAACACCTCTTTGTACACGACGTTAGTCGTCGTATCTGTTGGATTGACTTCCTCATCCAGTGCTAAAACCTTAAGACCTCTCTTGGTTGCAACTCTAGAAAAAGCCACATAGAGCTGACCATGACTGAAAATATGCTTTGGGAGATAGAGTCCAACATTAGATAACGATTGACCCTGACTCTTGTTGATTATCATCGCATAACAAACAGATATAGGAAATTGCCTACGCTGAAATCTAATAGGAAATTTGGTAAGGTCAAAAGGTGTGAGTACGATCCTAGGTATAAAAACTTTTACTCTAGCATTCTTTCCATGTATGGTCTTCGCATCAATAACGTGATTGCCAATTGCAGTAACAATCAACCAAGTTCCATTACAAAGCTCTGAGGACTTATCAATGTTCTTAAAAAGCATTATATGACAACCCACCTTAATTCGGATTATATGATTTGGTATTCCAGAAGTCCTAATAGTATTTAGGAACTCACAGAATACACATCTTTTCGATTGACAATATCATATTCATCAGAGCATATGATGTCGGAACTCATGAACTCAATCGGTGGCATCTCCAGGTAAAAGACACATGATATAATCATTGACTTTCTGGACTATCGTATTGGTCGGAGCAAGAATAGCTCTATCCTGGAAAAACCGACCATCGCCAACATGGTCTAATATGCTAGGATATGTGCTCTCAACTATTGAAGCAATTGAATCACTAGTAGAATGAATCAAGATATCATCAGAAAATTAAAATTCTAACTCACCATCATTATCACCAGCAACTTCACCATCTCCAACCTTCAACAACCAATCATTAAACTTCCTAATACTCTCAGTCTCAGCATGTGAGCGACCATACTGTAATTGAATATGATAAATTATGATTAACAGATATTTACAAAACCCACCCCTCCTAGATGGCCTCTTTTCAAATTGGTACCCGCTATTTGAACAATTACAAATGGTTCAAAAAATGGAACTGAGTGTTAGTTCAAATTACAAATAAACCCATTAGTCAACGCCGGAGCTGATGTCAGCTCGGACAATGGCCGGAGACACACGCCTCCTGATGACATGGACTGCCATGTCACTATTTTCACCAAATAAGATGGGTTTGTATGTAATTGATTTTAATATCTATTTGATGAGTGTTGTAACTGGAGTTTGACACCACGCGCAGACTATATGTAATTGGATAGTTATTGTCTAGGTTTATATGTAATTGATTTATTTATTTTTTTTTAAAAAAAACTAGCCGTTATTAGCCATTTTTTAGGGTTTTTTTTCCCTTTAAATAAGGCTTCTTCTCCCATTTTTAACCACTCTTCTTCATCCCATCTTACCTTAGTGTTGCACATCTTGTCAATGGCAAACAATGCTTCAAGTTCGAGTGATAGGAGGGTTGCTTACTGCCGAGGTTTCAATTGCTTTAAGTACACCCTTCACATTTTCATCAATAAAGGCACTAATAAAAAGACTTGTATCAAGCTAGACAATTAAGAAGAAGTGTTTTCACATTTTTCATTAATAAAGATAAATTTAAGAGTGGTCTTTCCAATTATTTAAAAATAATTACACCAACAAATTAAATGATAAAATAATCATATTTTTAAGTAGGAAAAATACATCAAAAATAATTTCTCTTCTTTAAAAAAAGTACAAAATAAATAGCCACACATATTACAAATTGACAAGTTACATAGACTTTTAAAATAAATAATAAACATCTAAAACAATCAAATTCCAATAATTAAAATATATTTTCATACAAATACACAACACAAGTAAAAGTATGCAAGGACAAAAATACTAAGGTATGTTAAAATATCGACTTCGTGATTTTCGTGCGTGTATTCAGCAGGTTGGGCTGATTGATATGGGCTTCACTGGATATGCTTACACTTGGTACAATAGAAGGACCCATCCACACACAATTAGAGCCAGGCTTGACTGCGCCTTCTCTTCTTCATCCTGGAAGCTGCTATTCCCCAATGCTATTGTTCATCACCTCAAGTGCGCTTATTCTGACCACAATCCTCTCAAAATCATCTTCGATTCTGGTCGCATCCCTCAACGTCACCGCCAAAGATCCTTCAAATTCGAATCCATGTGGATTCGTTATGATGATTGTGCAAAAATAATCTCTAAAAATTAGGACAGTGAGGGCGACTTCTTCGATTCAATGGATAATTGTCGATTGGGCCTGATGAGTTAGGGGAAAAGCTTGGGCGAATTGAGGGAGAAAGCTGTGACTGTGGAAACTAAATAGGAGGAGGCCGATCTCAAACAACGTCTTGAAGAAATTCGAGAAAGGGAAAACGAGATGTAGACACAAAGGTCTAAAATTCAATGGGTCTAGAAAGGAGATCGCAACACTCGTTTCTTTGTTGACTGGGGTTTACAGTAGCAGAGGAGAGGAAGGTTGATATTTTGGCGGGTTAATGGAGAAGAAGACGATAAGTCTTCTGCCTTTTTTGTCCCCTTTTTTTCTCTTTTTTCTTTTTTTTCCACAACATGCCACACAAGCAGACCCCTTGCCACACAAGCAAACACGTCATGAAATGAACCACGTAGATGCCGGAGTCAATGCCGGAAGTGTAAAATGGGTGTAGATGTAATTTTTCAAATAGCAGGCATGTATTTGTAATTGGTCAATCTTGCAGGGGGTCCATATGTAATTAGCCCTTATGATTAATATAAAATTTTAGAAAAATACCTGCAAGCGCATGTTCGTAGTGAGCTTCAACACACGACACGAACTCCAGAGCTTCTTCGATGAGTAGAGAGATGCATGGAATATGTTATGCCCGCTACCTTTAGGTATGACTGGCAGTATCTGTCTGAAATCTACACCAAAAACGACAACCAATCCACCAAACGGCTTGTTCGATTCTCTCACATGTTGACATCTCATTATGTCCCTTAGACTGCGATCAAGAGCCTCAAAACAAAACTTATTAGTCATGGGCGCCTCATCCCAAATTATTAACTTTGTACTCTTCAAGAGTCCTGTAAGATCGCTTCCGGGGGTGTATTCCATAAAAATGTCTTTCATGTGCCACCATAACTATAGAGAAAGAAAACTCCACCAATAGCAGAATCTACTGCATCTATAATAGTATGGTACACAGTCCTTTGCTCATCAGTGAGACATGGATACAACCGGTTGTGCTGTTGTATCATATCATCCATGTCATCATACGACATTTCTTCAAGTATCAAATTGTTCATACCATTATCTATGACTACACTGTCGGGCATGTGCATACCTTCCATCTGACTCAAGCTGAATCCATTTATAGAAAAGAACTCTTCTATCTCAGCAAGAGCAAAATTCTCAACTGTTCTTCATTTAGATCAAGCCCTAAAATAAATTTAGAGAGATAAAGTTTGCATATTAAATAATATATGAAATTTAGGGTAAACAAATTCATTCAAATACAAAGGATTTTCATACCAGGATTATTCAGCTTCCTTCGCATAATGTACTGTATATCGTCAGACAGATACTTCCATGTATTCTCCCAAACATGAACATGCCTGGACATACTATCAGATTGGAGAAGCATGGAGAACAAATGTCGAAGGAAGCGACCGAAACCCCAAAAACTTGCTTCCTTAATAGCCTGAATATATTCTCTATCGTCATCAAGCAACCCTAAAGCATAGCATGCATCGCGTCATGTTAGATGAACAACACCATCCACAGTTCGCAAATCCTTAAAGCAAGTGGCACCCCTAATGTGATTCAGCATTATCTGCATGAAATATAGTTGACCGGTCTTAATTGGAACATGGTAAATTCTTCCAACTTTATTGTTGAACTACTTCCTATCTTTCCACGTTTTTCGTGTAGGATCCCGCACGTAATATCTCAGAAACTCAGAATATATATACTTACGTGCAGCCAGATTATGTTTGTTGAATTCCATCCATTTAAGGAACTTTGTCTCTGCAATGGTATGCTTCTCCAATAAGTCAGTAATCAGATCACCATCTTTGAATGTGACTGACTGTTCACCTTCCATATGAAATGATAAATGCTCGACAGGTTGATCTCTGTAATGGATATCATATCCCATTATATGCCATAAAACCTCACATGCAGATACGTACATGCAGTCAACATAATTCTTCACCTCATTATCGACATTTAATTTTGCGCCTTTTCTATCCACACCCTTATTGACGTACTTGAACATATACTTGATTGAATTGGTCTTATTGCACCATTCAACATTAATATGTGCCTAGTACTTCATCAGCCAGAAGGGATTGTACGAAACAATAAACCTATAAAGGAATAGTGAAACAACTTATTATGTTTTAATACACGTGAGCATCAAGTTAGATAAATATAAATGGAACACAATTTAATAATTCAAGAGTGATTTTTAATTATAAGTTGCACTGTTGTCAATGATATTACCGTTCTTCTCAATGGTGGTGCTGGTATCACGCCTTCTATATACATGATATCCATTTTCATCAAGCATAGTCCGCTCATTAAACGACTTTGAAAATTTCTTAGAGCAATTCTTGCCATCATGCATGCAGGGTGAAGTCGAATTCAATGGTCCGCACGGTCCATGCACCATATACTCTGATACAGCTTTGTACAACTCGAGATTGAGTTCCTTATCACGTATCTCAGCACTAATGAAATCATCTGTAGAACTTGCAGACATATTTCTATTCGCTCAATCAACCCATAGTAGTATATGTGGATGAGGAAGCCCGCGTTTTTGAAATTCAATAGTGTACACGACTACAAATTAAATAAAATAATAACCAATTAATTAAAAGTGAAATGAATAATGGATTAATAAGTTGATATAACATAAGATCCAATAGTTATATGTAGTTACCTCTGATTGCCTTGACATACACGTTTTATGTCTTTAGGTCTTTTATAAGCTGGTCCAACTTCATTTTGAAGATGCGACTCATTACATCAGGCCTATCCTCGGGTCGTAAACCTTTCGACAAGACAAAATATGTTATCTCGGGCCATTTGGAATTGCACGTGAACGTGATGAATAGTTCGGGATATCCTATACTTCTGCAGATGGTCATAGTGTCTTGGAAGTTCTGCATCATATATCTAGGACCTCCAACAAAAGAAGATGGCAAAACAAAGCGTTTACCGAGATTTCCTGTTGGATCGACGGGATCAATATCACCTGTTCAAATGGCATCATCAAGTGTCTTATACTTATCAGACCTCAGTAATGGTTGGTTCCTCATTATGAAAGAGAGCCATTGGGATTCCATCATCATATAACCATCTACTATAAACTATGAAACAACTTTCTACTAAGTACTATGGTCTGAGCCTCATCAACACGATCAAACAGACTAGCTAAATGATAAGAACTCCTTTATTGTAAGAGCTATGGACTTCCAAACGTTAATAAAGAAAAGAAGAAGAGAGAAAATTAAAAGGCATTTGTTAATACTCAATTCTAATCAAGGTGTCACTAAAATAGTCTTTACGGTCACTAACCTAACCGCCAGCTAAGAATAAATCTTCAATTACTACATGTGGCTGAAAACCTCGAAAAAATTCAATTGCTAATTTGACTTTCAACCGTTTTTAGTTTCAACATCAATAAAACATAAAATTTTGATGCCTACCAACAACACTTATTCTACCCCTATCCGGGTTTGATCAACCGTAAAATCAAAATTTATAACTCGATGATGTGTCAAATCAGAGTTTTAAATTTATTTACTTAGCCAAGTGAAGTTGTAGTGCAGTGAAGTTAACCCCGAGGTCGGTCTCGAAGGGCTTAACTAGGCTTAGTTTGGGTTTACGAATATAAGAAACAGTAATGAAAGCAGTAAAAGTTTGTTTGCTTCGGAAGCAGAATGATTAACTATGTGAAATTAAACTAATTTGCAGACTAACTAGATAACTGATTGACACTTAACGAGATTGATATGAATGAGGAGAATTATGGTGTGGTGACTTGAAGAAAAGCTAGCTAGCAGGAAACATGCGACTGTAACGATAACGATTTACTCAAGTTGTCACTTACTTGGTTCTAGAAAACAGATAGCATTAGTGGAGGCGTCAATTCCACTAAACTACAATTAATTAATCTAATACAGATATTACTGTTCGCAACTAACTGATAGATAAAGCAAGACGAAAACGTTTTGTTATAAATGAACAAATGCTTAATCTAACAGTGATTTTGACGTAACGCACAACAAACAGAATATTGGATACGCAATTAATCTAAAAAGCTCAAAGTAAATCGCATCTTATGTATATAATCACATGAACCCTAACTAGAATGCATTGAATTCGTCACCACCCCATAATCAGGGTGTTTAGCTACTCATGACATGCGAAGACATAATCAATATCGTATTTTAACAAGCAATAAACATAATCTAATACTAAAATCAAAGATTCAAACGGTGATACAATTGTTACCCTTCGTGTCACAAACCCTAGGTAGAATTGAGAACCTGAATTGAATCGATGCAAAGAGTATGTAGATAACGCTCCCAATCAATTAACAATCGTCGGATTACAAGATGAAAATCGGTTCAATTAGCTAAAATCGGTAATTGCCTTGGAAAATAGGTCTAGGTTGAGAGCAAAAGTATGAAAACTTGACAATAGATGATAATATAATGAGAATCTACTAAAAAAATAAAGAAAATAGGTTATATATATTGAAAAATGCATTTTGGACCGAAAACGGGCTGATATTGGGCCCAAATGACATTGGCGTCGCCAGTCGACTTACGAGTCAGACTGGCGTTCGCCAGGTGACTTCTGGCGTCGCCAGTTTCCTCTAGCATCAGGTTTTGCCCTTTTGTATATCTAAACGTCGGAATTTGGACATGGTTCCTTTTTTAAAGTTGTAGCTCTTGGTCTTATCTGCGCATGGACATTAAGATCATGTCAATCGGAGTTCATATGAGAAAGTTATGGCCAAAATTCCAAAGCTGTTCCATCGTAGTTCGAATTTCGCGCTTTCACTTAAATAGCTCTAAAATCTTTGTCCGAACTCTGAATCAACTTCCGTTTTGACCGATCAACTCCGTTTCAACCACCTTTCAGGTCTGGGAACTTTCATGATTCTATTAATGCATTAATATGCACTGGTTTAGCCTTGTTTCAATGCGTTTTCACCAAACACCTATAAAACACACAAAACACGAAACAAGTAAAAATACTATAGGAAAACCAATAAAAACTGTACTTAAGAACGACAATAAGACGGTAAAAAAG
Source organism: Plantago major (assembly GCA_026545765.1). Lineage (NCBI taxonomy): Eukaryota > Viridiplantae > Streptophyta > Magnoliopsida > Lamiales > Plantaginaceae > Plantago > Plantago major. The sequence continues at coordinate 64,572,392 of CM048843.1, forward strand.
ACCAAATGAGACGGTGTAAAACTGACTCATCAAACTCCCCAAACCGAACCCTTGCTTGTCCTCAAGCAATAGACTTTCTAAAAAACCTAGAAAAACAAAAAACACACAGACACAAAAGTAAAGTATAGCTCCCAAGCTACCGAGTCTATGATTGCAAAAAATAAGCCTGAAAAATGCAAGAGGCTTGACATCACACTGACATTCACATAATTACATGCACAAGTCCAAAAAGTTCGTTTCCCGAGTAAATAGAACTTAAGTCTAACCCGGTAGTCCCTCACAGGTGGATCCTATGCAACTAATCTCTCACACTCCTGGAAGTGTCCAGTAGGGGTAATCACTTAAGAATATAAAGAGAAAAGGAAGGTGACTTACGTCACAAAATTGCCTTAAATACCTCATGCATTGTACTCAATCAATTAAGTCAGAAGGGACTTTATCACATCTCTATAAACAATCAGCAGTAGACTTATGAAAAGGTAATCGTTCTCTCTTTTTCTCAAATTTTTAATTTTTGCATACTCCTTTTTTGCAGTCTTATATATGACCCATACGCTTATTTTGTCTCAATTTTTTGGCAGTGTCTATTTTACCGAAAGTCTGCACTTTTTGTGCGTGCTGGTTTGGTGTACACGCCATCAACCCTCACGGTTACATAGCTTTTAAGGGCCACGCCAGTATATAGGTAGTATCTGAGACGTGCCCGATACGACTAACGGTGGTAACTAGTACCATAGATACACTACGAGACTTATTTTATTTTTTTGAGAGAACGAAGAACCAGATCACAGTCATTATCAACATATACAGTGCACATAAACCTTCTCCCCAAACCTGTTCTTGGAACGGGTTTGGCATAAGCAAATAAAAATGGAAAACATGTCGTTCGTCATACTTAACTTACACAGAGTACACATGAGAATGACGAGGCACAGACAAGGGAGTTTGCACTTCCCGAGAAATCACACAAGAACAAAATTGCTGGTATAAATATTTCATTTTTTCATCGGCTACTAAGCATGCTCACAAGATTTTGGACTACAGAATTAGAACATACTTTCTATTTACAGGAGAAACGAACTTAGCAAACTTATAACATGCAAACTGCTAATAGTCAAGGATCAATCAAAACTCAAGCATTTAACAGGTTTAGTACATGCAATAGACGCTCGACTTGGGAGTCAGACTTAGACACAAGAGAAAATCACAAAAACGAGAAAGACACACAAAAAGACACGACACATACACATATATGGATAAGTACATGAAAGCTGCCTCCCTCCCCAAACCTAGAATAGAGATGGTCCCAAGCGAATAGGCTAGAAAGAAAGAAAGCTGAAAATGTACTTCCCTAAAACGTGTGGCTGCTGCTATCCATTATCGAACGGGAACGAATCCCTTGCATCCTTCCCGCCTAATTCAGCGATTTGGGAGCCATCCTTAGCTCCTCTTTTCCTGTTTTCCATGATTCCCTGTGAACTAAAATAAAATAAATCAAAAACTAAAATAAAACTAAGGGAATCAGGGGGAAAGTAAAAACGACAAGCAATCGAAATTCACAGCCGGTCTAGGTATGCGGGCTAGTATGCACAGATCACCGGAAGGTGGAGGAATGGACTGTGGATCCGATGGCATCGTTCAGGTGGTCTCAGGTGTCTGCTCCATCTCCAAATAATCAGAAACGGGTTGTTGAGTCTCTTCGTCTATCACATCAGTGGACGTCTCCTCCTCCATGACTAACGGATCGCTCAAACTCTCGCAAACTCCTTCAACCGAGACGAGAATCTCTTCTTCAGTTACAGTACCAGTGGTGGTAGTTGCCTCATCTTCTGCCATCTCGTCATCATCGTCAGCATAACAAAGAGCTAGCAACTCGGCGGCTGGGCTGAGTCTGGTTTTAGATTTGTTGAGGCCAATACACAGATAGTTGATTATCTCCTTTAATTTCTGAGGAGTTGGTCTCATCATTGTTCCTCGTGCGGCTCTATCTACCATCCCTTGGCACTCACTTGTTATATTCGTGTAGAAAATCCACAATAACGTTGCCAATGTAAAACCACGGTTCTCATGCTTCTTGTTGAGGGATAAACCTCAAACACTAACTAACTAAACTACTACAAGCAACACGGTCTGTACCCCGCCTCCAACTTGAAGGTCCGATGGATTGCTCGTCCGAACCAAGTCACCTGAAACGACTAAGTGGGGGGGGGGGGGGGGTTAGAACGGGATGCCCGGATTGCCTGTGTCAATCCGGTAAGAGACTTTACTCAAGAGAGAGTTGGAAGCTCTCAATGTAATAATTATGAGGGAGATTATTGTTTAAGTATCGCTTCACACTTATCGAGTTGTCACTTACCTCTAGGTCTTGAACCTTGAGCTGTATTTATAGTTATCACATACTCATGAGGTAGCTCATGAGATGATGCCAAGTGTACGATCCAGATTTGGACACCAATGCTACCTTTGGCCCATGGCCCATTAGTAGACAGTGATCCAATACCGATAAGTGGGCCTGGGAGGGTAGTTTGGACCTTTTCCTCGAGAGTCTTATTCCTTTGTTGGGTCGTGTTAGTCCCTCAGACCCTGCTCTTGGTTGATCGCCTTGGGTGACTCTGGATGTTCGAGCCAAGAGTCCACGGAAGTATCTCGATGGTTCTGTTATACGTCTGGTCTTAGAGTAATGGTGGCGTCGAGGTTCTCTGCAGACGGTCCGTTAGGCATCTCTGTCTTGATCGACCGTCAGTTTACAAGTCCTTTCCTTAGCCAGCTCGGACTAGCTGTGGGGATGTAGTGACTTCGGCGTACTGGTCGATTCACTTTGGGCGGACCATGTGAGGTCGGACCAAGATCTTGAATTAGTTAAGCGTGATGCGCTTTAGACACGCTCTATGGCGCCTTAACGGATTGGACATATTTCCGTATCAACATATGTCCCCCCAGTTTCCAAGTATCTTAGTAGAAGATAGTTGGTAACTATGAGGGATCAGTCGTGTCTGTGGAGCGTGTCCGAATCGTTAAAAAAGGAAAAAAAATCCTTTTTGTCGTGATCCGTCGTCCGTGTCCTCAAGGATTCTATATATCTTTCCCCCTTTTCGTCTGATCAGAGTTATCGCATATGGACCGTAGAAAAAAATATTTATCCGAGTACGGTTAGGATCGGACGCAGCTGTTTGGGAGCTGTCCGTTGGGCTGATTGTTGAATTTGTCCTCTTCAAAAGCCCAAGAGGCCCAATAGGTTGTCCGTTCGGCCCACGGGAGAAAGATCCCGAGTAAAGGGACGCGACCGTTGGATCAGGACGACATCAACGGTTGGGCGCTTGAGATTGATGTGACGCGTCATCGACATTAAATGCGATGTTCGGCGACCATCCATTCGTAAGCGGTACAACCTCGATTGGAGAGGATCAACGGCTGGGATTCAAATCCAAGCGACGTGACTCTTGGCTATCCCACAATGCCCTTATAAATAGTCAGGCCATCAGTCATTTTCACACTTTTAGCAATCTCGAAACTCAGAGCAATCTTTAAGCAATTCAAACAACGCAAGGTCGATCCGAGCAACTGGGACTTGTAAGACTTTCGGGCCATCAAGCTGAGATCTGTAACCTCGGTGCATTACCCAAGTTCGATTATCCGTGGAAGTTCTCTGTTTGGATATTTAGCAAGTAAGTATCCTTCTTTGGCCTCATTTAAATTGCCTGTATTCGCTATACCCCCTATTGCATGTCTAGTGTAGCTTCCTTGCGCCGTAATTGAGCTTTGTCCTCGATGGCGACTCTTGCGATGCCTTTGGTTTAGACTATAATTGATGTGTATCTGCTGCATGCTCATAATATGCCAATTTTCTTCGTTGATGTCTTGTACTCTCAATTAATAAGTCCTGTCCGACACAACCTGTCTTGACCATGCATGTTTACTTGTAAATCAGTGTGGGCTGTGATATTTGGCCATAGAGTTTCTTCTTTTGTCATCGTGCCATAAGGCGATCATGGTGCCAATGGCACATTTGCATGTCTTAGGTGTCTTGGGGTCCACAATAGTTACGTGTGTAGAAAATCTTAGGGTTTAGACTTTTTCGCAGACCTCTGGACTTAATAAGACATATAAATGAACTCTCGGACAATAACAATCATCGTTTCTGATCCATTTCATACGCCTAGGATGTCCGGAGCGATAGTCAAAAGCGTTCATGGCGGGATTATCGGATGGAAGCGTTTTGGCGATGAATCTGTGGATCTGAGCGCGTCCGTAGGAGACTTTCTTGTGGACATCCTTTCTTACAGAGATTCCGCTGACACGGAACCCAAGCAGTTAGTCCTCCGGCCAGTGATGATCGGCGATGTTGATGGCGAGAACGTTGGTCCAATCTCGGACTATAAGCGGTGTGGGAGGCTCATAGATCCGAATGCGCTTCGAGCAGGCGGTGACGGCGGCATGAGGCGATGGCGTAGAGATGTTCGAGGCGGAGTGGAGGACCGTGTTACGGTAGAAGCGAGCCCGTCCAAGCACGTCCGGAAGACCGAAGGTGTCCTCGAGGACGAAGAAGATGGTGAGGAAGAGGAAGGTGAGGCGAGGAAGAAGAAGAAGGATCTCTGTCACTCGTCCCTCTAGGCGATCCGATCGTGGATTGCATTACACCCGCCGCGCCTGCTCACCAATCTTCAAATAATCGAGGCCGTGGTGCAAAAAGTCGCCGAGTAAAGTTCCGCGTCCTGCGTCATTGTTACCATAGCGGATCAATTTGGAATTAAACGAAACGCTTCTACGTGTCCGTCCAGGGTTAAGGCGGAGGACATCCCCGAGTGGAGGCGGAAGTGTGAGATCCCTGATACCGTCGAAATCATGATTCCCGAGCCTGGTCACGTCTTTTACAATCCGCCCGCCGGGTATATGTGCGTGCAAGAGGTGGCCTTCTCCTGCGGATGGAAGATCCCCATTGCTACGGTGAAAAACATCCTGAACCATATTGGTATAGGTCCGAGTCAGGTTATCCCCAAGTCCCTGGGTAACCTTATTTTCTTTGTAGTCTTTTGCAAGAAGAAAGGGCAGCCTGTAAACTTCGAGAATTTTAGGCAGCTCTTCCATGTCTCGTTCAGTCCGGGGAATCCACTATTATATACTTTCATGAATAGGAAACCTTACAACTTTATCTCGGACTCCATCTTGTCATTGGGGTCGAAGTGGTGGGACAAATCGTTTTAAATGCGCATGGCCTGAAACCAGAGAGTCCGAGAGGCGGCGAAACGATGGGGGCCCACAAAGTTTCGAGGAGAGCATCCGGTGGCGCCCTCTTCCAAAGAATGTGGCTCCGTGGGTGGCGGCCATCCACAAGAAGTATGACCCGCCTACTTACCCGTTTCACGGATTGATCTGCCAGCCACTTCCCTACCTTTGCGGACTAACCGGTGAAGTAGAAGTGGGAGGGAAGACGGACTTCAGTAAGGACTCGTTGACTGGAGACTTAGACATTTTCTCTCCTTTTCATTATACCTTATTTTGTTCACAAGTGTCCGCAATTCCGATAATCTTTCTTTAGCCCGCCTGTTCCTAACGCCCTTGATTTATTGTGCAGCTCACTGGTTTGACTACATCATGTCAACTCTCGGAGAGAAGAAGAGGTTGCAGAGGGAACAACAGGCCCTTGAAGTCGCAGCTGGTCAAAGGACCAAGATAATCAATACTTCCGCTGCCATGTCGAGATCCAAACGCCTTCTTGTGTTCGCCCGAAGAGGAAAGGCGGAGCAAGGCAGTGAAGACTCGAGCCTTGGCGATGCCTGACAAGGGTAAGGCTCCTGCTACGCGGAGTGCCACTGCCAACACTCGAGCTCCACCCCGAGACGTCTTTATGCGGGACGCCATTGTCTCGGGACGAAAGAGGGCGGCAAGCTCGGAAGCTCCTGCTGCAGCGAAGAGGCAGCAGTTGTCCGCTGTCCTTCCTGTGGACCAAGCTGCTCTGGACAAGGAGTACGAGCGTGCTTGCGGACTCCCAGAAATGGAGCGAGTCGGAGGGTTGGATGCTCTGTACCAGCGGGTAAATAATCTATCCTTAATTTACTTGCTGCGTTCTTAATGCGACACAAATATAACTTGTATCTACTCGGATGTTTCCCCAGCTTGGGTGCTTCATCAAGGCCATGCAGTGGAAGGCTAGTGAACGGGCCACCATCGAAGAGGACCTTCACAAGGCTGTGGCCACATCCGCGGACGAGGCGGAAAAAGTGAAGCAGCTGGAGATGAGGTTGAAGGAGGAAGAGGTGAGGGTCCATAAGTTGAAGACCAGCTGGGAGAAGATCAAGGCGGAACTCGACCACCAGGAGAGGTTAAATCGACAAGGCGATCTGAGCTTTCTGGATTTTAAGAATTTCCTGGTCGGAGGCCTCCGATATGTCCGTCTTTACGCTGGCCGTGACTTCTTGAATTCTGCCTCTTTCAAGTTTCTGACGGCGGACAAGTCGGATGCCGCCCGGCTGGATGGGTTTGTGTCCACGATCGGACATTGCGATCAAGGGGCTTCCACCGAACTTTGACCGAAGGCGGAGGATTAATCCCTGCGGATGCGAATGGTGTCGAAGTGCCCGTCGATAGCGTCTCGGACGAGCAGTTGGCTGCGTGTGAGTTCGTGGAACTGGTCACCAATGAAGGTGAGATTGAGATCCAGAACGGCGGGCCTTTCCTTCCGAGGTTGGTCCCGGAAGCTCTTCTGAAAGTGGGCCTTGTACCCTTTGATGATTATCGAGCCTTCCTGCAAAAGTGGTTTGCCCTTCCTATCCGCGTTCTCGATCTCCCCGCTGATTTCGACTTGTTCGCCCACGCTCAAGCTCTTCTGCGGAAGCCACCAATCGGCCAAGTCGAGGAGGCTGGTCCAAGCCGATTGGGGCCTAAAGAAGTCCGGTATGCCCGTTAAATTCTGTATTCTTGGCTTTTTCTATTGTATTTGCATCTGTTGATAACTCGGATTATCTTTCAAATTCATGACAATATTCCGTATTTTATCCGATGATATGAACTTCTTATACTTCCGAGCGTTTACTTGCTCTCTTCTTCGTTCCTTTCTTTATCTGTCGTTCACGAGCTGAGTTATTATAAATTACCCATCTCTTAAGCGCCGATCATTGGAGATGGTATCTGATGTAGAAATCAGACTATCATCTTTTCGATACCCGGACGGTTCGTCCCTTGGGGTGCGAGATTCTTCTAGAAGGAGGAAGGCGAAACAGTGAAATAGTCATTATGACTACGTCTTTTCATCTTCTTGGTCGTCGGATGACTGACAGATGTCGAGATCTGAAAGACTCATTGCCACTATAAATAAGGGTGTGGTAACTCTTCTTTTTCACTGTTGTACTTTCCCTCATTCTCTCCAGTCTCGATAATGTCGGAATCGAGCGATGATGAATCTGATCCTTTGGGTGAACTGTGCATGCGGAAACATGCATCCGCCCATCTATCCGGGCAGGGGAACTTGGCGTGATCCGATCGTCCTGGATTATGAAGGTGAGCCCCCTCAATGTCCAGGAATAGCCAGGAGACTGGCTGAAGAGGAGCGTGAGCGGACGCTGAAGCTGATTCGCAGGCGGATTCGGATGCAGCAGCAAGCTCGCCAGGCCCAGGGCGGTGGCTCAGAGTCCCAAGGTTCAACTTCTGGGCAATGGTGATGTTCAAGGCAGGGCATGCCCCGTGATAGCATGTAACTTTTTCTTCGGCTTTTGTCGGACTGTAATATTTGTACGTAGATGTTCGAATAACTTTTTATATAATTCGAACTATTTTCCCTCGAGTGGAACCTCCGTCTTTTCCTTCTTGCAGACCTCGTTGGCTGGCGATGCATATTTTTGTAAAGAATGGCTAAAAAACTTCGGACGTAGTTGATGGGCCTATTAGGGCTTGGCGCATAAATCCGTTCGCCCAACATCGCTCAACCAAATGGATAGTTTAAGCCCATTGCCGTCGAGTTACGGCGTGTCGGACGCACATTGGTTCGCCACTTCTATAAATCTGCGGAACTCTCTTGGCCTCGATCTGCAAATCCAACTTCCACTTTCCAAATCTACTCAATAGCAAAAAGACTTCTTGAATAGTTTCCCCTCTTGACTCCGTCCACTCTCAATCGGCATTTATCCGAGTTTGAGAGTGGAGTGGTCTAGAGGGAAAATCGTGAGGATCGATCGAAAAGCACAGATCTCGGTTTGAATGTATATCTGCTCGTCTCCTCTATTTTCTTCCATCCCTACTTTAATGGCTCAAATCTCTCTTATGTTGGAAACAGTTTCCGAATTTCAAGAGAGTTTGAGTCTTTAAAGCCGGTGCGGCGGATATCTCTTCCTGTCTGCACTTTGTTTTCCCCGGATACCAGACTTGCCTTCCATGTTTCGGTGGTATCCCGATGGATTCCGGCATGCTTAATCATTTTCTTGTGTGCAGGTAGATAGAGTTCCTGGTTTCCGCGGAAACCGGACCATTCCGCTTTGACCCGGAGGAAGCTTTTTCTTACGGGGAAGGATTTTTGCTGGGAGATGACGTATCTCCAGAAGCATTTTCTGCCTTTTTCCCGTAGTGTTCGGATAACGATCCGTGATTGCAAATTGTACCGACAATATTAAGTGTAATTCGTCTAGGTGCGAACGAAATCTCTTGCTTTCTTTGTAGCTAATCGAACATTAGAAATCGAAGGATAGAGGTTGTATTGATTTGTCGGAAATTCAATTACAACTTAGGGGCGCTACGGCCAATGACAAAAGGATCAAAAAGGAAACAGAACTGACGGAGTTCCGTGTAGCAGATGGCTGATATTGAAATGATCAATCAACATGACGGAGCTCCGCGCAATTTTCTTCAAGCATAGAACTTCTGGAGGTTTCTAGCATTCCACGGACGCCTGAGGAGACGTCCGTTCCCATCTTCTAACACATAACTGCCATTTACTTTGGCCCCAACGATCTTGTAGGGTCCTTCTCACTTGGGCTTGAGTTTTCCAACATTGCTCAAGATGTCGGCCCGTCGGAGCACTAGGTCCCCGACTTGCAAGTTTGCCGCATGAACGTTCCTGTTGTAGGCTCGGGCGGTGGTTGCCTGATACCTAAGGATGTTCGCCAGTGCATCAGACCTTTTCTGTTCAAACATGTCCAGTTCGAATATCCAAGCTTCTCGGTTCGCCTTGTCTTCAAACTCTCGGATTCTCAAAGTTTCAACAGCAACCTCGGATGGTATGACTGCCTCTGAACCATACACCAAGGAGAAAGGAGTTTCTTTGGTCGCAGTCCGTGCAGTGGTGCGATGCGCCCATAGCACGCCTTCCAGGTCGTCCGCCCAGCTTTCTTGCGAGGTTCTCAATCGCTTCTCGAGGATCTTGACTATTGTTTTGTTTGTGGACTCAGCCTGTCCATTGGCTTGCGGGTATCCCACAGATGTAAATCGTTGCTCGATTTTGAAGGACGCCATCCATTCCTTCAGCCTATGTCCTGAGAACTGGGCACCATTGTCCGAGACGAGAATCCTGGGCAGGCCAAAGCGGCAGATGATATTCTTCCAGATAAAGGTTCGCACTCGACTCTCTGTAATGGTCGCAACAGCCTCGGCTTCTACCCATTTGGTAAAGTACTCCACAGCCACAATGAGAAACTTCTTCTGCTGGGTACCCCTAGGAAATGGTCCGACAATGTCGATACCCCACTGATCGAACGGACACGCTATGATTGACGGAATCATAGGGTTAAATGGCGATGTGGGATGTTTGCGTAGTATTGGCAATCCTGACATCTCCGGGCGTGGTCCGCGGAGTCTTTGCCGATGGTGGGCCAATAATAGCCTTGTCGTATGATTTTCTGGGCAAGGGTCCTCCCCCCGGAATGACTACCACAGCTTCCGTTGTGTATCTCTTCAAGCACGGTTTGCGCTTCTTGTGGATTCAGGCACCTCAGGTGGGTCCCGGAAAAAGATCTTTTGTATAGATCATCGCCCAGTATAAAATACCTGTTTGCTCGGCACTGCACACTCCTTGATTCCTTCGGATCGGCTGGTAGAGATCCGTCCTTGAGGTAGTTAAGAATGTCGGTCATCCAGTTCCTCCCCATGTCAAGTATCATGACTGCTGAACTGGAACTCATGACGGATGAGTCAGTGATGGTGAGTAGAATTACTCTCCTTGTGTCCAAAGCCGCTGTAGCAGATGCGTATTTTGCCAAGGCGTCGGCTCTTTCGTTCCAAACTCTGTCAAACTTTTCCAGGGTGAATTCCTCGAAGTGGCTGACCTCGTTCTTGAGTAGCTCAAGATACTTGATCATCGAAGGACCTTTCGTGGCAAAATTTCCTGAAAATTGGGCTTGGACAAGCTGTGAGTCCGTGTAAGCTTTGACTTTCCGGGCTTGGAGAGACTTGGCCAGTCGCAGCCCCATTAAGAGCGCTTCATACTCCGCCTCGTTATTTGTAACTTTGAAGTCCAAGGAAACCGCATAGTCGAGTTCCGCGCCCTGCGGGCTCCTAAGGTAGATTCCAATCCCTCCCACTCTTCCAGTGGAAGAACCATCGACTTCCAATGTCCAAATATCGGAAGGATGTTCCTTGATTTGGGGGTCTCCTGCGAGCTGCTGCAGTTCCGTTCTTGGTTCATTCCCGCCAGTGACTTTCGTTCCGATGCTGTCCGAACTGGGGTCTCTGGGATCATCAGCAAGTAGAAACATTTGGTTGACCCGAGTTTCCTCCTCTGATGAAGGGAGGGGTCGATTGAGGAACTGGGCTTCCTCAAAGTTTTCTGGGTTAAACTTTGGAGATTTGGATTTGAACTACATGTTTGGTGATTAAGCACTCGAACACTGGCTTGTCAGGGACTTTCTCCGAATCTTTTTCTGGGTAATCCGCCAAGAAGTCGGCGAGGACTTGAGCCTTTTTGGCGGAACTGGTAGCAAATGTCGTATTCGCTGAGCTCGATCGCCCACTTAGAGAGTCGTCCAGATTGGTCGGGCTTTCCTAGGACCTGTTTCAAAGGTTCCGTAGTTAGTACCACTATTTTGTGAGATTTAAAGTAAGGTTTTAACCGTCTGGCGGTGTAAACCAAAGCGTATGCGAGTTTCTCGATCTTCACATATCTTGTCTCCGCCCCAGCAAGGGCTTTGCTAAGATAGTAGATCGGCAAATGCTCGTTAGCTTGAATCCGTATTAGGACGGAACTCATTGCCTCTTCCGTAATTGCTAGGTAGAGGTAGAGTGGTTCTCCCTCGACGGGCTTGGAGAGCAGTGGAGGGGAATGGAGGTATTCTTTCAATTTTTCGAAAGCCTCAGAACATTCCATGTCCACACAAAGTTCTCTCCTTAGGAGGGTTTTGAAGAACGGAAGATTTTTCTCGGTGGCCGGAAATAAAACGGCTTAAGGACATGAGTCTTCCTATGAGCCGCTGTACCTCGTTGAGGGTTTTCGGGTGTGGCAGATCCAGGATCGCCTTGATTTTCTCGGGATTGGCGCTGATTCCCCTTTCCGTGACCATGTATCCGAGGAATTTTCCTCCCTTCACTCCAAAAGTGCATTTTTCCGGATTCAGTTTCATCACATACTTTCGCAGGATGGAAAAGAAATTGTTGAGATGCTCAATGTGTTCTTCCTCAGTCTTACTTTTAACGAGCATGTCGTCCACGTAGACTTCCATCGTCTTTCCGATCTCCTCTTTGAACATTTGGTTTACCAGTCGCTGGTAGGTGGCTCCCGCGTTCTTCAGTCCGAATTGCATCACCTTGAAGCAGTAAACTCCTCCTGCCACGAAGAAGGCCGTTTTCTTAACGTCCTCCCTGGCCATCAGAATTTGATAGAAGCCTTGGTACGTGTCCATGAAGCTCAGCAGCGCGCACCCGGAGGTAGAGTCAACCAGTTGATCTATCCGTGGCAATGGATACGGATCCTTGGGGCAAAATTTATTCAACTTTGTGAAGTCATTACACATCCGCCATTTGCCTGGCGATTTTTCGACCAGAACGACGTTGCAAACCTAGTTAGAGTAGCGGACTTCCTCGATGTGTCCTGCCTTTAGGAGTCGATCGACTTCGGCGGATATTACTGCATCCTTGATGGGGCCAAAGTATTTCCTTTTCTGTCGGATGTATTTGACCGAAGGATCCATGTTCAGACGGTGAACTGTAATCCGTGGGTCGATCCCCCTCAGGTCGTCGGTACTCCAGGCGAACACGTCGCTGTTGTCTCGGAGACAAGCGACGAGCTTCATTTCTACTTCTGCATTCATTTCGGTCCCGATCCTTGTTTTCTTCTCGAGATCGCCAGCAATAATTTCGATCTCTTTAAGGGTCTCGTGGGGCTCGATTCGCGTTGTTCTAGGAAATTTTTCCTTCTGGCTTCCTATTTCGACTTGTGAGTTCTCCTTTCTGGGTGGGAGGACAATAGGCGCGTCGAGTCCTTTGTATTTGTCGACGCAGTATGCAGCCCTTCTTGTGGACATGATATAGCATTCCCAAGCTTCTCTGACATTTCCGAGCTCTTGTCCGACTCCAAAGGCCGTTGGGAACTTCATCCTGTTGTGGAGAGTAGATGATACAGCTCGGAACTGGTTGAGACCTGGGCGTCCGAAGATGGCACTGTAGTCGAAAGTTTGTTCGACCACCACAAAGCGGACCTCTTGTGTCACCCTTGTCGGAAAGGTACCGAGAGAGACATGTAACATGATACTTCCGAGGGGTCGTACAGTTCCTCCTCCGAATCCTAATATGGAGGTGTGCACTCTGCCATATCGGACTCTACCTAATGCCATCTGATCCAGAGTCCTTTTAGAGATGATGTTCGAGGAGCTTCCGGTGTCAACCAAGATCTTATTCACTCGGTAGGTTGCAATGGTCAAGGAGACCACCAGCGGGACATCTGGGTTTTCGATGTCTCCTCCCCCTGCCGTAGGAGGAGGAATTTCACTATCATCGAACGATATGGCGTTAGTGCCTGGGATCGCCGGACTAGCATATGCTCGATCGTTGTTTCGGAGGTTTTGCGCGGTGCACTCCCTTGCGTTCCTGCTACTCCCCCCGTTGGTCCTCCCGCAATAGTGTTGATCACCCCGCTGTATGGGGCGTTTTCCATTTCGATATCGTCAGCATATCGGTAAGAGCGTTGGTCCAGATGGGGTGGATAGCTGGTTGGCGGAGGTGGCAAAGGTAGTGAGTGGGGCGGTGGTTCCGTCATTCTCTCCTCTCTCCTTCGCTCTGTTCTATCTTGTCGCGCGGGTTCGTCCTCATAGATATGCTCCTTCAGTTTTCCATTCCTTATCAAGTGTTCCACTTACATCTTGGTGAATCGATCGTCGATTTAGTGTCATGACACTTGTGAAACTTGCAATAGCCTTTTGCGTTCTTACTCTTACGGCCGTGAGGGGCTTGGCCATGAGCGTCCGACTTCTTCTCAACAATAGTTGCCAAGATGTCGGATCTTAGTGCATTGGCCGGGTATAGTCCGCATATCGTCTTGGCGGACTTCTCTCCTGTGAAAACCCTGTCTCTTTGATCCCTTCTCGAATCGAACTTTCTTGGCGTTGGTCTTGCTTCGCCGGATCCTTCGCTTTCTTGGAGCTGGCCCTCACTGGAACATTCCTTCTGTAATCTTCTCCGTACATTACCTCCTCACAGATGTCTTCTAAGTACTTTTCGCTCCTTACCTCTTAACTCGAGAGTTTTCTTCGGAGTTCCGAGTTGAGAGTATTAGCATACAGGTTTCGGACCCGCTCTTTAATACTGTGTGGCTCAACCCGAAGAACCTCCGTGTGAAAACGATCTAGGAAAGTCCTTAGATCCTCGTGTTCTCCACATATAACGCCTTGCTAGATGCTCCACATGCGTTTTCTCCTCTTGGATTTGCGAATCGAGCCAAGAATTTAGAAGGCAGTGCGCATATGGTGTATTGATTTATTCGGCAAAGAGGTGTACCAATCCATGGCAGCTCCGAAGAGAGTGGACGAGAAAGTGAGGGCTTTAGTGTTGTCACTCATCCCTTTGGAATCCATCTTGCTGTTGAAGCGTGTCAGGTGACCCACGGGACAAGCGTCCCCATAGTAGTATTCCAAGTTTGGAATCACTTGGTCCGAATTCCTGTTTCTCTCCTTCTCTCTCATGATACTGTCACACAGGGGATTTGGCACGCTGGTAGTTATCTGCTCGTGATCTTCTACGAGACGTCCGAGGCTTTGAATCTGAGCTTCTAAAGCCTTTTGCTGGGCATAGATCTCGTCTGCCGTCATGATCTCCCCTGTCCTCGGATGCATGGCCACATCCGCGGGAAGGTCGTTCATGCGGGCTCTTGGAATTGTTTCCGCCACTTGATCCCTGTCCCTCGGAGGCACCGGGAGTGGAACTTCCGGGTGTCTATTGTTCACGTCTTGGTGCTCTCTCCTTACTTGACGACTTCCTTCCCCTCAGATCTGATTTGGCCGACGCTGTCGATAGATCTCGCAAATCCTCATGGGGTCACTGATCCCCCAATCTCTGCTCGATCGGACGTTGTCCGTTCCTGAACATTCTTTCTGCTCGACGAGGAGAGGCGTAACGGAGGCGGAGTGGTTTGTTGTGGAGGAGCATTGTTGGACCCTAGGCACCCTTGGATGATCGTTAGCAGCCTATCAAACTGCACCTCGCTCAATCCAAGGTCGTTAGTGCGGACAATGCGTCCATCAGGCATCGTGAATTGTTGGGGTGCGGGTGGGCTTTGAGCTCCTGTCGGAGAAGCTCGGGCCGCATCTTCTTCCGAGGAAGGACTGGCTGTGCGTCCCTCACTTGGATATCTCCCTCTTACCGTCGCAGCCCTGCGTCCTCGGGTGGACGGGCGTCCCCGCGGGCGTGGTGGTGGAGTTCTTACTTCTGTAGTACCAACTCTTGTTGTTCATCTTGTTCTTGCCATTGGTTCACTCGAAACACAGATGCTTTTTGTAAGCTTCCCACAGACGGCGCCAAAATGTTGAGGGATAAACCTCAAACACTAACTAACTAAACTACTACAAGCAACACGGTCTGTACCCCGCCTCCAACTTGAAGGTCCGATGGATTGCTCGTCCGAACCAAGTCACCTGAAACGACTAAGTTGGGGGGGAACGGATGCCCGGATTACTGTGTCAATCCGGTAAGAGACTTTACTCAAGAGAGAGTTGGAAGCTCTCAATGTAATAATTATGAGGGAGATTATTGTTTAAGTATCGCTTCACACTTATCGAGTTGTCACTTACCTCTAGGTCTTGAACCTTGAGCTGTATTTATAGTTATCACATACTCATGAGGTAGCTCATGAGATGATGCCAAGTGTACGATCCAGATTTGGACACCAATGCTACCTTTGGCCCATGGCCCATTAGTAGACAGTGATCCAATACCGATAAGTGGGCCTGGGAGGGTAGTTTGGACCTTTTCCTCCGAGAATCTTGTTCCGCCCGTTGGGTCCGTGTTAGTCCCTCGACGGACACATGCCTTGGTTGATCGCCTTGGGTGACTCTGGATGTCCGAGCCAAGAGTCCACGGAAGTATCTCGATGGTTACATTATACGTCTGGTCTTAGAGTAATGGTGGCGTCGAGGTTCTCTAAATGCAGTCCGTTAGGCATCTCTGTACTGACCTGGTCAGGTTTACAAGTCCTTTCCTTAGCTAGCTCGGACTAGCTGTGGGGATGTAGTGACTTCGGCGTACTGGTCGATTCACTTTGGGCGGACCATGTGAGGTCGGACCAGTACTGAATTAGCTAGTTAAGCCGTGATGCGCTTTAGGACACGCTCTATGGCGCCCTTAACGGATTGGACATATTTCCGTATCAACACTTCTGCTGCAAGTCTCGAAAGCTATGCCATGCCCCATCGAGTCTCTCTCCAGTTTCCTGTCGAAAACAAAGGATCTGTTCTCTATCCAAACAGTTTGCTGTAACATGACCATCCATCCCACACCTATAGCAAATCGGGGGATCCATACTTCCCTGCACACACGCAAAGAAACCAAAGTAGTTCCGCCAAAACAAACTATACAAAACAAAAAAAAAAGGAAAAAACAAACAAAAACTAACTAATATATACAACTGAAAATTACAATTCGTAAACTTAACAAAGGAGTTAAGTCCCCGGCAGCGGCGCCAAAAACTTGATGCGTCAAATCAGAGTTTTAAATTTGTTTACTTAGCCAAGAGTTAATTCTCAACACTACGAAAACTTGTAGTGCAGTGAAGTTAACCCCGAGGTCGGTCTCGAAGGGATTAACTAGGCTTAGTTTTGGTTACGAATATAAGAAACAGTATTGAAAGCAGTAAAAGTTTATTTGCTTCGGCAGTAGAATGATTAACTATGTGAAATTAAAATAATTTGCAGACTAACTAGATAACTGATTGACACTTAACGAGATTGATATGAATGAGGAGAATTATGGTGTGGTGATGACTTGAAGACAAGCTAGCTAGCAGGAAACATGCAATTGTAACGATAATGATTTACTCAAGTTGTCACTTACTTGGTTCTACAAAACAGATAGCATTAATGGAGTCAATTCTACTAAGCTACAATTAATTAAGCTAATCCAGATATTATTGTTCGCAACTACTTGATAGATAAAGCAAGACGAAAACGTTTTGTTATAAATGAACAAATGCTTAATTTAACAGTGATTTTGACGTAACCCACAACAAACAGAATATTGGATACGCAATTAATCTAAAAAACTCAAAGTAAATCGCATCTTATGTATATAATCACATGAACCCTAACTAGCATGCATTGAATTCGTCACCACTCCATAATTAGGGTGTTTAGCTACTCATGACATGCGAAGACATAATCAATATCGTATTTAAACAAGCAATAAACATAATCTAATACTAAAATCAAATATTCGAACGGTGATACAATTGTTACCCTTCGTGTCACAAACCCTAAGTAGAATTGAGAACCTGAATCGAATCGATGCAAAGAGTATGTAGATAACGCTCCCAATCAATTGACAATTGTCGGATTACAAGATAAAAATCGGTTCAATTACCTAAAATTGGTAATTGCCTTGGAAAATAGGTTTAGGTTGAGAGCAAAAGTATGAAAACTTGACAATAGATGATAATATAATGAGAATCTACTAAAAAATCAAGAAAATAGGTTATATATAGTGAAAAACACGTTCTGGGCCGATATTGGGCCCAAAAAGACATTTGGTGTCACCAGCAGGACGCCTGGCGTCGCCAGTCGATTTACGAGTCAGACTGGCGTTCGCCAGGTGACTTCTGGCATCGCCAGTTTCCTCCAGCACCAGATTTTTACCTTTTTTGAGTATCTAACCGTCGAAATTTGGACATGGTGCCTTCTTGAAAGTTGTAGCTCTTGGTCTTATCTACATATGGATATCAAGAGCATGTCAATCTGAGTTCATATGAGAAAGTTATGGCCAAAATGCCAAAGCTGCTCCATCGTAGTTCGAATTTTGCGCGCCTTAAACTGCTCTAAAATTGTCGTCCGAACTCCGAATCCACTTCCGTTTTGACCGATCAAGTACTCCGTTTTCAACCACCTTTCAGGTCTTTGAACTTTCATGCTTCCATTAATGCATTAAGATGCACTGGTTTAGCCTTGTTTCAATGCATTTTCACCAAACACCTATAAAACACACAAAACACGAAACAAGTAAAAATACTCTAGGAAAACCATTAAAAACTGTACTTAAGAACGACAATAAGACAGTAAAAAAGACCAAATGAGACGGTGTACAACCGACTCATCACTCGACAAGTAAATAACTAATAATTTTATTTTAAATAGGTGGAGGGGGTATTAAATATTTAATAAATAATTCATTTATTTTTAAAACTCCATTATTTCATTTTATCCCATTTAATAATTTATATTTTATTTTAGTGAATACAATAATTTATTTAATTAATTATAATAATCAAAATTGGTGTATATGGATTCATATTATCACAACGAATCCAAATATATGCAAAATATTTTTTTAGAGTTTTGTAGATAAATTCATATAAATGTATATAACCAATATATTTAATTTAATACATTTATATTTTATTTTATTGAATAAATGGATTATATAATTAATTCAAAATACTTTCGGAGTTTTTTTAGATAATAGTGCATTGATTTGTAACAAATTAAAAGTAGATTTGATTTTATTCTGTTGCTTAGCTGATTAAACTAAACAAATGTGGCCATATAATAAGGAGAATCTATCGAGAACTTGTTGGGGCTGGGAGTAAGATTTATCTTAGCTGATTAAACTAACAAACATGGCCGGAGATAGAATCTGGCTGGAATTATTTAAACATCGATGAGTGTAACTAGGATGAATTTATAAATCAATTGTTTTGTGAAAGAATTTGTCACATAGAATTTTGTCATATGTGGTATACTTCTCCTTCCAATATCATCACAACTTTTAGAATATATATGGATTACATGTGGAAAAATGTAGTGATAGACATAGTTAGGCCCTGTTCTCTTCATCTGCAAACTCATTCAGTTCAGTTCAACTTAGTTATATTTTACATTATAATTCAGTTCAGTTCAATTTCATTTCATTCAGTTTAGTTCAGTGCAGACGAAAAGGAGAGAGCCTTAATAGAAGAAAATGAGATGTGAATTTATAATGGCCAGCATTTTGTAAATAAGTCAAAAACTATAGAGTGATGATAGTTTTCCTCGGAGAATGTCACATCATATTGCTTTCTAATGCTTCTTTGAATAGTATTTTCTTGTGGACTGGTTCAATTTTTTGTAGGAGAAGTAGTCAAGATTGATTTTTTTTCTTAACCTAAAAGGTTATTGATAGATAGAACCGTTAATAATTAGGTTTCCATCAAGATGTTTCCGGTGATTATGATACAAAAATATAATAGTAGATAAAGTTCTAGCTAAGAGTCTTAGGGAATCGGCCATGAATCAAATGAAAAATTTCGATCAACATTTAGATCGAGATCGATCAATTGAGAAGCTCGTTTCATTGTCAAGCTTGAATCGATCACCCTGGCAAAATGATCGAAGCTTGCGAGCTGCTCGTGAGCAATAATTAATTTAAATTTATTTATTTACATAAATAAAAAATAAAAACCCTAGTCCCTAACTTAAGCTATCTAAAAATCAGAATTGTCTCAAAATTTTGGAACAAATGAGTTCATTTTCAAGCTCTAACGAGTCGAGCGCTCACGAGCAAAAGCAAGTCGAGCTTATCGAGCAACTTGATATTTTAACGAACCGATCACGAGCAAGATTATGAAAATTTCGTGATCGCCGATCACGAGCGCGAAATTAACCATCATCGATCCATTTAAATAAAAGTTAAATCTCGTTAACAGCCATAGTTGTAGCCGATCCTTTCACTTGGGAAGCTCTTTATCGGGGTTTAGAGTTCCGCAGAATTGAAACTATCTACAAGTTCCATCAAGCAAGAAAAGAAATTAGGGAATCTGGCACAAAGTCTTTACATACGCAATTACTTGGTCAAGCTTTTCTCTTCTGATTATATGGTATAGAGACAATATTGTGTAGATATGATGATATCATCAAATTTGATATTTATACGGTGCGCTATTGAGGGACATAGATGCAAGTAATTGCAACTTGCATCATACTCTCGGTTCCCCTAACTTAATCCCAAAAATTAAGAAATTTCGGGTGGTGTAATGTAACCCTCTCAAACCTTTCTTTCTCGGCAACAGTAACATTCCACTAATTTACAATTCAAAACACTTTTTCCTTTTTTATTTTCTTTTCTTGTAAACTTCACCTTTCATTCATTTTATTGTGTAATTTATTTCTAAACTTCATTCTAATTAATTATAATAACAACACAGTAATTTCAAATAAATTACAACATTTGAACATAAAATCTACTCTATCCGCCCCGCAGAACTTCATACATTTGTCATTTTTAGTCGTCCCACAGAACTTCATACATTACTAAAAAATGAAGCTACCCCACATCTAACAAATAATAAACAATCTCAACTTTCTACATAATTATCGTTTCTTTCAATCTGATTTCTCCACCTTTTCATACTTTATCATTACTTTTCGCGTAAAATTACATAATACCAATGTATGAAGTTATAAGGACGAAGGGAGTATAATATTTATTAATAACAATTATATACTTGATAATAAAAATTACAACAAGGTTGAAGATTCAACCCAAAGTAATATCCAAATAATGCCCATTTTTCTTCGTATCAAGGTCGGCCCAAAGTAATACCAAAATAATTTTCATTTTTTATACGTGTTATATTTTTCATCATTTGAAATCTTTTTTTAAATGTGCCTTTTCATTTCTAGCATGTTTGTAATTAAATTTTTCTCATCGGAAATAACATGTTATATATGGATTTTAATTTAAGCAGTAAAACAAAGACAATTACCTGCTTTTCTTTTAAGAAAAACGCTGGGCAAGATCATCAAATACGTTACGATTTACTTAAACACGGTTATTCTTGATCACATTACCTGCATTTACTTCTTAAAAGCAGGCATTTTATTTGAGTTACCAGCGGTTCCCCTGTTAATGCAGGTAAATCCCTCTGCGCTTTATTCTAATTATTGCTATTTGTAACTCTAGAATCACAATTCACAACAAACTCAAAGGAAAATCTTAGACATACAATTAATCTAGCTAGCTAGTAATTTTATTGATGAATGAAGTAAACTCCTTGAATGTGCTTCCACCTTCCATAACAGATTCCCTAACAGCCTCTCCCAATTTTGCTGCCCTTTCTCTTATCTCATCCCCTTCTGCCGATCCCATCAATCTCCTAACAGCCTTTTCTACCTCGAAACGCGGCACCACTTCATCTCTTTGCGACCACTCTCTAACTTCCACTCCGACTCTCAACAACCTATTTATCAACACAGCGTTCCCAGGTTGGTCCGAGTGCATGGGCCAAGTTGCCATAGGCACTCCCATACTCAAACTCTCTATGCACGAATTCCACCCGCAATGACTCATAAATCCACCGGTAGACGAGTGCCTCAATATCTCCAATTGGGGAGCCCAATCTCTCACAATAAGGCCTCTTTCTTTCATTCGTTCTTCAAATCCTTTCGGAAGTTGAGCTCTCCTAATCTCCCCTGAAAAAATATCACCTTTATCTGCGTCTCTCAACACCCATAAGAACTTTTGTTCACTCCGTTCCAACCCCGATGCAATCTCTTCAATTTCCTCATCAGAAACCGAAGATGTAGTACCGAAGGAAACAAAAATGATCGTGTCTTTCCCCTGTTTGTCGAGCCACTCTAAGCATTTATGACGAGGATTTGGACCTTCCTTCTTACTAGGGACGTTCACAGGGTGAAACGGACCTAGTGCCCATACGTTCTCCCCTCCTGTCGTCCTTTCGTTCGCTAGTAAATCGAGAAAGGGACCTTCTATTGCTCTATTCGAGTTATAGATGTCACCTAAGAAAATTTTCTTAGCGCTATACTGTAATGTCCGAAACTCGGAGAACTCAGGCGGGAAGCAATCCTCTAGAGGGGGAGATTCATTTAGCACTTGAGCTTCCGGAGGGACAGTAGGTCTCCCTCTAGCATCCCAAATGAATAGGTAAATCGAAAAGGCCGAAACACTGCGAAAGCAGTATGGATCAACATTTGGTATTGGCCCGATATCTTGGACAACATGGGACATTAGAGAATCGTAAATGACTACCACTTTTCTAAAAGTGGTTGAAAGTTGTTCAATGTATGAGTAAAGTGGCTCTCTTAGATGTATCGTTGAAGTAAGGGATGGAATGATATGTGAAGGGAACTTTGTGCGTGTATTTTTAGGATCGGGGGGTGGATTTTCAAAAGGAGGCGTTGAGAATTCGTGGAAATGCATGTTGGCGATAGATGAAGGGTCCCAGCCACACACTCGAGACCTTATTTGAAGAACGTGGGTGGTGGTCCCGACATAGTAGACAGGGATGTCACGGGTGGAGATAAGGCGGGAGAGGTGGAGGAGTTGGTTTAGATGGCCTTGTGCCGGAAGTGGCACCATCACCACCACTACTTGGTCTAGAGAACCTTGTTCCATTGTGTTGGGAACAAGTTTTTCTTGGCTATAGGCTTGTTATGTCATTTGTTGATCTTGGGTTAGTGAAAGGTGTTTTTGTTAAGTACAAGAGGAGAGACTGGTTGAATTTGTGTTGTGTAGGTATATAATGAATTTGGATATCATTAGTTTATGCATTGAAGTTGACAATTAAGTGAGTAACTCTATAATGTAGTCCAGATCCATCTTTCTCTATACTTGGCACCATATTATATTGTAGGTATTTATAATTCAATTTCAATATACTCGATTGAAATTAGGTGATTTGACTAAAATAAAGTGATTTTGTAAATGTACACTTTATATTTACAATTCCATAATTTTCATTACCTTTATGTCTTAGATTTCTGATATATTTTTAGTCACCATATCAGCTTTTAATCACATTTTTAGCAGTATACAGTCACTTTATCTATTGTGGTTTGATTGACAAACAAATTTTGGAACCATGTCCATCCTGAACCCATTTCTATTGGTGGATGTTTCCATTTCTAATTAATAACAAAATTTCCTTCGACCAGTCAAAATAGTTGTGCTGAAGCTGAAGCTTCCACTGAACGAAAATGTGATTGGAGAACTCAATTTGACTTTGATTATTGGATGCTATATTCGACTTGTATAATTTATATTGCATTATTGCATCATACTTGTGTTCGATTTGAACTTGATAAACATCAGGCCAATTACAAAATACCATAAACAGCTTTTGCTTTTGATTTGATCAAAACATGATCTGAAGCACGACTTCTTTCACAGCTTCTAGGTCACTAGGTACGTAGTTCATTCCCAATATAATATTCATGGATGTGAACACCCAATTTAATTGTATTTAATCCTTAATTTATCCGAGATTCTTCTGGAATGGTATGCTGATAGAGTGACTATGAGCCAGACTAATATAAGTATCCCGTTTTACTAAAAACTTTACAATTTAACTTTTTAAATCGTTTTCTATTTGATCAAATAATTAATTACTATTAAAATATCAATATTTTTGAGCAAAATACTTAAGTTATTAACAAAATACATTTTTATTTATAAAAAATATAATTGTTGTAACTAAACGCACTAAGATTTCAATAATAACTCAGATACTTGTGCGTTTTTTTTACTCAAATTGATATGAATTATATCATCTTCCTGCCATAGAGTGAATAGGCCACAAATTAAATCTTAAATGTAATATGGCATACAAAACATGATGGCTATATCATTATAATAAGAAATGCATGTTAATGCACTATTTCTTTCTTAGCTTTGAGATCGGATGCTAATCTCTTTCGTATTAATCTGGATTATGACAATATCTTTTAGATCTAAAACTTCATTTCACAGGCATCAAATTAAAGCAGCAATTACAAAATATCTGGGTTGAAAACTGGAAGAACATAAAAGCCACAACAATCGGGTTCAAAATTCTTAGCTACAAAAGAGCCAATCTATTACCATCTCTACGAACAAAAATAAAAGAAATTGAATCAAACAAGCTGCTCAAACTCTTAATGTCTGCTACTATGCCCCTGCTGCGGATAAGGACAGTTCATGCTTATTTATTTGTTGGATTGAAGAGCTTATATAGCCAACTGAACTGCGGTAAGAGCTGCATAATCTTTAGCAACTTCGAGATTCTTGATATGCGCCATCTTGGTTCTTGTCTTCTTGACCATGCCATCATCATACCTGTGTCGTCCCGGATTACGACGCCTAGACCACTACTTGC
Source organism: Plantago major (assembly GCA_026545765.1). Taxonomy (NCBI): domain Eukaryota; kingdom Viridiplantae; phylum Streptophyta; class Magnoliopsida; order Lamiales; family Plantaginaceae; genus Plantago; species Plantago major. The sequence goes on from CM048843.1 coordinate 64,596,129, forward strand.
TGGATTCTTCGAGACAGAAGCATCGTAGTTCACTTTGGCCTTGCCTTCAATTGGAAGCATCATAGTTCACTTTGGTCATATAACCGAGTCAGGTGGCCTTTGACCCGAGAAATGTGTTTGTGCCTCTTTGAATCTAGCTAGATACGCTTGGACAAAAAGTATGGACTCCAGTGCATCATAAGATTTAACCATTTTATTCCGGTTGTTCCATATACTCCAGCACGACACACCTTAATAGGTAAAGAACAGCTAAAATGATTTGGAATTCAAGCAGTTAGATGAGAAAGTAAATTGGCTAAGATCCAACAATAGAAAATCAAATTGCTTTGTAAATATTATCATGACAATTAACAACACATTTCTGCCGCAACTATTCAAAAACCTCAATGAGAAGAGAAGAAGATAAGGGAGTAGCACATTTCTCTTGATTTTGCCAGGAGAAAGATGAAGACTGCTAGTATAAACTACCGACATTTTCTCCAGCCTTTGTCACTCGCGCTTCCTACATTTTCTCCACGCGCAGGTACACACGCCAGTTTAGACTTTTATATATATATATATATATATATATATATATATATATATATATATATATATATTTGTGTGTGTATTCGACTAATTTTGAATGATTTTGAATTATGTAAAACAATGCATTAGATATTAAAACAAAATTATAATAATAATTATTATTTTAATAACTTGAAATGAAGAAATATAAATGTGATTTTTCGTAAAGATAAGAAAACAAAATGGACATAATGACTGCCACAGAACCTTTATTTTTAAAATGAGTAAAATATAAAAATTATATACAAAATGTGACGCCCTATCACCTTCACAGATAATTACTGACAGTAAAATTATATTTAAGACGCGCGGAAGCTTTAAAAAGAAGTACTTTGACCACAATTTCTTATGCATGCAAGCAAAATACATTTTCAGAAACTTTATGCAGTAAATAAGCTTTTACAGAACTAAAGTCTTTTCATGAATGATATGCAGATTACGAGCCGAGGAAGAAGGATTGGAAACCAGCCAGCCGATCCTGGATGGATGACTTAGCATCTTTTCAGCTAAGGCCTTCTTTCTTTGAATATCTATAAAAACATCATCGTATTTTGAATGAGTTGCGGATCTCAATAAGTATAATTAGTAACACCAGTAGAATAACCAGGCAACAAGCCATTTAACGACAACTAAGCACATCAATTTTAGTCACATATATTCAAAATCAGCATATGACTTCCATTTATTTCATAGTTCAAAATCACATAAGTTTACTTCTCATTCCAACAGATCAGCTATAAACACTTGACATCATTCGCATTTATATAATAATGCACACGTGCTTAGTCATTTTCTTTGTCTGCTATGGCTCTGTTACGAGCAGGAGTAATTCGTGATCACGATAACAGATTCATACAGAGTCCAGCCGTACCTGAAATTTCATATTTCATATAGAGTACAGCCGTACCTGAAATTCTATATTTCATATCCAACCAGTGCTGGATATCCAGACAAGCTGGAAAACACATAACTCAAGGTCATCAGTAGCCATAACAGAATCCTCTTATCTCTTATGAATGCAATTCACATAATCATGTTTATAAATATACTAGGAATGATACACCACGCTAAGCGTGATGCCCATGTTTTTTTATGATAGATAATTAATTTATTGGATTAGCATATTTTTACTTATAAGGGATATTTCAGGACACATTTATGCTATGCAAGTTTATGCCGCACCTTTGTGTGATAATACATATTGAGTTTAAACTGGATTGTGATTGCCTGCAAGAACTTAGAAGGTGACATGATCTCAATATGTTAAGGTCCGACCCCTATTTAGTTGGACCCAAATTTGTACCAACCTAGTCGCCCAGTAGAGCCAGTTTCGTTTATATTTACTTTTAAAAAAATTTAAATAGTTTTATTGACTGATAAAATCAACCACAAGAGTCTATAGAACCCGTGTTGAAATCTAGGTGGAATTTAGTCCAAACGTCATTGCATAAAGCTACAACTACTGAAAGCATAATTAATAGTATATCTAACAGGCATAAAATCCTGAGAATTGATTTCCAAAGTTACTAAGCACAAAACAGTCTTCAGAATTAGTTTCCAGAGTGAACTTGATCCACTCGTTTCCTCAAAGTATTTAGCATCGAAACCTAATGATGCTGCAAGAGCCGGACCCAAAAGTTCAATGTGATGACTGTCATTTTTTAGGTAGAGGTCCAATTCCAAATTTGTCTTTCTTTCTTTTGTATTCTCCTTCACTTATCAACCTGTTTTCTAGCAATCTTCCAATCTTCACGTGCACTCCATCTTGTCCTCCTATATTGATCTTTTGCAAGTATCCAGCAAATTTTGATACCATACTAATCTAACAAACACTGGTAGACTAATTAAAACCAAAGCGTCTGAGCATGCACATCAGTTTATCAAAATTCCCATACCAAAGTAACTCTAAGCACAAGCTGCAGACTGGTAATACAAAAAGACATGTTCCCTGTCAGAGACAATTTTTGCTCAAAAGAAACCGAAAAGTATTACAACTACACAAGGGCCCTTTATCCATAAGAATTATGTCCCAGCCAAAGTCAGACCAAGTAAGAACAAGACCCAAATGAGTGTCTCTATAGATTATTTCAGGGATTTTTTGAATTTGGAATTGGAATCACATTTTTCATGTATCCAACAACCATTTGAAAATGTCATTGTCACTGATACACACACACAAACATGCATGTGAACGGATACACACACAAACACAACAAATAATATAGCAGAGAAGAATGTGTCATGTCTTATGAAAACCTAACGTACAACTTGAACTATATAAAAAAAATTAAATAAGGAAAAAAGACGGCATATGGATTTTCTCCCCAGAACCACATCAATAAAAAGCCTTGAAATATTCCTGTACAAACTGAAGCGATTGCAATTCAAGATTTCAAAATTTTAACTGGAGAAGCCTGAACCATGATGCTAAACAGCTAATGGGTGTGCATTATGTCAGTCTTCTTTCTTGAATGAATGTATGACGTCAGAGATTGAAAAGACTCCAACCATCTGTGTTGAGATCTAGATGCTTGTTATCATGGCAAGCAAAAAAAAGAGTACATGAACTTGCAAATTGAAAACCCTTGTTTATACGCTTGTGTCATACAGATCGTGCTGAAATAGACTATAATCTCTATATTGCCATTCTAGGAAAAAGATGACATACTTGCATGAAAAATCAGTGGTACGGGTACTGTTTGAACTTTAAAGTTTAAAGTACCGGTTTTCACTTTTCAGCTATTCATCCCCCTCCACCAGTAGATGGTGAGACATCCACCGTAGTTTTCATTGTAGTACTTTCATCAAATCTGCCATAAATTAACAACTCAGTTTCAAGAGCAGAAGTGCAAATTAATAATGAAAAAATACACACAACCAAATTTAATTTAAACATTTTCGTTGTGCTGTGCAAAAGTTACGTGCAAAATAAGAAATCTGTAAACAAGCAGTACCATGAAGAAAATAACCACAGTAACTACAATACAAATCAATCGGCCATGTATATGAACGACTACTGACAAAGGAGATGGAATAAATCTGATTTATGCACAATCTAAACATCTCACCTTGATTCAGAAACCATTTGTCTAGTTCCGGGCTGAATCACTTTCATCGAAGTACCACTTTATCTGTATACTTGTGTGCTCTGGGAATATCCTTGATAGCAAGAGCAATAGAGCACAAGTAAATCAGTCCAAAAAAGTTACAAGTGATTCTCTCAGCTTCTGAATTTAAAATAAAATTTCCAGGTCAGTTAAGAAAAACAATATATATTCAAGAACACGATTGATAATACTCTTAATCCATAAACAAAACACAAACTAAAAAAAAATCAGGTTTTAAAGGATGTGTAATAAATTTAAAAAGCTAAATCATAATCGATATGCAACAATCTCAAATCATTAAGTTGTTAAAGCTTACAAGCAATACCATAGAGCGGCGGTGTATCCTATTAAATGTTGATAAATCGCTCTGAGATAACTTCATTTTTGAAATCCCCAATCACAATAGGAAGTAAAAAGCTAGGGTGGTATAGCGAAAGAAGATTAGGAGATTATTGTTGTTGTGGAATTGACTAATGAGAATTCATCAATTATGGAAGACACACTTTTTTTTTAATTGACTAATGAGACAATTCATCAAATCGTAAAGAACTACGTAGGTTGCTCCTGTAAAACTTACCTGGATATGGACCCTGCTTGGATCAATAAAATCAGTATGTAGGAACTTCTGACCCAAGCCTCCTCAATAACTTGATACGTCTCATTCATGCTTAGAACCCTCAAGAGATGAGGCTGTTGAATCATTTGTATGACCTGTTGATCCAAACTCAAGTAATTTATAATTCAGTTAATTTGGATCATAACAATCAGAAAGACAGGGACAAAAAAAAAAAGATCCCTAAACTACAACATAATTAGCAACAAAGAACCACATTAATCCAAAGAAATCAAACCATTATAATTTCGTTTGCAGAACTCCAAATAATCATACAATTTGACATTTATATATATACATAGGCTTACTACAATAATCACCTTGCTAGTTGGGCTACTTAGATTAATTGTTGATAAGCGAATTAATTACATACCTGAAGAAAAAGAAGTCATGATTAAGAGCACAAGTAGCAATTCTACATAATATATGGTAATTAACATCCTTAAATTCATAGCGCACACAGAAATAAAACTTGTTTGAGGAAAATTTACAAACAGCTGGTGGTCACATGGGTGTAAAGGCCTGAAGATCAAATATGTTCATTTCATCAAAGAGCCGTATAGAATGAGTGGAAAATAGGGAACTATCATAATAGAAACGATTGAGAACCCCAAAAACCAAATCAGTCGCACTAATCTTGAGCACACGAAAGAAACATTAGGATACAGAGAGAGAAGGAAAACCTACCCGCAACAACGGATGAGAAAGAGATCATGGCACACTGAATAAACAACAATCTTCAACTCACTTTTGGTTGAAATTAAAGAAAGATAGTGTGAGGCTTAATAGAAAGGGATGTTGGCGAAGTGTCCATACGGAACAAACACAACTTTGCTGATCGGTGCGGCCGTGACATTGGAATCGATCTGATGGTTCATTCCAGATTTCGGGAAGGTTTGGGAGCTGGAAGGAAGGAGACGATTGAAGAAGACTATTTGGAAACCGGCGAAAAGATGGGGAAACGTAAGAGATGCGCCGATCAGAGAAATAGGAAGTGGAAGTATCGCTCTGAAACTGAAAAAGAAAAAGCGTGTGGAGAACTGTTTAGAAAAAAGAAATGCCCAACATTAGAATTTACTAAGATCTTAGCAAGTGGCGTCTTGGCAGTATAATTCTTTTAATAATAAATTGAAATGTGATTAAATAAATTAATAAAAAAGATAGTCAAAACTCGCATGAACAACGTTGGTGCATTAATTCGATTCGGTAGTCATTATTCATCCAATATTATATCATTGAGTGTTTATTTATGTTTAGAAAATGTAAAAATAGGGTCCAAGCATACCCGACTTGTTAATTAGTAACATGTACATGTTTTTTTACAAAAAAATCTATCCCTCAAACAGAACCAAAATAAAATACAAAAGTATACAACACGATAGGGTTGTTCCTAATCTCATGGTGATATGTGTCACCCTACACCACACACATACAAATATTATACAAACGACGTAATTTCACATGTCACGGTTATTTTTCCAACCCACGGTTCCCAAGAACCCGGTGGTATCGTCACCCATGAGACAAAAAATTATTATTCTACGAACATAATTTCACATGATACGGTTGTCCCACAGGACCCGTTATGGATGAAGAAAGTAAAGAGAAGATAGAAGAGTTTACCGCAGAGTATCTGGACCCCGCTTCTATGACATGTTTTCCAATGGCAGTGACAATCAATCTCGTCCCATTACATAATTCGGCTGATTAGTCTATATTCCTGAGGAGCATAATAGGACAACCAACTTTCAAACGAATGAGGTGATTCGGTATACCCGATGTCCTAATAGTGTTAAGAAACTCGACTGAATACACATCTTCTCTATTGACCATATCATCCTCATCAGGACATATACTATCTGAGCTCATGAACTCAGTGGCATCTACAGGAAGTAGTGACATGACGTAGTCATTAACCTCCTGGACGATCTCATTAGTCGGAGCAAGAATCGCCCTATACTGGAAGTACCGGCCATCACCGACATGATATAAGATCGAAGGATATGTGCTCCTGACAATGGCATCTATTGGATCAGAGGCATCACGAATTAGTATATCATCAGGCAACTCGAATTCCACCTCACCATCATTGCTATCACCAACTTCACCGTCTCCAACTCGCAACAACCAATCGGCGAATTCCTTTATTCTCTGAATCTCGGCAGGTGAGCCGCCTGACTGTTATACAGAATAAATAAGGAAAACCATGAGTAACACCTAAATGGGATTTTATATATGAATTAGAAAACCAAAAAATGACTCAAACCTGAAGTCGCATGTTCTTATTCAACCCCATAACACGACATGAACTCCATAGTCTTCTAGATGAGCACAGAGAAGCATGCACTATGTCCTGCCGACTACCTTTTGGAATGACCGGCAATATCTGTCTGAAATCTCCACCAAATACGATTACCAGTCCACCAAATGGCTTGTCAGATGGTTCTCCATCGTCTCTCCTCATAATGTCTCGCAAACTACGATCCAATGCCTCAAAACAAAACCTATTTGTCATTGGGGCTTCATCCCATATAATCATCTTCGTCCGGGGACAATCCTACTACACATGGTTGTCTCGTCAACATTCAAAGGGATGCTGAATCGCGAGTGAGCAGTACGACCTCCAGGTAGAAGTAGAGAATGAGAACTTAATGCATTAGGGTGGACGTGTAATTTTAGGTGAAAAATTAAAATAAATTAATAAAATATAATAATGCAATTTTTTGCCGGGCTGAAACTGTCCATGTTCAAGAAGTATCAACCTTCACCAACATGATCTAATGGCGAAGGATATGTGATCTTAACCATTGCAGTGATTGGGTCCTATGCATAAGGATCTCTTCGAACAATTTCATATGGACCTCGTCGTCATTTGTTCCATTGACTTTAGCCCCCCTCCAACACGCAATAACCATAAGTTTCCTGATGATTTCAACCTTGACCTTGGATCCACCATAATTGTAAAATAACAAATATAAGTACATATTAGAGAAATTCACTCACGTCTTTTAAATGATCAAGGAGGTGCGGGCATGATATCGTATTTGCTACCCTTCAGTATAACTGGTTATATATGTTTTAAGTGTCCAATAAATACGACAACTAATCTACTGAATGGTTTATCATTGACTCCCACTTGCACCTCTCATTAATTACCTCTCTAACATTACGGTCAAAGGCCTAAAAAACAAATTATATTATTCAGGGAGGCCTTATCCTATGGCAATGCAACGACATAAATTGCATTGAGTATAAAAAAAAAATGAAAGGCAATACGGAGTACAATTTAATAACGCAAACATAACGCTACCTCCAAATTTTGTTAAACACCTACTTGAAAACCAAAATAGCGGTGAATTCAGTTCATGAGTTAAAATTATAGTATTACTCTTAAAGTTGAGTTCCAATGTTGCAAATATAAAATTCTTTGAGTTAAAATTATAATATTATTCTTAAAGTTGAGTTCCAAGGTTACAAATATAAATTTTTTTTGAGTTCCAAATTTAGAATCCCTTTTTTGAGGATTTTACCACAAAACGTGGTTTACCATTCAAATTAAAGTTTTCAAGTTGTAATTATCTCATTTTTAAAGTTGGTTTATACATCGAATTTAGTTGTCAAGTTCAAATTACGTACCTCATTCTTAGAGAATATTTCCATACATTGTGGTTTACCCTTTCAATAGAGTCCTAAAGTTGTAATTACCTCATTATTATAGTTGGTCTTAGTTCCAAACGTGCAACTAACTATTCCAAATAATGAGATTTACCTTTCAATATAATCTCCAAGTTATAATTATCATATTTTTGTAGTTGGTTTGCTCGTCAATTTGAGTTTTCAAGTTAGATTGACCACATTTTTATAGTTGAGTTTATATATACTACCAATTGAGTCGAGTCCATAAGTTGGAAGTACTCTTTCTTTAAATAATTTCTTCATATAGCATGTTTTAGTCATCGAATGTAGTCCCCAAATTGTAATGATAACAATCTTAGAGTTTGTTTACCCCTCGACTTGAGTTCTCAAATGAAATTGTCATATTCTTAGAGTATTTTACCACATAAAGTGGCTTACGTTTCTAATATAATTTTACGTTAAAATGATTTCAATCGTAGAATATTTTTACCGTTTGAAAAAAATTCCTAATTCGGAATTATCTCATTGTTAGATTATTTTCAAATAGCATGGTTCATCCTTGCATTAGAGTTCCCAAGCTGAATACCAATTGAGTTGAGTACATAAGTTGGAAGTACCATTTCTTTGAATAAGTTCTTCATATAGCATGGTTTGGTCTTCGAATGTAGTCCCCAAATTATGATTATAACAATCTTAGAGTTTGTTTACCCCTCGACTTAAGTTTTCAAACGAAATTATCATATTCTTAGAGTATTTTACCACATAAAGTGTTACGTTTCTAATATAGTTTTACGTTTGAATGATTTCAATCGTAGAATATTTCTACCGTTTGAACAAAATTCCTAATTCGGAATTATCTCATTGTTAGATTATTTTCAAATAGTATGGATCATTCTTGCATTTGAGTTTCCAAGTTGAATTATATTATTTTTACAGTTGTTTTGCCCTTCAAATGGAGTTCTCAATTAAGAATTACTTCATTCTTAAAGTTGAGATTAACATTTGAATTGAATTTTCAAGTTAAAATTATCTCATTGTTAAAGTGTGTTTACCCTTTGAATTGAGTTCTTGAGGAATTTATGTATTTCTTCCAATAATTTTATTATATAGTGTGGTTTACTATTCAAATAGAGTTCTCAAATTGGATTTATCCCTTTTTTTTTACTTGCTTTTAACTTCAAATTGAGTTTTCAAATTGCAATCATCCCATCTTAGAATTTTGTTTGCTTTCACGTTGAGCTTCCATGTAGAAACAATCTAATTCTAAAATTTGAGCTTACCGTTCGAACTTATAAGTTTTCAAAATTTTTTTATCTCGTTGTTATAGTTGATTTGTCATACGAATTGATTTCCCTAGTTAGAATTATCTCTTTTTTTTTAGTTGAGTTTACTTTCGAATTAAGTTCCTGTGCTTGAATCATTCCTTCATTAGAGTATTTTTCCCATATAATATGGTTTATTATCCGAATAGAGTTTTCAAGTTGTAATTATCTCATTCTTATAGTTTGTTTGACCTTGGAATTGAGTTCCCACGTTCGAATTATCTCATTCATAAAGTTGAATTTTTACTTTTTGAGTTGAGTTCCCAAGTTTGGATTATCCCATTCATAAAGTTCGTTTACGCCTCGAATTGAGTTCCTAAATTGAAATTATCTCTTACTTAACCATATCAGATTTTTCAAAATCGACCCCTGCTAAATGGTCTTTTGTTTAGATTAGTACTCACATTTCAAACAATTACAAATGATTCCAAATTTATAATGTAGTTTGAAACTAATTACAACAAACCCAAAAAGTCAAAGATTATCTAATTTTATTTAATTTTATAATAATTTTTTCTATTTTAACTTTTCTTTTAGCCTTCTCCTATAATTTCAAATACTCAACACTTTTTTCTATTTTATTCTATTCAAATATTCAACACTTTTCTTTTCAATTTATATCTTATAATTGGTGTCTATGGATTCGTTTAAATATGATGAATCCAAATACATGTTCAAAATATTTTTTGAAGTTTTGCAGATAAAGTTATATGAGATTTAATAAAAACTATATATGTAGTGAACATACTAAAAATATAAATAGTGGAAGTTATAAGGTGCATTGCACTGTAAAGAATAAAATGTTCCATGACTTATTTTCCAATTTTAGAATTTACACAACCAATAGATCTCATTTAACAATTTGATTTTTTATTTTAATATATAAATAATTTATTTAATTAATAATAATATATAATATTGGTGTCTATGGATTCGTCTTATCGTGGTGAATCCAAATATATGTTCAAAATATTTTTCGGAGTTTTACAGATAAAGTTATATGTGATTTAATAAAAACTATGTATACATTTAACATACCAAAAATATATAGTAAACTTCTAAATTACTATTTTCTTTTTGATTTAATTTTGTGAATAAAATTACATGAAATTCAAAGAGACGTGCCACATAGGATTTTGCACATGTGGCATGCCTCTGGTCGGGTTTAGCCCCTTGTGCTTTACATAATATATAAATAGATTATATTGTTTAATACAACTAATACTTTATCATAAAATAGTATCTTTTCAGATAACAACTGCACGTATCCCATTCGTACATGGGAGCAATTGATCACGTATCATCAACCAATCACTTTTAGATTTTCATCATATTCAGAATGGAACATTTCACATATATAGCACACCACTGTATATTTTCACATTTCATATCAACAACTTCAACCATATAATTCACACATACATAGCCCGTACGCTAGCACCATAGCAATAATTTCAAGTCACAAATATTTGTCTAACAACAAGTGACCGAAATTATTTACAAAGATACTAAATAACGAGTTACCAAAAACACTTACCCTTCCACCTTCCGAGTATGAGTACATAAATCGTGCTACCTGTAATTGCGCTTAGCTCCCGAAACACAACACGGTTGAATTTCAAATGACCAAACTCTATTTTCTTGTTTATACATGTCTCATTTCTCCATTTCGGAAAAATTATTACGTTTCTTTATTATGGTCAATATCTCCGCGTTTGACCACAATTTACTTTTAAACGATATTAATAAATAAATTATTAAAATTATATAATGAAAATTTAGTAATTAAAATTTTATTATATGATTTTATTAAATTATTCACTATTATCGTTTATGAGTAATTTGTGGTTAAACTCGAAAACAGTTGACCGGTCAAAGTTAAAATGTAACACTTTTTCTGAAATGGAGGGAGTATTATTTTCCCGTGAATGATTAACTCAGTAATTGTGAAACATTATAATCAATTGCTTGTGTGTGACTATCAAAACTATGGAAAGTGTTTCTGGAGAAAAATCTTAGTAGTGAAAGAAGTATAAATAACAAAGATCATCATTACCGCAAAGACGGTGGAAGTAGCAGTTGGATAAGATTGAGTGAGGCGGTGGACATGAAGTGAAAATTAATTACAATTAACTCAATATATTATTTTAATCAACAAATAATTTACACCAGCCTGCTTAATTCGGTTTTTACAAAGACGATTCGAAAGTCAAAAGAGATACACCAAACAAATACTATAAATTCGTGCGGTTCATATTACGGTGTCCGTTCTTTCATAGAACTTCGTGTGGATATAAAACGGTTAAAATTAAAATTAGTAACAAGCCGGTCCAAAACTATATAAATCAACGATAACAATTAAAATTCAATTACGGTCACATAATATCAATTTTTAACATCAAGATATAGCATAAATATACCATGTCACATTATATAAGTAAGGCCACGTATATAACACATATTAAAATATTAAAATTTGCTTAAAAACATATTTAAACATGTTTATTAAGTGAAAAAGTTCAGGGAAGTGACACAAAAAGTTAGATATTATTGGTAATCAAACTTGAGTGCTATAGATGGATGCTCACAATTATAACCATTTGAGCCACATATAACTATGTTATAAACATTCATATATATAACAACAACAGTTTATAATTAAGCGGATAAAAAACACACTAATTAATAGGTCCTGTCCGACCCGTACAGGGCCCGAGCCTAAATTCCAGGCCCGCTCCTGCCATGGGCCTTTCAAAATTCGCGGGTGTGGACCGGGCCTCAAGAAGCCATGTGCATTGGCATATTTATGTACTGTAGAGTGTTACTCTAAATTGTTTCATCTGGCTCGTCCCAACTTTGCCATTTGACTTTTGGTCAACAAATTAAGTCAAAGTAAATGGTTGATTATTATTTAAATGAGAAAATAATAAATAATGAATATGAATTAATAGTGGGTTTATAAATCAAGTCGAAAGTTAAGTATTATTTAAATGACAAAAGAAAAAAATAAAGAGTTGGTTGGTAGTAAGTTATAAATAGTATATTAGACCGCCCACTATGGACGGTCGTGAGCCTTGATCATGAACAATCGCTCATGACCATGGCATCGCCCAAAGTGGCGGAAAGCGATTGCTCCCAAAACTACCAATCATTTGGCGACTTAGGCATTCTAGATTAGCCTGGCGACTTAGGCGTGCCGTTGAACCAGCTCAGCTTTGACACTTGTCCGGTCCTGATTGGACCGGACAATTTTAGTTTTTTCTTTTTTTTTAAATTTCGAAATTAAAAAAATATACCAACGGCCATATTTTTCCGAGATCTATAAATAGAGACCAGTCTTGATATGTTTCTTCACACCTAAAAAATCACCCTTCTTTCTCTCTACTAAACTCAAAACACTCTTAAAAATCTTTCAAAAAACTCTCATTCTCCCGACATGGATCCGAACGAGTCTCTTGCTAGGTGGTTGATGGAAAACGACCCCCGTCAATTCCAACTCTATATGGAATCCCAAGGTCATAGTAGTCAATCGTCCATCATCCCAAACTCCAACCCAAACACGCCGTACGATCCATATCTTTTCCCCCGGTGCATATATACCGCCCTCCTGATTACCAGGTCCTGAAAACTGTCCCGGAGACTCAACCATCACCACCACCACAGTCCAAGGGGAAGGAGAAAGCCAGAGTAAAGAAAGGTGCAAAGAAGGTCGTATCCTCCGCCGGCACCCAAGTTGACGATGAAGGGCCGAAAAAATTCTCGAAAGAGGAAGATCTTGCACTCATTTCCATGTTCATGGCAGTGAGTGAAGATCCCATCACCGGGACAAACATGAAGTACACCACTATGTTCACCAAGGCCATTTTAGATAAGTGGAACCTGGCAAGGGCGGACAACATGCGTAATCTACGAGCTCGAACTGGAAGTTCTCTACGGGGTAGATGGAACCGAATCAAGTCTTGTGTTAACATGTGGGTGAGTGTTTACGAGGAGGCTTATCGTCAGGTTGGGATGCGGAGTGGTCACAACGAGGACGACGTAATTAAGTATGCACTTTCTCTCTACAGGTCCTCACATCTAAAAAACGAGGAATTCGAGTTGATGCACTGCGGGGAAGCCATGAGGGAATACCCAGAGTGGCAAAGCAAAATGAATTACGAGGGTCCTAAGGAAAAGCCAGTCCTGACCTTCGAAATTCATGAAATGGCCGACACTGAAGACGGTGCTCAAGAAATGGACGCAAGTGGGGGTAGCTCCGGCAAGGGTGTGCGCTTGACTGATGAAGGCACAACGTAGTGGGAAGTCGACCTCCTCTTCTCAAACTGACATGGGTGAGCTATTTGCTAAGTTCAAAGATGAGTATGCTAAACAGAGGCAGATTGAGCAGGAGAGGCAGAGATTGAACTGGCTGAGAGAGAGGGCGACACAAAAGGCGGAGGAAGCCAGAATAACTGCTCAAGGTAATTTGGAATTGGCCAGGGCTCAACGGTTGCAGATGTTCCTTAACCTGAGCCAACAAGATCCGAACACCATGACGGCTGAGACTCGACGCGTGTTTGAGTTGTTGAAAGTTGAGTTCATGTCCGGAAGTTGTGATTGAATTTGTATTTGTGTTTGTTTTAGTTCGTGTGTTGCTTGTTTTAGTTCGTGTGCTGTTTGTAACTTTTGAATCCATTTCCCTTTCAATAAAAACATCATTTTTACGAGTCGTTTCAATATTCTAACTTAAAAAACTATAAAAAAAATACAAAAAAAAAAAAAAATCCTGGCGACCAACCCCATGACCGCTACCACAGTGACAGTTTTTGGTCGCGGGAGAGGTCGCCCGGCGACTCGACCAAAAAATTGGTCACTATATACCATAGTGGATAGTCTTACAGATAAAGTAAAGTGGTGTATAAAGTTTAATTGCTAGAAATTAACATGGAAAGTTTTGAGAGGAACCATAAAAATGGGAAAATTGAAAACTTTGGATGGTGTGGTGGAAATAATAAATTATTTAATCAAGCCATATAATAATGAATAAGAAGTCAAATTTCATAATACAACTTTGTATTAGGATCTCATGGCCATGGACATGGAAGACACGGGCTTTGCGCACTAGTTATCTTTCATTAGCTTTCTTTTGGGGAACCAAACTGGCCGGAGCTAGTTCACACGAATTCATTCAGAGAACGGCCTTAGTATATATTGTTTAAGATACCACATTACGGGTGTTACATTAAAGAAAACCGTCCGCACCGCCCGCCAAACCGTCTGCCATATAACCGCAACCGCCGGTTAATTTTTTTACCAAAACCTACCATGGTTTGAAAAGATGTTAACCCGCTAGTGGTGACGTTTTAGGGATATACACCCGCCATCCGTCCGCCCCGCCCGCTAATAATATATTTATTATTGGTACTAGTTATTAAGCACCGCGCTCAGCGCGGTGCCAAGTCCATTTTAACCGCATTTGATGATGAGATTTTGACCCTGAGGTTTGATGTTTAGTTTTTAATTTTTGTTGGTTATGTTTGTTAAATTGTGGTGGTTTGTTTGAGCATAGCTGAAGTTTTATGTTGATTTTTTTTTAGTAGACCTATGGACTAAATAGATGGATCAAGGAGTAGTCAACTTTGTTCCTTAAGGCATATGTTTGTTTGATATGAGTGAAGAGCAAATTCTGATGTATAACAATATGTCCAACGTAATTACACATTTTCGAATAAGTGCATCAGGTCCATCAGCTCTCCACCTAATTTCGTTTATGAAACTCCCGAGTCCGAGTATTGTTGTTTGTCTCCCAGTTATATGGAGTGCTCACCATTGCCAACTTGTTTACATGATACTTGGCAATCATGGTGGCTTTCCGCATTCCCTGAAAGTTGTTGGAATTAAATATTTTTGTATCAATTCTCTAGCTACTTGTTATTGGTAAAGTTTAATGGGCTGAATATATGAGAACCCAAATATGCTTCCATATTTTTTTTTCTGTGCAAGAACCTTGTGACCCCACTATATATGCAGTGTTGATCATGAATTCTCTCCCTTGAAATTAATGCGGATCTGGTAAAATATAGGCAGTACTTAATAAAAAATTATGGCATTATGTATTGTTACATCTTAAAGACAATCTTGTAAGATCTCCTTGTAAACAAAATTCCTGGTATGACATGGCATTGTGCATTCTGCTGTTGTCGGTTTTATGTAGACCTTGATGGAATCTGATCTCTTCACCCTCGACAACGCAACATAGAGTTGACCATGTGCGAAGACAGGTTCTAGCAGATATATTCTGACTCTATCAAGTGTTTGGCCCTGGGCCTTGTTTATTGTCATCGCGAAGCAAAGCCTCACTTGGAATTGGTTTCTTTTGAAGGGAATCTGACACTTGATTTTGTCTGAAGTTTGAAGTGGAATCTTCGGAATGAAAACATGTGCTCCTTTATTCTCACCAGAAGCAATCTACACTCCTATTATGTTCTTGCCAAGCTGCCAAATAATCAATCTTGTTCCGTTGCAGAGTCCTTTTGAAGGGTTTATGTTTCGCAGCAATATTATTGGGCAATTCAGCTTTAAGCGTAAGATATGAGGTGGCAGTCCAGTTACATCTGTGTTATTCAAGAAGTTTGGTACTGGCACTGCAGTGTTGGGTCGTTGGTTTGGTCGGTACTGAAATACTCTACTACTTGCCCAGGAAATCTCTCAATGAGTGCCTCATTTATCTCGTGGACGCAATCATTTTTGGGTGCAAGAATAGCCCTGTCCATTATTGAGAATGGGTCCGTGAAATATCTGTCCAAACTGGGGAATACGCTTGTAATTAATTCATCCAGCGGTTCTTTGTGATCCTGATTTGATATGCACATGTGGTTTGGTAGGCAGATTTTATCCCCTGAAACCAACTCTTGGGTTCCATTCCCAACCCGCAGTAAGAATTCCATGAAGATAGAGTCATCACGGGCTCGCATATTCTCAACCAGTTGAATCTTCTCGACCCGTTGCCAAAGGTCCGACCTAACAAAGCAAGCATCTATTTGATCTTGTTTTGTACCCCGAACAACTATTGGTATCGTCTGCCTAAAGTCTCCACCGAATACAATGGTCTTTCCTCCAATAGAATATCCTTTTCTGTTAGGTCACGCAGTGGTAAATCCAGAGTCTCAATCGTTCGACGATGTGCCATAGATGCTTCATCCCATATTATCAATTTAGAAGCTAGAATGAGCCGGGCATGCACGCTTTGCTTGCTTATTGAACACGTCATTGAGTCGTCAATTTCTGTGGGAAGCTTGAACCTTTAGTGAGCAGTCCGCCCACCCGATAATAATGATGCTGCCACCCCTGATGATGCAACTGCAAGAGCAATATCTCCCTTTGATCGTACTGAAGCTAGTAGTGCACGGTACAAATAAGTCTTACCTGTCCCACCCGGGCAGTCAATAAAGAAGAATCCTCGATCTTCCATGTTCAAGCTCGCCGTGATCCTGTCAAATGCTTCCTGCTGCCTATCATTCAATTGATTGATTGATTGGATGTCATTGTGTGAGACTTGTATTGTCCTTTGATGCTCGTATTCCCTGGCAAACATTTGCTCTCTGGTTGCCCCGACTTTGAATGATACCAAGTTGAATTCATCGATGTTGCGTCCATTCTGTTTGAATCAATACTCCGCAAAGATTTTAGAAAAGCCTCATCCTCTGTTTGGTTTTGATCCATAAGATTGTCATCAGAAAGTTCCCTGCAAAAATCATTCCACAAACCTTGTGGATCAGATGGTGAATTGTAAATAAGGATAGTTGCAAAGAGTCTCCTGAATGTATATGGAATTTGATAGGCTGCTGCTTCTTCCATGGAGCTTCTAATATCTGTGTCTGACTAAAGTAATCCTCTCTCTAGTGCTGCTTCATGAAAACTTCCGTATAACACCCCATTTACAGTTTTTAGAGAATCAAAGGAGGTTTGTGCTCTTATATTCTTCAACAGCACACGTAGATAGTAGCGGTCCCCATCAACCGGGCTCACGTTCACCATTCTTCCCACCCCTCTTACGATGGCTCCACTGTTTTTTTTTTGGACCACACAAAGTGCTCTGGAAATTCATGGTAACGCAAGTCCATGTTACGGACGCTGTGATCGTTGTGACTTTGCAGCATTTGGATTGTTAACAATATCCGGTATCTGTTCCCCAGCTGTGTAATACACTGCGTGATAATCTGGCATATGAACATGTAATTTTGTGACAGGAGGGTGCATCTCATTTAATGGGAATTTGTATATTCTCCACATAGCCTCCGGAGCACATAGCCACCTAGCACGTTGGAAGTTCTTTATCTCATCAACGACCTCATTTGATGTACTGCTCTCTACGTTGTAGGCGATCTTGTCGTTTTCTTTACATACATACTTGTAGAGATACTTAATAAGCTTAATGTCTGTGACAATTTCGACATTCAAGTGGCAGTCAAATTTCCCCTATAAGTAAGGGTTGTATGGGACAATCCATCTATTGTCAATATCATGTTTGCGAACTCAGATTGTTCGGCCATCTTCTCTGCGCCTATATGCTGGGTAAGAATTAGTTCGATGAGTTGTTTCTTCAACAAAGTCCCTTGGGTATTTCTTGCTGCATTTTTCATTCATCATGCACACATTTTTGGTTTAAGGCTCCACACGGGCCATGGACCATATGCCTCGTGCCACAAGAGTGCAGATGGGGATAGATTTCTGCATCTGGTATTTCTGCTGATACGAACCTATCGTAACCCTCAGCCGAAGTCAATTTGTACTTCTTCGTCAATATAATAAGCCAATGTGCATGTGGCAATCCTCTCTTTTGGAACTTGATGACGTAGAAGTATGCTGCCACCTTACCGAGAATTTGTTTCTTGATTAGTTCTTTCTTGAGTTCCATATTCTTTGCATGAAACACTCGTGCCAGTAGAACAGCCCTATTTCTTGCATTTTCTCCAGGCAGTAATTGCTCTTGTATCTCTGGCCAATTCGGATTGCATGTCATGGTTATGAAGAAATCCGGTTTTCCATATTTTTGTACCAATGTTAAGGCATTCATGTATCTGTTGTGCATATCTCTTGGCCCTCCGATAAAATTTGCTGATAGGAAGGCTCTTTGACCAATTCCCCTGCCTTTCGTTAGACCCTCATGAACCATCACATCCACCAGTCCTTGGTAAGTCTCCATTCTTGCTTCATCCTGATTGTGTTTCTGTCTCAAAAAGTCCAGCTGTTGTGTTTCTATTTTCACGTGTGTGTCGACCTAAAATTGTTGCGCCAGACGTCCTTTCATGGGAAAAATTCATTGTCAGAAAGTGAACAAATAAATGCAGCATGAACTATTTATGTACGACAAATTAAAGCATAATTGTGGTATCAAAGTTTATATATCCTTTTTATTTTTTGTTGGTTACCTATTTGTCAACACAGTAACACACATAAGTCATAGTATTTTGACATGGTGGCTGACCTGTACGCAGAATATTTGGGGCATGTTTATCCCGCACTTGAAACAAATAGCAGTAAAATTGTTTGGATGACACATTTAATCTTCTTGTTCGCCCAACCTGCAAATCTGTGGACGATGAATAATTAGTTGGACATACATTCTGTGAATCTCTAGAATATCATTGTATGTGAAATTAAGATCGCAAAGTGTGCACTCACTGTTCTGCTCTTCTGTGAGGAATTGCTCTGCTGTTTGGTGGTTTTGTGGCACTTTCTGACTCGTTAAAGACAATTACATTTGTTCTCCAAAGCGTTCTGACCGCCTACAAGTAACTTTTGTATTCTTGCATGCCATCCCGGTTCTCCATATGGGAAAAGTAATGGGTACTGTAGGGGGTCATAGCAACCATAATAATATTGGATGTTATAGGGTTTATCACGATGAGTATAAAAATATCGTGTGGGCGATCTGATGGGGATCCATCAATCTCGTGCCAAATTGCTGCCACATGATCAGTCACCGGAAGGTTGTAAACCCTTTTATCTAGCTCGGGGTCTGACCGCAACACAATGAATTGTTCTTCAATGGTTGGTATGTCCTTTAGCCTCTTGAAGAAAACGGCGTATGGATTGGACCTCATAATTTCCATTATTAGTGTAATAACTGCAGCATCAAGGTTTCCCGATTGTGCTAGCCTATTCTCCAACTCATTCTCCGTCCCATAAAAATATAGCTGCAAGTGTGTTGGATTCCCGTCCTTTGGAACGATTTATGGTATCTGGTGATAAATAACCCCATTGACCTTAACTCTCTCTCTCTCTCTCTCTCTCTCTCTCTCTCTCTATATATATATATATATATATATATATATATATATATATATATATATATATATATATATATATATATATATGTATAATATAAACAATTAAATATAAGTGATTATTAGAGCTGGTGTGTGTGGGTGCTGATTTTATTTTTATTTTTTGTTAGTGGAGTTTACAAATAATATCATTTGCCATCAGATAAGAAATGTAAGCTGAACTCGGGTACTAATCAAAATGTGATCGACATCAAATATTTTCAGTGTTTGTCATATAGAAGTATATAGAAAAGATTCATACTAATGTAGTGTTTAAGCAGTTATCAAAATGCATTTCCACGCACAACTAATTTAAAACTTTTTTCTTGTGGTGTTTAGGGGCAGCAGAGCAAAAATCTTGTACAAACTTTTTGTTTTTTTCTTTCTTTGTGAGAATAAATCACCATTTGTCCTTAAAATAGGGTGATAGAGTTTCTTATTTCAAGTGTATATAGGGAATCACGAAGTAATTGTTATGCGATTTTTTTACCTATTCATTTTTAAACAATTCTGTTTTCCAGCATTTTTTTTTCCGGAAATAGGTGTAATTAAATTTCATGTGGTATTTGATTAGTTTCCCTTTTTTTAGGTGAGGATATCTGCTTTGGCGCCGAAATGATTTATTGTAACTGCTGGGTAAAATTAAAGGGAACAATGCAATAATGTTTTTGGTAGCTCAGAAGCTGTTAAATAAATAATTCACTCGGCTATAATGTCAAACCTAAGTCATCTACTTGTTTGCATACCAGGTGCACAATAAAGTGATTTGTACTTTTATTGCTTACCTCTGGCCCTTTTGTTGTTTTCTGTCGGTGTTGCTTGTTGTGCAACTTTTCTTTTATCTTGTGCTTTTGCTGCGTAAGCCTGTCTACGTTTGGAGTTCCTCTGTTAACGTGCTTCCTCTATCAGAGTAAAATAATTTGTGACTGCTCTATGATAGAAATTACCAAGAATTTTTTTAAATGTAGAATGTGAACGGACTGAAACTTTCAGAAAGTTTTGAAGAAATTAAACGGTTAAAGGTATTTGTTACATACACATCAGCTCCTTTTAAGTAAAATATGTTTTATTAATTTTAATCCGACGAGTAAGCTAGGAATGCAGTTGAGTTCAGAGTATATACAAATAAGTATTCTTCAGAAAGTATAGCCAATGAAAACTGCGACAAATTGATAATTGAATATCCCTCTTACTAGCGAATGGCGTTGAATGGCTTCCTTCATCACACATATTCCCTGCACTGTGAAAGCAATTAGTGTGTATAGGATGATAACTGTGCAAAGGGTGTCCGTGATGATGGAAGATTATAGTAAGCAAGGATTTCAAAAAAAAAAAAAAAAAATTAACATGAATTTTTCCTGGGATGGTTTATACATGTAAACATTAGCCCACAAAACTAAGGAATGTTGTTGGTGTTTGAACTCTTTGAATATGATTGACAAGTAAAGATATGACATCGAATCCAGTGTGTTTTTTTTTTTTTTTTTTTTTTGTGAAATAATTTACAAAATTAGTGTAATAATGGTAACATATTAACTGATCGATCTGGAATAAGAGAAGAGTTAATTTCAGACACCTACTTTGTTGATCCCTATTGATCCTTCAACACTAATTGCTGTAAACTGTTCCTATCACTAACACGTAAACGATGTATTATATGCATGGATGATTTATGAAATGATATATCCACTTGAGTTCCTTGGTAAATTTTTCTGTGTTTTATAGTTGAATATAGAAGTATAGATAAAATCACCTTGATTGTGGTGTGTTCCAGATTCGTGTGTTTGATTTATTCCGCCCAACACGCATCATCTGACCGAAATAAGGGTGAGATACAGGCGTACGTACGATTCTGTCCATGGAAAAGGTGAATGATAATATGAAGATGTTAAAGATACCAAGAGAGTAGAGCTTACATGTTGTTTTTGAACAGCTAGAAGTAATCCCGTTGATGGATGAGAAGTAATCAGCCATGTGATGCGAATGTGTGAACTTGGAAGCCATCATTAACCTTTTTTTTCTAATACCATTACAAATATATTAAACGAAAAGTAATACTGAGCAAAAGAAATGGCACATACCTTCCTGATTTTTGTGTGTTTGAGGATGAAATGAGCTTCCTGGATTAGCAAATTGAGGGGGCAGACAAATTCTCGTGAAGAAGTCTGGGTAAAATTATCTTGTTTCATTTGCGTACAATTCCATCGTTATTTATGCTGTGGAAGTTGAAACTTAAAAGTCTGCTTGAATTAAAGACATTGACAGTGATTATAATAATATTAATAATAATTATTATTATTAAGATATTATTAAGCCTCATCAATTAAGAAGGGAACAACCTTTAATTGGGCTTTTCTCTGGAGATAGTTGTTGCACTTCTCAGTTGTATTATTTTTGTGTAAGACAATAAGTAATCACCATGTAAAGGGAAAAAACAGAGAGTTTGCTGAAAAGGGGAAACATATACTCCTAGCTTTTATTAAATGCATTGGAGCTTGTAATTATAAGTAGTAGTAGTATATAGTCATGCAAGGAGAATGTTACTTAATGTATATATCACTAGGTGGGTACTAGCGTCATGGTCAATGATGTTGAGGATGGTTCTTCATGCATTGTGGCACCCATGGCCATGAAAGTAAAGAAAGAGTCATGGACAATGTCACAATCAGACTATTCCCGCCGGCCAGCAGACGAGAAGTTAGCTAGGCTGAAGTGTTTATATACATGCAAAGAATTACCGACCTACTGAAACTCTGATGATCACCAAGCACTATGTAGAAACTTGAGTTAAATAGGCGCATGATTTTATATATAATCAAGCTAGCGTCGAGTATTGGAATTAATGAAAAATGGTCGTAAAAACTCAGAACGGCAACTGGCAAGTTTGGCATCAAGTAGTTTAACATTTTTTTGGATTGACAATCTGCAAGCAGGGTTATTTCCCAGTTCGTTAGGGAAATCCAATCCAGGTCTCCATGTTTATCTGGATTATATTTTTATTCGTCTCCTCTTTAGCTTACATAGTGGTCTTCATCTTAGTTTTAGTGAGAATCAAATGTAAATATACCTTCACAAAAGATGTCAGTGCAACATGCAAGTGACTTTCAATAAACTATATGGGAGATATAGAGCTGTAGGATGATATGGCATGAACTTCCAATATTAAGAGCAGCATACGACAAAATAAGATTTATTTTTTGGTTACTATGAGTGATATCAGAAGGCCTATGATGCAACAATAATCAATTTCGAATTAAAATACCTTAGAGGTTAAATTCCAGTTTGCATGTACAAGTTTTGGATTCCTTTTTTTTTTTTTTTTTTGTGTCAATTCATACACGACAGACAGGGTAGGATGTAAAATATAAACTATAATGTAACACTTTTTATATTTACGTCAGTCTTATGAGAGTCAATCTAAATCTAATTCTTGATACTCATAGCAACTAACTTAATACGTAATGTGTCAACTAAACTGCCATTCATGATATAGTTCCTAGATTTATCTTCCTGGTTCTGATGAAGGGTACAGTGCAAGTGTTGGTTGTTTAGCGGTTTGATAAGGCACTTAAAGAGTAGAAGCCTGAATTTCTTTTTTTTTTTTTTTTTGTTTCTTAACGATTAATCACTTGATATATGTTGGACCTTATTAAAGGAGGGTTTCTTTTTTTAAATTTTTTTTCTACATCAATTTGTCATCCAGGATCATAAAATAAAACGGCAAGATAATTGAAATTTTTTAGAGTTGTTGCATAAATTGACAATCTGGCGTTTCATAACGAATGATCACTTGATATATACCAGACCTTATTAAAGGCAGGTTGTTTTATCTTTTAGCCTAAATGACACAATCCAGTAACAAAATATATAATGGCAAATGTCTGAGATTTTATTTAGAGTTGGTGTAGAAATTGACAATGCGAGGCTTGCCTTGTCTCGTCTTACATCTTGTCGGCAGTTCAATCCTTTTTTTGGGCTTTATGGTACGTCCCCGGCTCGATACTTTTGTCGGAGGCACGATCTCTGTCTGAGTTCCCGGTGTTTTTTTTGCGGTCTCATTTTTTATTTTCTTGTCTTTTTTTTTTCTCTGCCATGGAAAAGAATTACATGAACACCCATTCTTTATGCAATACAAGATCCAAATATAGCTGCTTATTGTGTTATTTCTTTTCATAACAATATGTCACTTGATGGTGAATGTACCTGAAATAGTGGCCTGTGCATCCTTGTTTGTTGTGGAATTTGTAATGGTTCCTGTGGTGGCTTCTTTGCGAGAAAGTAGTTTTGCGTTTGCCCTTTCTCCTGCAAAGCCTTCATTTCATTTATGAGATAGCATTGTATCAGATCAAGAGTTTAAAATTTGTGGTATTTTTAAGCCAATAATAAACTAAAAATATTATTCATTCAGCAACTGTATGGTGAGTAGTGGATACCTGTACTGATGTTCATGGTATCATTGGCATCATCTATGTGCTTCCTGTTTGAGCCTTTTCATGTTCATGATTTTGTAACATGGTATCCCGAATAGAGATGGTTATAAATTTTGTTGCTGCCTTCTTCGCTGTTTGAGGATCCAGAAATATTTTTTTACAAACTCTGTGTATGAGCAACTCGGTGTAGGTATTTCAACGGTATGGCATATTCAGGATTCAACATTAGTTGTATATACCTGGAATTTTTTTTTTCTTTTTTTTTTTTGTTGTTGCTAATGGTGGCATCATATATTTCACTTCCGTTCAAGTCTTCTCTATCATCTCCATTACCCGGTTCTTCATTTTGCATAGCTGCACTTTTTTGGTTAATTGCAGCTCGTCTCTTTGCTGCGAAAAGATAAAGCACTTGTGCTAATCATACAATATTTGTAAAACTATATTTTCACAGATCTGGCACGTGACGGGAAACTCGGTTGAGTCATTCGATGGTTGGTAATATAATGTACCTGTTGTTGCTGATCCTTTGTCATTTAATAACAGGTCATAATTGGCCTCATCCGTTTGGTTTGTTTTGCTGTTACCGTCTGCATGTTTTTGTTTTCTTACTTTTTGTTGCGGGAATGGGATAATAACTATTTTATTTATGTATCTGGAAAACATTGAATTGATATGAACCAACAAAATATTTCCTTTTTTCACATGTTTCATGCTCGTCATCGCTAATAAGTTTTTTACTCCGTCGCCTCACACATTTTGTGCTTGGTTGAGTGTTTGTCCATGTACCTGAGAAGAATAAATCATTATTGTGATGAGTAAGTCATCTCACCATTTATGCATTGAGGAGTGAACACAACATGGTCGACTGTTGCTAGGTTCTAAGTTGTTCGTTCTACCTTTGTCAAGCAAGTGAGCAGGCTGAACAAATATAACATGCTTCCGTGTGCCTTCTCTGGGCTTCATGAATAATTCTGAAATAGAAGTGAAACTTGGCAAATTAAGCAGTTTGTTTTTTGATAAACTGAATATTATTTGCTGATGGATTCAACAATTGTTGGGGGGGGGGGGGGGGTTGAGGGTTGTTGTGGATGTATTGATCGATCCAAAATCAAGTTACCTACAAGTGTTGCTTCATTAGGTTCATTAATTGTGTTGCCATATATATCAACATCGCGCATAGGGGTTGTGCTGCTAGATATTTTTGTGTCATCAGATGTTGGCATGGCCACGACATATGTGAATCACGTTGCAAGGAAATCATGATTAATCAGACAAAAAACCCAAGATAATTTATTTCTTGTGTTTTCTGGCATTAATTTCTTCGCTCATTTTTTTTCAGCATATTTTGATGGATAATTGCATGTTAATGTTGTGAAGTCATTGAATTTCAGACAATAATGGTATGATGAATGATAGTTACATACCTGAATCATCATCTGTATCGGTCAGTTCAACATGGTTCTCTTTCTTGTGAATGCAGTTTCTTTCTGCTTCAGAATCTGCGAACAAATTTGTAATCACTTAATCCACCAATGGCACCAGGTGCAATAGCAAATCTGTTCTCTTATAGATAAACGCAATATTATGCATTAGCGCAACATCAAAGAACGTAATGCATAGATACATCGATGTGCTACTATCTTCTGAGAGCGTGGATTGTTACCCTACAGGTGGGCTGACATGTTTTGCTTCATGCCTAGTTGTGCGTGGAAATATTTGTACACATTTATTCGGGAGCTATGATCTAGATATAGATATGTACTTTTAAACTGCTAAGTACAAATCATAACAATAAGCAAAAGGTACAAGTGTCCATCATGGGTACTGTATTCATAAACAATAGACGTTTACCCATGAAAGACGCATTATCTATGATTTCTGACCTTAGACTATATCAAAATTAAGAAAGTGTACAACTTGGATCGGGGGAGCAGCCCACATGACATTTCCGTCCAATTAAAAAACACGCTAACTTAACAATCATGCAGAAGAATATCTTTTTTTTTTTTTTTTAGTTTCATTTTTCACAGGCATCCTTTATGGATGAATTCTGTGTAATTACCGTGAAACATTTGGGTTGTAGAGAATAATGCCCACTATATCACAGTCACCTGATTCATCAGACAGGTTGAGGTGTTTTCCCATGTGCAACATGGAAATGTTTTCCATTTTAGAGCTTGAAAACAAATGTGTAGTTTTATCATCAACAAACAGGATAACGCATACCAGTAAATTTGTTATGTCATAGTAGGAAAAAATGCTTATCCGAAATGCATGTTGTAGCCTTAAAAGTAATTTTCACCAACCTAGTTGATCCTGATGAGTATCTTCGGTGAAGCTGACTTGCTTGCCGGCTTTGATGAGGCGCCTTTTCTCCATGACATCATCTGAAAATAAACATGCGCTCTTCTTAGACGGTATTAAAATGGTGGTGGGTTAGGTGAGTAGAAGTAAGGTTTATTTTCTTGGATTACCATCTCGACCAACCAAACTGAACGAGGAATCCAGTAGGTCGATGTCGCTGCAAGGCATCATCTGCCTTCCGGGTTCTCCTCTGTAGTATTGTAGTCCATTCACATTGTACGTTACATTTTGAAATTCCTACTGGGTTTGGTTCGTCGATCTCTTGACACTCATTCTTAACCAAAGAGATTGCAATCTTTCATTTATGTCCTCAAAATTCAGTCCTTGTCCCTAAGCGTATAATAATACAGACGTGAGAGAGAAATGCACCTTAAAATTAATTTTTAGATTTGGTGGAGTATCCTCCGTTTGGATGGTACCTCGGTATACATTGTATAGTAATCAGACATGCTAATACTATATCTTTTCAGCATCATCTCCGAAGAGAACAACGTCCAGGTCATCCGTATCTTCGTATATGTTTAGGACGAATCTAAACCTATAAGACCAGACTTGCATTTCTGAGTGAATTTTCCCATGTGGGTGTTCTCATTTTATATTATGTGGTGGGGGTACTTACCTTGGTTTTGCTATACTTGTCTTCTTGCAATTCCTGCAAATAAAATCAGAGTTGAATTCTGCCGTTGTACTCCACGGACATTGTTCGCAACTCATGTAGTGAAACTTTTGGCTCGTCTTCATCAACCTCCCCTTGACTAAATGGTTGAACTTTGCATCCTTATAAGAGAACATCAATTAGGCAGTATTAGTATTTTCATTAGGCACAATATTAGTATTTCATTTATCATGTCTCAACAAAGGAGAAGTACTAAGCAAGGATCACCTCGTAAGCGCTGGCGACTTCATGGACCGATGCCATGTCTGGACATTCCAACATCAATTTTTCCTCGAAGAGGCCACCTTGAGATATCAAGCGGCTAATAGCCTTGGCATTTGAATTCCTCCTAGTTGTAAGTAAGAAGGGTAAACCCAGAAAACATGGTGGGAATAAATGTCTTGCAAATGTCAAAATGCATGAATAGATATTGGAGCTTAAGCCTAAGGTAAAAATTACCATCTTTTTATGTCAAGGAATTCGTCGTGGTTTAGTGTGTTGTAGACCAACAACTGAGAAGTAGAACTAAGAGAGATTCCTGTGCATTGATATATACAAAGAAATGTAACATGCACGTGATCTAGAACAACGGTTGTGGAGTAGTACTAAGAGAGATTCATGTGCATTGCCATTTATATTTTAAAATTAATCACTCTATATTTCAACATAAATTACCATAATAATTTGCGACTATGAAATTGAGCAAGGCAAATACAGGTCGTTGGTGCGTGGATTCCAGGTTACGCAACATATCATGTGAGATAATGTCATCTCAAAATGTAACTACAAAAGGTTGCAAACTACAGAGTAAAAAGCTTTAGTTATCACACGGATTATATAATTCAAATTGATTATTAGCATGCCAATGCCTTACTTCTTATCGACAGCTGCATATTCACGAAGTGTGTTTTGTTTGGTTGTTCGTAGTGGTCTCTTGTCTAATGACGCATACAATACTTGGAGAGCGTATGCATGAACATTAAATGAGCTCAATGTGAACATGAAGCAAACGGGGTGAATGAAATTGCTTACTAATCATGGTTCCCCTTGTCATTTTGCTGAGGAATTGTGCACGATGAAAGAAAGTAGGGTTCACATGCGGAAATTCGATTCCCTCATCACTTGACAAAAGGACCACGGTTCTTTCAGTGAGCTTCCACTGATAGTTGCTAGTTGCAAGTGGGTTCTTGTAAATCTGATTTGCAGGAGTGACAGTTGCATTTGACACACTATATGTTTCTCCAACTTCTAGAGAATCTACAAAACTATCTATGTCATTGCCAAAGATGATGACATCCACAGTGTCCCCCTGGCATATGGAATGATGCTTGGGGTTAATTACAAACGTGGTGTATATTAATTTGATGGAATAATACATGAATACATACCGCTTCATCGACAAGCAACAACTTCTGGAATCTCACTCCCTTCTTTCCGACTATGGGTTTTGATTTGGCCCAAACACTGACTTTAGCCGTCCACTGCTCTGTGGTTGGAGTAATATATTTAAGGGGTGTATTCACTTCCTTCATTTCCTCTGCGAATAAACAAAGACATTATGATTTAGTTCCAGAAATACCATGAACATGTTCCCTAACATTCCCGTATTGAGTCTGCGAACCATTATTTCTATGTGATGATGCAATAATTTATGCATGTCCGATGCGAGCAAGAAAGAGAAATGAAGAAGTTGATGATCAGAACAAAAATAAAATAGAGAGCTATGTTTTTGTGGAGTATAAGCAGCTATCAAACTGACTAATAGAGTCACATGATAGATTCCAACTGTCTTAAAGCATAACTGAAATAATCTTAATATAAAGAAATGCACGGATATATTATTCAGAATAAGTAATTAACTCAACTGTGCACACTTTGTATAACCCCTGTTTGCCTGTCTTATAAAGTTGGTTGTAAGATTCGAGGTGATTGTAATGTGTATCACACAAATGTGGATATCACTGAATTGTAATTAATGTGAACCATATTTGTTACCTTTTTCATGCTCATCATAACTAGTAGCCTCTTGCCTCTGTTTCGTCAAGCGTTTTTTCCTTGGCTCAGAATCTCCAAGTGTACCTGCCAAGGTGAAATTGTATTTGTGTTTGGTCATCCCATCATAAAGCAACCGGAAGTGATCATATTCTCTCCAAAGCACGACCAAAGGGCTGTCTAAGTTGGACCTGTGGTGCTTTGAATCTATTAAAAAATTAATTAATTTTAATCTTCGGGCACCCTTTTACCTTACATGTGAAGGGAAAGAAGAAGATAAATAAGACAAATAAAACATGTTTCCACTTTTCCCCTAATAAGATTAGTAAGCTCCTATGAGTCCAAGGAACATTGATCGTCATGATGCCATATGCACTAAATTTGCTATTGTTTGTTCCTAATATACTCACAGCTCCTTATAGATGAGAAGCCAAGGAAGCCATCTAACATTGGGATGTAAGAATCTACCTGCTTACCGTGCACATATCCCTATGAATGATTGTGAAACTACAGAAAGGTTTACGTAGGGTGAATTTGATTGCTTACCCATGGCCCTCTTGTTTTCCGGCAACATTTTTTGTTCGTTTTCTTGTGCTTTTTTGCATAAGCCGCTCCACGCCTGGGCATTTTCTCTAGCGCGGTTCCTTTATGAGAATAAAACAATTTGGTAATGGTTATCTTTATGTGGGAATCAAAGTGCGAGAGTATGCTGTAAGATTTGAGAAATGAAAATGAATTTAAACTTTCAGCTTAGCACCTGCAGAATCTCACTGATCCTGTGTCTAACATGGACCGAACCAACACACAAATGTGCAAAATATTCAGCGAAAACATTAACATGCTATAGGCCTCATTAATAATGTAACCAGGTAACCGAGTAAGCAAGGAAAGTAGATAAAAGACACACAATATGCACTCGGAGATCAATGAATCAGAACATATGTCCAACATCACATATAAAAGAACCATATGAATTTTCATCCTACAATCAACTACATTAGTTTGCAGTTCAGTGCATACAGTAACCAAGGGATTGCAAAAATGGGTCTCTAATGTATTAGATACATCCTCTTCTTCTAACTAAGTATTTCTTTGGAAAAAACGAATAGAATTCCTTTATTAAATTAAGTAAGGTGCAACAACTTTTAAAGAGACAACTTTAACGTTAGGAAGTCCCCAACATGGGAAAGTACACTCACCAGAAACAGAAAAGAAGAAAACACTTACATTGGTGAACGAGCCACAATAAAAAGAGTTTTCCGTGGCTTAAGAAGTTTTTCGGCATTGAATATGTTTAACATACACTTTTTAATTCAGGGTAAATTATACTTAAAAGAACAGGCTGGCACAACTATTTACTTACTACGCAACATGAGCGCAAAATCACAACATCTATCTGTGTGTGGTACTTGATTTATGATGCACCTGAGCAAACTAAAGTCTCAGTAGGAAGCTTCTAATCTCCTAGATTTAAAGTATTGATTTATGACATTCTCATATTCACTGATCATGGTCACAGAATCTACACAGACTGAACATGAAAAGACTCCAGATATGAACTCATTCAATTTAATCATATGAATTTTCATCCTCTCTTACATGAACAACATATTTAGTCCATAAGCGACATATTCTCTTACATGAACAACAAATTCTTGCAATTAAAATATACAAAAAGCATTAAAGCCCGACGATCAGCAAGCTCGAAAACATTTGAGCATATAATGGGGCATGGATTCATTCAGACCCGGGAGATTTAATAACTCAAAATTGGTTCAGGAATTAAAACAAACACCTGGTGCACATGTGTGTCCATAAAACATGAATATGATGGCTTTACATGTGAAAACCCGTGTGAAAGATTACAAGAGACTGTGAATAATTCATGGTGCCCTACAATTCAATCTTCATAACAATTCAGAGATGGAATAAAGGGGAAAACATACCAGTGGCAAACGCTTCAGCAGACAACGAAACCATAAACACCTGGAACACACGTATATATAAGCAATTAAGCATTGATGGAGAAACAAGCGTTAAAACTTTTGAGCTCCCGTCAGTTTCTCCAGCTGTAAAGAGAGTCAAGAAGAAGATGGCATGACAAAGAAGATTGAGAGTCTCTATGAGAGTGGGAGTGCTTGTTCTTGAAAGCCAGGAGATCCAAACATTAACACTGCTGCATTTCCTACTTAATGACAATTATGGAAATTCACGTTAAACACTACTTGGCAACTTTTATTTAGAAGGGCAAATTGGTACATTTACTTGGTACCAAACATTCAAAAGCTTACTCTCTTATAATAGAACTTATAATTACGAATATGATGCAAATAAGTAATAATATTAGATTTTTATTACATATAGTTACTAGTTCTTACTATCACATCTTCATATCTTAATGTGCCAGTAGCATAACAAAAGTTTCTTCATTTAAAAATGTTAGTTTACTACAACAAACATGACTTTTCATAGTTTTTGTATTGCATCTTACTTGAAATGCAAAATGGCTTATTGTCTCCTATATACGTGAACCATTAAGAATGATTATATTATTGATTTCACCTATTCTTGCAATTTTCTTTCCCCTTGTGCGTATACGTGTGAGAACCGCCAAACCGTCCGCCACCCACCCACTTTAAGTGTCACCTGACCCGCCACGATTTGACAAAATACACATCCATCATGGTTTAGTGTTAGTGCCACCTGCATATGACGGGTCAGTTGGACTTTTGGTAAAAAAACCGCCCATACCTGCCCGCGTACACCCTACTCCACTCCACGTTAGTGTTTAGTCAAATTGAGAAACTGAGCTACACTCATTGGTTGTAATCGAGGCTGGTAAATGGAGCACCGCTACTCAGTCGGTCGGTAAGAACATTAATTGCTTTTAAACCTATTTCAAACATCAATTTACCTCTACTGAATTTTTATGTGTTTCAGCCGGTCAATTAACACAATTAATTTAGGTCTGCAATATGAATAATTAGTTCAGGGAATTGTCAGAATTTTTAGGACCAGTATACATTCCGATGAACCTTCAGATGAAAATTACATCTAATACTTGTTGAAATG
The DNA here is from genome assembly GCA_026545765.1 of Plantago major. NCBI lineage: Eukaryota > Viridiplantae > Streptophyta > Magnoliopsida > Lamiales > Plantaginaceae > Plantago > Plantago major. The sequence continues at coordinate 64,628,194 of CM048843.1, forward strand.
TTGCTTTTGAGATGAATCTTGAAAAAAACTACATATTTTGAAATGTTGCTTTTCAGATGAATCCTACTACAGAAGAACAAGAGCAAGACACTACAGGGAAGAAAAAGGTATGGTATTGTTTAAAACCTTGTTCACCATCATTGGCGGTTGCTGAAAGAAGCAATGAATTTAGGTTTTCTTAATACAAGAAAAGCAGTTTATGAATCATTATCTGATCACACCCCAAAAACAAGAAGGTTCTACACAATTGCTAGTTCTAGTGCAAAGAGACTTGATTTTGATTCTGAGGAGTCAGTCACACCAGGTATTTTTTAAGTTAATTATATATTGATTTTATATGGTAAATCTTTTGATTGAAATCCACTTACTAAATTTTAACAACATAGCTCAAAAGGTCTACGAGGAAAATGAGACATGTAGACGAAGTTGTTATGTTCAGAAGACCTTTGCAGATTGATCAAAATGAACATCATGTGTCCATTTTAAGGCCTAATAAAGGTGGTTTATAAATTTTCTATTTTTTTTAATTAAATACTATGTAGTATTTGTTTCTTGTTATAATATTAATGCTGGAGAGATATTACATATATCTTTCCTAAAAACTTTCAGGTTCGCACCCTCTCCAATTCTCGGAAACGCTGGGGGTTCAAAGGGTTTGTCAAGAAAATCGATGTGTGTGGTAACTCTGCTCAATTACGTTTATGCTTCTTCTCAATTAGTAATTTCTAAGTTAGGATATATGGATTCATACGAACTAGAAACATACTTATGAAAGACTGGAATCGAATGAATCCGATATTCGGATCAATTTTGCTGTTTGATATTTTTGTATGCTTTTGCAATTGATGTTCTATTGTCGTAGTATTACAAGAGATATATTCTGGAAATTTAAGAATTACTGCGTACAAACGAATTTGAGTTATTGATTTTATCTGATGAGTTTCTCTACTTCGAATTGACAATCAAGGTGGATGATCTGGCACGTTAGCTGTTAGCTAGAAGAGACTGTTGTAATTCGTTTTCTATTTCGAAAATGCATTAGGTGGTTTAAATTTTGATTTTTATGAAAAGATATGAAGATGTGATTCTATGAAGGACTGTCCCTCAAATCTCACTGTGTGTTGGGATCAGAATGTTTTTAGAATGCATTAGGTGGCTGCAGAAGATTCCTGTTATGTCCATATCGAATGACGGTTAAGTAGTTCATACATTCCGTTTCTTTCTTTGTTTTTTTTTTTTTTTTAATTTCATCTCGGCTAAGCAATAGCTTATAGCTTCGAACAAAAATCTGGCCATATATTCAGTTCAATGACTATGTTACAGAATGAGATCTTTGGTACTTAATTGTGTTACATAAAATAGGAACATCAACTCAAATGGGAATCATAGGCATATGAATATCAATACTAAAACTACATGTCCTCTCTGTTGTTGGAGATGAAACAGTTTTGCATATGTCTGTGATTGTCATTATAAAAGCGTTTATTGGGCTTTGTCTAATTTGTAAAATTAGATTTATTATGTCAAATTGTCTAACGAGTAACGAGCAGTTTGAGGTTGTATGTACCTGCTGGAGTTTGTGGTTCAACTGGAACGAGTTGGGTCATGGAGGGCAAGAACATAGAGAAGCTTGCACCCATATTTGATAGCGCAGGACTGCCAAATTATGATATATTATAATTGGGAACCCCGAACTGCTGGAGTTACTAGAATTATTGGTAGGCTTGGTAATGAAGAGGCTCATTTGTTGGCTCATCATGTTACAGCTGCTTGTGATTATGTTACAGCTGCTTGTGTGATGGTCTGGTACTCTTTTTTATTGTTCATGTTGTAAAGTGTAAACTATGTAAATGAAACTAGAAATGTGATTATTATCAGTGTGCTTTGTGTGTGTGTGTGTCTGTGTGTGACCAGTTCTCAACATCAAATGAATTTGCAATGACTACTACTTTTGGGTGGCCTATCCTGATACTATAATGTTCTTTAAATAAATTTCCCTTCCAAGTTTGTTGTGTACAATTCAAAGAATGTCTAATTACACTAAAAGATACACACAAAAAAAAGTAATCATTGCAATATAACATAGTAACACACGTACAAATTCTAGTGTTTGTATAAATTAATATAATATTGTCAATACTTGATAGCATACATTTTACCTTTTTTTAAAGTAATTTGTATCTTAGTTTTTGTACCGTTTGGGTGTTCAACTTTTAGGGGAACACTACAAAAATCTACTATTTTAGCGACGGATCTATCTGTCGCTAAAACAGTAGCGATCCGTCGCTAAGTCCTTAGCGACGGATAAAAAAGTCGTTCCACGGGAAGCGGGACGATGGATAGTTTATCCGTCGCTAAATCGCGACGGATAAACTTTAGCGACGGACGGATAATATCCGTCGCTACAAAGCTGATTTTTAATTTAAAAAAAAATAAAAATCTGCTTTTTAGCGACGGATAAACTATCCATCGCTAAATAGCTGTTTTAAAAAAAAAAAATTTAATCCAGAATATACGTATACCAAATTCGAATACGAATATGCAATAAATCGGACGAGATCTTGACAAATAAAAAATACAATATTCAAATTGGACAATAATTTTCAATACGAATATACAATAAATCGAAGAGTTTATACAATATCCAATAATACAATACAATATTTCATATACATTAATCAATAATATAATGCAATACTACGATACAGAAAAATACAAGATCCATCAATACAATATTTAATACAATACAATACAGAAAATACAATAATGCCCCAAAATCGAATAATAAAAAACCCCAACTCCGGTGAAGAAATCCTCTACTCCGCCACCTATCCGGTGGGTCGCGGTGGTGGTCGGTGAAGTTTGGAGTTGGACACTGGAGGGGTGGACGTGTGGTGGGTGTGGTGGTAGTGCGGTGGCAGGGGTGGTGGTGGTGTGCGGTAGCAGGGGTGGTGGACGTGTGGTGGTGGGGTGGTGGTGGGGTTTGGTGGTAGTTGTGGTGGGGCAGTGGTAGAGGTGGTGGTGGGGCGACAGGAGGTGGTGGTGGGGCGACGGGAGGTGGTGGTGGGGCGACGGGAGGTGGTGGTAGAAGAAGAGAATAATGAATAATGGAAGAAGAGAAAAAGAGAAGATGGAAGAGAAGATGACAGATCTGGATATTTGTTAGGATTCTAGCGACGGATAGATTTATACGTCGCTATTTAACGACGGATAAATCTATCCATCGTTGATTTTAATTTTTTTATTTTTTTAACGACGGATAATCTATCCGTCGTTAAAATTCTATTTTTCTTTTTTATTTTATTAAAAGTCAAACGACGGATTGTCTATCCGTCGCTAAATAGCGACGGATATAACGACGGATTAGCGACGGATAGGGCGATCCGTCGCTAAAATGACCGATCCATCGTTAAGGGGCGACGGATAGGAATCCGTCGCCCCTTTCCGTCGCTATATACCAGAATTCTTGTAGTGGAAACTATGGAATTAATGATTTAAATGTTGAACCTCACCCCCTTAACTGGGTACAGCAAGAGTCCGAAAGCGATGGAGAAATTGTAGAGTTCAAACCTGACAAGGATGTTTTGGAGAGTAGTAGTTTGGTGAAGAATGGTATAATGAAGGAGTTGGTAATCAAGGAAAGCACAATCAATGAGTTGCGGATGCAGAATAGTGAGATGTTGTTGAGACTAAATAGAGTACAGTCAGAGAATAAGAATGAAGTTATTGATTGTGAAGGTAACTCAGGAGTTTCTTATGTTGAAATAATAAAGTCGAAACAGGTAGAATAAAATGATCTTGCTGAAAGATGGTAAGAGTGGAGGCCGAGATAATGGATCATGTTATAAAAAGAAAGGATCTTACTGAGAGAAATGTATTGTTAAGGGATCAGTTGACTCTAAGGTTTGTTGATTTCAAGATTATGAATCTATTACACCAGCAGGAGTACATGCAGATGCGTGGTGATTTGAAAAGATTGACATCAAATTGTGGTAAAGGTGTTACCGTGAAGAGTGAAGAAGTAGTTGCATTGAAGGAGAAATGCGAAGAGCTTTCAAGTCAGCTTGCAATGCAAACAGCTCGTTGCACACAAGTGAAATTGAAGATAAAGGAGTTCAAGCAGAGGTTTGGCCAGGAGAAAGAGAGACTTATTGGTGTCATAAATGAGAAGGATAAAGTAGAAGTAGACTTGAGGAAACATATGGAGTCTCTTAGTGAGGAACTGGAAAAGGTGAAACAAGAAAATGCCCAACTTGAAGCTAGAGTGTCTGAACTTACAAATCCCACAACTTCTCAGATTTAAGATAATCCTGATAACATGAAGTACATCGACCTGTTAGTGGAACTTGAGGATAGCAAAAAAGGTAATGAAATAATGGAAGAACATATTGACGGATTACTTGACACATTGGAAAAAGGATGTACTTAAAGGTGGTGCTAGTTCAAGTAATCAAAGTTCTTCTACAGTTGGTTTTGATGGTTCACCTAGCTTGCTTGTCAATACAGATGAATAAGGTACAAACTGAGGACGCGGTGCAGGTTGTCCCCAAGGTCCTAAAACATTCCCACTTGGTTCAGTAGCTAGATGTGTCAAGAGGAGGACAATGGAAGAAGGGAGAAGACCAAAGCAAGGGACGCCAGAGTGCTTACATGGGAATGGTAAACCAACTATGTTGAAGCTGAATGACTATCCACCAGATACTTTCAGGTGGAACAATAACTGCATTGTTGTTTCTAAATCAACCGGTCCAGTCCGTGAGAGACTGAAAGTTAAAGTATTCGATCAGAACGACAAGTAAGTGAAGTTAAAGTATTCGATCAGAACTACAAGTAAGTGAAGTTAAATCTAATTTGTTTGAAATTTTTTTTCCGTAGGTCAATATGGAAAGGAAGTGGACCATTTGCAACGGTAACAACAGAGGACGCTCTATGGGTGCTACACCATGACACAATACCTAACAATGTATGAATTTCAAATATAGTTTAAAATGAGAAATCTATCATTAAACATCTTATACATTATCTTGTTGTTCACAGGTTATTGATTCTTAGGATGTCAAAAACTATGATATTCACCAGTTACTCATGGGTAAGCGTTGTTATTGAAATGTGATAATATGTTTGGTTATTAAGTTGAGAGAATTTGCAAATACCAAATAAACTAATAAAACATTTGAACAGGATATTATTGCTAACCCTGGGGATGCTGTGCTATCTAACATACTTGAGAAGCAGATATGGGAAGCAGTGAATTTCGATGTATTGCTTTTTCCAATAAGATACGAGAAATTATTTAGACTTGAATTGCTATACGGAATTTTATAAGTCATTATTATTTGGATCGATGAATCAAGACGGGCTAGGAGAACTCATTCTATTGGACCTCAAATTGTTGGAAATCACTTCCGGTCCAAAGTAATTAGTGTTGGACTGTTATTAGGATCCCTACGTACATAACCCTTCGAACATTAATATTATATATTGTCATGGTGTTTGGATTGAGTATGGAGCCGCCAATATTGGAGCTATAGGCAGAGGAGTTGATCTTGTTACTGGCCGACTCATATGGATGGAGATGATGGAGATGATTAAGATTTGGGATCAATTCCATGTTATCAAACTAAGGTCGAGGTGGTTAGGAGGCACTTGAATTGAAGCCGGGCTGTTTACTCGACAAAAACAGAGTGTTGAAATTTGATGGGATTTCGAATTGGGTTTCGATAATTTGTATCGTTTTCGAGGTAAGGGAGTTTCTTTGACACTTTTGATTCTATTTTATTGTTATTATATATGTGTATCGTTTTATGATTTGACGAACTACTTATGGTTATTATATCAAGGAATAAGACTTGATATAATAATCTATTTGATAAGGATCAAATATGTGTACCCTTAAATGTTTTATTGTGATTGTGAAGCGTGAAATTGTTTTGTTCAAAAGCATGAATTAAAATATGTTTATGCTCATCGATATGCCTATGAATTGTTTGGGCCCTTTCGAGGGAATATCGTGCTTTTGGAGATCTCACATTGTTATGTTATCCCTTTGGTAGGGTATTGTTATTGTTATGTAAAAGCCGACCTGTGTGCCACCACGGAAAGATCGGAATTGGCCGTAGTGTATTGTCTGATTGGGCTAAATATGAATTGACATTGTTTTGAAAAGTGTTACATGCAAATTATTTTGGATATGTAAACGCATTGATGATATATGTACACTTTGAAATACTCTGCTTGATCCGGTATAAGAGTCATTGAGGATCCCCCTTACCCACCCCTTTTAGATATTTAGTAAGTTATTGGACGAAGTTACTTCGGAGTTGTGGCAGATTGACTGATGCTGGACTTAAGTGAAGAATGTGGAGTAATTTTGGTGTACTCTGAGAATTGTACTATATAGGTATACTTGTAGAATTGGAATCGTTGTAATCGTTTGAGGATTTTTATTTGTTGTAATTTCTTTATGGGATTTTAGATGCTCTATTTGTACCACTATGAGATATTGTTAATGAAAGTGTAAGTGTATCAGTCAGTGTTTTCACAACAACAGCTGACTGCACTTTAGTAATTATATTTTGCCTTTATTCACTTTGATTGGATTGCATGTTGAGTTACTTGTTAAGGATATCAAAGAGGATGAAAGTGCAGGTGTTGTCATTCGGTGTTTTCACAACACCAGTCGACAGCACTTTAGTTATGCACCGAATATTTGATTCGATATTTTCCTTTATTCACCTTAACCTAGTTCCACGGTTTTAGGTTGATTTTGCAGGTCTAACCGAGGGATTCGAAGTTGACTCTTTGGAAGAGTTTGAGCTAAGTAGGAAAGCAAATCAGTTGGAAAGAGTTATTTCCTTATTGGAGACTAAGAGAATTTTTGAAGAGAATATTGAGGAGATATACTTGGGAAGATCTTCTGTTGTGATCAAGACAAAATCTGAATATTCCCAAGTATGTGATTTACCTTCTGGCGGCTGAAGGAGGAAGGAAAGTGTGTGGAGATAATTTAAATATGAAAAGCAATATTGCAAGGAAGAAATACTTTCCTTATTGAAGAGAAGAGCTTAGGAAAGATCTTATAGAAGATTTCCCTATGAATTCAAGTCAAGATTCGGTGCTACTAAATAGGAACTTACCTTCTGGCCATTGTGCATTGTAAGGCTATATATAAAGCCAGAAGTCAGTTCATTCAATTACGTGAGTGAGAGCAGCAGTCATAGTGTATTCATAACACCTCACATATTTGAAAGTTTTCTAAGCTTTGTCTAGTTTTTCTACTAGATTAGGATAGTTAGTTCGATCCAACTACTTAGTGATTTATTCACAGCTTAATCATCTTGGTTAAGTTGTGAATTGTTTTTGTAATTCATTATTTCATTATAGTGGATTCTTTTGCCTTAAGGCTCGGAGGGTTATTCTTTATTAACCCAAATGAGTATAGTAAAAGGGAAGATTTTCATTATAGGAAAATCCATTTTTTACCGTTAAGAACTGGTCAGTAGCTTTTATATAAATACCAAAATAAACGACACAATTTCTCATAAAATCCATACCACCATCTCTCTCTCCCCCCAATCCACCCACCAAATCTCTCCTACAATTAACTCCTTCCTCAGAAAATCTGATCGAATCCTGCAAGTGAGAAGTAGAAGAAGAGCAGAAAGGCGAAGAGTCGAACAAATCCGGTGAGAATTTCAAATTGACCGTACGACGAGGGCTTGGATGCGAACAAATTAACATGCGATTGCGGTAGCGGCGGCCACTGATGTTGTCGTGCAGGTTCTCCATGGTAGGTTCTGACGCTGCTGTTCGGATGCGTGCCACTGTGAATGGCGGCAAGGTGGATAGCGTTGTGCCGCCGCTGCAAAAGCTTCTCACATTGCGCCACAATCCTCACTATTGGCCGCGTCGCTGCTGTGCCTCTACTTGTCACCAGTATGTTTCTCTATTTTTTTTAAATATTTCTAATCGTTGTCGATAGTGTTTGTTCTAATTGGAGTGTGTTCTATGTGATCGGTGGAATTCTGAGTGGTAATTGATTAAGCACAATGTATGTTTTGATTGGTGAAATGAAAATGTATGTAATTCGAGCTGTAATTGATTGTGCAAATTGTTTGGATTGCTAAATAGTGAATAGTCTGCAATATATGCTAGTTAGCCTTTGAAACAATTTATGTAATGTGTAATGTGCTGAATGCTATTGGTTCCCCATGGTATATTATTGTTAGGGAATATCTTATAGTTTTAAGATATATCATTGTAGTTTTAAAACAACGTTAGTATTTTTAGTTTTTGATGAAATATTCATAATTTGATTTTTTTGCAGATACCTTGTTATAGTTTTATAAAGCATTGTTATTGTTTTAAAAGGCACTGATATAGTTTTAAGATGCATTAATATGGTTTTAATAAGCATTAATGTTACTATTTTTTGCTTGTGTTGTATGTTTCCGCCTGTTATTGTTTTAGCGCATATGTTATAGTTTCAAGAACTATTATTGTAGTTTTAAGCAGCAACGTTAGCGTTTTTAGCCTCTGGTGAAATATTTATGATTTGATTTTTTGCAAATATTTTGTTATAGTTTTAAAAGCCATTATTATAATTTTAAGATGCACTGTTATGGTTTTAAACATTAATGTTACTGTTTTTAGCTTGTGTTGCATATTTCTGCTCTGTTATAGTTTTAAGAGTCATTGTTATAGTTTCAAGATGCACTGTTATGGTTTTAAGCATTAATGTTACTATATTTAGCTTATGTTGAATATTTCTGCCTGTTATTGTTTTTAGCGCATATGTTACAGTTTTAAGACCTATCGTTGTAGTTTTAAGCATCTACGTTAGTGTTTTAGCTTATGAGAAATATTTAAGATTTTATTTTTTGTAAATGTTTTGTTATAGTTTTAAAAGGCATTATTACTGTTTTTAGCTGCATGTTCCTGCTTTGTTATAGTTTTAAGATGCACAGTTATGGTTTTAAGCATCAATGTTACTGTTTTTAGCTTGTGTTGCATGTTCTTTCTTTGTTTTTAAGTACCAATGTGATAGTTTTTATGAGAGTTGTTATGGTTTTAACTCAGTTAGTGAATGTTTTAAGCAGGTGATGATGATGATATCGAGTTTGATGATAGGTCTCTCAAAGGTGTCACTACAGTATTGAAGCAACAAACACAAGCAACAAAAGGCTGAAAGCCAAAGTTCACCAACAAGTTTAATCGAAAAAAAAAAAAAACCCTATTTTAACAACTCAGTTTGCATTTGTATCAAAAAATACCGAATGAATGTTTATTGTAATTTTTTTTCTATGAGAATAGATGTTTTAAAACCTTTGGATGACTGAATGTTTCAATATTGTAATGACTGATTGTTTCAAGTAGCTTATTTTAAACTTGTTTATTGAAGTTTTAATGGCATCACTGAAACTTTAGACTTGTTTAATGTTGGTTTAATGATATTAGATTGTCGCTTAAAATTATAACAATCCATTTTTAAAAACTATTATGTAGCTCATTAAAACCATCAGACCATCTCTTAAAAAATTAACAAAAGAGGTTAAAACTGTAATTGAAACATACAATACCGATGCATTAAAACCATCACATCATCTTTTAAAACAGTAACAAAGTACGTTAAAACTGTAACTGAAATTTTCAATGCTAACAACTTAAAACCATAACATAATTTATTAAAAGCATAACGAAAAATGTGTGTCTCGGCGGTTTTAAGAAACTCGGCCGGTCAGACCGCTAAAATCCAAAACTACGAAAAACCACAAAAAAACCTCAACTTTCCTATATTTTAGGAAAATCTTACCTTTTCCAAGACTTTGGCCATTAACCCTCTAGAAACCATACTTGGTGTTCTTCTATTCCGCTGTGTTCTTGATTTGCTCTTTAGATTAGCTTTAGTGTTAGTGTGTTTAACTATTATAGTTAAATACACTGTTTGTTACAGTATATCGAAGACACTGTTCAATGGTGTACTGTATACACTTGTTTATATTATACCAAATTCCGGTCCATACATTTTCATTTGGCATTAGAGCCAAGCACCTAATTCATAGGTGTTTGGATTTGGTATCATGGATTTTGCTAATCCTAATGTCAATAGGTTACCTATGCTTGATGGCTCCAACTATAATCTTTGGAAAACTCGCATTCGCTCGCATATCAAATCCATTGATATTCGTGTTTGGAGAAGTGTTCTTGATGGTTATACTTTGCCTTTATTACCTCCTGATGAGGACAAAGATTGCATCCCTAAGCTGGAACATGATTATGATAAAAAAAGAAATTGTGGATGCAAACAATAATGAGAAGTCTCTCAATATCTTGTTTAGTTATGTAGATCCTCACATGTTTAAACTGATTCAAACATGCTCAACTGCCAAACAGATCTGGGAATTCCTTCAAAGGCACTATGAGGGAGATCTGAGTGTGATAAATCAAAACTTCAAATGCTTTTGAGTCGTTTTGAAAATCTGAGAATGGGAGAGGAAGAGGATATTACATCCTATTTTGGTAAACTTTTGAATATTTCTAATGAAAGTCATATGCTTGGAGACCCTTTGTCGAACAAGCAACTAGAAAGCTATTAGGACTCTTTCAAAACGTTTTGAAATGAAAAAGATTGCTGTGGAAACCTTTGAGAACTTGGCCACCATGGATCTTCAAACTTTGATGAATATTATGAAAACTTTTGAGCTAGGGTTAAACAACTCTTCTGATGTTGTCAAGGACAGAAGCATTGTACTTCAATCAAAGTCATCTGAAACACTGGATGTTGAAGATGATGATGAGTTCAATGTTATGTTCAAGGCTATGGTAAAACGTTTTCAAAATAGTAATCTAAAAGGCAAGTTTAAAGAAGGTTCAAGTAGCAATCCCTTTGGCAAGTCTAAATTCCCCTCCAAAGCATTGGTGAAGTATTCTCACAAGAAACCCATGGATGAGGATCTTGAAAAACTAAAAAGGACTCAGTGTCATGTATGTGAAGGCTTTGGTCATTATTCTTATGAATGTGCTAATACTCTTCGAAAGAAGGGAAATTCATATTGGATTTGTTTGGATGATGATGAAGCAGGTACAGAAGAAGATGTGGTTCTATTAGATGAAGAAGTTCATACAGCTGCACTACACTCCCAAGTCAACCGGAGTAATGGCAATTTTGATGATGCACAGTGTTGTTCGATCATTGCTGATAACATCTTTGTGCAAGAAATATTTTTTGCAGGTGTTGCCGATGATATAGCAGATGAGTGTATTGAATGTGAGACATTCTTTGATGAAGCTGATGAACTCGTACAGTCTCAGAACTTCTGTACTGAAACACCGGAATCATTGGTGTATTGTGATCTTTTAGATCCCCACTACATGCGTGGCTCAGTAGACCTTGAAGCTGACCACTCACCTGAGAATGAGATGAGCCAAGAGGAGTTCATTAAGGAACTTGAAATCCTCTATGAGGATGTGTTGAAGGAATGGCGAAATCCTCTATGAGGATGTGTTGAAGGAATGGCGAAAATCTGCCAAGAATGAGAAAGCCTTGTTCAAAGAAACCGAGTATCTTAAGGAACTGAACAAGTCTCTGCAAGACACAATCCTGAATCTGGAAGTAAGTCTAACAAGAAAGGAAGCTGATTTGGAAAAGGTAACCGCTAAGCTTAAAATTCATGAGCTTAGTTTGGAAAAGGTAACCGCTAGGTCTAGGTAATGAAGGAACTACAGGTCTAGGTTTTCAACAACTTATTCAGGACCTAAATTCCTCTACCAAGGATGCTCCTAGTGATTACCCAACTCATGTGTTTGTGAAAGGAAAAAGATTGTCTGCCAAAGTAAGAAAAAGGTTTTTGTGTGTCAGTTTTTGTTCTAAACCTGGTCATATTAAACATTACTGTTTCAAATACCAGAAATCCTTGAAAGAACCCAAAAACAGTGTCTCAGTAGAGGAAACCACCTTGATCATGTCTGAATCTGTAAAAGGTTCCTCTATTGAAACCTCTTCTGATTGCAACAAGTCTAGTGCTGATATTTCCAGTAGTAGTGTTTCCGGTGTTGTGATAACTCCATAGCATTCTTTAAATTTTCAATACTCTAGTTCTGGTGTTGTCACAACACTGTCCAAAAACACTAGTACTCTGAAAGGTAAAAACAGACTAAGGGCAGTCTGGATACCTAAGACTGACAATGTTTGCAATGTTGTGTTTTATGCTGTTAAGTCTAATCCTGCAGGTACTTGGTACTTCGATAGTGGGTGTTCCCGTCACATAACAGGTACAAAGACCTACTTGAAAGACATAATTTCTCTCACCAAAGGAACTGTCACTTATGGTGGAGCAAAAGCAGGATAATTGGTAAGGGTGTCATGAGTGTGGAAGGATTTCCAGCACTAAAGGATGTAATGTTAGTAGATGCCTTAGCTGCTAATTTAATTAGCATTAGTCAACTATGTGATGATGACTTGAAAGTGTGCTTTGATAAGAAATCATGTGAAGTCTTTGATAGATCCAATTGTTATGTTATGACAGGCATTAGGTCAAATGATAACTATTATAAGTTTAATGATCATGTTTTCTGTAATCATGTGAAAGTTGATGAGACAGTTATTTGGCACAAAAAACTTGGTCATAAGAACTATAAGATTCTTGATAAGCTGGTAAAGTGCGAGGCAGTGTTGGGAATTCCCAAACTGACCAACCCTGGTAAGATTATTTGTGGAGATTGTCTTAAAGGGAAACAAACCAGGGTATCACATACACCTGTTCTTGTTATGTCAGATGGTAAACCCACAGGTACGAACAGGTGTTTCCAGTTACTCCATATGGATCTTATGGGTCCAATTGAGGTTAGTATCCTTGGTGGAAAAAGGTATGCCTATGTGATTGTTCATGATTTCTCCAGGTACACTTGGATTAAATTTCTCAAAGAGAAATCAGAAACTTTTGACACTTTCAGAACTTTGCATGCTAGTATTAGAAACTTGTATGGGTGTTCTGTGAATCGTATTAGGTCTGATCATGGCAAGGAGTTTGAGAACCAAAAATTTATTCGATTCTGTGATACACATTGTATCTCTCATGAGTTCTCTGCTCCCAAGACACCTCAGCAAAATGGGATAGCTGAGCGTAAGAATCGCACTTTACAGGAAATGGCTAGAGTCATGCTGAACTCTATGAATGTCTCAAAGAGACTCTGGGCTGAAGCCTTGAATACTGCTTGTCACATCATTAACAAGGTCTATCTCAGACCTGGCACTTCTAAGACTCCTTATGAGCTGCTAAAGAATAAGAAACCCAACTTGAAATACTTTCATATCTTTGGTTGTGTTTTCTATATTCTTAATGATCGTGATTATCTAGGTAAGTTTGACTCCAAGAGTTAAAAGGAGATTTTTGTTGGCTACTCCCTATGTCATGCCCAAAACCAAAACTTTGGCGCGACCGGCCGTCTATCGTAAGATGGGCTCATGCCAAGACGAAGCCTTCCTTTAATCCTCAAAATACATCAATATCTCAGAGTGGTACAAACAAAGCATCTAAATTCCCTTATACAACAATAATTACAAGTCCTCTATACATAACAACAAACCCAGCAGTACAAATCATCTTATAATTACAAATCTCAGAGTACGTAACAATTAATCCAAGTCTTCACTTAAATCCGGCACCAGTCAAACTTCCACAACTCCGAAGTATCCTCGTCCAATGTCACTTACTAAATATCTTAAGGGGGGGGGGGGGGTAAGGGTGGCCTCAATGACACTTCTACTGGATCAAGCGGAGTATTTCAAACATACATACATATATATATATCAATACATTTACATATAAAAAATAATTTTGCATGGAACACTTTTCAAAAAAAATAACAATTCACTTTTAGCTCAATCAGACAATACACTACGGCCACACGAACCGTGGTGGCACACAGGTTGGCTTTTACATAACAATAACAATGCCCTACCAAAGGGATAACAATACAATGGGAGATCTCCAAAAGCACGACATTCCCTCAAAAGGGCCAAACAATTCATAGGCATATCGATGGCATAAAACATATTTTCAATCCATGCTTTTGAACAAAACATCTTTCACAAATCACAATCACGATAAAACATTTATGGGTACATATACTTGACCCTTTTCGAATAGATTATTATACCAAGTCCCATTCCTTGATATAATAACCATAAATTATTTGTCAAATCATAAAACAATACATATATAATAACAATAAAATAGAAGTAAAAGTGTCAAGGAAACCCCCTTACCTCGAAGACGACTCAAATCAAGCTTAACCTAGCTAAAACCACCAAGGCACAACTTCTCTGACAAGGAGCAATATGACAGAGATTTAGACTATCTGAGGAAGGTTTATGAGAAACACAACTTCTCTGACCTGAGGATAGAACATTCCTGGTTATGGGGTAGGCATTTCTATGCTACTCACTTTGACAAGACTAATCCTGAGATGGGATACAACAAAGCCTGCCAAGTGTCAAGGAAGGTGGAAATGAAGGTCAGAACCATGCTTCTAAACTACCAAGAAGATATCAAGAAATATGCAGAGTGGTAGTCATGATTTCTGAAGATGAAGAAGAAGAACAAGTGTGAAGACCAAGCTTTCTTAGCTAACATCTATTGTATCTTTCATACTTGTAACTTTACTTTTTGTTTGTTGAAGTTCACCTGTTTTTGTAACCTTACCCCATTGTGGATGACTGAAATTTGAACTTATCAGCAAATATCACAACTTGTGATTTGGTTGATGTTTACTTTCTGTACTTTAATTATAATTTGAAATGAAGTAAATGATTCTTCCCTCATTCAAATTTGTTAGGAAGTTGTAAGTAGCCATGTGTTGCTCTATCAAAAAGGGGGAATTTGTTAGGATTTACTTTAGATTTTGATGAGCAATAATCTCACATGTCTACATAGCTCAGAAAGGTGATTAGTATTCCTAAGTCCATAGGTTATTAGAGGACATTGTAAAGGAAGAACATTGCTTAGTATGATAGAATAGTCTCTTGTATAGGAGTTAGGTCTCTGATGTAATCTTAATTTTATCTTTCGAAGATTTGAAGACCACTCAGCAAGGAAGACTACTGAAGACGTGAAGACTCAAGTAAACTACATAAGTTTATCTTGATCAGAAAGGCAACAACTCTTAGAAAGCAACCGTTCAGAAACCATCAAGTTGCGACCAAATTCTCAAGGTTTCTGAAAGGTATCTGAAGAGGTGATAGCAATGCAATAGCAAAGAGGTTTCTTGAATCTCTGTTGGTCCAGATAACGACAAAGTAAAAGACTAGGGGGGATAATCTTTTAAAACTTTTGTCGATAAACATGGTTTCTCAGATATCTGTGAAGATATCTGATACTTATTTTCAGAGAGCGGAAGACTTTTCAGTGATAAATGCACGTGCTCAGCAAGATAGGTGTAAATACTTTGCAAGGTAAATAAAGCAAGTAATAATATGCAGAAAGTAAATAACACAAGTCTTTTTATAGTGGTATTTGAAGGTGGTGTAATCCTTCAACTAATCCACTTCGGCCTTTCTCAGACCTAGAATCCACTAAGACAGATAATTAAGGTAACCTTACAAGTATCTTCTCTCGATTCCTAATTACACTAGGTTCCCAACCAAGTGTTCCCCCTGAGTTATTCCCCGCCTTTCACAGCCAAGTACTTCCTGTACTCAGAAACCTCTTTCCTGGAGTTGTTCCTTAGTTTCCCAAACTAAGAACTTCCTATACTCCACGCCAATTAAGGTGTTGGTTAAAGTAGTTTGTCAGGTGAGCTTCTTTATTAACTTGTTCAGTTATGCAGATAGCTGTGAGAATCAAGTATACTTAATACACTTTGCAATATATGGTATCTTGTTCTTTACTGACCCAAGTCTATGATAAATGTTCAAGAGAATGAATCTCATATATCAAATCTTAATTCAACTCTTTCACAAATATCAATGCTTGTTAAGGATCAGGACACTTAGAACTTTTGTGCTACTTAGAATCAAGAGCTTTGGTCACAACAGAAAGCTTGAAGGTAAGTAGTGTGCTTGAGAGAGCTTGTGTGAGAGTATTCAATGCAAGTTCATTGTTCTAAGGTGTAAGTTCTGTGTGTGATCTCAAGCAGTCTAAGTGTTGATATTTATAGATGAATTTGAGTGCCGTTTGAATAGTATCCGTTAGGCTTAAATCAAATTCAAACCATTGAGATCTAAGTATAGTACTGTAGTACGTTTGTCTTCTTCTTTAGAAGCTACCATTTTTGTTTAGACATTTCTGTCCGTGCATTTAATGCAGTGTACTATACTTTGCCCTGTAGTGCCAACGGAACTATGCATGGTATCAGAGATCTTATATTATCAGAGTTCTCTGATACTTTGCACATCCTTTTCCAGAGATTATCACAACTCCAGATACCACTTGTTGAAATAATTTGTTATAATATATTTCTTTTCAGAAACATAGTTTATGTCCAAGGTATCTGAGTGTAGATATCTGTGGGCACTTTCCTCGTTTCAGAAACCTTTTATTTCTCAGATATCTTTTGCAATACTGTTTATTTAAAAACGCTTGTGTCTACAAGATATCTGGTCAAAGGTATATGAAAACCCTTATCTTCATCAATCTTGTGCAGTCTTCAAATCTTCAAATCCGTTGAACTTTTCCTGCTGGATGCCTTCTTATTGGTCTTCTTTAGAGGAATAAAAATTACATTCAGAGACCTAACATCCTATACAAGATTTTCTAGACTATCATACTAAGTGAGATTCCTCTTTTACAGTGTTCAAGTGAACCAAGAGTACTAACCACCTTTCTGAGCTAAGATAAGTCATTAGGTTGCTGATCAAAATCTAGATATTCCTAACAAATTTCCCCCATTTTGATCAGTCAACGATGACTATCTGACCTATTACAAATCTGGATGAGGAAACAATCCACCACTTAATCATTTCTTATGATCTTTCAATTCATATGATTAAGTGCAGAAAGTAAACGTCAACCAAATCACAAGGTTTGATCTTTGCTGACAAGTTATCTTTTATAGATTGATATCTGAGAGTAGGTTCATCATATATGTTACAATGAAAGTTCAGATAACTTTTACAAGATAAAACAACAATAAGTTACAGTCAACAAGATACAAAAGATTACATAGGAAATTAGGACAACAGGAGTAACCAAGCTCCAAGTGAACATCCTAACAAACTAGTCTTCAAGTCTTCAAAATAGTTCCATGGATCAATCTGCAAATTTCCTATCACCAAACCTTCTTATATCATCAGAGTAGTTATAGAGAAGAGTTCTGACAATCATCTCTGTGTCTCTGGCAAATCCACAAACTTCTTTGTAAGTTTTGGTAGGATTTTTCTTGACAAAATGCTTGACCCACAGATACTTTCCCCATATCCAGGCATGCACAATCTTGATATCTGATAGCTTGAAATAATCATATATGATCCTCATATATTTGATGTCACCCTTGTATTGTTCTTCATCCATGTAGAAGGACTCATAGGGCTCCACAAAAAGTCTTGGCCTTGTGCCTATTCCAATTAGATTGGGAATTTTGTGCACATCATCTGGCTTTCCATAAGGACATTCATCAGAGAGGTCCTTCTTCATGGCTTTTATCATGTTGATAACTTCAAAATCCAACCAGTTTTTGATGTGGCTGGTGTTAATCAAGAATGGTTTGTCTTTTCTCCATGCCATGAGTTGTTTATGGATTGGTTCTGGAAACCTTGAATTTAGCAGTAAATGCTTGAGTTCCAGAATCCAGTAGCCATTTTTCTGATTTATGCACCTGTTGACAGAGGAGTTGTTGTCAGTCTTCACATACTCAATTTTGGCTTCTTCTGGCCTGAGTGGAAGTTGACTTTTTCTCTTTTCAGCTCTTAGTCTATTCCTACTTTTCCTTGAATTTTCCCTTGGGGGATTGCTTGAAGAGCCACTTTGGATAGACTTGGTATTTCCAGAGGGTGTTTTAGCTGCCAAAGACTTTGCAGCTATGGGCTCAGTTAGGCTATCAATTTTTCTTTTTCTGTGAAGAGGAGCTTCATCTTCGTCAGTCTCTTCATCATCATCATCAAGATTAATTCTTGTGAAAGTTTTGCAGCCTTCTTCATTGCCCAGGGATTTGATTTGGCCTTCTTCTTCTTCTTCAGAAGATTCTTCAATCCCTTTTACTTGTCTTCTCCTTGGAGCCTTGGTACTCCTTGGAGGTTTTTGTGCCATGGCCCTTGTTACCATTGAAGTTCCTTCAGTTGGTTTCTGGGAAGTAGCTTGACTTGAGGAGAGCTCATTGATTTTGAGTGGTGGCTAAGAAGTTTTCTTGTTTCTTCTTCCTCTCTGAGCAGCACCAGCTCCAGATTTCTTCTTATATCCTTCTCCTTCTTCCCATTCCCCCTGACTTTGAGGTCCAGATTTTTACAATCCTTCCCCCTTAGTCATTGTTGGTTGACTAAGTCTCATAAAGGATTCTGAGAGAGACTCAAAATGTCCTTGTAAGTAGTTATAGGCAGTGACCAACTGCTGAAGTTCAACTTTGAGCTCCTGATTTTGTTTGATAAGTCCATTGTCCTTATCAGTGAGCTCTGCCAATGGGCCTAGTATGGCATCTGCTTTTCCAGTAGTGTAACTTGCCTCATGAAAAGCTTTTTCAGCTAATGATACATCATCATCCCTTACCATGCCTAGGTCTCTCTGAGCAATGACCAGACTGGTTGTTCTCTGAGTGATGAGCTCAGTGAAGGTCTTCATCTCTAGAGGGACTGATGTAATGGCGGCTTCATTTTGAGAAGATAACTCCTTATGTAGTTTAGACAGTACTTGAAATCTGGTCAAGTATTCACTGGAGTCATGGATATTTGGCAGTTGGTTGAAGATTTCAGGAGCAATTTGCTTCCTTTTCAGGTGAGAAATCGCCAAATGCTCATTTCAGTGTCTTGCCAATTTCTTCTCTTCTTCATCATCTGAGTCATTAGCCCAGTGATCTTCATCCTCTTGGATATTTTCAAGATTTTCTAGTCTAGCAACCATCTTAGAGATGGACTTCTTTCCTTTCAGAGAGGAGGATGGTATATCTTTTGATGGTGATGCAGCCTTAGCATCATGCTTTGCTTCAGATACTTCTTCAGTATCTAGCTCCTTAGTAATGGCATTTACATCATCCTGGAGCTCTTTGACCTCAGAGTAAGCTACCATTTCTTGAAAGTATTGATCTTGAAGCTTATTAAGCTTATCTCTGGATTTAACTAGCTCTTCTTCCAGTTGAAGATGGAGATGTTGTTCTTCTTCCAACAGTTGTTTGAGTTGAGCAGCTCTGGTTTGTGTATTCAATATCTTCTGAGTTGTTTCCTCAGAGTGCTCAACTACTTGTTCAGTAGTGTTCTTTTGTTGTTAGGAAGATGGATGGATGGATTTCTGAGAAGATGGAGGAGGGGATTGTTGTGATGTCCTCTCAGTGTGCTTTTCAGCAGCTGAGGCATTCTTCCTCTGT
This sequence comes from Plantago major, assembly GCA_026545765.1. Lineage (NCBI taxonomy): Eukaryota > Viridiplantae > Streptophyta > Magnoliopsida > Lamiales > Plantaginaceae > Plantago > Plantago major. The sequence goes on from CM048843.1 coordinate 64,647,700, forward strand.
GTAATCCCTCCTGTCCCTAGTGCAGAGGCATCATCATCATCCTTCCTATCATCCTCATCCTTGTGATGGTCAGAAGGAGAATCTTCATAGTCATTCTCATCAGTCTCCTTCTCTTCTTCATCTTCAGAGACCAGATTGATCACTTCTGGAATAGTGATCATTTGCCCATTTACCTCCTTTTGTTCAGAGGGTATGCATTGTAAGGTCTATGGCAAAGTGAGTTTGAATGCCATCCGCATTCTGGTCTGACCATCTGCTTTTTCAAAAGCTTCTATGAGCTTGTGTGCAGCTTCTTTGATAAAGTCCTTATGCATCAGAGTAGCAAAAGAGTATTGCTCTGTTGTGAACATAGCATGGACATAATTATCCCAGTCAAAAGCTCTGACTCTTCTTAATTGGTGATCAGTCACATTTGTTAATTCAGTCAGATCTGAGCTTCTGAGCTTTTGCCACTTTCTGAAACACTTGAGATGTTTCTTGAGTGTGTGGTTCTCGAAGAATGTAAGCAGGTCTTCTGTTGAGAATGCAGAAACCTTTGGCACACTTGTTTGAGCATGAAAGAAAGAGTTTCGAGTTAGATTTAAAACTTGTGTAGATATCTGAGTGTTTGTGTAGTTAGGTTTCTGAGTTACCTGAATGAATGAATCAGGCTCATAGACTTGTACTACTAAGGTAGGGGATTCCTCAGATATCTTGTTGTGAGGTGGGGACTTGGAAGTCTGGTCCTCATCAACCTTTCTTTCTGCTTGAACCTGAGATTAGAAACATAACACTTAGGAAATTTTATCAAGAAAAAATTTTATTGACAAATCAGATATCTGAGAGGTCAATTACCTCCGTTGGAGGCTCAGATACTTGTCTCTCAGAGACTTGTGCAGTCTCTGGAATCTTTTCTTGTGATGAAGGCCTTGATGCCTCATCAATTTCCATATGTTGTGAGGATTGAGTGGGCAACTCCTCAACAACTTCTACTTCTTTTTGAACCTGTTAAGTAGAATGTGTTAGTTTGAGAAAAATGATCAGAGATTTGTTCTTTGAAGAATATAGATATTTGAATGAAATACCTTCTCTACAGAAGGTTCAGATACTCGTTCTTCAGAGACCTTGGAAGTCTCTGGATTCTTCTCTGAAGAGATAGACTTTTCAGTCTCTTCATTTTTCTTCTTAGTTGGAGTGTATTAGAAACAAACACTTATTAGTCAAGTGTATAAAGCACATATCTGAGTTATATCTTAAGGAATTATTTTCTACATGTGAGACAGGCTCTTGTTCCTTAAGTGATGAGGCTATGGAAGCCTCCTTCTCAGATTCTGAGGTAAGCTTTACAGCTTCCTCTTGTTGTTGTGTTTCTAAATCAGCCTGTAACAAAGAAATTTCATTAAATAACAAAATTTATCAGACACAAAAGTATCATAAGTAGAGAGTTAAACCATTCAGCTACCTGAGCAATGTCAGGCTGATTGGTCTCTGGAACTTGTGAAGTTTTCATGCGTTGGTCTTGTTGTTCTTGGACCACTTCTTTGTTGGAAGATTCAGGTACTTCAGAACTTTCCTGAGTATGCAACTCAGTTGCCTCCCCCGGTTGATCATTCTGAGTAGATGTCTCAGTTTGATCCCTCTCATTGAGTTGGGGAACTTGCTCTTTTGAAGGATTTTCTTCAGCAAGGAAATATGCTGGTATCTGTAACTCAAGTACCATTTCAGCAGTATCCACATCTGGCTATTGTGGTTGTTGTGCTTGAGACAGACTTTTGAGTGTTGAGGCAATGGCAGTATCCTCCAACACTAGAGTATCACTCATCAGAGCATCTTTAATATGCTTCAGTCTTTCTTGCTCTGATGGTGTAATTTGTCCAGTGACTTTGGACACAGTTGCTTCTTCAGCAACCTTTGAAGCAGGTGCTTGTTCAGCAACTTGTGGTGTAGGTTCTTCTTCAGATACCTCTACACTAGTTACTTTTTCAGTAACCTTAGCCCTTTTTTATTTCTCTAGAACTTGAGAGATAACTAAATCATCATCTTCATCGTCAGAGCTCTCATAAGCATTAGGAACTGATTGGTCCATAATCCCTGCGGTTTCTGCAGATAGGGCTTGGTACCTACCACTACTTTCTTTAGCAGTATTGATAAGTTCATCAGCAAGGCTTTCGTCAGTAGTCTTAACGTTTCTGAAAGATCTTTCTCTTGCTGAGTCTACTTGTTCAGTAGTCGATACCTCTTTTGCAGCATTGATGAGTTCATCAGCAGTGGCGGCAGGTATCTGGGAATCGACAACCACAATGGGTGTGTCTTCTGATTTTCCAGTAGACTTCTTTCGTGAAGTTCTGGGCTTTTTGGTCACAACTTTTCTCTCAGATACCTCTTTAGTTTTTCGTTTCTTGGAACCTTTCTGACATCCAGTAACCTTTTTCATCAAGTTCGTATACTCATATTTGTAGTGTAGGTTACTATTGGCTATGTCATCCTTTTCTCTGAGCTCAATGCCAAGCTTCTCCAGCAAGTAGCATATCTTTAGACCATAGCTCACTGTGGCCTTTGGCTCAGCAAGTCCCTTAGCGATTTTAGGCTCAAAGCCTTGAATCTTCTTTACAAACTTCATAAAGGCGTACTTGCCCGAATTGAAAGGGTTTTCCAGCCTTTTGTCTTGTTGTTGCAACAAGAACATCATCATCCAGCGTTCTTGGCTTATCTGGTCAGCACCTCCTTGTAGACCATCAAAGCATCTGTGAAGAATGCATGCCAACACATCCCAGTGAACTAACTGATGTCTGGTTCTTATGTCAGCAAGCTTGAAATTAGTGGGTGTATCTTGTTTATCAGTGTCACACACACCACTGTACAACTATTTTACACCTTCAAGGAGATCTTCATCCTTGGTGTCTATTTCAAAATCCTTTCCAAGATTTTGAAGATCAAACAACTTACAGAAAGTTGTTAAGTCCAAAAGGATTTCCTTTCCTTGGACCTTAGTTTTTATAGACACTATTGCAGTGCCTTCAGAAACACAGGATATAATCCTGGAGTTGTTGTAGAATTCTAACATATCTAATGAAGAAACTCCACTGGGAAGAACAGATAGAAAACCCTTGATTTGTGCATTTTCAAGCATGTTAAGAATCAGTTTCCTATCAGCTTGGTTATCAACAGCAGCCGTGAGGTACTCCTCAATCATGGCACCACCCCAAATCATTCTGTGATTTGAAGTCCAATGATCGGGATTAAAGTCTCCTACCAATTGATTGTTCACTATAACCAACTCTGGTGCTTGCTTTTCAGCAGTACCAGTGGTAGAAGATTGGGATTTCTGGGTAGACGAACGTTTATGAGCCATCTCTTTATATAGTGCAAGTGTTTGAAAGTCTGAAATATATTTGGGTGAGAGATTAGTGATTCTTTGCAGAAAAACTAACAGAGATTTGCAGAGGTTGAAGAATGGTTTTTGCTATTCTTATGCAAGGCAAAATGTCGGATTAGGCGAAAGTGATTTCTTTTGCCAAAATCCTATATATATATAGCAACGTAATTCTAACAAATATATACATACAAATTTGGTTTTGTATGTACGTATCTGTGAATTGCAGTAAGGCGTGGGTAAAAGTTTGTTCGGCATTAAATGCATAGTGGGCCACGTCTGAATTTCTGATCCACTATTCTGAGAGAATTAATCTCCGCTGTTAAGATCAATCGCCCATTTCATCAAGGGTCACCATTGCTTCTTCAGCAATGATCACAATCAACAATTGTAATTGTGCCCATTTAATGAATTTTGGCTATTAGCTATCTGAATCACGTTTGTGAATGAGAACACTGTTTGTATCTGAGTCTATCTTAGACTTGTTGTCTTTTCACAGTTTTACACAAAGATAGAAATAATACAAATTTCAAGATAGTAGTTATTTGTGAAGCGGTTGTACTATTCTCTTTTGTGTTCCCCCTTTCTGAGTGATCTAGATATCTGAGTACCCGTCTCAGAAATCTTCAAATAGCCATTTTGCCCTTTAGCCTTTGGTTTCTGGATACCTGTTCCAGATTCCTCTTTTCTCTCCTTTGATATCTTCTTCAGATACCTGAACTTTTTCAGTTCTTTGGTAGCTCCATTAGTCCAAGACTATGTCTTAAGGCTAAGAATCTACTTTCTTGTAGTGGCTTAGTGAAGATATCTGCAAGTTGGTCTTCAGTGGCAATCTTGAGTATCTTTATATTGCCTTTTTCAACATGGTCTCTGATGAAGTGGTGTCTAACATCATTGTGCTTTGTTCTTGCATGAAACTTAGGATTCTGAGTTATGGCAATAGCACTTGTGTTGTCACAGAAAATAGGAGTTTTCTCTTCATTGAGTCCATAGTCTCTGAGTTGTTGTTGTATCCACAATATCTGTGAAGCACAACACCCAGCAGCAATATATTCAGCCTCTGTGGTAGATGTGGCAACTGAATTTTGTTTCTTGCTGAACCAAGATATCAATCTAGCACCAATAAATTGAAAAGTTCCTGAGGTGCTTTTTCTATCAAGCAATGATCCAGCATAGTCGGCATGTGAATAGCCAACCAAACTCAATCCACTATCTTTTGGATACCATAATCCAACTTCTACAGTACCTTTTACATACCTCAATATTTTCATAGCAATGTTGTAGTGTGATTGCATTGGGTTTGTCTGAAATCTAGCACACACTCCAACTGCATATTGAATATCAGGTCTCCTTGCAGTGAAGTACAATAGAGACCCACTCAATTTCCTATACTTATGTTCTTCAACACTCTTGTCAGATTCAGTATAGGTCATTTTGGTTCCAATGCTCATATGTATCTTAGCATTCTTTTCAGAAGGCTTTAGATTGAACTTGTTGAGCATGTCTTTTGCATACTTTGTTTGACTAATGAATATTCCATCATTGAGTTGCTTGACTTGCAGCCCTAGGAAGTAATTCAATTCTCCCATCATGCTTATCTCAAATTTACATTTCATGAGTTCAGCAAAGTCTTCACAAAGTTGCTTGTCTTAGATCCAAATATAATGTCATCAACATATACTTGAACAAAAAGTAGTTTCCCATCATGGTTCAATGTGAAGAGTGTTTTATCAACATCTCCTTTCTTGAAACCACTTTCTAGAAGGTATTTGGCCAATGTATCATACCATGCTCTTGGAGCTTGTTTCAGCCCATACAGAGCTTTCTGAAGCTTATAGACCATCCAACTTTCTGAGAAAACTTCAAAACCTGGTGGTTGCTCAACATATACTTCCTCAGCAAGTTCACCATTTAGGAATGCACTCTTGACATCCATTTGATAAACTGTAAACTCATTATGAGCTGCAAAGGCTAGAAAGAGTCTTATTGCATCCAATCTTGCAACTGGTGCATAAGATTCATCAAAATCTAGTCCTTCAGTCTGGGTGAATCCCTTGGCAACCAACCTAGCTTTGTTTTTGGTTATTTCACCTGACTCATTCATTTTGTTTCTGAAAACCCACTTGGTTCCGATCACAGATATTTCGTCAACAAATGGAACTAGTTTCCAGACTTTGTTTCTCTCAAATTGATCTAACTCTTCTTGCATTGCAGAGATCCAATCTTGATCCTTTAATGCTTCTTCTATAGTTTTAGGTTCAATATTTGATATGAAACATCCATAGAGACAATTTGCATTTTCAACGATTACTCTTCTAGTTCTAACTCCTTGGTCTATGGGACCAATTACATCCATTGCAGGATGATTTCTTATCCATTTCATAATGGATTTTGAACTAGTAGGATCAATATCATTTTGATCTGAATGTGAATCAATATGATCTTGATGGGATACTTGTGCAGTATCTGAGATATCTGACATATGGGAAATGCCATGGATATCTGACACTTTTTCAGTGTTAGGGAGATCTGGATCTTGCATTTCAGCAATCTCATTTTCAGATACCTCTTCATGATGAAGGTTCTCAGTAACCTGTTCCATTTTTTGGAATTCTCATAGGAAATTCTTCATCATGTCTTAGAGTCATCTGGTTGTTATTTAGGTTGCTTTTTATCGTCAGACTCATCCCCTAATCGAATGATAGAATTGTTTCCTTTTGAGGATCCTTTTTCAGAATCTTTAATCATCAGTTCTTTGAACCTATCTGAGAGATCATCATACAAGAGTACTTTCTTGTTTCCTTCATAGAATACTACATGAACAGATTCCTCAATCTTTTGCGTTCTTTTGTTGTAGATTCTATAGGCTTTGCTATTCAGAGAATAACCAAGAAATACTCCTTCATCTGCCTTTGGTTGAAATGTTCTCAAGTATTCTTTTCCATTGTTAAGAACGAAACATCTGCAACCAAGCACTCTTAGATGTTTGATACTAGGGGGTCTACCAATCAAAAGCTCATAAGGAGTTTTGTCATGGTGTTTGTTAATCAAACATCTATTTTGAGTATAGCAGGCTGTGTTAACAGCTTCAACCCAATAGATTTCACTTATTTCGATTAATAAAGCATTGTTCTTGCTGCTTCTTTTAGGGTCCTATTCTTTCTTTCAACAACACCATTTTGTTGTGGTGTCCTTACAGAAGATAGTTGATGTTGTATACCTTTGCAGGTACAAAACTCTTTTGTGTACTGATTCACAAACTTCGATACCATGTGCATTTTGATTCTGAGATACCTTGTCATTTTTCATGACTTCGAGCTTATTCAGCAAGTTGGGTATCTCAACCCTTGCATCAGATTTGTGTTTAAGAAAGACAACCCAAGTGAATCTTGAGTAATCATCAACAACAACCAAACCATACTTCTTTCCTGCATAACTAGTTACAGAGGATTAAAAAAGATCCATATGTAACATTTACAGTGGACTTTCACTGGAATGTCTAGTTTTAGACTTGAAAGTTGTTTTGGATTGTTTTTCCATTTGGCATGCTGAGAAAATACCATCTTTTCTATATGCCATTTTGGGTAAACCAACCACCAATTCTTTCTTGGCTAACTTGTTTAGAGTTTTGAAATTCAAGTGACTCATTCTTTTATGCCATAGCCAACTTTCTTCAGTGTGGCCAGATTGACTTACCATGAGACATTCTTCAGTTGTGGCGGATGCCCAATCAGCAACATAAAGATTTCCTTTACGCCTTGCAACCAAGACTGTCTGCTTTGACTCATTGTCAATCACTTTACATAGTTTTGACTTGATCTTGACAGTGTACCCTTTGTCTACTAATTGACTCATGCTTAGGAGATTATATTTCAATCCCTTTACATGTAGTACTTCAGAGTTTGTAAGGTCTCCAAACTTTAGATTGCCAAATCCTATGGTTGGATTTTCATCTCCTCCAGGAAACCTGATAATTGGTCCATCATTGCACTTTCTGTAGTTAATCAGATTTGTTTTGTCTCCTGTCATGTGCTTCCCACATCCACTATCAAAATGCCACTTTGGATTAGTCTTTAGAGTGTTCTGCACAAAACAGGAAACAGGAGATTAGGTTCTCATACCAACAATGGAACCATCTGGACTAAAGAATCTTCCAGTAGGAATCCATTTTTGAATGAATTTCTTAGGAACATTCTTTTGTCTAACAGGAACATAAGGTGGAATTCTAGTTAAATGATTAGTATCATTGTTATCAAGAACTATTTTCTTCCTTGGTGTGTTCCTAGGTGCTCCATTTGGTGCTTTCAGATACCTGTCAGGTTTCTGAGTCTGCTTCTCAGCAAACTTAGCTTTCCTTGTTAGATTTCTTCTAGCCCTGGCATTCAGATTTTCAGTGGCTTGACTCTTCTTCCACTTCTTATAATTGCTGTGAGCAATTCTAGCCTTTATCCATTGTTCTTGCTCTTATTTCACTACAAGAAAATCAGAAAAACGACGGCCCTTCCACTCGGCACCGTCGGATCCGACGGTGCCGAGTGGAAGGGCCGTCGCTCATCCGTCGCCCCATAACGACGGATCGCTAATTGGGGCGACGGATAGTTTGGCGACGGATAATAGTTATCCGTCGCTAATAAGCGACGGATAACTTATCCGTCGCTAAATTGGGCGACGGATAATAATTATCCATCGCCCAAGTTTGACTTTTATTAAAAAAAAAAGAAATAATTTTTCTTTTTAAAAACTGGGCGATGGATAGATTATCCGTCGCTATAAGGCGACGGATACCTATCCATCGCCCAAAATGGCGACGGATCGACAACTCTGGGCCGACGGATACGTGTCCGTCGGCCCAGAGTTTCATATTTCCGGGCAGAGAGGCAGAATGTCCTCATTTTCTTCATCTTCTTCATTCTTTCATCCTCATTTTCTTCTTCTCCTCAATCCGTTTTCCGGCCAATCATCCGTTATTCCGGCCAATCTTGGTGCCTAATCGAAACTCGTGTGACAAGGAGTTTGGTTCTTCGATCAATTTCATATTTCTACCGATTAATCAAGGTATTTTGGCTAAAACCCTAGTTTTTAAAAATTTGGGGATTTTGTTTATTTTGATTAATTTGAGCAATTATATGTATATATGATAAATATGTAGTAGTTAGTTTAGTTAATTTGATCAATTATATGTAATTTGTTCAATTTGATAGTTAGTTTAATTAATGATATGAATGTATGTAGTATGTTAAGTTTGGTATGTATGAATGTATGTAGTTAGTTTGATTTGTGTGTTAAGTATATATAGTTAGTTTAGTTAATTTGATATGTTTGTTAAGTATAGAAGTATGTAGTTTTGATTTGATAAATTTGTATGTTAAGTATGTAATTTGATATGAATATATGTAGTAATTCGATATGTATAGAGTAATTAGTTAATTTGATATGTATGTTAAGTATATAATATATGTACTAAGAGGTTGAAATGGTTAAATTATATGCCCAATTTTGTAACATATCGAACACTTAATTAATAATTAATTTATAAGCAACATATAATAATTAACAATTAACCTCTACAATCTTCTTATCCGAATTGGAATCGATCTAATAAATTAAATACGATCTAATCAATTGGAACGTCTCAGGTTAAAAATAAAGTATACAATGAATTCCGACCGTTCATGGATGTACGATCGTACGGCGGTAAATGGCAGAGTTTCTAGGAGTTTTGTAGAAGGGGTTAAAAGTTTCATCTCGTTTGCCATGGGACGTCCGGTTTGTGCAATTGGGGGTTGATAAAGTGTCCTTGCACATTGGAAACCTGCAGAAACAAGCAATTTATGACGCTTCTGAGATTCGAGCACTTGCGACGTTATGGATTCATGCCTGAGTATCATGTATGGATTCATCACGGTGAGGAAGCACCGTCCATGGCATACCTCCAGTGCAGGGAGAGGCGGGGTTTGGGGCCGCCTATTGAGTGCCTTTCTACTTGTCGGAACATGTGCATGGTGTATTGGGAGGAGGATGTAGATTTGTTGGAATGCAAGTTCTGTGGTAGGGAGCGTCACAAGTGATGAGGAGGGGGGTGCATGTGAATGAGGAGTTTCATCCATTTTGTCTCTAGGCTTGTATAACTAGTAATCATTAGTTGATATATATATGAAACCAAATATTATGGTAAAATTTTGAAGCTGATGTAACTTATATTATGTAATGCCTTAACAATTGACTGAAGCTAATATAACTTATATTACGTAGCAATTGATTGAATTATTGTGAAATTGATTTATTACCGTAAATGAAAGACCTCGATCTAATGAATTCAAACGTGTCAGGTTATTATCTAATTATTTAATGAATACCGATCGTTCATGGATGTATTGTCGTACTCTCAATGGCAGAGTTCAATGGAGTTTTCTGAAAGGGGTTGAAGGTTTCATTGCATTTGCAATCTCAAATCCGGCTTGTGTTAAGGATGGGTTGATAAAGTGTCCTTGTGCAATGAAACAGTGCAGAAACAAGCAATACGTGACTCCTAAAGTGGTAGTCCAGCACTTGAGGAAAAATGGATTCCTGCCTGCGTATCAGGTATGGAATCATCATGGTGAGGAAGCAGCACCGTCCAATACATATGACCAATGACGTGGAAGGAAGAAAAAATGAACAAGTCGGGGAACAAAGTACATCTGAAGGCGATGCTATTCGAGCTCGAGTCGAACAAATGGTGTACGATGCTGTAGGGGCGGAGTTCAGGGACACAACCAACACTGAAACCGAGGTGGAGGTGGAGGAACCACCGAATCCCGAGGATCAGTTGTTCTTTGACTTGTTAGAATCATCAAGGAAGCCGGTTTACCCGGGGTGTAAGCTCACTGAGTTGTCTTTGTTAGCTCGGCTAATGAGTTGTAAGGCTAATGGCCAGCAATCTGAAAGTGGAGTACATTGAGAAAGACGACTCAATTACCAACTCGTACCAACAAGAGGATGTCGATAAACAAGCAGAAGATCCCATAGAAGCAGATGATGAGTTGTTTGATCTGCACGAGGACCAATATGTAGCCTTAGAGGACGGCGATAACGGTATATTATGTGTATTATAAATAGTTAGTAGTTCATAACATTTGAGTAATTATATGTGTTATTATAATCATATGTATTATAACTTCGTTTTACACACATTTTTATTGTATTTATTACATTTTTTGCAAATGCATGACAGAGGTCGTTCACCTATCGTCCCCCACGCAGCCCGCATGATAGTGGTGGGTCGAGGGGATAAGGTGGAGGGGCTCCGATGATCGGATGACAGGTCTCGATTCTGAGACCCCGAGGCGAGAGAGCAGCCGTGGCTCTACGGTCGGCCGGACACATCTTTGGAGGGCGACTGACGATTGTCCCTAACTCGTGTTCGATCCAAACCATCCCAACGTCACGTGGGACGGCTTGCCTGTGATTTTCCCTATTGGTCCTGCCAAGTAAGTATTATACATTCTTCATAAATATGTAAAACATAACTGATAATGATAGTTGACAAGTATAAATTGTTGTACTAAAGTAATATATATTCGTTTCTTGTATCTTATACATTGACAACAGCTTATGGCCTCAGGAGGTGCACAACAAACTAGGTGACATCTTCCGGAGCAGGAGAGAGCCACCGGGGCAGGGTGGTGAGTGTTGGAGCCACATCTCGGAGCGCATGAGGGCCGAGTACTTCGATGAGCTGAGGTGAGTTAAAATATGACATTCATTTGTTTGTAATTATAATCGTTTTAATATGAGTGGTATGTTAACCACTGTATGTGAGTGGTATGTTAGCCACTTTATTTGGGTGATATGTTAGTCACCATTGTGTTAGTAAATTTTAGGACAATGTGAGTGGTATGTTAGCCACTGTATGTGAGTGGTATGTTAGCCACTTTATTTGGGTGATATGTTAGTCACCATTGTGTTAGTAAATTTTAGGACAATGTGAGTGGTATGTTAGCCACTATATGTGAGTGGTATGTTAGCCACTTTATTTGGGTGATATGTTAGTCACCATTGTGTTAGTAAATTTTAGGACAATGTGAATGGTATGTTAGCCACTATATGTGAGTGGTATGTTAGCCACTTTATTTGGGTGATATGTTAGTCACCATATATGTTATGTTGTTAGGACATGTATTGACTTTGGATGTTGTATGAAATTGGGAATGTAGAAGGAGTACTTCATTCCCAGCAGGTTGATCCCACAGATCTGGCGCATTTACGAGACTGTGGGATCCAAACTGTACAGGGATATGGTCTGTACGTGGAAGGCCATTCGGGATTGGGGTGGCCCAATCCCTCCACAGGTTGATGCAGCGGAGTGGGCCCTTTGGGATGCCTCTTGGCCGAATCGATGTCGATACGTTGCTTGGACCAACAGTAACCGGACATCCCGATCGTCTGGCGGAAGGGTCGTTCACCACCTTGGGAGGCGATCTACTGTCACTGATTATTATCAATCGGTGCGTATATATGTGTTCTTGCAATCTAGCATTACGTGTATGTATGAAGTCTCTGCTGCTCTATTACTTGTAGATGATAAATTGTTGATTAGATCTGGTTTGATTCGGTGTACGGGGAGGTGACATCCAGTATGCCATCTTCAAGAAGGCAAGCGAAGGCGGGGTATGGACCGACTGCCGGGCCTCGTCTATTGCGGTATGTTTATGTTGCTTAAAGTTCATATTTGTACACTATTACAAGTTACTTTTTAAAAACAGTAACTGATCATGATATCTGCTATTTACGATTTCAGGCTGAGGTTGATGCTCAGGTGGCGAGGCAGGAGGACGAGACGGGTGATGTGTTGTCAACTGAACAAGTTGACAACATCTTCCTAAAGGTCAACAAACTGGAAAAGAAAGGACGAATATATGGACTCGGGAGCCTCGCTTTGCATCTGGCTAGTCCGAGGTGCTCCTCATCATCATCCCAGCAGTCCAGACGTCCGGTTTACACACAGGACCAAGTCTCGGAAATGGTGCAGTCGCAGGTCCGGGAACAGGTTGCTCAGCTAACTCAAGAGATGGAGCAACAAAGGGACGCGATGGAGCGACACGCCAGAGAACAAAGGGAGGAGAACGAGCGCCTTGATTCTGAATGGAGCGATTCATGTCGATTCGCCATCACCCACACCCACCCCCGTCTGATAGCTAGTTATGTATCTGTATGTTCGGATTTTTTTTCATATTTACACTTGTTTGGATAATTTCTCCAGCTCTGAATATTACTTTTTTATTCATTGAAACATTTTCCGTATTATTGATTTATTATCGAACATTATATTGATTAAATAGGTGAACTACGAAAAATAGGGATTAATATGAAATAAATAGTGACGGAATTAGTGACGGAATTCACAAGGTGGAATTAGTGACGGAATTTCAAATTCCGTCACTAGTCCAATTAAAATATTTAGCGACGGATAGAATCTATCCGTCGCTAAATATAGCGACGCATAGATTCTATCCGTCGCTAAATATGACGACGGATAGATTCTATCCGTCGCTAAATATGACGACGGATAGAATCTATCCGTCGTTATATTTCAGAATTAAAAAAAAAAAAAAATTGGTCAAACATATAATCCGTCGCGAATTGGACGACGGATTATTATCCGTCGCCACAGCTCCAGGGGGGCGACGGATTTCTATCCGTCGCCGGATGCAGGCGGCGGATAGGCTGTCTATGACGGATCTATCCGTCGCTTCCATGCACTGTTTTGTAGTGTTTTTACTCACGAGCAAGTTGTTTCCTGATGGCATTATAGCCAATACCATTCCAAGCACATGGTGCTATCTGAGTTCTCATCTCAGCAGCTTTGCTAGTTTCCGGGTAGTCTATTTTCTTTCCAGAAAACGTGATATAGGAGAATTTGCCAGCTCCTGCAATTCTTCCTTTCTGAGAGACATAGCACTGTGGGTGATTACACTTTTCAGTGTTATGTTTCTTTTCAGAAACATTCCCAACATATTTCTTTTGGACTTGTTTTTCCCACAAAGATTTGGTCGCAACTGTCTTTCCTTTGTCAACAACCTTAGGTTTCGGACCGATACTGAAGGTTGTTTGGGAACCATCTTGCTGAGCACTGACAAATGTTCTTCTGTCATTACTCTTATTCAGAATGGTAGAACTATCTGTTTGTGTGTCCAGCCCAAGTCCTCTCTTTTCTGAAGGATCTCTTAAATAAGATTGTACTTCAGTAAGAGTGTCACTAGCTTTGGCATAAAATTGAAAAGATAGTTCTTTCTTTTTGAGTTCTTTATTCTCAGAAAGAAGATCTTCACATTTCTTTTGAAGATTAGCCAATACTTCTTTATGTGACTTTTTAGTCTCAGATATCTGAGCCTTGGGAAATGTATTTTCAGCATCCTTTTTCTCAGATATTTTGAGTAATTGTGAATTTTCCTTTACAAGAGAATTCTTTTCTTCTTCAAGGATTTCTGCTCTAGCTCGGACCATCAGAAATTCTCTTTCGTAGAGATTACGTTCTCTTCTGAGATGTTCCAGATCTTCGATTCCTTCCACATGACTTTCGTAAGTATAACAAGAAGTATGTGTTACCTCATCAGCCATTAGACACGGTTCAATGTTGGAGATATCTGGAAAGATTTCTTCAGCCATTGTTGGGAAATTTGTTGGGAAATTTGTTAGGAATTTTGTGAGATATTTTGATAGAAATATCTGTTTAGATTTTGATCAACAACATGATGACTTATCTTAGTCTCAGAAAGGTGATTAGTACTCTTGGTTCACTTGAACATTGTAAAAGAGGAAACTCACTAAGTATGATAGTCTAGCTAATCTTGTATAGGATGTTAGGTCTCAAAATGTAATTTTTATTATGAAGAGAAGACCAAGAAGAAGACATCCAAGCAGAACAAGCTCAACGACATTGAAGACTTGAAGAAACTGCACAAGATTATTGAAACTGTTTTTCAGATATCTTAGCCATATATCTTGAAGACACGAATAGTTTTAGACAAACTGTGTCACAAGAGATATCTGAGAAATAAGAGGCCTATCTGAAAACAAGGAAAGTGTCCACAAATATCTATTCTCAGATACCTTGAGCATTAACCACATTTCTGAAAAAGAGATATATATATATTGCAAACAAAGTTGTTTCAATAAATAGTGGTATCTGAAGATTGAAGATAAGGACGTGCAAAGAATCAGATAACACTAGTCTCTGATACAAAGCATAGTTCCGTTGGCACTACTGACAAAAGTATAGTATAATGCATTTAATGCACGGACGGAGATGTCGAATAAAAGCAACGGCGACTTAGAAGAAGAAGACAAAGCTTTCTAAGATCTTATACATCAATAGTTTGAATTTGAGCCTAACGGATACTATTCAAACGGCACTCAAATTCATCTATAAATATCAACACTTAGACTGCTTGAAGAGACACACGACACACTTTGAAAACGCAGAACATCTTACTCTCTCAAAGCAACTTACTTATCCTCAAAGCTTTCTGTTGCGACCAAAGCTTTTGATCTTGAGTAACACTGAAGTTCTAAGTGTCCTGATCCTAAACAAGCACAGCTATCTGTGAAAGAGTTGAAACGAAAGATCAAGTATCGAGATTCATTCTCTTGAACATTTATCTAAGACTTGGGTCGATAAAAGAACAAGATACCATACATTGAAAAGTGTATTAATTATACTTGATTCACAGAGCTATCTGAATAACTGAATAAGTTATTAAAGAAGCTCATCTGACAACTCAAACCAAAACCAACACCATAACTGGCGTGGAGTACATGAAGTACTTAGTTTGAAAATGGGGAATAACTCAAGGTTACCGGAGTATAGGAAGTACTTGATTTGGGAAACTAAGGAATAACTCCAAGGTTATTGAGTATAGGAAGTACTTAGCTTGGGAAGCTAGGGAATAACTCAAAAGGTTTCTGAGTACAGGAAGTACTTGGCTGTGAAAGCCGGGGAACAACTCAGGGGGAACATTTGGTTGGGAACCATTTGTTTAAAGGAATCTTAGAATAGAATTTTTGTAAGGAGAACTCAATTATCTATTCTAGTGAATTCTAGGTCTCTGGAAGACCGAAGTGGATTAGTTGGAGGATTACGCCACCTCCAGATACCACTATACTTGCTGTGTTATTTATCTTTCTGTATTACACACACACACACACACTTTAACTGTTTCTGCACTTATCTTTATTAAGTCTTCCGCGCTCTGATTCTAAGTATCAGATATCTATTCAGATATCTGAGAAATAGTTTTTATCGACAAAAGTTTTAAAAGAATATTCAACCCCCCCCCCCTCTAGTCTTTTACTTTGCCGTTATCTGGACCAACAAGTGGTATCAGAGCGGGAGGTTCACAAGCCTTCTGCACTGAACCTAGATCCCCAGATAGGTGAAGGAACTTTGTCCATTTTCGAGGACTATTTAATTTGTGTGTTAAGTGTGCAGGTATGTCTCTGAGTGATGCACCCATTCTCAAACCAGAGAATTACGAGAAATGGAAAAATAACATGATACTCCACCTTGAAGCCATAAGTGACGAAATGATCGAAGTGATAAAGAATGGCCCAATAGTCATTCAACAACTCAAACAAGTCATGGAGGTTTCTAATGGTAGAGACAGAGATCAAAGAGAAGGATCTTTACAAACCGATGCGTCAACAAGTGGGAGATCTACTAGTCAAGTCATTTACGAACCAAAGCCCAAAGAACTCTGGACATCGGAAGATGCCAAGAGAAATCGTCTGGATGGTCAAACTCGTAATATTATCATCAGATTGACACCTGAGCACATCTGATTATAAAGCTGGGGTGCTAAACGGCGAAAGTTGCACGCAACTGATTGAAGAAATCTGTGCGGGCAGAAAACCAAAGAAAACAAGTTCGAAGTTCTCAAGTTGAAATTTCAAAATTTCAAACAAGGACCCACTGAAACTCTGGAAGAACTTGATTTCAGATTTACCACTCTCATGAGTGACATGGCAGCTCTTGGGGAAAGCAACAGATACTCCCAGTCAGAAAAGATTAAGACTATTGTCAGAAGTCTTAACCACAACTGGGAGCATACCAAATTCTTTTATCTTAACCAAGGAATGCCAAATATCACTCCAGTGGAACTTTTCTCTCATCTTGCTACTGTTGATTATGAGACAACTCAAAGAGAACAAACAACTGAAAAGTTGCAAAACGTTGCTCTAGTCACTCAAGGAACTTCTGAAAAGAAGAAAAGCAAGGAAGAAACTGAGGATGCTCTTGCTGCAAAGCAAATGCGCAAATATATCAGTCGAGAAATTGAAAGAAGGAAAGCCAAAGAGAAGCTGAAAAAGCATCTAGGCTCAAACTATCACCAGTACAAAAATATGCAAAGCTCGCTGAACAAGCCAGCTCAGAAAGCATCATGTACTGAGGAAGCAGAAATTCTATTGTCAGAAACCTGGCCACTTCAAGAAGGATTGTCCTGCCCTCAACAAACTAAGGACAGGTGACAAGAAAGATAGGAGAATCTTCAGAAGAAGCCAGAAAGCTTTGTTAACTGAAGAAAGAAAGAAAATTCAAATTCAACTGGATGCTCTAGACGTTGAGACAGATTCTGAAGATGACAATTCAGATGACTCAACCTTACCATCACCAGAATTATGTGGAGTTACTCATGATATAATCGACTTCGGCCTCAAGAAGAATGAAGTGTGTGGAGTTGCTGAAATTAACGGTCCAGACATCTCCAACATAGAAATCTGTCTTATGGCTGATGAGGTAACACATACTTCTTGTTATACTTATGAAAGTGATGAAGAGGAAATAAAAAATCTAGAAAATCTCAGGAAAGAACTTGATATCTATGAAAGAGAATTTCTAATGATCCGAGCTAGAGCCGAAAACCTTGAAGAAGAAAAGAATTCTCTTGCAAAGGAAAATTCTCAATTAGTTAAAGTATCTGAGAGAAAGGATGCTGAAAATGCATCTCTCAAAGCTCAGATATCTGAGACTGAAAAGTCACATAAAGAAGCAATGGCTGAATTACAAAAGAAATATGAAGATCTTCTTTCTGAGAACAAGGAACTCAAGAAGAAAGAATTATCTTTTCAATCTTATGCCAAAGCTAGTGACACTCTTACTGAAGTACAATCTTACTTAAGAGATCCTTCAGAAAAGAAAGGACTTGGGCTGAATACACAGACAGATTGTTCTATCACTCTGAATAAGAGTAAGGAGAGAAGAACATTTATAAGTACTCAGCAAGACGGTTCCCATGCAATCTATAGTATCGGTGAGAAGACAAAGATTGTTGACAAAGGAAAGGCAGTTGCGACTAAACCTTTGTGGGAAAAACAAGTCAAAAACAAAACTATTGGGCACGTCTCTGAAAAGAAACACAACACTGAAAAGTGTAAACACCCACAGTGCTATGTCTCTCAAAAAGATAGAATTGCAGGAGCTGGCAAATTCTCCCATGTCACTTTTTCTGGAAAGAAATTGGACCAACCAGAGACTAGCAAAGCTGCTGAGAAAAGATCTCAGATAGCTTCAAGTGCTCGAAACGGTATTGGCTACAAAGGCATCGGAAAACAACTTGCTCATGAGTACAAGCAGGAGCAAGAACGATGGCTGAAAGCTAGAATTGCTCAAAGCAATTATCAGAAGTGGAAGTTAAATCAAGCCACTGAAAATCTGAATGCCAGGGCTAGAAGAAATCTGGCAAGGAAAGCTAAGTTTTCTGAAAAGCAAACTCAGAAACCTGACAGGTATCTGAAAGCATCATATGGAGCACCTAGGAACACACCAAGGAAGAAAATAATTCTTACTAATGATAACATTCATTCAAATAGAATTCCTCCTTATGTTCCTGTCAGACAAAAGAATATTTCAAAGAAATTCATTCAAAAATGGATTCCTACTGGAAGATCTTTTAATTCTGACGGTTCCATCAAAGATATGAGAACCTAATCTCCTGTTTCCTGTTGTGTGCAGAATGCCTCCTGGACTAAAGCACAATGGCTATTTGATAGTGGATGCGGAAAGCACATGACAGGAGACAAAGCAAATCTGGTCGATTACAAAGCTTGCAACACAGGACCAGATATCAGTTCTTTGGAGGAGAATTAAATCCCTCTCGGGATTTGAGCGTCAAATTGGGGACTTTAACAATCTTGGCGTATTACATGTTAAAGATTTGATATATAATCTATTTAGCATGAGCGGTTTGCGACAAGGGTTTTACTATAAAATTCAAAGCTAAATACTGCAAACTAATTGACAATGAGTCAAAGCAGACAGTTTTAGTTGGTCGGCGGAAAGGCAGTCTTTATGTTGCCGATTGGGCATCTGTCACAACTGAAGAATGTCTCATGGTGAGTCAATCTGGTCACACAGAAGAGCACTGGTTATGGCACAAAAGAATGAGTCACTTGAACTTCAAAACTACGAGCAGACTTGCCAAGAAAGAGTTAGTGGTTGGCCTTCCTGAACATCTTCGGAAAGGATGGTATCATTACCTTTGTCGGATGGGGAAACAATCTAAGATCTCTTTCAAGTCCAAAATCGGACACTCTAGTGTTAGACCAACGCAACTATTACACATGGATCTTTTGAATCATCGTAACTAGTTATGCGGAAAGAAGTATGGTCAGTTGTTGTAGATGACTTCTCAAGATTCACTTGGGTTGTCTTTACGAAACACAAATCGATGCCGTGGTGGAGATACCAAACTTCTTTGAAAAAGCTTGAAGTCATGAAAATGACAAGGTATGCAATCGAGCAGACCATGGTCTTGAGTTTGTCAACCAATTACATAAAGGAGTTTTGTACTGCAAGGTATACAACACCAACTTTCCTCTGTAGGAACACCTCAACAAAATGGTGTTGCGAAAGGAAAAACAGAACCCTTAAAGAAGTGCAAGGACAATGCTAGATGACCTTTGAAATAAGTGAAATTTATTGGGTTGAAGCTGTAAACACAGCTTGCTACACTCAGAACAGATGTTTGATAAACAAACACCATGACAAGACCCCCTATGAAATCTTGGTTGGTAGACCCCCTAATATCAAACATCTGAGAGTATTTGGTTGTAAATGTTTTGTTCTAAACAATGGGAAAGATTATCTGAGAACATTTCAACCAAAGGCAGATGAAGGTGTATTTCTTGGTTATTCCACAAATAGCAAAGCCTACAGAGTTTACAACAAAAGAACAAAGAAAATTGAAGAATCAATTCATGTTGTATTCTATGAAGGAAATAAGAAAACACCTCCTAATGATGAACTCTCAGAAAGGTTCAAAGAACTATTACTGAGGGATTCTAAAGAAGAATCCTCAGAAAGGAGAAACATCATTATGGAAAGTGAGGATGACTCTGACGTAGAAAAGCTTGAAATGCCTAGTAACAACAAGATGACTCACAGACATGATGAGGAATTTCCTATGAGTTTTCCAGAAATGGAACAGGTTACTGAGAACCTTCATCATGAAGAGGTATCTAAAAATGAGACTGCTGAAATGCAAGTTCCAGATATCTCTAACACTGAAAAAGTGTCAGATATCCATGACATTTCCCATATGTCAGATGTCTCAGATACTGAAAAAGTATCAAATCATAATCCTAGTGATTCACATTCAAATCACTTGGATATTGATCCTACTAGCACTAAACCTATGATGAGATGGATCAAAGATCATCCTGCAAAGGATGTAATGGGACCAATTAATCAAGGTGTTAGGACTAGGAGAGCAATAGCTGAAAATGCTAATTCTTTCTTTGGATGTTTCATCTCGAATATTGAACCTAAAAATATAGAAGAAGCATTAGGAGACCAAGACTGGATCTCTGCAATGCAAGAAGAGTTGGATAAATTTGAGAGAAACAAAGTCTGGAAACTAGTTCCATTTATAGAAGGAATATCTGTGATTGTAACTAAATGGGTTTTCAGAAACAAGATGAATGAATCTGGTGAAATAACCAGAAACAAAGCAAGATTGGTTGCCAAGGGATTTACCTGGTGAAGGCTTAGATTTTGACGAGTCATATGCACCAGTTGCCAGATTGGATGCAATAAGACTCTTTCTAGCCTTTGCAGCTCATAAAGATTTTAAAGTTTATCAGATGGATGTCAAAAGTGCATTCTTGAACGGTGAACTTGTAGAAGAAGTTTATGTTGAGAAACCACCTGGCTTTGAAGTTTCCTCAGAAAGTAGAATGGTCTATAAACTTCAGAAAGCTCTGTATGGACTGAAACAGGCTCCAAGAGCATGGTATGACACTTTGGCCAAGTACCTTCTGGAAAGTGGTTTCAAGAAAGGTGAAGTTGATAAAACTTTATTTACCTTAAATCATGACGGGAAACTACTCTTAGTTCAAGTTTATGTTGATGACATCATATTTGGATCTAAGGACAAGCAACTTTGTAATGACTTTGCAAATCTCATGAAAAGCAAGTTTGAGATGAGCATGATGGGAGAAATGAATTATTTTCTAGGATTGCAAGTCAAGCAACTCAATGATGGAATATTCATTAGTCAAACAAAGTATGCAAAAGATATGCTCACAAAATTCAATCTTAAGCCTTCTGAAAAGAATGCTAAGATACCTATGAGCATTGGAACCAAAATGACCTATACTGAATCAGATAAGAGTGTTGAAGAACATAAGTATAGGAAATTGATAGGTTCACTACTCTACCTCACTGCAAGTAGACCTGATATTCAATACGCCGTTGGAGTGTGTACTAGATTTCAGACAAATCCAATGCAAACACACTACAACATTGCTATGAAAATATTAAGGTATGTAAAGGGTACACTAGATGTAGGATTGTGGTATCCTAAAGAAAGTGGATTGAGTTTAGCTGGGTACTCAGACGCTGATTATCTTTGGATCACGCTGATAGGAAAAGTACCTCAGAACTTGTGGGTTTACGGGTACTAGACTTATCTCATGGTTTAGCAAGAAGCAAAACTCAATTGCAACTTCTACCACAGGCTGAATATATTCTTTGGTTGTTGTGCAACACAAATTCTGTGGATACAACAACAACTTAAAGACTATGGACTCAATGAGAAGAAAACTCCCATTTTCTGTGACAACACAAGTGCTATTGCGATTACACAGAATCCTAAATTTCATGCCAGAACAAAGCACATTGATGTTAGACATCACTTCATCAGAGACCATGTTGAAAAGGGCAATATAGAGATACTCAAGATTGGCACTGAAGACCAACTTGCAGATATCTTCACTAAGCCACTACAAGAAAGTAGATTCTTAGCCTTAAGACATAGTCTTGGACTAATGGAACTACTAATGAACTGAAAGAGTTCAGGTATCTGGAACGCATCCAGAGAAGAGGTATCTGGAACGGGTATCCAGAGAAGAGAAAAGATAAATCTGGAACGGGTATCCAGAAGTCAAAAAGGCTAAAAAGCAAAAAGATAGCTTAAGATCTCTGAGACGGGAACTCAGATATCTGAATCACTCTATAAACGGGGAACACAAAAGAGAATAGTATAAATATCTGCAGTCAACTGCTCTCTTGAAACACGCATTATTTCTATCTTGATGAAAAACTTGGAAAAATCCTAAGTATAAGACAGATTCAGATGCAAACAGTGTTCTTGGTCATACAAAAACGTGATTCAGAAAGCTATGAGCCAAAATTTATTAAATGGGCACAATTACACTTGTTGATTGTGATCATTGCTGAAGAAGCAATGGTGACCCTTGATGAAATTAAGCGATTGATCTGTACGGTGGAAATTAATTCACAGAAAATAGTGGATTGTTGCAATTCAGACATGGCCCACTAAGCATTTAATGCCGAACTAGCTTTTGCTCACGCCTACTCGCAAATCACAGATACTTACACACAAAATCAATTTGTATGTATTTATGCATTGGGATTCAAGCTATATATATAGGATTTTGGCATAGGAAATCACTTTTGCCTAATCGAAAACTCATCTTGCACAAAATAGCAAATCCTTCTCTTGATTCTCTGCAAAACTTCTACAATCTCGCAAATCAAGATTAAGTTTTTACGCAAAGAATTCTTGAATCAAATCTCTTTCAAACACCAATTTCAAATCCTACACTATATAAAGAGATGGCCCTAAAAGTTCAACCACCGAAATCTCAATCCTCCACTGGTACTGCTGAAAAGCAAGCACCAGAGTTGGTTATTGTGAACAACCGACTGGTAGGAGATTTTAATCCTGACCATTGGACTTCAAATCACAGAATGATTTGGGGTGGTGCCATGGTTGAGGAATACCTCACGGCTGGAATAGAGAACCAAGCCGACAGAAAGCTAATTCTTGACATGCTTGAAAAGGCACAAATCAAGGGCTTTCTATCTGCTCGCCCTAGTGGAATTTCATCACTCGATGTGTTGGAATTCTACAACAACTCCAGGATTATTTCCTGTGTTTCAGAAACCTTTGAAATAGTGTCTGTCAAAACCTCAGTCCAAGGAAGGGAAATCCTTCTGGACTTAACAACTTTCTGCAAGTTGTTTGAGTTTCAAAATCTTGGAAAGGATTTTGAAATAAACATCAAGGATGATGAACTCCTTGAAGGTGTTAAAGAACTGTACAGTGACGTGTGTGATCTTGAAAAATCAGATACACCCACTGAGTTCAAGCTTGCTGACATCCGAACCAGACATCTGATGGTTCACTGGGATGTACTGGCTTGCATTCTTCACAGATGCTTTGATGGTCTACAAGGAGGTGCTGACCAGATAAGCCAAGAACGATGGATCATGATGTTCTTGCTGAATCAACAAGACAAAAGGCTGGAAAACCCTTTTAACTGGGGAAAGTACGCCTTCATGAAGTTTGTGAAGAAGATTCAAGGCTTCGAGCCTAAGATTGCCAAAGGACTAGCTGAGCCAAAGGCCACTGTAGGCTATGGCCTGAAGATATGCTACTTGCTGGAAAAGCTTGGCAATGAGCTCAGAGAGACAGCTGAAATAGCCAACAGTAACCTACTCTACAAATATGAGTATACAAACTTGATGAAAAAGGTTACTGGGTCTCAGAAAGGTTCTAAGAAGTGAAAGTCTGAAAAGGTATCTGAAGAAAAGGTTGCGACCAAGAAGCCCAGAACTTCAAGAAAGAAGTCTGCTGGCAAATCAGAAGACACACCCAAAGAGGTTGTCGATTCTCAGATATCTGCAGGCATTGCCGATGAACTGATAAAGGCAGATGAAATCATCAATGCTGCAAAAGAGTTATCAACTACTGAACAAGTAGACTCAGCAAGAGAAAGTGCTTCCAGAAATGTGAAGACTATTACAGAAAGCCTTGCTGAGGAACTCATAAATGCTGCCAAAAGTGGTGAAAAACACCAAGCCCTATCTGCAGAAATCGCAGGAATAATGGACCAATCAGTTCCTAATGCTGATGAGAGCTCTGACGATGAAGATGATGAACTAGTCATCTCTCAAGTCCTAGAAAGAACAAAGAGGGCTAAGGTTACTGTAACAGTAACTGGTGAAAAGGTTTCTGAAGAAGAACCTACACCTCAGGTTGCTGAACAAGCACCTATAGCAAAGGTCACATCTTCAGGGAACGTTTCTTATGCACAACTTCAAGAAGCCCTGATGAGTGATAATTTAGTGCTGGCAGATGCTGATGAAAATGCCACATCTAAAAATCTGGAAGAACATTCTACTGACCAATCCTCTGCTTCCAGACAACCACAACAACCACAAACACAACAACCACAACAGCCACAAGTGGTTGATGAAATGGTAAATGAACTCCATTTTGAATTACCAGCAATGCAGTATGCTGAAGAAAATCCTGCAAAAGAGCAGGTTCCCCAACTCAATGAGAGGGATCAAACTGAGACATCTACTCAGAATGATCAACCAGGGGAGGCAACTGAGTTGCATACTCAGGAAAGGTGTGAAGTACCTGAAACTTCAAACAAAGAAGAAATACTGGAACAAGAAGACCAATGTATAGAAAGGTCACAAGTTTCAGAGACCAATCAGCCTGACATGGATCAGGTAGTTGAATGGTTTAACTCTTATCTTGTGCAAATTTTATGCTTGTACATCTTGTTATTTATAGAAATTCTTTGTTACAGGCTGAGTTAGAAACACAAGGACAAGAGGAAGCTGGAAAGCTTGCCTCAGAAACTGAGAAAGAGGTCTCATCAACCTCACCTCTTAAGAAATCTGAGCCTGTCCTACAGGTGATAAAATGTTTCTTAAGTTGTCATTTTTCAGTTATACGATAATTTATTTAACCAATTAAGTGAATGTTTCTAACAGGCTCCAACTGAGAAAGAGGAAGATAAGGCATAAATGCCAGAAGAAAACCCAGAAACCAACAAGGTTTCTGAAGAACAGATCATTGAGCCTTCCAGTATGAAGATACATGAAAATCAATGATAAATATTCTTCACCTTGGGTTGATAAAACTTCTTCTAAATTACTCAATGCTTTTTACTCACAGGCTCACTCAGAAGTAGAAGTGCAAGGGGACAGAGTTGCGACATCCCCTGCACCTATGGAAACTGATGAGGCATCAAGGCCTTCATCACAAGAAAAGATTCCAGAGACTGCACAAGTCTCTGAGAGACAAATATCTGAGCCTCCCATGGAGGTAATTGACCTCTCAGATATCTGACTTGTCACTTAAAGTTTTTCTTGATAAAATTTCCTAAGTATTGTGATAATGTTAATTCTCAGGTTCAAGAAAGAAATGTTGATGAGGACCAGACTTCCAAGTCTCCGCCTCACAACAAGATATCTGAGACAGCAATTGTCTCAGTAGAACAAGTCTCTGAGCGTGAAGTACTTACTCAGGTAACTCAGAAACTAAACTACACTTCTACTCAGATATCTATAAAAGTTTTGAAGCTCACTCAAAACTCTTTCTTTCAGGCTCAAACAAGTGCCGAGCAGGCTCCCAATGTTGAGACAAGGGACCTACTTCCCTTCTTCAAAGCTCACACCCTGCCAAAGCACATTAAATGCTTCAAGAAATGGCAAAGGTTAAGGTGATCTGATCTCTCTGAAATATTGAGAATCACAGATCAACCAAATAGACGAGCACAAGCTCTTGACTTGGAGACATACATCCATGCAATGTTCCCTATCGAGCGATTACGATTGCGACTCTATTGCATAAGGATTTCTCCAGAGAAGTGGCGCACAGTTTGATACAAGCCTTTGAACAGGCAGATGGTCAGACAAGATTACAAATGGCATTTAAGCCAGTCCTTCCCCAAACTCTGCAATTTATACCTTCTGAACAAGAAGAGGTTAATGTGCAGAAGATCACTATTCCTGAAGTGATCAATCTTGTATCTGAAGATGATGAGGAGGAAGAGATAAACGAAAATGACTTCGATGAACCTCCCACTGACCATCACCAAAAGGATGACACAGACAAAAAGGATGATGATGATGCCCCTGCACCAGGGACCGAAGGAATTTCGCTAAGAAATGATGCCTCAGCTGCTGAAAAGCACACTGAGAAGACTTCACAGAAATCTCCGTCTCCATCTCCTCAGAAATCTACTCATCCATCTTCTAACCAACACCCAGTTACTACTGAACAAGTAGTTGAGCTTTCTGAAGAAACCAATCAGAAAATATTAAACACTCAAACCAGATCTGCTCAACTCGCATAAGCTGTTGGAAGAAGAACAACGACTCCATCTTCAAGCTGGAAGATCAAATAGCTAAATCGAGACAAGCTTGATCAACTACAAGATCAATACTTACAAGAAATGATTGCTTACTCGAGGTTAAAGAGCTACGGGATCTTTGTGCAAGATATCACCAAAGAACTTGATCTTGAAGAAGTATGAAGTCAAGCATGATGCTAAGGCTGCATCATCTTCAAAAGAAGTACCATCCTCCTCCCGGAAAGGAAGAAACCAATCTACGAGATGGTTCTTTGGACTCGATACAATCGATGAAAATGTCCAAGAGGATGAAGATCCTTGGGCTGATTACTCGGATGATGAAGAAGACAAGACTTTGGCGAGCAATCGCAATGAACATTTAGCGGTTTCTCACTTGAAAAGGAAGTGATTGCTCCTACAATATTCAAAGCGCCAAATGTCCACTCCAATAAATACATGAGCAGTGCAATCTTGGCTCATCGAAAAGGAGATGTCTTCACGGAACAAGGAAGTAATTGCCTCCGTCCCTCTGAAATGAAAAGTTCACCGAGCTCATCACTCGAGAACAACTAGCATAGTCATTGCTCGAAAGATCTGGGAATGATAAGGGCGATGATCGTCTTTAGTGAAAAAGCTTTCCAAGAGGCAAGTTACATCTTTGGAAAAGCAGATGCCATCCTAGGCCCATCGCGACTCATTGATAAGGAAAATGGACTTATCAAGCAAAATCAGGAGCTCAAAGCCGAACTTCAGAAGTTGGTCACTGCCTATAATTATTTACAAGGGCACTTTAACTCTCTTTCAGATTCCTTTATGAGGAGTCAAATGACAATGACTAAGGGGAAAGAGTGTACAAATCTGGACCTCAAAGTCAGGGGGAATGGGAAGAAGGAGAAGAAAACAAGAAGAAATCTGGAGCTGGTGCGGCTCAGAAAGGAAGAAGAAACATGAAAACTTCCCAGCCA
This sequence comes from Plantago major, assembly GCA_026545765.1. Lineage (NCBI taxonomy): Eukaryota > Viridiplantae > Streptophyta > Magnoliopsida > Lamiales > Plantaginaceae > Plantago > Plantago major. The sequence continues at coordinate 64,674,673 of CM048843.1, forward strand.
CCACTCAGAATCAATGAACCCTCCTCAAGCCAAGCTGCTTTGCAAATAGTAGTTGCTTCCCAGAAACCTACTGAAGGAACTAAAATGATAACAAGGGCCATGGCACAGAAACCTCCAAGGAGTACCAAGGCTCCAAGGAGAAGACAAGTTAAAGGGATTGATGAATCTTCTGAAGAAGAAGAAGAAGAAGGTCAAATCAAGTCCCTGGGCAATGAAGAAGGCTGTAAAACTCTCACAAGATTAAATCTTGATGATGAGGAGGAAACTGATGAAGATGAAGCTCATCTTCACAAGAAAAGGAAAATTGAAAGCCTAACTGAGCCCATAGCTGCAAAGCCCCTAGCAGCTAAAACACCCTCTGGAAATACCAAGTCTATCCAGGTGGTTCTTCAAGAAACAATCCCAAAGAGAATTCAAGACAGAGAAGGAACAGAATGAGAGCTGAACAAAGACAAAGTCAACTTCCACTCAGGCCAGAAGAAGCCAAAATAGAGTATGTGAAGTATGACAATGATTCCTCTGTCTACAGGTGCATCAATCAGAAAAATGGCTATTGGATTCTGGAACTTAAGCATCTATTGGTAAATTCAAGATTTCCAGAACCAATCCATAAACAACTTATGGCATGGAGAAAAGATAAGCCAACCTTGATCAACACCAATCACATTAAAGCCTGGTTGGATTTTGAAGTTGTCGAAGAAGCTGAAGCCATGAAAGGACCTCTCGATGAATGTCCATATGGAAAGCGGATGATGTGCACGAATTCAATATCACAGAACAGCACAAGAGCAAGACTCATTTGTAGAACCCATGAATCGTTCTATCTCGAAGATCAATACAAGGGTGACATCGGATATCGAGGATTATCTACGAATACTTCAAACTTTGGATATCGAATAGAGCATGCGGAAGTGGGGAAAGTATCGTGGGTCAAACATTTTGTCAAGAAAAATCCTACCAAAACCTATAAAGAAGTCGTGGATTTGCGGAGACACTGAGATGCTCGTCGTAACACTTCTCTATGATTATTCTGATGACATCAAAAGGTTTGGAGATAGGAAATTTGCAGACTGATCCACAGAAATACTGTTGAAGACTTGAAGAGTTTGAAGACTTGAAGACTAGTTTATTAGGATGTTTACTTGGAGCTTGGTTACTCCTGTTGTCCTAATTTACTATGTAGTTTTTGTATTTTTGCTGACTGAGCCAAACTTGTTCTATGTATTGAAGTTATCTGTAATCTCTCTTTATAACTTATCTGAAGAACTTACTCTCAGATAGTATTCTATAAAAGATAACTTGTCAGCAAAGATCACACCTTGTGATTTGGTTGATGTTTACTTTCTGCACTTAATTAAATAAATTGAAGATCTTAAGAAAAGATTAAGTGTTGGATTGTTCACTCATCCAGATTTGTAATAGGTTAGATAGTCATCGTTGACTGATCAAAAAGGGGGAAATTTGTTGGGAAATTTCTTGGGAAATTTGTTAGGAATTTTGTTAGATATTTTGTTAAAATATCTGTTTAGATTTTGATCAGCAACATGATGACTTATCTTAGTCTCAGAAAGGTGATTAGTACTCTTGGTTCACTTGAACATTGTAAAAGAGGAAACTCACTAAGTATGATAGTCTAGCTAATCTTGTATAGGATGTTAGGTCTCAAAATGTAATTTTTATTATGAAGAGAAGACCAAGAAGAAGACATCCAAGCAGAACAAGCTCAACGACATTGAAGACTTGAAGAAACTGCACAAGATTATCGAAGCTTTTTTGATATCTTAGCCAGATATCTTGAAGACACGAATAGTTTTAGACAAACTGTGTCACAAGAGATATCTGAGAAATAAGAGGCCTATCTGAAAACAAGGAAAGTGTCCACAGATATCTATTCTCAGATACCTTGAGCATTAACCACATTTCTGAAAAAGAAATATATATATTGCAAACAAAGTTGTTTCAATAAATAGTGGTATCTGAAGATTGAAGATAAGGACGTGCAAAGAATCAGATAACACTAGTCTCTGATACAAAGCATAGTTCCGTTGGCACTACAGGACAAAAAGTATAGTATAATGCATTTAATGCACGGACAGAGATGTCTGAATAAAAGCAACGGCAGCTTCTGAAGAAGAAGACAAAGCCTGCTACAGTACTATACACAGATATCAATAGTTTGAAATTGAGCCTAACGGATACTATTCAAACGGCACTCAAAATCATCTATAAATATCAACACTTAGACTGCTTGAAGAGACACACGACACACTTTGAAAACGTTGAACATCTTACTCTCTCAAACAACTTACTTATCCTCAAAGCTTTCTGTTGCGACCAAAGCTTTTGATCTTGAGAAACACTGAAGTTCTAAGTGTCCTGATCCTAAACAAGCACAGCTATCTGTGAAAGAGTTGAAACGAAAGATCAAGTATCTGAGATTCATTCTCTTGAACATTTATCTAAGACTTGGGTCAGTAAAAAGAACAAGATACCATACATTGAAAAGTGTATTAATTATACTTGATTCACAGAGCTATCTGAATAACTGAATAAGTTATTAAATAAGCTCATCTGACAACTCAAACCAAAACCAACACCATAACTGGCGTGGAGTACAGGAAGTACTTAGTTTGAAAAATCAGGGAATGACTCCAAGGTTACCGGAGTATAGGAAGTACTTGATTTGGGAAACTAAGGAATAACTCCAAGGTTATTGAGTATAGGAAGTACTTAGATTGGGAAGCTAGGGAATAACTCAAAAGGTTTCTGAGTACAGGAAGTACTTGGCTGTGAAAGCCGGGGAACAACTCAGGGGGAACATTTGGTTGGGAACCATTTGTTTAAAGGAATCTTAGAATAGGATTTTTGTAAGGAGAACTCAATTATCTATTCTAGTGAATTCTAGGTCTCTGGAAGACCGAAGTGGATTAGTTGGAGGATTACGCCACCTCCAGATACCACTATACTTGCTGTGTTATTTATCTTTCTGTATTTACATTTCAGCAACACACACACACACTTTAACTGTTTCTGCACTTATCTTTATTAAGTCTTCCGCGCTCTGATTCTAAGTATCAGATATCTATTCAGATGTCTGAGAAATAGTTTTTATCGACAAAAGTTTTAAAAGACTATTCACCCCCCCCCCCCCTCTAGTCTTTTACTTTGCCTTTATCTGGACCAACAGCCATTCCACACACTTCTTTCTTCTTTTGACCAAAGTCAATCACTTCATGAGAAACACCGCACATTTCTGGAGAAGGCAGTGTGGAATCATCTGAGTCTTCATCCTCAGAATCAGACTCAATATCTAGAGCATCCAGTTGGAGTTGAATCTTTTTCCTTTCTTCAGTGAGCATAGCTCTCTGACTTCTCTTGAAGTTTCTTCTATCTTTCTTGTCACCTGTCTTTAATTTGTTGAAGGTAGGGCAATCCTTCTTGAAATTACCAGGTTTCTGACAATAGAAATAGATATCATTTCCGATTTCTGCTTCCTCAGTACTTGATGCTTTCTGAGCTGGCTTGTTCAGCGAGCTTGACAGTTGCATATTTTTGTACTGGTGATAGTTTGAGCCTAGATGCTTCTTCAGCTTCTCTTTGGCTTTTCTTCTCTCAATTTCTCGACTGACATATTTTCTCATTTGCTTTACAGCAAGAGCATCCTCAGTTACCTCCTTGCCTTCCTTCTTTTCAGAAGTTCCTTGAGCAACTAGAGCAACATTTTGCAATTTTTCAGTTGTTTGTTCTCTTTGAGTTGTCTCATAGTCAACAGTGGCAAAGTGAGAGAAAAGTTCCACTGGAGTGATATCTGGCATTCCTTGGTTAAAGTAGAAAAACTTTGTGTGCTCCCAGTTATGATTTAGACTTCTTACAATGGTCTTAATCTTTTCTGACTAGGTATATCTATTACTTTCACCAAGTGCAGCCATGTCACTCATAAGTGTTGTAAACCGGAAATCTAGCTCTTCAAGAGTCTCTGTGGGACCTTGTTTCAAGTTTTGGAATTTGAGCTTCAAAACTTCGAACTTATTTTCTTTCGTTTTCTCAGTGTCGGCACAGATTTCTTCAATCAGTTGCTGTGCCACTTTGCCGTTTTACCCCTACATTTGTATCTGCTCTAGAGTAGAACGTATGATGATATTACGAGCCTGACCATCCAATCGATTTCTCTTGGCATCTTCCGATGTCCAGAGCTCTCTGGGCTTTGGTTTGTAAATAACTTGACTGGCATGTCTCCCACTAGTTGACGCATCTGTCTGTGAAGACCCATCGCTTTGTTCTCTGTCTCTACCATTAGAAACCTCCATGACCTGCTTGAGTTGTTGAATGACTATTGGGCCATTCTTTATCACGTCGATCATTTCGTCACTGATGGCTTCTAGGTGGAGCATCATGATGTTCTTCCATTTCTCATAATTCTCTGGCTTGAGAATTGGGGCGTCACTTAAAGACATCCTGCAGCAAACACACTAAACAAACAAATCAAGTGTAGGTGAAAAGCAGTTAGTGGGCACTTATCTGGGATCTAGGTTCAGTGCAGAAGGGTTGGGAACCTCCTGCTCTGATACCACTTGTTGGTCCAGATAACGGCAAAGTAAAAGACTAGGGGGGGGGGGGGGGGTGAATAGTCTTTTAAAACTTTTATCGATAAACACGATTTCTCAGATATCTGTGAAGATATCTGATACTTATTTTCAGAGAGCGGAAGACTTTTCAGTGATAAGTGCACGTGCTCAGCAAGATAGGTGTAAATACTTTGCAAGGTAAATAAAGCAAGTAATAATATGCAGAAAGTAAAAAACACAAGTCTTTTTATAGTGGTATCTGAAGGTGGCGTAATCCTTCAACTAATCCACTTCGGCCTTTCTCAGACCTAGAATCCACTCAGACAGATAATTGAGGTAACCTTACAAGTATCTTCTCTCGATTCCTAATTACACTAGGTTCCCAACCAAGTGTTCCCCCTGAGTTATTCCCCGGCTTTCACAGCCAAGTACTTCCTGTACTCAGAAACCTCTTTCCTGGAGTTGTTCCTTAGTTTCCCAAACTAAGTACTTCCTATACTCCACGCCAATTAAGGTGTTGGTTAAAGTAGTTTGTCAGGTGAGCTTCTTTATTAACTTGTTCAGTTATGCAGATAGCTGTGAGAATCAAGTATACTTAATACACTTTGCAATATATGGTATCTTGTTCTTTACTGACCCAAGTCTATGATAAATGTTCAAGAGAATGAATCTCATATATCAAATCTTAATTCAACTCTTTCACAAATAGCAATGCTTGTTAAGGATCAGGACACTTAGAACTTTTGTGCTACTTAGAATCAAGAGCTTTGTTCGCAACAGAAAGCTTGAAGGTAAGTAGTGTGCTTGAGAGAGCTTGTGTGAGAGTATTCAATGCAAGTTCAGTGTTCTAAGGTGTAAGTTCTGTGTGTGTTCTCAAGCAGTCTAAGTGTTGATATTTATAGATGAATTTGAGTGCCGTTTGAATAGTATCCGTTAGGCTTAAATCAAATTCAAACCATTGATATCTGAGTATAGTACTGTAGTACGTTTGTCTTCTTCTTCAGAAGCTACCGTTTTTGTTTAGACATTTCTGTCTGCGCATTTAATGCATTGTACTATACTTTGTCCTGTAGTTCTAATGGAACTATGCATGGTATAAGAGATCTTATACTATCAGAGTTCTCTGATGCTTTGCACGTCCTTTTCTAGAGATTATCACAACTCCAGATACCACTTGTTGAAACAATTTGTTATAATATATTTCTTTTCAGAAACATAGTTTATGTCCAAGGTATCTGAGTGTAGATATCTGTGGGCACTTTCCTCGTTTCAAAAACCTTTTATATCTCAGATATCGTTTGCAATACTGTTTATTTAAAAACACTTGTGTCTACAAGATATCTGGTCAAAGGTATCTGAAAACCCTTATCATCAGCAATCTTGTGCAGTCTTCAAATCCGTTGAACTTTTCCTGCTGGATGCCTTCTTCTTGGTCTTCTATAGAGGAATAAAAATTACATTCAGAGACCTAACATCCTATACAAGATTTGCTAGACTATCATACTTAGTGAGATTCCTCTTTTACAGTGTTCAAGTGAACGAAGAGTACTAACCACCTTTCTGAGCTAAGATAAGTCATTAGGTTGCTGATCGAAATCTAAACAGATATTCCTAACAATCTCCTAACTGTTGAGAAGCTATCTGACCATTGTGGTTAAAAGTCCAATAGTACAAATGCATTTAATGCTATATCAGACTTCTCTCAGAAAAGCCTGCTGGCTTGACACAAAGAGACAAAGGTCGAATGTACTATGATAGTGACATCTAGTCAAAATTGAAAATGTCTATTTAACGGATAGTATTTCAAACGGCTCCATTGAACACTATAAAAGGAACTTAGCAGTTGTGATGAGAACAACAACAGCCGAAGGAGTTTAACTACAAGCACTGAAAATCACTCAATCTCACAACTGATACAGAATCACTTGAAGAAATCTCTTAAGTATTCAAGAACTCTCTTAGAAAGCTCTTGTAATCGAAGTTGCGACTCAGATTTCTTCTGGTTCACTAAGTGCCCACAACTCCAAGAAGACTCAAGCTTTGATTAGCTATTTGTGAAGAAGTAGAACATACTTGTGTTTATACCAAGTGTTAGTTCTTTCCTCTGAACAAAGACAAAGTCTTGGAACTCAGAAACACTAGAATTAGTACTTGAAATATAGGATTATAGTTGAGTTTCTTTGATTACTGAGATAACTGAAACATTGTTATCAAGGTAATCACTGCCTAGAACAAACAACTACATCAAAACAACAAACAGGCGTGAGGATACAGGAAGTACTTGTGCTGAGAAAGTCAATGAATAATCCTCGGAGTTTAAGAACAAGAGAGTGATTACTTAGCTTGGTTTAGCTAAGGAAAGTCTCTTGGGAATCGCAGTACTTAGCTTGGGTTAGCTAAGGAAAGAGGATTCAAAGGATCCTGAGTTGGAAACTTAGGAGGAAAGGGATTTGGCTAGTGTAGGGCTTTTGTAATGGATCTCAGAAACCATACATAGTGAATTCAAGTCCTACCAAGGGCGAAGTGGATTAGTTGAAGGATTACGCCACCTTCAGATACCACTATAAACTGTTTGCACTTTACCTTTCAGGAAAGCTTTACATCACTTTATCTGTTTATCTATTACAAGTTTTCTAACTGCACTTAATTGTATTAAAGACTTCCGCTCTCTGAACTAGTATAAGTATCAGCAAGCTCACCTTGCTGAGAAACCGTGTTAGATAACAAAAAGTTTTTAATGTCTATTCCCCCCCCCCCCCCCCCCAGACTTTAACCTTGTTATCTAAGGGACCAACAGTTCTCTCTCAGGAGAGCTACTTTATGAGCGGTGTATAATTATGAGACCCCAAGGGTTTTATTTATACTTGAAAATTCGTACTCTGGCCGACATTGATCATTAAGGAAGGTTAAAAAGGCGGGCTCTAGCCTGACAGGCCAGGAAAAGCCTGTTTCTGGATCCTTCCACTGTACTGCGGTCGACTATGAACCGCAAAGAGGCTTCTGTGGTCAACAGTCGACGGCCAAGCTTCGATTTCCTCAGGTTTCTGTTTGTTTTCTTCGTTCTTCGATTTCAGACTTCGTAACTTCGTTTCCTCGAAAAGTGGTCTTCTATAATATTGTAGCATCTCAAATATCTTCGCACTAGTTGGTCACATGACATGTTTTGACACCTCGAACTCCGTGCAACGTCCAATTCAACATTTTTTATTAACTTCCTCAATTTCACCTAAATATGACGTTTCGGTACCTGAAATCGTACAATTCCTTAAAAATACGATCATGGCCTACAAAATACACAAGAAGTTGGTAATTGGCCAAAATATGATACGAATATTGAATCTTGGGCAAAAAACGAGGGTCTAAAAGCGTGCAAAATCGCACATTTCATAGTCACATCAGTAGTATTTAAACGTGCCCAACAATACGAATAGTGATAACGAGTACCACAGATTCACTCCAAGACTTATTTATACAATTTTTTGAGATAACAACACTAAAGTACAAGTCGTTTAACAGGTAGAAGAACGTAAGCCTCCTCCCCAAACCTGTTATTTGGAACGGGTTTGGGTTGAGAAAATAGGAAATAAAAAATATGTCGTTCATCATACTTAACTTACACATAGTACACATAAGCATGATGAGGTGCCAACAAGAGAGTTTGCACTTCCTAGAAAATCACACAATGCCAATTTCGCCGGTACAATATTTTTTCATCGGCTAAAGTTTGCTCACAGGCTTTTAGACTATAGAATTAGAACAGACTTTCTATTTACAAGCGAAACGAACTTAAAAAATTTTAAAACGTTGTCAACTACGACTAGGTAATGATCAATCAAAACACAAGCAGCTAACAGGTTTAATTCATGCAATAGACGCTCGACGTGGGAGAAAGACTTAGACACGAAAAGAAAAAGCAGGTAAGGCACACATGCCACATATAGACATGCATCCTAAGTGTCTTACCGACCACTTACTAAGAAAGCGATAAACAAATAAGGCACACATGCCACACATAGACATGCAACCTTATGTGGCTCACCGACCACCACTAAGTAAGCGGTAAAGAACAAAATCACAAAAAGTAAAGAATTCCCTCCCCCAACCTAAACTCGTGCTCGCCTTCGAGCGTCAAATTTATGAAAAAAAAAACCCCCATAATTTATTATTAACTATGAAAGCAAATAAAGACTTACCCCCGGGTTGCCTCCCAGAAAGCGCATATTCTTATAGTTGTTGGTTCGACTTCGAAGGCATGATGTCATCCAATATCGAACGGGAATGAATCCCGTGCATCCTTCCTTCCATGCTCAGCTTTTTGGGAGCAATCCTTAGCTCCTCTCCTCAAGTTCTCCAGTATCTTAATGATTCCCTGCAAACTAAAATTCAAGAAATTAGAAAAATCAAAAACTAAAAAGAAACTAAGGGGGTCAGGAGGAAAGTAAGAACAAAAAAGCGGATCGAAACTCCCTGGGCATTCTCATGTGTGAGCTGGGGCTAGTATGTACAGATCACTGGAAGGTAGGGGAGCGGAAGGTGAAAACAATGGTATCTGCTCGGATGTATCAATGTCCTCAAGTGTTTGTTGCTCCATCTTACAAGAACCATCTACTACAGATTCAGCTTCTTCTTCTAGTACGGTGGTGATGGTTTCCGAATTCTGTTCAACTGCAAAGTCAGATTTCTCCTCTTGTTGTTTATCCCAGTTTTCCGATTCATTCCCAAGGAGCACCGCATACTCTCTGATCATGGCAACCAACTCCTCGATTGAATCCTCAATTCGTTGAGGAGTCGAACTCATGATTGACCCACCAGCGGCTCTATCCACTGTTCTCTTACAACCACTTGTTATACCATTCTAGAAACTCCACATGGCTCTCCCAACGTTCATCCATGGTTCTGATGCATATGTTGCAGCCCCTTAAATCTACACCATGCTCTATCGAGTTTCTCTCCAGAAACCTGTCGAAAACGACAGAGCGGGTCTCTATCTGCACAGTTTGCTGCAACATGACCATCCATTCCACATTCATCGCAATACAAAATTCATACACACCTGCACACACAAACGAAAGAAACCAATGCAGTTACGCCAAACAAACTATACTAAATAAAAAGTAACAGTAAAAACAAAAACGAAATAATATATATAGCTGGCAACAAAAATTCGAAAACTTAACAATGGAGTTAAATCCTCGACAGCGGGGCCAAAAACTTGATGTGTCAAATCAGAGTTTTCAATTTGTTTATTGCAAGAGTTAATTCTCAACGCTACAAAAACTTGTAGCGAAGGGAATTTAACCCCGAGTGTCGTTCTCTCACAACTTAACTAAGCTGAGTTGCGTTCACGAATTATAACTAACAGTAGTAAAAAGCAGTAAAGTTGTTTTGCTTCGACAGCAGTTGAAAATCTATCTATATTGCATGCAACTAGAAAACAGACTAACTGTAACGACTTAAGAAATGAAAAGGAATTATGGCGTGGTGACTGATAACATGCTAGCTAGTAGGATTAAACAATAATGACAATGGTGATTTACTCTAGTTATCACTGGGACATGTCCAACGAGACATTACACTACTCAAGGCAGACACCTTACACCACATAAGGCACGTCGGTACTATGACAATGAGCTAACCGGTTTTGTTCTAGAAAACATATAGCAATGGTGGAGTCGTCAATTCCACCAAGCTACAATTACAGCTAATGTAGTTTCAGTGCTTTCTACGAACCTATGGATATGTATTCTCTAGAAATTTTGTTGGTAAATCATTTGCGTAATCCTTAGATGATTTTGTTGTTCAAACACAGAACACGAAACTACATACGCGCATAATCAAATGAGCTAAGTAAATCCCATGGAACCGTTATTGAATTGTATGAACCCTAGCTAGCATGTATTGAATCCATCACCACCTCATAATGGGTGTTTAGCTACTCATGATATATGTAAACGTACTCAATAACACTAATAAACAATGAAGAGACATAATCAATTACTAAATACGAAGAATCAAGAGGGTCGATACAGATTTTACCCATCTTTTCACAAACCCCCTAGGTAGAACTGAGAAATCTTTGATCCAATCGGTAGAAAGTATACAACTATGCTCCTAATCAATAATCTAAAGTTGATCACAAGAAAGAACGGTTCAATTACATCATACAAAGTAGAGATAATTGTCTTGGAAAAGTTCTAAGTTGAGAGCAAAAGTGAAAAGAAGATAATCTGTTTGAAACAAGTTACAAAAACATAAATAAAAGCGTAGAAAACAACTTGGCGTCGCCAAGTCCCTAGTGGACTTGGTTTCACGCTTTTTTACTCCAACTTGGTATTTTTGGCCACCCCGCTCCATTTCCAGCATCCGTTCGAGGCATTGGAGCTTCGTACTCCTGTAAATGCATATAAAAAGCATACTTTTGCCTCCAAATAACATGGTTTAGCCAAATACCTACGAAACATAAAAATAACAAAACTAGTAAAAATATTCTAATAAAACTAATGGAAACTATACTCGAGAACGACAACAAGACGGTGAAAAAGACCAAATGAGACGATGCAAAACCGACTCATCAATATGCCTGGTATCCGGAGAGCACGACACTCCGAGTCAACTTTTTTACTATATACTAACTTGTTTATTCATGGAATTGTAGGCTTTCGATTTTATAAATAACGAAACTTTGCAAGTGTTTAGGTGAACGTCTTATCGCAACGACATTCGTCTTATCAAGCACTCGTCAGTTACCATGCATCCATCTATTCTTACCGAGTGTATCAGGTTTTATGATCTCCCATGGAAAGATCAGACTGAAGAAATCGTCACTTCTCCACATGTTCAAGAAGGTGTTGAGACGGGTGTTTTTCCCACTGAAGAAAACACCATTGCTGCTGCAGTACCTCTCACATCTCTGCTCCACCAATCTTTTTGGAATCTCAATTAGCATTGGTTGATGAGCTCAGCTTAAGGAACAAGAACTGGTGAACCTCAAGAAGCAAAGGAGTTTGTTCTGTTAGCACATTTCTTCACAAAAAGTGGGAGATGATGATGTGTCTGCTTAACTGTTTTAATTTTCGTCTTACCAGGATTTGTTTTTGCATTTTTAAGTACTTGTGTTTCTGAACAATTTTAAAAGGGAGCATGTTCCCTTGGTTTTATTCCTGGTTTGTAAGATTTCTAAGTTTTTCAATTTTCTAGTGTAGTTTTTGCATGAGCCGTAGTAACTTAAGGTGGAGTTAATTACATTGCCTTTATCTGATTTGTTAGTCTATCTAACTTTTTTTGTGCAGGTTTTGGTTTTGTGAGGAAAAGGCAAAGAGGTGGAGATTGTAAGTGTCAAGAACCTGGTGTTTATCTAGGCGTTGACTAAACACCTGGTCCAACACCATTATTGCACGGTTCTATAGACACTCAATATCTTTTTTTTTTTTTGTTTTTTGCCTTTCTTAACAAAAGTAATTGGTTCCACATTTTTGGTTATTTGCCTTGTGCAAAAATATGAAAACTGGAGTTTAATAACTACACGGAAAGAGTGGAGAACAAGCAAGATTGTATATAAGGAAAAAGATATTGAAGAAGAGTTTGAAGAAGAAGAAGTTATTAAAGGCAGCTTGAAGATATTCATACAAAGGAAAAATGCCTAAACACTTCAAGACTACTTAATGTGAATTCCATAAGGAGTACGAAACCATTGCTATATAAACAAGAACTCAAGCTTAATCATAGTCTCACATACTCAAAGTTCTTTGTTGTTTTTCACTAGCTTTATAATGTTCTTAGGAAGAATTTATTCTTTACTGTTTCTAAGATCGATTAGTTGGTGTTCCTCAGCTTCCACTAGTATTTAGCTAACTAGTTTCTTGCAAGGGGATAAAGGCATTTTTCGTCCTAAAATTTGGGGGTATGGCGCACGCAATGCAACGTTTGCTACCCCCGACAAATCTAGTCCCTGAGTTCAAATTTTATGGCACGAACAATCCTTTTAACACAAAATCCTACATTGACCAAGTTGACTGCTGATATGTTAGCTTGGTTAACCAGTCAACCCCGATTTTGACTCCCACATCATCAGTCATGTCATCTCCGGAATTTAAAAAATGCTAAAATAAATTTCAAAATTCAAAAGTTAAAACGAAAAAGAAAATACGAAAACATTAAATTCAAAGATAAAATAAATTAAAAACAAAAGTAAAAGAATTCTCATTTATTTCAATTCCTACCGTTTCTCAATTACCTCAATCACCTCCATTTTATCAATTACCTTCCGCCAATCAATTAATTAGTGCCTCCATCTTCTTTGTATTCTCACTTTCCACCACCAGTTTTCGTCATACACTCCTCCATCTCCGTCGATCGTTCTCCACATCCTTCGCATTCTTTATATGCAAGAGCCCAAGAATAACTTAAGCTGGTCTTTTGTACATTACGAGTCCCAAAAATTACACCCACCAACTTTACCCTATTCAAATTTACAGAGATTTCAGAAATTGGATAGGATGACAAAAATTTACATAAATTTCGAAACACGCAACACGTTACCTTATTGATGCACTGCACGTATCTCTGTCTGGGATTTTTTTCCGTCCAAGGCGATACCCGATCGTCAATTATGTCACAAAACATCGTCTCAGTTGGGGCTCTACAAACGAGCTGGTTGAAGAAGAAGACATTGAGCTAATTTGTGTTGGTATTTTGGTCAGATTATACTCTAAGTATACGCAGCAGAAATTTTAAAATTTTTATAGACCAACATGATAACATATCAGTAATTTAACGTGTTTGTGCATAAATAACAGAGAGCTTACCGTGATAGCAATTTTGAGTCCTGACTAGCAGCTTCCAATTCTGTCTCAGCAAATTCTAACAGCTCGTCAATTTGCTCCTCTATATATTCAAGCCCTTAGAGATCCTTCCTCATCTCCAAGCAAATCCCAATCCTCGTCTAAATCCAGGTTGCCGGTTGTCACCTCTAACCTTGGAATCCACAGGAGTTCCTATACCAATAAAAATGCTAGAAGATTCTTATTTCAGAATATAAAGAATATGAATTGTTTACAAAACAAAATCTAATTTTGTCATTTTCTGTTTTGTCTTTGTATCTTCAAAATGACTTAATTAATCAAAACACACATCAGACAAAAGTGTATGAAGCCAACAACTGGACAAAACAAACGTGTGAAAGGAGAAGAAGAAGTCGGCCAAAAAAAAATAAAACCAACTGAAGAAAAAAATGAAAGTGATGGGGACGTGCAACACGTCCCCATAACCAACCACATGGCGCGTGTATTCAGAAATCAACTTCCTGGCGCGTATGTTACACGCGCCAGGTTGTTTCCTTTGCTGGGCCTTTTGCCCAGCTTTCTTCTTCCCCTTTTATTTGTTTGGCCCAATTTTTCTATTTCAGTTCAACTTTAATTATTGGACTCTAATTTTAAATTCCTAGACAATTTACCGGACAATATTAATATATAAGGACGTTTGTGAGGATATACAAACCACCTGTAATGTAAGGCTCTAATGATGGTAAGGTCATTTCATTCACGAATACTCGAATAAGTCTAGAACTTGATATTATGTCTGTTCCAATAACTTATTCATTTCTTTCTCAATCTGGTTACTTGATCCTCGATCATATTCAAACACCATTTCGAATATGTCGTAATGCATTGGCCAATGACTGACGATCAACTTAACTATGAGATGTAAAGTATTCTCTCCAAAGTCTATTGCGAGGAATGAATCCTATCTTGGCTCAACTACTACTCCCATGTGCTTCGTGATGTGCCTAACGCATGACGTATCTACCCCATTAGGAGTGCAAGCATTGGTCATAGTCAAAGTACATCACTTAGCACATGTAGTCAGTATTGACCTCAAGTCAAAGGACTGATACATCACCCTACACACTGATACTTCCATAGACATATAAATAGAATTAACCAAATGGTTTCTCGGTGGGTCTACCAACACCCTCCAAGGTGTCCATGCATCCATCATGAATGACCAAGTCACTCGTAGTCGTGAGAGCTACTACATTCTCCAAGAATATGATGCAGATCACATGCCAATCTTTAATGTGCGTCATTGATATCCCAAATCTCAATGACTCTCGATTGGGGCCATTTTAAGATTTACGTTCTGTCATCCAAATTCTCACACACTTGGTGATAATGCGCAGTCCATGGGAACATCTTATCGAATTATTCAAACAACCAAATAATAACTCAATAGATGCAATGCCAAATTATAATATTATAAATAATAATAAACTGAATGTGATCAAAGTACATATCATCCTCATAAATGGTTGTCTCTAGGACATACATACTTTCAATTTTGGGGGTTAGGGTTTATATGGGACTTCAATTTGGGGGTGAATATGGTATGATCGATATGGTCTTTTCTCTTTTTTCCTTTTAATTTTGTTTTAAAATTTATTCTTTTTTTAGAAGAATTTATGTTATCTTTGAACTTAATGTTTTCCTATTTTCTTTTTCATTTTTTTTTAATTTTTTAATTTTGAATTTTATTTTAGCATTGTTTTTAATTCTAGAGATGGCATGGTTGATGATATGGGAGTTCAAATCGGGGTTGATTGGTGGACAAAGCTGACACATTAGCAGTTAACTTGGTCAATGTGTGATTTTGTGTTAAAAGGATTGTTCTTGCAATAAAATTTGAACATAGGGATTAGATTTGCCTGGGGTGGCAAACGTTGCACTGCGTGCGCCTCCCAAACTTTAGGACAAAAAATGCCTTATTCCCTTGTTGCAAGCTTACTCGAAACATTGTAATCAAGATTCAACTTAGTAATTTCGCCTTAGGTTTACTTCTCTGAGTTATTTTCTATTCCATTGTATTTTTACCTGTTTAAATATAATTAAGATTAGTTGTTTTCTGAGGTGCGAAGCTAAGTGTTTACAAAACACCAAAAGAAACACTTATAGTTAGTATAGTAGATTAGTAGTAGTATTTTATTTGAAGTTAGATTATACCCCTTTTCAAATACAATCAAAATGGATATATTTTAACTGTTGGATTCGGTTAGCACTTTGCTAGCTGCAAGAAAAGTCAGTACAATATATGTATTGGAATTACAAGAGGAAAAATGATTACACTTACTACAACTAGTTACAAATTTAGAGATTAAAAAGAATTATTCGGATTGAATCCTGGACGAGACAGCAGTGTGACCACTTCCCCTTAAGCTGAATTTGCCCGCCTTAGTAAGCTTCAGGCCTTCCTCGGACAATCAGCTCCCAAGGTACAACGCCCAATCTCAGCAATTACTGGAAGCTCTACAGTAAAAGCTCCGTCGAACTTTATTAGTGAAGAAACTCTCGAATTATCTATAATGTAGAAGATTGAGTGTAGAAGAGAAGAGAGGATAGGTTTTCAAGATGTGTCTTGCATATGGGGAATAGACATCATTTATTTGTACAATATCCTGAAATTTTTATTGGACCGTCTATTTGACTTTAATTTGGAGACGATAAATTATTTGGACCTGAGTTGCTATACGGGATTTTATAAGTTATTATTGTTATTGATTGATAAATCGAGGTGGGTTAAGTGGATTTTTATTGGATTTGTACTAGCAAAGGCCCATAAAAAGTATACTGCTAGGTTCTTAAAGTTTAGGTTAGATTATTGGTCTTCACGAAAAAGATTAAGGTTTCGGCAGTCAAGCTGGAGATCAAGATTCGAAGCCACCATGGGAATTTATTGTGGCTCTAAGGTAATTGATCGAATTCGTCACTGATATTGTTGGAAGTATATAGCAAGTACCATGTTGGATTCTTAACACTGGTTTAATATCTTACAGTATATACATACGTGCATGTGATCCTTGGAGTTGATTTTGGATTATCTTGGAAGTCTACATTAGGCAATACATGAGCACTAGTGATTGATATGATGATGGCCTTTTGGATTGTCGATTTACTAGTAGACTTGGTTAAGTTGAATCCTGGTCCATCAGTAAGATTTACGGATTTAAGGTATGGGGTTTTCTTGACACTTTTACTTCTATTTTATTGTTATAGTATATATATATATATATATTGTTTTATGATTGATAAATACTACTCATGGTTATTATATCAAGAAATGAGACTTGGTATAGTAATAATCTATTCGAAAATGATCAAGTATGTGTACCTATAAATGTTTTATTGTGATTGTGAATTGTGAAAATTGTCTTGTTCAAAAGTGTGGATTGAAAATATGAAATTGAAATTCGCGACACATGCTTCACCAGATGTGGAGAGCTCAATTTCTAGTTTAGCGGTGTCATAGACAGGCCCGGCTAAGGCCCTGTGCGGTCAGCCCGACCGCACAGGGCCCCTTAAATTTGAGGGCCCCCAATCTTTTTATTTCCGTCCATATACTATTATCAGCTTACAGTGTACAACTTATTCTTAGTGCTGAGTGGTTATGTTGGGGTGCTAAATTTATAAGTTTCTATGAGGTCCTGTGTTCAATAGCTATCTTGTCCATGTTTCTTCTTTTTTTTCATATTATTTTTCTGGTTTGGTCCCTTTTTCAGGTCCATTCATTTTCTCTTCCATTTTTTCAAATTCTTTTTTCTTGTTTGATCCCTTATTCAAGTCCATTCATTTTCCCTTACATTTTTTCAAAATACCATTTTAGTTGAAATTCATAAAAATATTGTTTTGGAGAAATCTGTTGTTTATATTTTTAAATTTTTTAAGCTTCTAATTTACGTTAGTAGTATTAGATTTTCTTGATTATAATGATTTGCAAAACTATTTTTAATGTGGAGCTCCTTTTATATATTTATTTTTTTCACATTTTATACTATATTTTTAGTTTTCGTTTTCTAAATATAAATCTAACTTGTCTAAATATGATTTTTATTATATTGCTATTTTTCTGCATTAATAATTTATTTATTTATTTGTCTCTTCAAACTAAATTTTATTTACATTAAAAAAAATATATATTTTTTTATTGTACCATGTGGGCCCAATATTAAAGTGTGGCACAGGGCCCCTGAAATCTGTGAGACGTCCCTGGTCATAGCTTAGCTAGTTCTGGGGATTTTGTGCGGGTGGTAGCTCTGCACAACCTCGCCATTGTATTGCGGCGATGGTTTGGAGAGGTATGGGGGAAAGGAATTGGCGTGAGAGGTTTAGCGGCGCGTGACGAATATGAGGCAGCAGCGGAATCGATCATAGCCCATAATGCGTCGTCGTCTATGTCACTGTCCTCAATTGGTATCGATCGACATTGATTTCCGCTTGGCTATGGACTATGGAGGAGAAGAAAAGCTTGTCTTGTGTGTGAAGCTAATCTGTAAAGAAAAAAAAAAGGAGAAAACGATAGTAAATGATTCTGCCTCTTTAATTTCTAGTGTCCAAAGACTCTTTTCTCCCTTTTTATTCTTTTAATTTCGTTTTTTATTTTATTTTATCTTTTAATTTAATGTCCAGTATTTTATAATTCGTTTTTGTTTTTTTATGAATTTTGAAATTTATTTTAGCTTTTATTTTTTTTGAATATGATGTGGCAGGTGATGTGTTAGTCAAGGGGTTGTTTAAATGGTTGACTAAGTTGACACATCAGCAATTTTTCGTCTAAAGGACTGTTTTAGCCATAAATTTTGAACAAAGGGACTAAATTTGCCGGGACAGGCAAACATTGTACTGCGCATGCCATACCCTAAACTTTAGGACCAAAATTGTCTTTTTTCCCACCACATTGAGCCAATTTAACTTTCACACCAAGAATTGATTTGCTCGCAAGTCTTCCACCATTACGAAGTTACTGCGCATGCCATACCCTAAACTTTAGGACCAAAATTGTCTTTTTCCCCACCACATTGAGCCAATTTAACTTTCACACCAAGAATTGATTTGCTCGCAAGTCTTCCACAATTACGAAGTTTGCGCAACCCATTTCGCGACGAGTTAAGAGTATGACAAACCCTACGGTGGAACCTATTTAAATTATTGCTCAATTCTCCACTTAACACCAACAATTTAAGAAATGGATTTAACGAACGAATTCTCCAACATTAACCACTACAAGTGAAGCCGGGCGTTGTTTGACAACACTTTGAATGTGTTTGTCCTAACGTGAAATGATAGGGAGCAGTATTCAGTACGAAGGATGAGTAAACAACCTCCACACGCCATGGTTTTTGTCCAAACGTAAGAAAATGAAAACTTTCTATATTGGGTGACCTGACAATTTCTTGAAATAACATATGGTTCCACGTGTAACTGCAATGCTATGGGCCAAGTCGGGCAGTATGACACACCACAGGTTTGATAGCGCTGTTTGTATAATGTGTCTATGTCCTTTTAATACCATGCAATGAACCAAAAATTGTGGCATTTGTGTACTGGGCCACAATTTTATCCTTCAACTTGCACTCTCTAGTTGTGTGCCAACTCTTTCAAGATGTAGATGTAGATGTCTGCTAAGGAAGTTTTGTTAAGCAGTTGTGTTAATCAAATCAACCCAATTCAATCCAATAAACTCCAAACCAACTAACAAACAAACGCAAGAAAATAAACACAAACACAAGATTTAACGTGGTTCGACAATTGTCTACGTCCACGAGATGACCAAGATTTCTATTAACCAAGAACCAAAACGCAGTTTACAAGGAATCGACCAAACCTCCCGAGTTTCAAGCTACACACTCCTCTGTTCTCTCTTCCTCACTGTGATTCTCTCAGAAATCTCTCAATGTGTTCTCAGTATGTTCTCTTTGATTTATTCTAGTACCTACATATGTATATATACTAGAGAAATCAACATACATTGCCTCTCCTAATCAGAAACGAATTCTTTTCTAACTAGAAAGGAAACCTTCGTCGTCAAGCAAAAATGTTCCCAATTAGACTCGACTTCTAACTGCTCCTGTGTCTTCAGTGCTATATCCAAGTGTCCTCATCACACTCTAACACCACACATCCATTATCCTTGTCATCAGTGTTTTCAGTACACCACGTTCCATTACTTTAATATTAAGCTAACCGGCTTCACAATTCTCCACCTTAGCTTCATATTAATGTAACCACAGTATACCACACCATTCATGTCCCTAGAGTTAGGACACAATCCTTCCTTCCATTAACTTGATAGAACTTAGACACGATCCAAACTTCATCACAGAAATTGACTTAGTAAATCCATCCGCCGGATTAACATCTGTACTGATCTTCCCAATCTTGATAGTACCCTTCTCAACTTCATCTCTGACAAAGTGAAACTTTATATCAATGTGTTTGGACCTGTCATAGTAAGCTTGATGTTTTGACAAATGAATTGCACTTTGACTATCACAGAATATAGTCACCGGTGTTTGCAACACAATCGCCCTGTAATTCCTTGAGCCAAATAGCTTCTTTCACGCCTTCCAATGGCCATAAATTCTGCCTCTGTAGTTGATAATGCAACCACAGGTTGATGAGTAAACTTCCAACTTACTGTTGTACCAAATAATGTGAATACATATCCAGTTAAAGACTTCCTTGTATCCAAGTTTGCAGCATAATCCGAGTCGACATACCCAATTAGTGCATCATTCCTCATCTGGTGTTGCTAAAACACCAATCCCAGTCTAATCGAACCACCAATATACCTGAGCAGCCACTTAACTGCCTCCCAATGGTCCTTGCCAGGATTATCCATATACCTGCTTACTGAGCTCATTACATGAGCCAAATCCGGCCTGCAACATACCATGGAATACATAATCGACCCTATAGCATTAGCATACGGTGTGTTCTCCATACACCTCTTCTCTTCATCAGTATTAGGACAAGACTTCTTAGATAACTTGAACTGAGACCCCAGAGGTGTTGCAGCATGCTTGGATTTGTGCATGTTAAATCTCCTTAATACATTCTCCAAGTAAGCACTTTGATTCATAATGATCTTTCCATCACTTCCATGAATAATATCAATGCCCAGTATCCTCTTAGCTATTCCCAAGTCTTTCATCTCAAATTCTGACTTCAAGAGATTCTTCACATGAGTGATTCCTTTCATATGCTTGCTTGCTATAAGAATGTCATCCACATAAATAAGCAACTATATCATGTCTTCGACATTCTCACCATAGAAGTAAACACAGGTGTCGTAGTTACACCGCCTGAACTTGCGACTTAACATAAACTTGTCAAATCTTCTATACCATTGCCTTGGACTCTGTTTAAGACCATATAGTGATCTCAACAATAAACAAGCCTTGTGCTCCTTGTCATCTACTTCAATACCCCTCAGGTATCCTCATGTAAATCTCTTCATCCAGCTTCCCATGCAAGAATGCAGTAGTAGCATCCATCTTATGTAAGTGTAGCTTAAATTGAGCTACCATAGAAATCAAGATCCTGATTGAGCTATGCTTCACCACTGGAGAAAAGATCTCATTGTAGTCAATACCCTCTCTTTGTGTGAAACCTCTAGCAACTAGTCTGGCTTTGTATTTCACCTTTTGCTCACCATCAGCTCCAAGTTTCTTCTTAAAGATCCACTTACAACTGACAAGCTTCTTTCCTTTAGGTATAGCTACAATATCCCATGTATGATTCTATTCAAGTGACAAGAGTTCTTGCTGTATAGCAATGCACCAACTATTCTTCCCTGAGCAACTTATAGCTCTTTGATAGTTCTCAGGCTCATAACAACCAATATCCACGGCAATATTCAGTGCAAAATACACCATATCTGGATCTGCGGTAGAGGTTCTAACTCTTAGTTCTCTATCTCTGATGAGTTGATAATCCACAACATCATCTGGATTATTGAGCTCTATCCCTGTCCTTCTTCTGATCACATGCCTCTCCACCTGATTCTTCGATTCAGGCTCCACCTGATCATGTATGTCAGTATTTCCCTGAGATTCAGCATGCGGTGTTGTCAAAACATCATGGTCTGCGAAAACTGGAGTTATCAGCACACCAGTGTCTGTCTGCTCCATATTCAGTGTTCCTGACACACCATCTTCGACAGGCTCCACCTGACTAAGTGTTCTCTCAATATTGTCAGTATTCCTCAATAATGGCATCACATTTTCATGGAAAGTCACATCCTTGGACTTCAGTACAAACACCCACACTTTCCTTGACAGATCATCAATGATGGACATAAAATATCTACCTCCATTCCTAGTGGTGGTTCTCGCCGGTCCCCATAAATCTGCATGCACATACTCAAGTATGTCCTGTGTGGTGTGTTTTCCAACACCATAACTGTTCTTCTTGGACTTCCCTAACACACAGAGCACACAAAGTTCCATCTTATGTATCTTGTCTCCACTTAAGAGTCCCTTCTTAGATAAATTCATAAGACCTTTCTCTCCAACATGTGCTAGTCTTCTATGCCATAGAACGGTGTTGTCAGAACACTGTCGGGTGTTCCCAGAACACTGTACACTGGAAACTTCACCAGTTACAGTTTCACCTTGTAGATAATACAATTCTCTCCTTTTAAGAGCCTGCATAACCACCTTATCACCCTTCTTGACCTGAAGGACACCATTCTCACCTGAATACTTGTAACCCTTAGTATCCATCAATCCTAAAGATATCAAGTTTCTCTTCAAGTGTGGTACATATCTCACATTAAGCAAATCCCTTACCACTCCATCAAACATCTCAATTCTCACTGTTCCCATACCCTTTATTATGCATGGTCTATCATCACCAAGAACAACTGATCCACAGTTTCTATGCTCAAAAGTTGAAAACATTCTCTAATAGGTGTCATATGAAACGAACAGCCTGAATCCATAACCCATTCAGTTGATTGACTAGTTTGAGTGACTGAAAGTACCTCAGTAACAAGAGCTTCCGCAGTATGATAAGCCTCTGATTTGTTTGTAATGTATGTGCCATAATTAGTATTCGGTGTTGTCGCCACACCCTTGCCTTTCTGCGCCTTTAGACTCATACAATCCTTCTTCAAGTGTCCTTGCTTCTTGCAATAATAACACTTCCTTGTTTCAGTGTCATCCTTGTTATATTGAGCTTTCCTTTGTTATGGATATTGCTTCTTCTTTGGTGGAATCTTGTGATATTGTTTCACCATAAGGCTTTCACCGGTACTGAGTGTTGGTGGAACACCATCCTGATCCTGCTCCCTTGATCTTAATGCAGATTCAATAGCCTCCATTGTCAATGCTTCTGTCCTCCCATACACCAAAGCATCCTTGAATGGAACAAGAGACCTAGGGAGTGAATTCAACAATATAATTGCCTTGTCTTGGCTCCTCATCCTGTTCTTCTCATCAGTTTCCAAATTGTCATGGTGTGCAACCATCTTCTTGAACAAATCCAACTGACTCATGATTGATTTTCCTTCAACCATCTTGAATGCAAATAGTCGTTGCTTGGCATAGATTTTATTTGCATTAGACTTGTCGTTGTACAATTCTTCTAGCTTCTCCCATATTGCTTTTGCCGATGAAAGATCACCAATTTCAATAAGGGCATTATCTCCCAAAGCTAATAACAAAGAACTGTACGCCTTGTTTTTTATCGACGTTTTATCAGCATCAGACATGGTTTTATCAAACTCCTCCGTCAGTGCATCGATCACACCCTGCTGCATTAACAGAGCTTTCGTCATTCTCTTCCACAGACCAAAGTCTGCCTTTCGTCCAACGGTTTGAGGTCGAACTTTGGAGACTCCATTGATGAATAGATACCAGTTGATTCTCTTCCCACAGACGGCGCCAATTGTTAGTCAAATCAACCCAATTCAATCCAATAAATTCCAAACCAACCAACAAACAAACGCAAGAAAATAAACACAGACACAAGATTTAACGTGGTTCGACAATTATTTACGTCCACGAGATGACCAAGATTTCTATTAACCAAGTACCAAAACGCAGTTTACAAGGAATCGACCAAACCTCCCGAGTTTCAAGCTACACGCTCCTCTGTTCTCTCTTCCTCACTGTGTTTCTCTCAGAAATCTCTCAATGTGTTCTCTCTATGTTCTCTTCGATTTATTCTAGTACCTACATATGTATATATACTAGAGAAATCAACATACATTGCCTCTCCTACTTAGAAACGAATTCTTTTCTAACTAGAAAGGAAACCTTCACCGCCAAGCAAAAAAATCCCAATTAGACTCGACTTCTAGCTGCTCCTGTGTCTTCAGTGTTATATCCAAGTGTCCTCAGCACACTCTAACACCACACATCCATTATCCTTGTCATCAGTGTTTTCAGTACACCATGTTCCATTACTTTCTTTAATATTAAGCTAACCGGCTTCACAAGTTGAGATTCCAAATTATTTTATCTTTCCATCATGTGGCTCCAATACATTGGAGATAAACTTCTTTTGCATGTACGGGTATGTTCCATTCATTAATGGTGTCGATTCACTATAACTAAAAGAGTAATTAATTCACGTAGACATAATATATTGATTTGATTGATATGTAAATAAGCGAAACCACTTAAACGCATAGGTATAGGACACTAAATGAGGGGAAATGGAGCAAAAACAAAGTTACCATGACGAGGTGCTAGACCGGACATACTCACACAATGACCGTCGGCAACGGGCCGCTGCTTCCAAGGTCATGCTTCAACGCCGGGGTGGGGTGGGAGGAGGTTAGGGGATTAGTGCCATTTTGGCTCTGTACAGGAGGGCTCTCGTCGATGTGATACCATACATGTTTCACTTGTTTGGATTTTGGCACAATTTCACTCTGGTGAATGGTTGATTTTGAATATGTATTAATTCTTTGAAATAAATTAACTTTTGAATTGGAACCTTTCTTATTAAGGTTAAACATAATTTAAGTATACCTTTGAGTGTATAATTAAATGCAAGAGATGACTGAATTATTTATTATATCCCGTTAATTACAAAATATAAAACGAAATTTATATATAAATCTGGCTAATGGAAAATATTCAAAATGTTACACAGATGAAAAGATTTTTGACACCCAATTGCAACCCAACCCTGATATGTAAGACCACTCTCAATGGGAGTGGAGTTGCTGTGCACGGGTTCCACTCCCCCACCCACCCCATCATGTTTTTTTTGGTGTGTGCTGGCCCACCTTTTTATTATTATTTTTTTATTTTCTTTTGTTCATAATTAATAAAATATAATATAAAATTATAATCGATTTTCATGTTTTTTGTCCTCTACAAATAGAGACTACCCATTACTTCAACCATTCTAAATTTTAAGATTTTTAATCTCTTATTAAAAAATATATTTATAAATGTAATTTCATTAAATTTAACTTCTAAACACTCATATAATATGGTAAATATGTTTTTAAAAAATTAAAAAAAAAACATTATTTATGGTCATGAGTCATGACCACAATCTATTAAACTGATTTTTCCAGATTCTATCGGCATTTCAGTCGTGACTCACAACCGTCACTATTCATGATCATACCAAACCGACTCTAATTGGGTGTCCCCTACCCTTCATACCCATCAAAATAAATATATACTTTAAAAAATCTCGTGAGATTCGATTTTTTGTTTGCGTACAAAATTTATACACTGGTATGGACCTACCACATCCAGTGATCCACATGTTAGACATGTCGACACAATGTGTGGGTATGGCACACAGCAAAAGTTGAGTGGAAAAGTTGTGTCGATCGTTTTAATGGAAAAATTAACAAACAACGAACTCTTTAATATTGCGGCGCTGGAAATCATATCGTGATGGATGATGATGATAGATAACAAGGTGAGATTAGTAACAGATTAGTCACATGTGTCACATTATGTTAAATTATTTACCATACCGGTTCGTATAGGATAACTATAGTCCAGTCAGACACTGATATAATTGTTTTTCTCGTGGGGTTATAGTCTATGGCTACATTGTCAATCATAACAGACTTCAAAATTTAGGTAGGATATTTTTTTCTAAAAAATCATTAATTTTAATTCAGTTCATTTTAGATTTGATTAGTTATTTTTGTAATACAAATAAGTTCTCCAGTTCAAACGAAGTGAACTGAACCTAATCCCATAGTCATGTGTTTTAATCCCATAATCTTCACATGCTTCTCAAGTTTTTTGATTGGCAAAGCTTTCGTTAAAGGATCAGTCATGTTTTCTTCAGAGGTAATCTTGTTGATTTTTGACTTTTTGTTCAACTACAAACATCCTAACCACATGGCATTCATCATCTATATGTCTAGTCTTCTTCGAGTATTTTGGTTGCTTAGCATTAGCTATAGCTACCGTGTTGTTTGAGTATCATTGGCTTTACACCATGTGGAACCACTTCCAGACTAACCAAAAAGTTTCGAGCTTAGTTGCATCTTTTGATGCCTCGAAAGCCGCCACATACTCAACTTCCATTGTGGAATTAGTTGTGCATTTCTGCCTCTTGTTGTTCCAAGCTATCGCAGCTCCACCAAGAATGAATATCGCTCCTAACGTGAACGAACCATCGTCATGATCTGATTGAAAATCGACATCAGCATATTCAATGGGGGCCAAGTCATGTCCAGAATAGATCAGCATATAGTCTCTTATTCTCCGAAGATACTTGAGAATTGCTTTGACTGCATTGAATGTTGTTTAGTTAAATAACAAGTAGTTTTTTTTTTTTTAAAAACATTTTATTACAAAACACTATATTCAAATTAATTTGTAACCTAATACTCTCTCCATTTTAGAAAAAATGTTACATTTTGACTTTGACCGGTCAATTGTCTTCGAGTTTGACCACAAATTATTCATAAACGATAATAATAAATAATTTAATAAAATCATATAATAAAAATTTAATTACTAAATTTTCATTATATAATTTTAATAATTTATTTATTAATATCGTTTAAGAGTAAATTGTGGTCAAACGCGGAGACAGTTGACCGCAGAATAGTAAAATGTAAAACTTTTTCTGAAATGGAGGGAGTATTATTTAATTTTATTAAGATTTTATTACAATTAATATTCTTACAATAATGTAAATTGTAATTTATAGTTCATTCCGACAACAAGATGGAAGTTACTCGTGAGTACGGCGTGTCAATTTTCTATTTTCACACCTAACGAATACGGCTTGGGATGTACTGCTAATTATACTACTTGATCCAGTCAGAATCATACACCTGGCATCAACTTAGTTTGACAGCCAAAAATCTAATTCGTTCAGCAAAATACAATTAGTGCCCGTTTGGTTTGAAAAGGGGTATTTCATTTTGCAAAACTGGATTATTCGGCCCATTTAAGGAATTGGATTATGTTTGGGGGTTTTCGCCTAAAAATCTTGTTTGGTTGGACTCTACGAATTGAACTATTTTCAATAAAATTCAGTTTGGTTCTGAATTGATTTTGGATTATTCAGTAGGATAAAACAAAGTGGAATTAATGATATACCTCTATGCTTTCCCACTTATTGTATAAAATCGAGTTTGATTTTCAATTTGATTTAGTGAAAATTACATGTGAACATAATTTTAGGGGAGCAAATTTTTACCACCTTCTCTTGTTTAATCGGGAAATTCTGGGATTTTGATCATATGAATTTCGTATACAAAATTATCTGAAAATCTTTGAAATTATTGCATCCATAGTTACATTGCCATTGTTGATAACTTTGGCATCGATTTTGAGTTTATATGACTTGACCATTAAAATTTAGTTTATAGATATTGTTTATAATCTGTGTAATAATTATCTTAACGAAATACATGTTTCCTTATAAGATCGATATTTCATATTAGTGAAATTTATAATCCCATATTTTTCATCTCATGTGTAGAATAATTATTTTTGGCGATTGAAATCGACATCGCATATGTTTATCATCCCATCTAAACATAAATTTTCCTACATTTTAAACATAAAAGTGTAAAGCATGTAAAACGCCAAAGTCAGTGACGGAGCCAGGATTTTAGGTCAGGTATGGCACAAATAAAAATTCAAACTTTTAATTATATAAGTGTTGTTTTTATAATATATAAAGTAAAAAAAATCCACATATATGTAATTAACGATGCATATTTTGTATTCAAAACACATATATACTCTGCCTATATTCTGTCAAAATTTGCACATATTTAATATGCTAGAATATTTTTTCAAAAAATGATGAAGAAAAAACGTTCTTGAACCGACAACTCTAAATTATCATCGTAATTCTCGTAAGCAACGCTAACCAATTTTTTTAATTATTAGTATTGTTTTGTTTAATCATTCTTATAAAAAAGTTGGTTATACTATTAAACAAACAAAATTAATTTTGATGTAAATACATAAGATACGCCAAAAATCAAAAGTATAAAAGGTCTAATGAGTAAATGAGTATAAAAGAGAAATAAATATTACAGGGGTACAAAATGAAAAGAAAGGGTGCAAAACTAGAAAACCATTGGGGAAAAAAAAGGAAGGTGAAAATCAGGAAACGGAAAAAATGAAAAAGAAAGAGTGCAAAACTAGGAAAATATAAACGAAGAAATGGAAGGTGGAAATTAGGAAGGAAAAAAAAAGTGCATTGATGTGAATCGATTGGTGTTCTTGGATTGGGATGACATATTTAGTAATTGATGGGAAGTTTGTATAAAATTAGACATTTCACGAGAATTAAGATAATCCAAAAGTAAATACCTCCTCATAGAAGGTATTTGAAATTGGATTATTCATGTACAAATTTAAGGGCTTGAGGCGGGCTGGAGAAATTGGATTATTCCAAATAATCCATTTTTTCGGGCCGACAAAAAGGCAACCAAACTGAATTATTGAGGGTATTCGGACAAAAACCCCTCAAACCAAACGGGCACTTAACATCAATTAAATTAATTATTTGCTCTAGTATGAATTTGAATATAATAAGAATAGAAAATAAAACGTAAAAACCAAACAACAACCCCCAATCTCCCACCGCCTTCTTCTAGCTTCAACAACGACATACTTCCGTCGGACCGCCGCACCATCCTCCTCTTTCAAAATATTGAAGGACTCGGCAATACCGAATTTTGAGATTTCCAGAAGGCCTAGAACTCCAAACAGTATATTACTCGTATAGTTTATTCGATTTGAGATCTGGTTCTTGCAATTTTTATGGATTTTATTTATATATAAACAGACAATGATGATAATTCCTTGCTATCTAAGTGGTGTCTAACATCAATGTGCTTTGTTCTTGCATGGAACTTAGGATTCTGAGTTATGGCAATAGCACTTGTGTTGTCACAGAAAATAGGAGTTTTCTCTTCATTGAGTCCATAGTCTCTGAGTTGTTGTTGTATCCACAATATTTTTGAAGCACAACACCCAGCAACAATATATTCAGCCTCTGTGGTAGATGTAGCAATTGAGTTTTGTTTCTTGCTGAACCATGATATCAATCTGGCACCAAGAAATTGACAAATTCCTGAGGTGCTTTTTCTATCAAGCAATGATCCAGCATAGTCAGCATCTGAATAGCCAACCAAACTCAATCCACTATCTTTTGGATACCACAATCCAACTTCTACAGTACCCTTTACATACCTTAATATTTTCATAGCAATGTTGTAGTGTGATTGCATTGGATTTGTCTAAAATCTGGCACACACTCCAACTGCATATTGAATATCAGGTCTACTTGCTGTGAGGTACAGTAGGGACCCAATCAATTTCCTATACTTGTGTTCTTCAACACTCTTGTCAAATTCAGTATAGGTCATTTTGGTTCCAATGCTCATAGGTATCTTAGCATTCCTTTCAGAAAGCTTTAGATTAAAGTTGTTGAGCATGTCCTTTGCATACTTTGTTTGACTAATGAATATTCCATCATTAAGTTGCTTGACTTGCAATCCTAGGAAGTAGTTTAATTCTCCCATCATGCTCATCTCAAATTTACTTTTCATGACCTCAGCAAAGTCTTCACAAAGTTGCTTGTCTTTAGATCCAAACATAATGTCATCAACATATACTTGGACTAGAAGTAGTTTCCCTTAATGATTCAAAGTAAAGAGTGTTTTATCAACATCTCCTCTCTTGAATCCACTTTCCAGCAAGTATTTGGCTAAAGTATCATACCATGCTCTTGGAGCTTGTTTTAGCCCATACAGAGCTTTCTGAAGCTTATAGACCATCCTACTTTATGAGAAAACTTCAAAGCCTGGTGGTTGCTCAACATAGACTTCCTCAGCAAGTTCACCATTTAGGAATGCACTCTTGACATCCATTTGATAAACTGCAAAGTCATTATGAGCTGCAAAGGCTAGAAAGAGTCTTATTGCATCCAATCTTGCAACTGGTGCATAAAATTCATCAAAATCTAGTCCTTCAGTCTGGGTGAATCCCTTGGCAACCAGCCTTGCTTTGTTTCTGGTTATTTCACCAGACTCATTCATTTTATTTCTGAAAACCCACTTTGTTCCAGTTACAAATATTCCGTCAACAAATGGAACCAGTTTCCAGACTTTGTTTCTCTCAAATTGATCCAACTCTTCTTGCATTGCAGAGATCCAATCTTGATCCTTCAATGCTTCTTCTATAGTTTTAGGTTCAATATTTGAGATAAAACATCCATAGAGCGAATCTGCATTTCCAGCAATTGCTCTCCTTGTTCTAACACCTTGATCTAAAGGACCGATCACATCCTTCGCAGGATGATTTCTTATCCATTTCATAATGGGTTTTGAACTAGTAGGATCAATATCATTTTGATATGAATGTGAATCAATATGACTTTTGATGGGATACTTGTGTAGTATCTGAGATATCTGACACATGGGAAATGCCATGGATATCTGACACTTTTTCAGTGTTAGAGATATCTGGAATTTGATTCTCAGCAATCTCATTCTTAGAGACCTCTTCATGATGAAGGTTCTCAGAAACTTGTTCCATTTCTAGAATTCTTATAGGAAATTCTTCATCATGTCTTAGAGTCATCTGGTTGTTACTAAGCAATGGTTGCTTTTCATCGTCAGACTCATCCCCTAAGTGAATGATAGATTTGTTTCCTTTTGAGGGTTCTTCTTCAGAATCTTTAATCATCAGCTCTTTGAACCTTTCTGAGAGATCATCATTCAAGGGTATTTTCTTGTTTCCTTCATAGAAAACTACATGAACAGATTCTTGAATCTTTTGCGTTCTTTTGTTGTAG
Source organism: Plantago major (assembly GCA_026545765.1). NCBI lineage: Eukaryota > Viridiplantae > Streptophyta > Magnoliopsida > Lamiales > Plantaginaceae > Plantago > Plantago major. Next base: position 64,705,328 of record CM048843.1, read on the forward strand.
ATTCTATAGGCTTTGCTATTCAGAGAATAACCAAGAAATACTCCTTCATCTGCTTTTGCTTGAAATGTTCTCAAGTATTCTTTTCCATTGTTAAGAACAAAACATCTGCAACCAAACACCCTTAGATGTTTGATACTAGGGGGTCTACCAATCAAAAGCTCATAAGGAGTTTTGTCATGGTGCTTGTTAATCAAACATCTATTTTGAGTATAACAGGCTGTGTTAACAGCTTCAACCCAATAGATTTCACTTATTTCAGTGTCAGCAAGCATTGTTCTTGCTGCTTCTTTTAGGGTCCTATTCTTCCTTTCAGCAACACCATTTTGTTGTGGTGTTCTTACGGAAGATAGTTGATGTTGTATACCTTTGCAGGTACAAAACTCTTTTATGTATTGGTTCACAAACTCAGTACCATGGTCTGTTCTGATTACATATACCTTGTCATTTTTCATGACTTCAAGCTTATTCAGCAAGTTGGGTATCTCAACCCTTGCATCAGATTTTTGCTTGAGAAATATAACCCAAGTGAATCTTGAGTAATCATTAACAACAACCAGACCATACTTCTTTCCTGCATAGCTAGTTACAGAGGATTCAAACAGATCCATATGTAACATTTGCAGTGGCCTTTCACTGGAGTGTCTAGTTTTAGACTTGAAAGATGTTTTTGATTGTTTTACCATTGGCAAGCTGAGCATATACCATCCTTTTTATATGCCATTTTGGGTAAACCAACCACCAATTCTTTCTTGACTAGCTTGTTCAGAGTTTTGAAATTCAACTGACACATTCTTTTATGCCATAGCCAATTTTCTTCAGTGTGGCTGTTGGTCCAGATAACGGCAAAGTAAAAGACTAGAGGGGGGGGGGGGGGGTGAATAGTCTTTTAAAACTTTTGTCGATAACAAATATTTCTTAGATATCTGATACTTAGAATCAGAGTAGTGCAGAAGACTTAATAAAGATAAGTGCAGAAACAGTTAATAAGTGTGTGTGTGTTGCTGAAGTATAAATACAGAAACGTAAATGACACAGCAAGTATAGTGGTATCTGGAGGTGGCGTAATCCTCCAACTAATCCACTTCGGTCTATCAGAGACCTAGAATTCACTAGAACAGATAATTGAGATTTCCTTACAATAATCCTATTCTAAGATTCTTAAACAATTGGTTCCCAACCAAATGGTCCCCCTGAGTTGTTTCCCGGCTTTCACAGCCAAGTACTTCCTGTACTCAGAAACCTTTGAGTTATTCCCTAGCTTCCCAAGCTAAGTACTTCCTATACTCATTAACCTTGGAGTTATTCCTCAGTTTCCCAAATCAAGTACTTCCTATACTCCGGTAACCTTGGAGTTATTCCCTGATTTTTCAAACTAAGTACTTCACATGCTCCACGCGATTATGGTGTTGGTTTAGGTTTGAGTTGTCGGATGAGCGTCTTAATAACTTTTGATTAATCGGATAGCTCTGTGAACTAAGTTACTTAATACACTTTACGATTGTATGGTATCTTGTTCGATTTCTTGACCTAAGTCTTATGATATCTGTTCAAGAGAATGAATCTCGGATAGTTGATCTTTTGATTCAACTCCTTCACGAGATAGCTTTGCTTGTTTAGGATCGGGACACTTAGAACTTGATGTTTACTCAAGATCAAAAGCTTTAGTCATGTAAAGCTTTGATAATAAGTAAGTTGCTTTGAGAGAGTAAGATAATCAGATATCGTATGCAGTTCAAGGTCTTGTGTTCTGAGTTGTGTGTTCCGTGTATCTTCTCAAGCTGTCTAAGTGTTGATATTTATAGATGAATTTGAGTGCCGTTTGAATAGTATCCGTTAGGCTCAAATTCAAACTATCGATATCTGTGTATAATCTTATGTGAGTTTTGTCTTCTTCTCAGAAGCTGCCGTTGCTTTTATTCAGACATCTCTGTCCGTGCATTAAATGCATTGTACTATACTATTTGTCCTGTAGTGTCAACGGAACTATGCTTTGTATCAGAGACTAGCGTTATCTGATTCTTTGCACGTCCTTATCTTCATTCTTCAGATACCACTTGTATTTATTGAAACAACTTTGTTTGCAATATATATTTCTCTTTCAGAAACGTGGTTAACGCTCAAGGTATCTGAGAATAGATATCTGTGGACACTTTCCTTGTTTTCAGATATGTATCTTATTTCTCAGATATCTCTTGTGACACAGTTTGTTTGAAACTGTTCGTGTCTACAAGATATCTGGCTAAGATATCTGAACAACAGATTCAGTAATCTTGTGCAGTTTTCTTCAAAAGTCTTCAATTGTTGTTGAGCTTTCTGCTTGGATGTCTTCTTCTTGGCTTCTCTTCATAAAATAAAAATTACATTTCGAGACCTAACATCCTATACAAGTCTTCAACAGTGTTTCTATGGATCAGTCTGCAAATTTCCTATCTCCAAACCTTTTGATGTCATCAGAATAGTCATAGAGAAGAGTTCTGACAAGCATCTCTGTGTCTCTGGCAAATCCACAGACCTCTTTGTAAGTTTTGGTAGGATTTTTCTTGGCAAAATGCTTGACCCATAGGTACTTTCCCCATTTCCAGGCATGCTCTATTCTGATATCTGAAAGCTTGAAGTATTCATAGATAATCTTCAGATATCTGATGTCACCCTTGTATTGATCTTCTATCAGATAGAACGACTCATAGGGTTCCACAGCAAGTCTTGGTCTTGTGCCTGTTCCTGTGATATTCAGAATTTTGTGCACATCATCTGGCTTTCCATATGGACAATCATCAGAGAGGTCCTTCTTCATGGCTTCAGTTCTCTTGACAACTTCAAAATCCAACCATGCTTTGATGTGATTGGTGTTGATCAAGGTAGGTTTATTCTTTCTCCATGCCATAAGTTGTTTAAGGATTTGTTCTGTAAATCTTGAATTTACAAATAGATGCTTAAGTTCCAGAATCCAATAGCCATTTTTCTGATTGATGCACCTGTAGACAGAGGAATCATTGTCATACTTCACATACTCAATTTTGGCTTCTTCCGCACGAGTGGAAGTTGACTTTGTCTTTGCTCGACTCTCGAATTCCTTTTTCATCTAGAATTCTCTTTGGGATTGTTGCTTGAAGAACCACCACCCTGGATAGACTTGGTATTTCCAGAGGGTGTTTTAGCTGCTAAGGGCTTTGCAGCTATGGGCTCAGTTAGGCTTTCAATTTTCCTTTTTCTGTGAAGAGGAGCTTCATCTTCATCAGTCTCTTTATCATCATCAAGATCAATTCTTGTGAGATCTTTGCAGCCTTCTTCATTGCCCTGGGATTTGATTTGACCTTCTTCTTCTTCTTCTTCAGAAGATTCATCAATCCCTCTGACTTGTCTTCTCATTGGAGCCTTGGTACTCCTTGGAGGTTTCTGTGCCATGGCCCTTGTTACCATTTTGGTTCCTTGGAGGTCTCAGGAAGCGGCTTGGCTTGAGGAGGGTTCATTGATTACGAGTGGTGGTGGAAGTTTTCTTCTTCCTTTCCGAGCACTTTGACTCCAGATTTCTTCTTGATTTCATCTCCTTCTTCCCATTCCCCCTGACTTTGAGGTCCAGATTTGTACTTTCTTCCCCCTTAGTCATTGTTGGCTGACTCAGTCTCATAAAGGAATCTGAGAGAGAGTCAAAATGCCCTTGTAAATAGTTGTAGGCAGTGACCAACTTCTGAAGTTCGGTTTTGAGCTCCTGATTTTGCTTGATAAGTCCATTGTCCTTATCAGTGAGCTCTGCCAATGGGCCTAGGATGGCATCTGCTTTTCCAGCAGTGTAACTTGCCTCTTGAAAAGCTTTTTCAGCTAAAGACACATCATCGTCCCTTATCATTCCCAGATCTTTCTGAGCAATGACCATGCTAGTTGTTCTCTGAGTGATGAGCTCAGTGAACTTTCTCATTCGAGGGACTGAGGCAATTACTTCCTTGTTCTGTGAAGACATCTCCTTATTCAGAGTAGCCAGTACTTGGTACCTGCTCATGTATTCATGGGAGTGGATGTTTGGCAGTTTGTTGAAGATTGTAGGAGCAATCAACTTTCTTTTCAAGTGAGAAACCGCTAGATGTTCATGGCGGTGCTCTGCCAAAGTCTTGTCTTCTTCATCATCTGAGTGATTAGCCCAGTGATCTTCATCCTCTTGGACATTTTCATCGATCGTATCAAGTCCAGCAACCATCTCAGAGATTGGTTTCTTTCCTTTCTGGGTGGAGGATGGTACTTCTTTCGAAGATACTTCTTCAGTATCGAGTTCTTTGGTGATCTCTTGTACAGCGTCTCGTAGCTCTTTAACCTCAGAGTAAGCAATCATTTCTTCTAAGTATAGATCTTGTAGTTGATCAATCTTATCTCTGGATTTAGCTATTTGATCTTCCAGTTGAAGATGGAGATTGTTCTTCTTCCAACGGTTATGCGAGTTGAGCACTTCTGGTCTGAGTGTTTAATATTTTCTGATTGGTTTCCTCAGAGAGCTCAACTACTTGTTCAGTAGTAACTGCGTGTTGGTTAGAAGATGGATGAGTAGATTTCTGAGGTGATGAAGACGGAGATTTCTGTGAAGTCTTCTCAGTTTGCTTTTCAGCGGCTGAGGCATTGTTTCTCTGTGAAATTCCTCCGGTCCACAGTGCGGGGCATCATCATCATCCTTTTGTCATTATCATCCTTTTGGTGATGGTGGGTGGGAGGTTCATCAAAGTAATTTTCATTCATTTCTTCCTCCTCATCATCTTGATACAAGATTGATCACTTAGGGATAGTGATCTTACGCCCATTAACTTCTTCTTGTTGGAAGGTATGAATTGCGATGCAGGGCAGGACTGGCTTGAATGCCATCTGTAATCTTGTCTGACCATCTGCCTGTTCAAAGGCATGTATCAAACTATGCGCCACTTCTCTGGAAAAGTCCTTGTGTAGTAGAGTCGCAACTGTATATTGTTCTGTAGGGAACATTGCTTGGACATATGTTTCCAGGTCAAGAGCTCGTGCTCGTCTGGTTGGTTGATCAGTGATTCTCAATATTTCAGAGAGATCAGAGCACCTTAACTTCTGCCATTTCTTGAAGCATTGAATATGCTTTGGCAAGGTGTGAGCTTTGAAGAAGTGAAGTAGGTCCCTTGTTTCTTCAATGGGAACCTGCTTTGCATCTGTTTGAGCCTGAAAGAAAGAGTTTTGAGTGAGTTTCAAAACTTTTGTAGATATCTGAGTAGAAGTGTAGTTTAGTTTCTGAGTTACCTGAGTATGAACATCAGGCTCAGATACTTGTTCTACTGAGACGATTGGTGTCTCAGATATCTTGTTGTGAGGTGGAGACTTGGAAGTCTGGTCCTCATCAACCTTTCTTTCTTGAACCTGAGATAAATACAATACTTAGGAAATAGTTTGAAAGAATCTATGCATAAATATACTTTTAATGAATTCTGATTTGAGCTACTTACTTCTCATTAGGAAGCTCAGATTCATTTTTCTCAGAAACTTGTGCAGTTTCTGGTGTTCTTTCGAGTGATGTTGCCTTAGGGGCTTCATCAATTTCCATTGATGCAGGGGAAGTCGCAACTTTATCCCCTTGCATGTCTACTTACGAAAAGCACGTAAGTAGAAAGTATTGAATATGAGAAGAGATAAAAGATATCCCAGGATGAAGAATACTTGTCACTTGATTGTCATATACCTTCAAGTTTGAAGGCTCAGTGATGTGTTCTTCAGAAACCTTGTTGGTTTCTGGGTTTGTCTCTGGCATTTCTGCCTTATCTTCTTCCATCTCAGTTGGAGCCTGTTAGAAACATTTATCATGAATGAGCATACAAACTTTTTTACTGAAAAGTTAGTTCTCTTTAAGAATCATTTACATGTGGCAAATGCTCAGATTTCTCAAGAGTTGAGGTTGAAGGAACCTCTTTTTCAGTATCTGAGGTAAGCTTCTCAGCTTCCTCTTGTTTCTGCGTTTCTAACTCAGCCTGTAACAAAGAAATTCTTATAATGTAACAAGATTTATAAGTATAAAATTTTTCACAAGGTAAGAGTTAAACCAGTCATTTACAAAGCGGTTTAATTTGATTGGTCTCTGGAACTTGTGACCTTTCTATACATTGGTCGTCTTGTCCCAGTGCAGTTTCTTTGTTTGAAGTTTCTGGTACTTCACACCTTTCCTGAGTACGCAACTCAGTTGCCTCCCCTGGTTGATCATTCTGAGTAGACGTCTCAGTTTGATCCCTCTCATTGAGTTGGGGAACCTGCTCAATTACAGGATTTTCTTCAGCATATTGTATTGCTGGTAATTCAAAATGGAGTTCATTTACCATTTCATCAACCACTTGTGGCTGTTGTGGTTGTTGTGTTTGTGATTATTGTGGTTGTCTGGAAGCAGAAGATTGATCAGTAGAATGTTCTTCCAGATTTTTAGATGTGGCATTTCCATCAGCATCTGCCAGCACTAAAATACCACTCATCAGGGCTTTGTGAAGTTGTGCAAGAGAGTCATTCCCTGATGTTGTGTTTTCACCAACAACCTTTGCTATAGGTTCGAACACATGGTGTAGGTTCTTCTTGATACCTTATCACCGCCATTTTTTGAGTACCCTTAGCCCTCTTTGTTCTTTCTAGGACTTGAGAGATGACTAGTTCATCATCTTCATCGTCAGAGCTCTCATCAGCATTTGGAACTGATTGGTCCATTACTCCTGCGGTTTCTGCAGATGGGGCTTGGTGCTTTTCACCATTCTTGGCAGCATTTATGAGTTCATCAGCAAGGCTTTCTGCATTAGTCGCAACATTTCTGAAAGCACTTTCTCTTGCTGAGTCTACTTGTTCAGTAGTTGATAACTCTTTTGCAGCATTGATGAGTTCATCTGCCATTATCAGTTCATCGGCAATACTGCCGCAGATATCTGAGAATTGACAACCTCTTTGGGTGTGTCTTCTGATTTGCCAGCAGACTTCTTTCTTGAAGTTCTGGGCTTCTTGGTCGCAACCTTTTCTTCAGATATCTTTTCAGATTTTCGCTTCTTAGGACCTTTCTGAGACCCAGTAACCTTTTTCATCAGATTTGTATACTCATACTTGTAGAGTAAGTTACTGTTGGCTATTTCAGCCGTCTCTCTGAGCTCAATGCCAAGCTTTTCCAGCAAGTAGCATATCTTCAGACCATAACCTACTGTGGCCTTTGGCTCAGCTAGTCCTTTGACAATCTTAGGCTCGAAGCCTTGAATCTTCTTCACAAATTTCATGAAGGCGTACTTTCCCCAGTTAAAAGGGTTTTCCAGCCTTTTGTCTTGTTGATTCAGCAAGAACATCATGATCCATCGTTCTTGGCTTATCTGGTCAGCACCTCCTTGTAGACCATCAAAGCATCTGTGAAGAATGCAAGCCAGTACATCCCAGTGAACCAACAGATGTCTGGTTCGGATGTCAGCAAGCTTGAACTCAGTGGGTGTATCTGATTTTTCAAGATCACACACGTCACTGTAAAGTTCTTTAACACCTTCAAGGAGTTCATCATCCTTGGTGTTTATTTCAAAATCCTTTCCAAGATTTTGAACCTCAAACAACTTACAGAAAGTTGTCAAGTCCAGAAGGATTTCCTTTTCTTGGACTGAGGTTTTGATAGACACTATTTCAGTGCCTTCAGAAACACAGGAAATAATCACGAGTTGTTGTAAAATTCCAACATCGAGTGATGAAATTCCACTTGCGGCGGATAGAAAACCCTTGATTTGTGCCTTTTCAAGCATGTCAAGAATCAATTTTCTCGGTTTGGTTTCTATTGCGGTGAGGTATTCCTCAACCATGGCACCACCCAAATCATTCTGTGACTTGAAGTCCAATGGTCAGGATTAAAAACTCCTACCAGTCGATTGTTAACAATAACCAACTCCGGTGCTTGCTTTTCAGCAGTACCAGTGGAGGATTGGGATTTCTATGTCGAAGTGTTCTTGGAGGCCATCTCTTTATATAGTGTAGGGAATTGAAATTGTTGTTTGAAAGAGATGTGATTCGTGATTCTTTTAAAAAAACTTAATCGATTTGCGAGATTGTAGAGGGTTTGCGAGAATCAAGAGAGAATTTGCTATTTTGTGCAAGAAGAAATTTGAATTAGGCAAAAGTGATTTCATTTGCCAAAATCCTATATATATAGCATTGATCCCAATGCATAAATATACATACAAATTGATTTTGTGTGTACGTATCTGTGATTTGCAAACAGGCATGAGCAAAAGCTAGTTCGGCATTAAATGCTTAGTGGGCCATGTCTGAATTTCAACAGTCCACTATTTACTGTGAATCAATTTCCACCGTACAGGTCAATCGCTTAACTTCATCGAGGGTCACCATTGCATCTTCAGCAATGATCACAATCAGCAAGTGTAATTGTGCCCATTTAATGAGTTTTGGCGACTTGCTATCTGAATCCTGATTACATGAGCAAGGACCATTAGCATCTGAATCATCTTATACTTAGGATTTTTCCAAGTTTTTCATCAAGATAGAAATAATGCGAGTTTCAAGAGAGTAGTTGACTGCAGATAGTTATACTATTCTCTTTTGTGTTCCCCGTTTATAGAATGATTCAGATATCTGAGTTCCCGTCTCAGAGATCTTAAGCTATCTTTTTGCTTTTTACCCTTTTTGACTTCTGGATTCCCGTTCCAGATTTCTCTTTTTTCTTTTCTGGATACCCGTTCCAGATACCTCTTCTCTGGATGCCCGTTCCAGATTTCTCTTTTCTGGATACCTATTCCAGATACCTCTTCTCTGGATGCCCGTTCCAGATACCTGAACTCTTTCAGTTCATTGGTAGTTCCATTAGTCCAAGACTATGTCTTAAGGCTAAGAATCTACTTTCTTGTAGTGGCTTAGTGAAAATATCTGCAAGTTGGTCTTCAGTGCCAATCTTGAGTATCTCTATATTGCCTTTTTCAACATGGTCTCTGATGAAGTGATGTCTAACATCAATGTGCTTTGTTCTGGCATGAAATTTAGGATTACGTGTGTCGCAATAGCACTTGCGTTGTCACGGAAAATGGGAGTTTTCTTCTCCGAGTCCATAGTCTTTTAGTTGTTGTTGTATCCACGAATTTGTGTTGCACAACAACTGACAATATATATTCCTACGTGGTAGAAGTCGCAATTGAGTTTTGCTTCTTGCTAAACCATGAGATAAGTCTAGTGCCTAGAAACTGACAAGTTCCTGAGGTGCTTTTCCTATCAAGCAATGATCCAGCATAATCAGCATCTGAGTACCCAGCTAAACTCAATCCACTTTTTTTAGGATACCACAATCCTACATCTACTGTACCCTTCACATACCTTAATATTTTCATAGCAACGTTGTAGTGTCGTTGCATTGGATTTGTCTGAAATCTAGCACATACTCCAACGGCATATTGAATATCAGGTCTACTTGCAGTGAGGTAAAGTAGTGAACCTATCAATTCCCTATACTTATGTTCTTCAACACTCTTGTCTGATTCAGTATAGGTCATTTTGGTTCCAATGCTCATAGGTATCTTAGCATTCTTTTCAGAAGGCTTAAGATTGAATTTTGTGAGCATGTCTTTTGCATACTTTGTTTGACTAATGAATATTCCATCATTGAGTTGCTTGACTTGCAATCCTAGGAAATAATTCATTTCTCCCATCATGCTCATCTCAAACTTGCTTTTCATGAGATTTGCAAACTCATTACAAAGTTACTTGTCCTTAGATCCAAATATGATGTCATCAACATATACTTGAACTAAGAGTAGTTTCCCATCATGATTTAAGGTAAATAAAGTTTTATCAACTTCACCTTTCTTGAAACCACTTTCCAGAAGGTATTTGGTCAAAGTGTCATACCATGCTCTTGGAGCTGTTTGATCCATCTGAGCTTTCTGTAGTTTATAGACCATTCTACTTTCTGAGGAAACTTCAAAGCCAGGTGGTTACTCAACATAAACTTCTTCTGCAAGTTCACCGTTTAGGAATGCACTTTTGACATCCATCTGATAAACTTTGAAATCTTTATGAGCTGCAAAGGCTAGAAAGAGTCTTATTGCATCCAATCTGGCAACTGGTGCATATGACTCATCAAAATCTAAGCCTTCAGTCTGAGTAAATCCCTTGGCAACCAATCTTGCTTTGTTTCTGGTTATTTCACCAGATTCATTCATCTTGTTTCTGAAAACCCATTTAGTTTCAATCACAGATATTCCTTCTATAAATGAACTAGTTTCCAGACTTTTTTTCTCTCAAATTGATCCAACTCTTCTTGCATTGCAGAGATCCAGTCTTGGTCTCCTAATGCTTCTTCTATATTTTTAGGTTCAATATTCGAGATGAAACATCCAAAGAGAGAGTTAGCATTTTCAGCTATTGCTCTCCTAGTCCTAACACCCTGATTAATTGGTCCAATTATATCCTTTGTAGGATGATCTTTGATCCATTTCATCATAGGTTTAGTGCTAGTAGGATCAATATCCAGGTGATCTGAATGTGAATCACTAAGATTTTGATTTGATACTTTTTCAGTATCTGAGATATCTGACATATGGGAAATGTCATGGATATCTGACACTTTTTCAGTGTTAGAGATATCCGAGACATACATTTCAGCATTCTCATTTTCAGATACCTTTTCATGATGAAGGTTCTCAGTAACCTGTTCCATTTCTGGAAAACTCATAGGAAATTCCTCATCATGTCTGTGAGTCATCTTGTTGTTACTAGGGTTTTCAAGCTTTTATACATCAGAGTCATCCTCACTTTCCATAATGATGTTTTTCCCTTGTGAGGATTCTTCTTTAGGATCCCTCAGCAATAGTTCTTTGAACTTTTCTGAGAGTTCATCAATAGGAGGTGATTTCTTACTTCCTTCATAGAATACAACATGAACTGATTCTTCAATTTTCTTTGTTCTTTTGTTGTAAACTCTGTAGGCTTTGCTGTTTGTGGAATAGCCAAGAAAAACACCTTCATCTTCCTTTGGTTGAAATGTTCTCAGATAATCTTTCCCATTGTTTAGAACAAAACATCTACAACCAAATACTCTCAGATGTTTGATATTAGGGGGTCTACCAACCAAGATTTCACAGGGGGTCCTGTCATGGTGTTTGTTTATCAAGCATACATTACGAGTGTAGCAGTCGTGTTTCTGACTTCAACCCAATAAATTTCACTTATCTCGATGTCATTAGCATTGTCCTTGCGGTTTCTTTAAGGGTTCATTTTCCTTTCGCAACACCATTTTGTTGAGGTGTTCTTCTGAGAGGAAAGTTGGTGTTGTATACCTTTGCGGTACAAAACTCCTTTATGTCTTTGGTTGACAAACTCGATACCATAGTGCATTACGATTGCAGATACCTTGTCATTTTCATGACTTCAAGCTTTTTCAAGAGTTTGGTATCTCCATACGGCATCAGATTTGTGTTTCAGAAGGACAACCCAAGTGAATCTTGAGAAGTCATCTACAACAACCAGACCATACTTCTTTCCTGCATAACTAGTTACTGAGGATTCAAACTGATCCATATGTAACATTTGCAGTGGCATCTCACTGGAATGTCTAGTTTTAGACTTGAAAGATGTTTTGGATTGTTTTCCCATTTGGTCTAACACTAGAGTGTCTGATTTTAGACTTGAAAGAGATCTTAGATTGTTTCCCCATCTGACAGGCAGAACAGATACCATCCTTTCTGAAAGATGTTCTGGGAAGACCAACCACTAACTCTTTCTTGGCACGTCTATTCAGAGTTTTGAAGTTCAAGTGACTCATTCTTTTGTGCCATAACCAGTGCTCTTCTGTGTGACCAGATTGACTCACCATGAGACATTCTTCAGTTGTAGCAGATGCCCAATCAACAACATAAAGACTGCCTTTCCGCCGACCAACTAAGACTGTCTACTTTGACTCATTGTCAATTAGTTTGCAGTATTTAGCTTTGAATTTTATAGTAAAACCCTTGTCTGCAAACTGGCTCATGCTAAATAGATTGTATTTCAAATCCTTAACATGTAATACGTCAGTGCTTGTTAAAGTTCCCAATTTGACGTTGCCAAATCCCAGAGAGGGATTTAATTCTCCTCCAAAGAAATCGATATCGGTCACGTGTTGCAAGCTTTGTAATCAACCAGATTTGCTTTGTCTCTGTCGTCATGTGCTTTCCGCATCCACTATCAAATAGCCATTGTGCTTTAGTCCAGAAGCATTACGCACAATAGGAAACAGGAGATTAGGTTCTCATATCTTTGATGGAACCGTCAGAATCAAAAGTTCTTCCAGTAGGAATCCATTTTTGAATGAATTTCTTCGAAATATGCTTTTGTCTGACAGGAACGTAAGGAGGAATTCTTTTTGAATGAAAGTTATCATTAGTAAGAATTATTTTCTTCCTTGGTGTGTTCCTAGGTGCTCCATATGATGCTTTCAGATACTGTCAGTTTACGAGTTTGCTTTTTCAAGAAACTTAGCCTTCCTTGCTGATTTCTTCTAGCCACGGCATTGATTTTCAGTGGCTTGATTTAACTTCCGATTCGATAATTGCTTTGAGCAATTCTAGCTTTCGACCATCATTCTTGCTCTGCTTGTACTCATGAGCAAGTTGTTTTCCGATGCCTTTGTAGCCAATGCCGTTTGAGCACTTGAAGCTATCTCGAGATCTTTTCTCGTGACTTTGCTAGTCTCTGGTTGATCCAATTTCTTTCCGAAAAAGTGACATGGGAGAATTTGCCTCTGCAATTCTACCTTTTGAGAGACATAGCACGCTGGTGTTTACACTTTTCGGTTGTGTTTCTTTTCGAGACGCATACCAGCTTTTGTTTTTGACTTGTTTTTCCCACAAAGGTCTACTCAAGAATCGCTTTCTTTTGTCAACAATCTTTGTCTTTTCACCGATACAATAGATTGCATGGGAACCGTCTTGCTGAGTTCTTACAAATGTTCTTTTCTCCTTACTCTTATTCAGAGTGATAGAACAATCTGTCTGTGTATTCAGCCCAAGTCCGTTCTTTTCTGAAGGATCTCTTAAGTAAGATTGTACTTCAGTAAGAGTGTCACTAGCTTTGGCATAAGATTGAAAAGATAGTTCTTTCTTCTTGAGTTCCTTGTTTTCAGAAAGAAGATTTTCATAATTCTTTTCGAATCAAATTATCGCTTCTTCATGTGACTTTTCAGTCTCAGATATCTGAGCTTTGAGAAATGCATTTTCAGCATCCTTTCTCTCAGATTCTTTAACTAATTGAGAATTTTCCTTTTCAAGAGAATTCTTTTCTTCTTCAAGGTTTTCGGCTCTAGCTCGAATCATTAGAAATTCTCTTTCATAGATGTCAAGTTCTTTCCTGAGATTTTCTAGATTTTTTATTTCCTCTTCATCACTTTCATAAGTGTAGCAAGAAGTATGTGTTACCGCATCAGCCATAAGACAATTTTCTATGTTGGAGATGTCCGTCCAATCAATTTCAAAGAACTCCACACATTTCATTCTTCTTGAGGTCAAGTCGATTATGTCATGAGTAACTCCACATAATTACGGTGATGGTAGGGTTGAATCATCTGAATTGTCATCTTCGTAACTGTCTCAACGTCTAGAGCTTCCGGTTGAATTTGGATTTTCTTTCTTTCTTGATTAACAAAGCTTTACGCTTCTTCAAGATTCTTCTATCTTTCTTGTCGCTGTCCTTAATTTGTTGAGGCGTGACAATCCTTCTTGAAGTGGCAGGTTTACGACAATAGAAATGATATCGCTTCCAATTTCGCCTCAAGACATGATGCTTTCTGAGTTGGCTTGTTCAGCGAGCTTTGCATATTTTTGTACTGGTGATAGTTTGAGCCTAGATGCTTTTTCAACTTCTCTTTGGCTTTTCTTCTCTCAATTTCTCGACTGACAAATTTGCTCATTTGCTTTGCAGCAAGAAGAGCACCTCGCCTCCTCCTTGCTTTTCTTCTTCGTAAGTTCCTTGAGTAACTAGAGCAACATTCGCAACTTTTCATTGTTTGTTCTCTCCGAGTTGTCTCATAGTCACAAAGAGCAAGATGAGAGAAAGTTCCATCGAGTGATATTTGGCATACCTTGGTTAAAATAAAGAATTTAGTATGCTCCCCATTGTGGTTAAGACTTGACAATAGTCTTAATCTTCTCGCATCGAGAGTATCTATTGCTTTCCCTGCGTCGCCATATCACTCATGAGAGTGGTAAACACGAAATCAAGTTCTTCGAGTTTCAGTGGGACCTTGTTTGAAATTTTGAAATTTCAACTTTAGAACTTCGAACTTGTTTTCCTTGGTTTTCTCGCCCGCAGATTTCTTCAATCGGTTGCTGTGCAACTCGCTTTTTAGCACCCTACGCTTTAATCGTATGTGCTCTGGTGTCGATATGATGATGATGTTACGAGCTTGACCATCCAAACGATTCCTCTTGGCATCTTCCGATGTCCAGAGTTCTCTGGGCTTTGGTTCAGTAAATAACTTGACGAAGAGATCTTCCACTAGTCGACGATCTGCTTGTGAAGATCCTTCGCTTTGATCACTATCTCTTCCACTCGAAACCTCCATGAGTAGCTTAACGTGTTGAATGACTAGTGGGCCAGTCTTTATTACTTCGATCATCTCGTCACTTATGGCTTCAAGGTGGAGCCTCCTGTTCTTCTTCCATTTCTCGTAGTTCTCTGGTTTGAGAACTGGTGCATCACTCAGAGACATACATGCACACTTAACACACAAATTAAATAGTCCTCAAAGTGGACAAAGTTCCTTCACCTATCTGGGGATCTAGGTTCGGTCAAGGTGGTGAACCTCTGCTCGATACCACTTGTTGGTCCAGATAACGGCAAAGTAAAAGACTAGAGGGGGTGAATAGTCTTTTAAAACTTTTGTCGATAACAAATATTTCTCAGATATTCGAATAGATATCCGATACTTAGAATCGAAAACGGAAGACTTAATAAAGATAAGTGCGTAAAGCAGTTAATAAGTGTGTGTGTGTTCAAGTATAAATACGTAAACGTAAATGACACAAAGAAGTATAGTGGTATCCGAGGTGGCGTAATCCTCCAACTAATCCACTTCGGTCTATCAGAGACCTAGAATTCACTAGAACAGATAATTGAGATTTCCTTACAATAATCCTATTCTAAGATTCTTAAACAATTGGTTCCCAACCAAATGGTCCCCCTGAGTTGTTCCCCGGCTTTCACAGCCAAGTACTTCCTGTACTCAGAAACCTTTGAATTATTCCCTAGCTTCCCAAGCTAAATACTTCCTATACTCAATAACCTTTGAGTTATTCCTCAGTTTCCCAAATCAAGTACATCCTATACTCCGGTAACCTTGGAGTTATTCCCTGATTTTTCAAACTAAGTACTTCCTGTACTCCACGCCAGTTATGGTGTTGGTTTAGGTTTGAGTTGTCAGATGAGCGTCTTAATAACTTTTCAGTTAGTCAGATAGCTCTGTGGACTAAGTTACTTAATACACTTTACAGCGTATGGTATCTTGTTCGATTTTACTGACCCAAGTCTTATGATATCTGTTCAAGAGAATGAATCTCAGATAGTTGATCTTTTGATTCAACTCCTTCACAGATAGCTTTGCTTGTTTAGGATCAGGACACTTAGAACTTCAGTGTTTACTCAAGATCAAAAGCTTTAGTCGCAACAGAAAGCTTTGATAATAAATAAGTTTCTTTGAGAGAGTAAGATAATCAGATATCGTATGTAGTTCAAGGTCTTGTGTTCTGAGTTGTGTGTTCCGTGTATCTTCTCAAGCTGTCTAAGTGTTGATATTTATAGATGAATTTGAGTGCCATTTGAATAGTATCCGTTAGGCTCAAATTCAAACTATCGATATCATGTATAATCAGAAAGGTGTTTTGTCTTCTTCTCAGAAGCTGCCGTTGCTTTTATTCAGACATCTCTGTCCGTGCATTAAATGCATTGTACTATACTATTTGTCCTGTAGTGTCAACGGAACTATGCTTTGTATCAGAGACTAGTGTTATCTGATTCTTTGCACGTCCTTATCTTCAATCTTCAGATACCACTTGTATTTATTGAAGCAACTTTGTTTGCAATATATATTTCTCTTTCAGAAACGTGGTTAACGCTCAAGGTATCTGAGAATAGATATCTGTGGACACTTTCCTTGTTTTCAGATATGTATCTTATTTCTCAGATATCTCTTGTGACACAGTTTGTTTGAAACTGCTCGGTTCTAAGATATCCGCTAAGATATCTGAACAATGATTCATAATCTTGCGCTTTTCTTCAAGTCTTCAATTGTTGTTGAGCTTTCTGCTTGGATGTCTTCTTCTTGGTCTTCTCTTCATAAAATAAAAATTACATTTCGAGACCTAACATCCTATACAAGATTAGATAGACTATCATACTTAGTGGGTTTCCTCTTTTACAATGTTCAAGTGAACCAAGAGTACTAATCACCTTTCTGAGACTAAGATAAGTCATCATGTTGCTGAACAAAATCTAAACAGATATTCTTAACAAAATATCTAACAGTGGCCAGATTGACTCACCATGAGACATTCTTCAGTTGTGGCGGATGCCCAATCAGCAACATAAAGATTTCCTTTTCGCCTAGCAACCAAGACTGTCTGCTTTGACTCATTGTCAATCACTTTGCATAGTTTCGACTTAATCTTGACAGTGTACCCTTTGTCTACTAATTGACTCATGCTTAGGAGATTATATTTCAATCCCTTTACATGTAGTACTTCAGAGATTGTAAGGGCTCCAAACTTCAGATTGCCAAATCCTATGGTTGGATTTTCATCTCCTCCAGCAAACATGATAATTGGTCCATCATTGCATTTTATGTAGTTAATCAGATTTGCTTTGTCTCCTGTCATGTGCTTCCCACATCCACTATCAAAATGCCACTTTGGATTAGTCTTTAGAGTGTTCTGCACAAAACAGGAAATAGGGGATTAGGTTCTCATACCAACAATGGAACCATCTGGACTAAACAATCTTCCAGTAGGAATCCATTTTTGAATGAATTTCTTAGGAACATTCTTTTGTCTAACAGGAACATAAGAGGAATTCTAGTTAAATGATTAGTATCATTGTTATTCAGAACTATTTTCTTCCTTGGTGTGTTCTTTGGTGCTCCATTTGGTGCTTTCAGATACCTGTCAGGTTTTTGAGTCTGCTTCTCAGCAAACTTAGCTTTCCTAGCCAGATTTCTTCTAGCCCTGGCATTCAGATTTTCAGTGGCTTGACTTTTCTTCCACTTCTGATAATTGCTGTGAGAAATTATAGCCTTTAACCATCGTTCTTGCTCTTATTTATACTCACGAGCAAGTTGTTTCCCAATGGCTTTATAGCCAATACCATTCCGAGCACCTGGCGCTATCTGAGTTCTCATCTCAGCAGCTTTGCTAGTCTCTGGGTAGTCTATTTTCTTTCAGAAAATGTGACATAGGAGAATTTTCCAGCTCCTGCAATTCTTCTTTTCTGAGAGACATAATACTGTGGGTGATTACACTTTTCAGTGTTATGTTTCTTTTCAGAAACATTCTCGACAGTTTTCCTTTGGACTTGTTTTTCCCACAAAGGTTTGGTTGGAACTGCCTTTCCTTTGTCAACAACCTTAGCTTTCTGACCAATGCTATAGGTTGTTTGGGAACCATCTTGCTGAGCACTAACAGATGTTACTCTTTGGTCACTCTTATTCAGAGTGATAGAACTATTTGCTTGTGTTTCCAACCCAAGTCCTCCCTTTTCTGAAGGATCTCTTAAATAAGATTGTACTTCAGTAAGAGTGTCACTAGCTTTGACATAAGACTAGAAAGATACTTCCTTCTTTTTGAGTTCCTCATTCTTAGAAAGAAGACCTTCACATTTCTTTTGATGTTTGACCAATGCTTCTTTATGTGACTATTCTGTCTCAGATATCTGAGCTTTGAGAAATGCAATTTCAGCATCCTTTTTCTCAGATATCTTGAGTAATTTTGAATTTTCCTTTACAAGAGAATTCTTTTCTTCTTCAAGTTCTCTTCTGAGATGTTCCAGATCTTTGATTCCTTCCTCATCTCTTTCATCAGTATAACAAGAAGTATGTGTACATCATCAGCTATTAGATAAGGTTCAATGTTGGAGATATCTGGAAAGATTTCTTCAGCCACTCCACACACTTCTTTCTTCTTTTGACCAAAGTTAATCACTTCATGAGAAACACCGCACATTTATGGAGAAGGCAGTGTGGAATCATCTGAGTCTTCATCCTCAGAATCAGACTCAATGTCTAGAGCATCCAGTTGGAGTTGAATCTTTTTCCTTTCTTCAGTGAGCATAGCTCTCTGACTTCTCTTGAGTTTCTTCTATCTTTCTTGTCACCTGTCTTTAGTTTGTTGAAGGCAGGGTATTCCTTCTTGAAATGACCAGGTTTCTGAAAATAGAAACAGATATCGTTTCCGATTTCTGCTTCTTCAGTACTAGATGCTTTTTGAGCCGGATTGTTCAACGAGCTTGACAGTTGCATATTTTTGTACTGATGATAGTTTGAGCCTAGATGCTTTTTCAGCTTCACTTTGGCTTTTCTTCTCTCAATCTCTCGACTGGCATATTTTCTCATTTGCTTTATAGCAAGAGCATCCTCAGTCACCTCCTTGCCTTCCTTCTTTTCAGAAGTTCCTTGGGCAACTAGAGCAACATTCTGCAACATTTCAGTTGTTTGTTCTCTTTGAGTTGTCTCATAGTCAATAGTGGCAAGGTGAGAGAAAAGTTCCACTGGAGTGAAATCTGGCATTCCTTGGTTAAAGTAGAAAAACTTTGTATGCTCCCAGTTATGATTTAGACTTCTAACAATAGTCTTAATCTTTTCTTGTTGGGTATATCTATTACTTTTACCAAGTGCAGCCATGTCACTCATGAGTGTTGTAAACCGGAAATCTAGTTCTTCAAGAGTCTCTGTGGGACCTTGTTTAAAGTTTTGAAATTTGAGATTCAAAACTTCGAACTTATTTTCCTTCGTTTTCAAAGGCCGCATGATTTTCTCAATCGGTTGCCAGCCACTTTCCGCTTGCACCCCAGTTAATCGTATGTGCTCTAGAGTAGAACGTATGATGATATTGCGAGCTTGACCATCCAGTCGATTTCTCTTAGCATCTTCCGATGTCCAGAGCTCTCTGGGCTTTGGCTCGTAAATAGCTTAACTGGTAGGTCTCGCACTGGTTGACGCATCTGTCTGTGAAGACCCATCACTTTGTCCTCTGTCTCTACCATTAGAAACCTCCATGACCTGCTTGAGTTGTTGAATGACTATGGGGACATTCTTTATCACGTCGATCATTTCGTCACTGATGGCTTCTAGGTGGAGCATCATGTTGTTCTTCCATTTCTCATAATTCTTTGGCTTGAGAATTGGGGCGTCCCTTAAAGACATCCTGCAGCAAACACACTAAATAAACAAATCAAGTGTAGGTGAAAAGCAGTTAGTGGGCACTTATCTGGGATCTAGGTTCAGCGCAGAAGGCTTGGGAACCTCCTGATCTGATACCACTTGTTGGTCCAGATAACGGCAAAGTAAAAGACTAGGGGGGGGGGGTGAATAGTCTTTTTCAAACTTTTGTCGATAAACACAATTTCTCAGATATGTGTGAAGATATCTGATACTTATTTTCAGAGAGTGGAAGAATTTTTGTGATAAGTGCACGTGCTCAGCAAGATATGTGTAAATACTTAGCAAAGTAAATAAAGTAAGTAATAAATTGCAGAAAGTAAATAACATAAGTCTTTATAGTGGTATCTAAAGGTGGCGTAATCCTTCAACTAATCCACTTCGGCCTTTCTCAGACCTAGAATCCACTAAGACAGATAATTGAGTTAACCTTACAAATATCTTCTCTCGATTCCTAAATACACTATGTTCCCAACCATGTGTTCCCCCTGAGTTATCCCCCGGCTTTCTTAGCCAAGTACTTCCTGTACTTAGAAACCTTTTGAGCTATTCCTTAGTTTCCCAAACTAAGTACTTCCTATGCTCAGTAACATTGGAGTTATTCCTTAGTTTCCCAAACTAAGTACTTCCTGTACTCCACGCCGATTAAGGTGTTGGTTAAGGTAGTTTGTCAGGTGAGCTTTTTTAATAACTTATTTAGTTATGCAGATAGCTCTAGGAATCAAGTATACTTAATACACTTTTCAATGTATGGTATCTTGTTCTTTACTGACCCAAGTCTATGATAAGTGTTCAAGAGAATAAATCTTAGATATGAAATCTTAATTCAACTCCTTCACAGATAACAATGCTTGTTAAGGATCAGGACACTCAACATTCCCCGAAAAAGGCATCAATAACTCAAGTCCCTTAAGTTGCCCAAGTAACCAAGTTAATAACTCCTTGTCTAATAACCAGTGTAACTTCACTCAACCTTCCCAAAACTCTGATTCTGCAAATCTCATCAATGGCGCAAAGAAACTCTCCAACACCAAACTCTCCAACTTCCCCTCTGATGGATTTCTACACCAGCACTCAAAGCTCGGAGACCTTTCCTTCCCCCAACCATACACTCTCCTTCAACTCTGACTGCACCAAAAGACACTCCACAGATCTCGATCCCGTCTGTTTTGTAGCTACCACAACCCACTTTGAATCTATGGATACAATGCTGATCTCTCCCAGGGCTTCTCCACAGCAAATGGTGACAAAGTCCAACAACAGTGTGGCTCTAAATGCACATAATCATATTTGAGTTGGAGTGAGAACTTCACCTAACAAGCTGGGGGTTCACAAGAGGACAAAAACATTGGTGCAAGTCTACAACAACCCGCAGAGCCTCCAGATTGGGCGAATCTCAACTCCAGGACCCCAACGGCTCTAAGAAACCTAAGATTTGATGAGACAATATTCTAACGTCTCATTTGGTCCGTTTTAGCGGACTTTTGTTAGTCTTTGACCTTAGTTTTATAGTGTTTTTGTACGTTTTTATGCTTTGGTACTTTGTTTGTGTTTTGTAGGATTTTTTGTGTTATTTGGTCCCGAATGTGAAAATCGGAGTGAGGACATTGGTTATAGATCTCTCAATGAAGAGCAATTGGGTGAAGACATAAGTGGATTCGGAGTTCGGATGAAGAATTGAGATGCGTTTTAGCGTGACTTGCAAAAGTGATGATTTACGGAGCAGTCTAGCCATTTTGGACATAACTCTCTCATATGAAGTACGATTTACCTGATATCGTTCCAGAATCGTAGCCAAATTCCATGGAAAGATAATTTAAAGGGATACAACTTTCGTTCCAGAATCGTAGCCAAATTCCTCCTTTAGAAAACTATATGGACGTTGTAATCTGGCTGGCAGAAAACATTCGTGCAGCGGCATGGATTTTTGTTCGCCGCCGCGAGAACTTACGAGAGCAGATTTCTGGACGGTTTCCTCGTCGAATTTTACTAGGATTCTCTTGGTTTTTTCTCCTTTAAATAGATTTCTTTCACCATAACTTCAAACATAACTTATTCTAAACCCTATTTGGGACCTAAGAACCCTAGTTTATCATTGATTGATCTTTGGAGCTTGGTTTACCTCTTGTAAGAAGCATTGATATCGAATTCTTGGTAATCTTTTGATAACTCTCTATTGTTTATCTTCAATTCGTGTTTTCTTCAGTTTATCGAATTGTATGATCTTGAATTCGATTATCACCATGTTTATGCTTGGCATATTCAATACCTTGACGTCTTTTATCTTTGCTTCCCTCATGAGTAGTTAAATCACTCTGAACATGGTAGTTATGTGATAGTCTTGCATATTCGTTCTCTCTTTGATCAAACCAGTTTATCTGTTTCCTGTTTTAATCTGTGTTTTAGAAGTACAATCACTCACATCTATCTGTTACTTACAAACAAACTGTTTACTCTCATTCGTTGTGGTAGCCTGATTAATTCCCTAGATAAAGATACCGAGTTAAGCATAGTCTACAACGACAGCTTATTCGCTTAAGTTATTTAGAGTATAATTTGAGCTTATCAAATTTGGCGGTTCTGCCGGGGAATTAATTCCTACTGTAGTGTTTGAGTGTGATTTTTTGTTTGTTTATAGTTTTTATTTGTTTAGCTAGTTTTTAATTTGTTTGTTTTTTGTCGGAACTACTTGTGGTTTCCTGTCTTTGTGTGTGCAGGAACTTATGAAAACTGAGAAGCCATACAAATCCCCAATCTTAAAATCAAAAACCTATGGCAAATGGCTTATCGAGCGAGCACAGCTCTGCCAAACAGAGAGGGAAGTGCTTCGCAACTTTCGACAATTTTGTGGAGAAAGATTTGACGAAGCATGGTTTCGGTTTCTAGAGCTGCAAGAAGAGTGCATATATGCTGTATTGGAGGATAAGGAATGGATAGGATGTTTCTATAGGGGATTAACTGAGAGTAGTAGAATGATGTTAGATGAAGCTTCAAGACAACCCATAGATAAGTTCGAACTTGGACAATTCTTTGAGTTTATCAATGCGCAAGTTTGTATTTATAAAGAGACGATGTTGTGGCGTGAGAACATCGAGCGTGAGAAGACAAACTGCCTTGCTGAGCTAACTTTCGAATCTGCCCCCACAGAACAAGATGAAGTACATTCTACCCCATTACTTGCTTGTGATTCGCACGTATTGGTTCCATCACATACATTGGATTTCCCAGGGAGTTTCGACCCAATTTCTCATTTTTATTTTCCCTCTGTTTCCCATAGTTATTTTTTAGTTTTTAAATTTTCTGATTTGTTTAATTTTAGTTTGCAGGGAATCATGAAATTGTTAGAGAACTTGAGGAGAGGAGCTAAGGATGGCTCACAAAATGCTGAGGATACCGGAAAGGATGCAAGGGATTCGTTCCCATTTGATAATGGATAGCAGGATTCCCAAAAAAGTCGAGCCAACAACTATAATAAAAGGCGCTTCCCGGGAGGCAACCCGGGGGTAAGTTTTCTTTATTATCAGTTTTTTGTTTTTTCTTTTCTGTTCCTTCGCTTGCTTAAACTTGAAACTCGAGGACGAGCTAAAGTTTAGGTTTGGGGATGGATTTTATGTGTTTTGTGTTCGGTTTTATCGCTTTCATAGTGGTGGCCGGTGAGCCACATAGGATTGCATATCTTTTTGCGGCATGTGTGCCTTATTTGTCTACGTGGAGTGGTATGTTAGCCACTTTTATGTGTTTGTTTTGTTTTCAAAAAAAAAAAATTCGAAATTTCGCCCTCGCCGCGGCGAGCGTTTTGCTTCGCCACGGCGAGATAAGTCGAGAGGACGGGATTTAGTTTCGTAAGTTTTCGCCGCGGCGAGCCTTTTGCTTCGCCGCGGCGAGAGTCTGTTTTTTTTCCAGTGTTTGTCTCGTAAGTTTCCGCCGCGGCGAGATTTATTCTTCGCCGCGGCAAGAACCTGCGACTATATATATACATCTGCGATAAAGAAAACTCGCCGCAGTGAGCCTTCTCTTCGCCGTGGCGAGAGTTAAAAAAAAAAAAAAAACCCTGCTCTTTTCTTCTTCTCATCCTTTTTGATTATTTCCCCCATTTCAAGTTTCTTACACCATTCTTTTGCGATTTAAAGGTAATTTGGCTTGAAAACTTCTTTCTTCCATTAATTTCGAGTTTTACTTGATTTACTTGGTTGATCGTCGTTAGTTCCTAATTATTTACTCTTGTGCGTTGATTGCATGATACTAAATGTTTGATTGCTTCTTGCTTTTGGATTCACTAGTTTGATTGTTCAATTGCACCCCATTCAAAATTTTGCCACATTGTACCTATTTTGCATTGCTTATGACCTTTCTTATGATTGTGATCTTAGCTACATTGAATTGAGTTTTGATATGGAGTATTGAATTGGTTTGGGGATATTTCTGTATTCCCCTGCTTCTGACTGATGATCTTGTTTTGGTTTGGGGAAGTAGTAATCTTACTCTTCTCCCATATTACTATCTCTTACACCGTTTTTGCAGGCAACATGTCTAGCAGAATACAGGTACCAGCAGCAGGAGGAGCGAGACAGGAGAGTAGATGCTAGAGAGCAACGTGAGATTGAGTGCTTGGAGCAGCAGGCCACACTATGGAAGGCACAGTAGGATTTCTGGGAGCAACGCTTCGGTGGAGGTGCTTCTAGATCAGCTTTATTCCACCTTCGGAGACATCGCTATAGTTAGTCATTCTATACAGATGTTTTCTCTTACACTATTCATTGCTAGGGACTAGCAATTGTGTCGGTTTGGGGATGTTGTCGTGTTGTCGACTGTATCATGAGCTTATGTTGTCTCGTACATTGTTTCCTGCTATTTTACTTCTGTTTCTAGAGTCTTTCGGGAGTCTAAGTTGTTCTTCCAAGTCGAACGTCTATTGTAGATGATAAATTTGCTTGCTGCTTGTGTTTTGTATGATATTTAACTGGAAGTTGTTTAGTGGATTTAAAATCTTATAAGTATGTTTCTCTTGTAAATAGCAAGTATGTGTAGCTCTTTGGTCCAAAAAGCCGGTGAGAAACCTTTAGCCGATGAAAAAATATTGTACCGGCACCTGTGTGATTTATTCGGGAAGTGCAAACTCCCTTGTTTGGGCCTCATCATGTTCATGTGTACTCTGTGTAAGTTAAGTATGACGAACGACATGCTCTTCATGATCTATTTTATCGATGCCAATCCATTACAAAGAACCGGTTTGGGGAGAAGAATTCTGTTGTGCTGATATGTTTAATTTATACTTGTAATCTGTATTGCCTCCCCTGATTATTTAATATGTCTCGGAGTGTATCTGTGGTGCTCGTCATCACCGTAGTCGTGTTGGGCGTGTTTCAAATACTACCTATATATCGGCGTGGTCCTAAAAAGCCATATGACCGTGAGGGTTGATGGCACGTATACCAAACTGACACGCACAAAAGTGCGGACTTCGGTAAAACAGACACTACCAAAAAAGTGAGACTATAAGAGTCCATTGTGGCCAATTGATTAGCATATAATTCATAGTATGCAAGAACGTGGTGATATGGAAATTGGTTTGTATGTTCTGGCAAGCTGCTATGTGCAAGGAAAAAGTCCCTTCTGACTTAACTGATTGAGTACATCGCATGAGTTATTTGAGGCACTTTTGTGACGAAAGTCACCTTCCTTTCTCTTGATATTCTTGAGTGATTAACCCACTGGACACTTCCAGAGTGTGAGAGAGAGTTGCATAGGATCCTCTTGTGAGGGATTAGCGAGTTAGGCTTAAGTGCTATTTACTTGAGAAACTTTCTTGTTTGATTTTCTGTGCACTATTCTGCCAAGGTTAGTTGAGTGCAAAACCTTTGCATCTTGTGAATTTAATGTTTACAATGTTAGATTCGGTCACTTGGGAGTCCAACTCTTTTATGTGCTTCTTGTTTGTTTTTGTTTTGAGTCTAGTTTGTTTAGGTTGTGTCTTTGCTCGAGGACGAGCAAAGGATCGGTTTGGGGATTTGATGAGACAATATTCTAACGTCTCATTTGGTCCTTTTTAGTGGTATTTTGTTAGTCTTTGACCTTAGTTTTATAGTGTTTTTGTACGTTTTTATGCTTTGGTACTTTGTTTGTGTTTTGTAGGATTTTTTGTGTTATTTGGTCCCGAAGGTGAAAATCGGAGTGAAGACATTGGTTATAGATCTCTGAATGAAGAGTAATTGGGCGAAGACGGAAGTGGATTCGGAGTTGGGACGAAGAATTGAGAGGTGTTTTAGCGTGACTTGCAAAAGTGATGATTTACGGAGCAGTCTAGCCATTTTGGACATAACTCTCTCATATGAAGTTCGATTTATCTGATCTCAGTGGCCATGGAAAGATAATGCAAAGTGCTACAACTTTCGTTCCAGAACCGTAGCTAAATTCCTCCTGTAGAAAACTATAGTGTTCAGTGTTCTTGGTGTAAGTTCTGTGTGTGTTTTCAAGCATTCTAAGTGTTGATATTTATAGATGAATTTGAGTGCCGCTTGAATAGTATCCGTTAGGCTTAAATAAAATTCAAACTATTGATATCTGAGTATAGTACTGCTGCACGTTTGTCTTCTTCTTCTTCAGAGACTACCATTTTTGTTCAGACATTTCTGTCCGCGCATTTAATGCACTGTACTATACTTTGTCCTGTAGTGCCAACGGAACTATGCATGCTTTCTGAAGCTTTGCACGTCCTTTTCCAGAGACTATCACAACTCCAGATACCACTTGTTAAAAATATATTGTTTCCCGGAAACATGATCTTTATCCAAGGTATCTGAGTGTAGATATCTGTGGGCACTTTTCCTCGTTCAGAAACCTTGTATTCTCATATATCTTTTGCAACACTTGTTTATTGAAAAACACTTGTTTCTTCAAGATATCTGAACATAGGTATCTGATAACCTTTGTCTTCAGCAATCTTGTGCAGTCTTCAAAACTTCATTTTAAAGTTGAACTTCTCCTGCTGGATGCCTTCTTCTTGGTCTTCTTCAAGAGAATAAAAATTACATTCAGAGACCTAACATCCTATACAAGATTTGCTAGACTATCATACTTAGTGATTTTCTTCTTTTACAGTGTTCAAGTGAAGCAAGAGTACTAACCACCTTTTGGAGCTAAGATAAGTCATTATGTTGCTGATCAAAATCTAAACAGATATTCCTAACACTTTGGGACAGGTAATTATCAATAATGACTCTGTTAACCAGCCACAATCTCAACATTCCCCGAAAAAGGCATCAATAACTCAAGTCCCTTGAGTTGCCCAAGTAACCAAGTTAATAAATCCTTGTCTAATAACCAATGTAACTTCACTCAACCTTCCCAAAACTCTGATTCTACAAATCTCATCAATGGCGCAAAGAAACTCTCCAACACCAAACTCTCCAACTTCCCCTCTGATGGATTTCTACACCAGCATTCAAAGCTCGGAGAGCTTTCCTTCCCCCAACCATACACTCTCCTTCAACTCTGACTGCACCAAAAGACACTCCACAGATTTCGAGCCCGTCTGTTTTGTAGCTACTACAACCCACTCTGAATCTGTGGATACAATGTTGATCTCTCCCAGGGCTTCTCCACAGAAAATGGTGACAAAGTCCAACAGCAGTGTGGCTCTAAATGCACAGAATCATATTTGAGTTGGAGTGAGAACTTCACCCAACAAGTTGGGGGTTCACAAGAGGACAAAAACACTGGTGCAAGTCTACAACAACCCGCAGAGCCTCCAGATTGGGCGAATCTCAACTCCAAGGACCCCAACGGCTCTAAGAAACCTAAGATTTGATGAGACAATATTCTAACGTCTCATTTGGTCCTTTTTAGCGGTCTTTTGTTAGTCTTTGACCTTAGTTTTATAGTTTTTTTTGTACGTTTTTATGCTTTGGTACTTTGTTTGTGTTTTGTAGGATTTTTTGTATTATTTGGCCCCGAATGTGAAAATCGGAGTGAAGAATTGGCTATAGATCTCTGAATGAAGAGTAATTGGGCGAAGACAGATGTGGATTCGGAGTTCGGATGAAGAATTGAGATGCGTTTTAGCGTGACTTACAAAAGTGATGATTTACGGAGCAATCTAGCCATTTTGGACATAACTATCTCATATGAAGTCCGATTTACCTGATATCGGTGTCCATGGAAAGATAATTCAAAGGGATACAACTTTCGTTGCAGAATCGTAGCCAAATTCCTCCTTTAGAAAACTATATGGACGTCGTAATCTGGCTGGCAGAAAACATCCGCGCAGCGGCGAGGATTTTTGTTCGCCGCCGCGAGAACTTACGAGAGCAGATTTCTGGACGGTTTCCTGGTCGAATTTTACTAGGATTCTCTTGGTTTTTTCCTCCTCTAAATAGATTTCTTTCACCATAACTTCAAACATAACTTATTCTAAACCCTATTTGGAACCTAAGAACCCTTGTGTATCATTGATTGATCTTTGGAGCTTGGTTTACCTCTTGTAAGAAGCATTGATATCGAATTCTTGGTAATCTTTTGATAACTCTCTATTGTTTATCTTCAATTCGTGTTTTCTTCTGTTTATCGAATTGTATGATCTTGCATTCGATTATCACCATGTTTATGCTTGGCATATTCAATACCTTGACGTCTTTCCCTCATGAGTAGTTAAATCACTCCGAACACGGTAGTTATGTGATAGTCTTGCATATTTGTTTCTTGGGTTTTGGATTCACTCATCATATAGGTTAGTCTCGTATAAAATCTTCCTAAAAACCTTCAATTCGATAAGTCCGTATTAAATTCTCTAAATTGTTCATGTTTAAGGATCGTGAATTGACGACTCACGATTTCTCCAATATAATATATTCTAAGAACAATTGGTTGAATCGAATTGATTGATTTCTGTATTGATATCGAATTCTTGGTAATCTTTTGATAACTCTCTATTGTTTATCTTCAATTCGTGTTTTCTTCTGTTTATCGAATTGTATGATCTTGCATTCGATTATCACCATGTTTATGCTTGGCATATTCAATACCTTGACGTCTTTTATCTTTGCTTCCCTCATGAGTAGTTAAATCACTCCGAACACGGTAGTTATGTGATAGTCTTGCATATTTGTTTCTTGGGTTTTGGATTCACTCATCATATAGGTTAGTCTCGTATAAAATCTTCCTAAAAACCTTCAATTCGATAAGTCCGTATTGAATTCTCTAAATTGTTCATGTTTAAGGATCGTGAATTGACGACTCACGATTTCTCCAATATAATATATTCTAAGAACAATTGGTTGAATCGAATTGATTGATTTCTGTATGCCGACCGTATGACAAATATGAATGATTGCCCTAGAGCGAATTAGTATTACTTGATCATTACTACTGTGTTCATCTTCTCTCTTTGATCAAACCAGTTTATCTGTTTCCTGTTTTAATCTGTGTTTTAGAAGTACAATCACTCAAATCTATCTGTTACTTACAAACAAATTGTTTACTCTGATTCATTGTGGTAGCCTGATTAATTCCCTAGAGAACGATACCGAGTTAAGCATAGTCTACAACTACAGCTTATTCTCTTAAGTTATTTAGAGTATAATTTGAGCTTATCAAATTCAAATTTGATGAGCTCAAATTATACTCTAAAAAGCAATTAGAGAATAAGCTGTAGTTGTAGACTAAAGCCTAACTCAGGATCGATCTCTAGGGAATTAATTAACCTACGTAGCAGTGAGAGTAAACGGATAATTGCGAGTAACAATTTGATTGATGGTTTGTTTATACTTCTAACTAGTTTAATTAAAGGTAAGATTACAATTAACAATGAGAGAAAGATGAATACAGTAGCAAGATCCAATTATGCTAATTCGAACTACGGATAACACTCATATTTGTCACACGGTCGTTGTACAGAAAAATCAATCAATTCGATTCAACCAATTGTTCTTTGAAAATATTATACTGGAGAAATCGTGAGTCGTCAATTCACGATCCTTAAACATGAATAATTTAGAGAATTTAATACGGACTTATCGAATTGAAGGTTTATACGAAGATTTAATACGAGACTAACCTATATGAGTGCTTTGATAAACCCTAGAACGAATATGCATAATCTTCACATACTACTGTATTCAAAGGTGTTTAGCTACTCATAATTGATAATTGCATGCAAAGATTCATGGTAATAATCATGTGAAACATAGATGAAAAACTCGCATGCAATAACATACAATTCAATCAATGAGAATAAAGAACGAATTGTAAAGAACAAAGCAACGGAGAAATCAATAACAATAATCTTGATGAATAAAATCAATGAATAACCAAGCTCCAAAGATGTCTCAATGTTAAAGTTTGAATCTAGGAGTTTTTCTCTCAAAACTAGGTTAAAGGAAGTATGAATGAAAAGGAATCAAAATTCTAATCTAATAAGGAAATTAAAATTAATTATGCGTCGCTCTCCGCGGCGGACGAAATAGCTCGCCGCGGCGAGCCTTCTTAATCGAACTGTATATTCATCTCGCTGCGGCGAGCTTCAATCTTCAAACAGGAGCATCACTTGTAGAATCTCGCCGCGGCGAGACATGCTGGAACATCCAATGCCAAGCTCAGAAATCTCGCCACACGGATCAATCCTCACAAGTAGCCATGCTAACCAGCTTGTCTTCAAACGGCTCAAAAGACACAGATTTCTACAAAACACAAACAAAACACCAAAGCGTAAAAACGAACTAAATAGACAACAAAACTAAAGACAAAGACTCCAAACCGAACATTTGCTCGTCCCCGAGCAAACACACAACCTAAACACACTAGACTCTAAACCATGTAGACAAACAAAGAGTCAAATTCCCAAGCGACCGAATCTACCATTGAAAACATTAAATTCACAAGATACAAAAATTTTGTTCTCAACCTAACCTTGGAAGAAATAGTAGGCAGGTAATCAGACACGATCGTTTCTCAAGTAAATAACAATTAAGCCTAACCCAATAGTCCCTCACAGGTGTATAAAGTGTATCACTCACTCTCATGGAAGTATCCATATAGGGTATAGCTCAAAAAAGTAAACTGGGAAGATGACTTTCGTCACAATATGCCTCAAATATCTTATGCTATTGTACTCGTCTCATCGAGTCGAAAGGGACTTTGGCACATGATGTATTCCTCCAAAAAATTCGAAAAACTGAAACTGCTCCCTTCATCCATTTCAAAACAACATCAAATCTCATAATGCTTCACTGAATTCAGTGCGTGGCCACCTAGGCTCTTTTAATCTCAATTTTTTGCAGGTGTCTGTTTTACCGAAAGTCCGCACTTTTGTGCGTGCCAGTTTGGTATACGTGCCATCAACCCTCACGGACATATGGCTTTTAAAGGCCACGCCGGTATATAGGTAGTATTCGAAACACGCCTAACACGACTAATGGTGATCAATAAAGACCATAGATCCACCCCGAGCTTCAAATATCATAAGTTAAGGGAACAGTAGACAGATTTCCGCAGTACAATTATAATAGCTCATAATATCATAGTGAACAATCCTCTCCCCAAACCAGTTCGACAGGATGGGGAAAAATATAATCCGGAAAGTAAAGCATGCCGTTCGTCATCCCCAACGAAACCAAGTACACATAAGTATGAAAAGGCGCAAGTAATACGTAAAAAACTTGCACATCCCAGGAGATCACACAATAACAGGTGCCGGTACAATATTTTTTCTTGACGGCTCCTCATGTGCTTTTGGACTCTGGCTAACGGACTTACTATTTACTAGAGAAACGACCTTGCAGGATTAAAAGCCTACTACCCTACTTCTAGTTAGACATTAAACAAAACGTAAGCAGCGAGAGAATTTACCATTCGCAATAGACGTTCGACTTGGTAATTGACTCAGACTCACCACAAGAGAAAATAAAAGTACTAACATCTATACTGGACTCAACTGGAAAGGAAATATATAACTAACACATAAAGGTGGCTAATCTACCACCACAGTCACATAACAAAAAACAAGTGGCTAACATACCACTTGAACAGAATACATAAAAATAAAACATAAAAAATAAAAAACAGAGTACGAAACGAGACAACTTTAGCTAAAAATACAGTCGACCACCTCCCCAAACTGAAACAAGTGCTAGTCCCTAGCAATGAATAGTGTAAGAACGACTGTATAGAATGACCAACCATAGTGTTGTCTCATCAGGGGTGATTAGGCGAAGCCAGAAGGGCCACCACCGAATCGCTGCTCCCAGAAGTCCTGCTGCGCCTTCCAGAGTGTCCCTGCCTCTCCAAGCTCTCAAGCGCACACCTGCGTTTGGTCCGAATTGCGTTAAAATCATCCATCACATGCAGGTGCAACAGCTTCCTTCCAGTGAGCAATACTTCTGCAGTAACATTTGGCAGGACCGCAATGCCAGCACGTCGGCACAAGGAAGTGATAAGGAAGGGGAAAACCATCTTGTTACCCCAAGGGCGAGTATGAATGTACTCGAACTGTGCGACGATCACTCGTCCAATGTGGATAGGGGTTCCGGCCATGATATACCGGAGAGTAGGGCCGAAAACGGATCTGAAGAAATCCACATGCCCTCCTGGGTAAAAGGAGTTGGCGAGCCAGTGGTAGAAGATGTGGAGCTGCTCATTAGGGATTCGGCAAGTTGCCCTCAGCTGGTCGTCTTCGTCGGGGGTCTCGAAGAAGCGGTTAATGGCACTAGGTGAAAATTCCACATGTCCCCCACGGACTGGTACCCAAGCGGTGTGTGACTGCCCATCAACCTTCCTGTCAGCATAATTCACATAGAACTCCATCACAAGATCACGATCATAGGAACCTGGATTTTCTGCCAATTTGATCCACCTCCTAGGTTGCAGCATCTCTTTCAGGGGGGTATTGTATTCCAAAAACAGCTTGGTGTATTCACGTTCCCCTGTCAAATCCACCCCAAGGTCGAGGATAAACTCCATGTTAGCATGTTGTTACCTGTAAACCAAGCTCCTTGTAGTGATAAGATGAGGGCCAAAGTTAGCCGGTGCTCTGCTCGAGTCACCACGGTGGAGTGTGCGTCGTGCCCTAGTAGCCATGGAACCTGCGAAGAAGATGTTAGTAGATAGTAGTGGGGATAGAGAACTACCTCCCCAAACCTATTCAAGAACATGCAAGTGATATCAGAAGGGTGAGAGATAGAAGAGAAAACGATCTCCCCAAACCTATTCACAATCCTGTGGCAACACACAAAGCTCACGCGATAATATCAAACTATAATCAACCACAGAAGTCAAGAAGAGCTTGAAAGAATAAGGGAGAAGGGAGTTGAAAACAATGTACCTTGTGAGTATGGGATGAAGTAGAGAAGAAGAGTTATTTTTTATGTGGTAGGAGTGAGAAAAAATTGAATAGGAAGAGAGGTGGGGAAAAGAAAATAAGGAAGAAGAAAGGACAGATATAGCAGAAAACGAATTCTGCTAGGAATGGGAATTTTTTTTTTTCTCAGTGGCGACGGGAAGTCTCGCCGCGGCGAGCTTTCTTTATCGCAGATAAATATACATTCATAAGATCTCGCCGCGGTGAAAATTTACGAATGCACAGAAAGGAACAATGAGACCATCTCGCCGCGGCGAGCAAGATGTTCCGCCGTGGCGAGAGCAAATTTTTTTGAAATTTTTTTTACTTGCACTGTTCAACCTCGCGTCGCAAGATCGAAGCTCCAAGCCTCAGCTAGAGTTTACGAGTTTCCTCGTAAGAGTGCAAAGGTCCCACTTTCCAGAGACACAATTAAACTAAAAACAAGCAAACACATAGACAAATTGTCTAACAATATGAAATAACAAGCAAGTGTACGGAATGAAAAATCAGTCTAAATGAATGAAAAAACAAAAAAGTGGGCTTTTGTTTATAGTCGTTAGCTCGACTTCTTCCATGCTGGAGCTAATTTAGTTTGAGGTTACCAGCCTCCTCTGTCCCCATGGTCACTTGTGAGCGAGAGTAGGTGTAGAGTGGATCGGTGTGTGCTGCAATATAATTTCTAGTGTCAACCTGTGCGGGAGAATATGATGTGGTGACAGCTTGTAACTCGCGTTTCTCACCGCAAACCTGTATAGTACATGTACGACCATAAAGATCGACTATCATGCGAGTAGCCTTGATGAATGGGCGCCCAAGAAGCAGCATGTCCTTGTCCATCTCTTTGATCTTCACCTGCGGTGACTCAACAACCACGAAATCAGTCATAAACACATCTCCTCCAACGGTTACTGGGACATCTTCAACAACTCCCATGCATTTGCTCCGAGTAAAATTAGCCATGGTCACAAAGCATCTTCTCGGTTCTAGACCCTTCAGGTTGAGTTCCTCATAGGTCTCGAATGTCATCAAGTTAACTGCAGCTCCAGTATCAATAATACCTGTAACCTCAGAAGAACTGCCCATCCCGACAACCAAATCAAAACTGCTTGCATCGCTTCTCTTCCTTTTGGATTATCTGAGTTGGTCCTGCATTCGCCTTCTCTTCTTGAATCGCAGGGCCAGATGTTATTACCTATCTTGCTTCCTGTGCCGGTGCTGCCTCAACTTGGGAAACCACCTTATCATGGTTACAAGTGCAAGTCATAATAACGGTCTTAACTACTCCTGGCTTGTCAAAAACTACCTCCATAGCAAGTATTCTGTTATTCTCCACAGTCGCGGGGAGTTTACCCTTCTCTCTTTGTTGGAAGGCGCCTACTAAGTCACCAAGAGTCTTCTCTAACCTCTTCTGCGATTGCTCAATGTTCTCAAACCTCTGGTCATTCTTGGCTTGATTCCGCTATGCTTCTGCCCAGAACCTCTCTGATCTCTCCATGTGAGCTCTAATCTCCTGATTAGCGTTTCCCTGTGCACTAGTAGGCGGAGCCTGAAACTGCTGTGTTGGACCCTGTTGAAACGGAGCCTGTCGAAACGGAACCTGTTGTGGTGCATTCTCATAGAAGTTTCCTCCATAGGATAAATTGGAACGGTCGGGGTTGAAAGGTTGCACCTTAGTGGCGCCGGCATTCATTCTCGGGTTTGGTTGCCAACCACCACGCTGCCTGTTTTGCACCCAGCAAATGATCTCAGTAGTTGGGTTCTCCCCCATAATCTCAGGAAGTCTACACATACTAGCCCCATGCCCTAAATTACCACACATATTACACCTATCGTTAATTGGAGCCACCGGTGCAGGGATAGTGCCAAGCATCCTCATCTCCTTAATCTGTTCAGCCAATTCAATTGTATTGGGGCCTGGTGTTTGCTCCACGGCTTTAACTTTAGCTTTCCTTAGTCGGCCTCTAGTTCCCTTAAGCTGGGAGATGGCAGCAAGTTTCTCAAAAGCTGCATTCAATGCAGTCGGAGATGCCGTAACGATAGAGCCATCCACGGTCATATCCACGATGTTCTGTGTTTCCCAATCGAGTCTCTCGTAGAACTTGCAGCATAAATCCATCTCACTCAACCTATGGTGAGGGCATTGAGAGAGCAAGTTCAGGAATCGCTCCCTGGCCTCGTAAAAACTCTCATCATTCATCTGCATGAACTTCTCAATCTGAACTCGAAGCTGCCTAGTCTTCTCCACCGGATAGAACTTTCTCATAAAGGCCATGTTATAGATCATCCCAAGTAGCTAGAGAGCCTTCAGGTTGATTCAACAGCCAGCTCTTTGCTTTATCCTGCATACACA
Organism: Plantago major; assembly: GCA_026545765.1. Classification (NCBI taxonomy): domain Eukaryota; kingdom Viridiplantae; phylum Streptophyta; class Magnoliopsida; order Lamiales; family Plantaginaceae; genus Plantago; species Plantago major. The sequence continues at coordinate 64,740,404 of CM048843.1, forward strand.
TGGGAAAGACCTTCTTCCTGATTTCCTCATCAGAAACCGTTACTGAGCCCACAGTAAGCGGAATCCTAGCAATCAGCCCCTCGAACTCTTTGAGAAACCGGATAACATCCTCATTAGCCATCTCATAATACTTAGGCATGTCATGGAAGTGATGAGACTTGATTTCCATGTTCCTAGCCTCGTTAGAGAGCACAACAGCTGATCCCCTAGCCTTAATTTCATCGGGCTGCATATAGTTCCCATAAGTAATCACAGGGGTCTCAACAACACCATTGACTCTGGGAGTATTTTCGTTAGCATCACCCATTTCAACAGCGGTTAAGTTCTGTCTTCGAAGCTGATGGTAGTGTCCATCGATCTCAGGTACTAGAGGTTGCAAAGGTGTTCCTTGCGATCTTGTACCGGGCATAAACCTGCAAAGGTTCTTCTACAAAATCAAAAACCTCAAAAAATCTTAGTTTCTGTTAGTGTAGGAATCGCAGGTAAGTAAAACAAAAACAAATAAAATATTACACCCACATGCTACAGTAGGAATTAAATCCCCGGCAGCGGCGCCAAATTTGATGAGCTCAAATTATACTCTAAAAAGCAATTAGAGAATAAGATGTAGTTGTAGACTAAAGCCTAACTCGTAATCGATCTCTAGGGAATTAATTAAGCTACGTAGCAGTGAGAGTAAACAGATACTTGAGAGTAACAATTTGATTAATGGTTTGTTTATACTTCTAACTAGTTTAATTAAAGCTAAGATTACAATTAACAATGAGAGAAATATGAATACAGTAGCAAGATCCAATTATGCTAATTCGAACTAGGGATAACACTCATATTTGTCACACGGTCGTTGTACAGAAAATCAATCAATTCGATTCAACCAATTGTTCTTAGAAAATATTATACTGGAGAAATCGTGAGTCGTCAATTCACGATCCTTAAAGATGAACAATTTAGAGAATTTAATACGGACTTATCGAATTGAAGGTTTATACGAAGATTTAATACGAGACTAACCTATATGAGTGCTTTGATAAACCCTAGAACGAATATGCATAATCTTCACATACTACTGTATTCAAAGGTGTTTAGCTACTCATAATTGATAATTGCATGCAAAGATTCATGGTAATAATCATGTGAAACATAGATGAAAAACTCGCATGCAATAACATACAATTCAATCAATGAGAATAAAGAACGAATTGTAAAGAACAAAGCAATGGAGAAATCAATAACAATAATCTTGATGAATAAAATCAAAGAATAACCAAGCTCCAAAGATGTCTCAATGTTAAAGTCTGAATCTAGGAGCTTTTCTCTCAAAACTAGGTTAAAAGAAGTATGAATGAAAAGGAATCAAAATTCTAATCTAATAAGGAAATTAAAATTAATTTTGCGTCGTTCGCCGCGGCGGACGAAATAGCTCGCCGCGGCGAGCCTTCTTAATCGCATTGTATATTCAGCTCGCATAATCTCGCCGTGGCGAGCTTTAATCTTCAAACAGGAGCATCACTCTTAGAATCTCGCCGCGGCGGACTGATTTCCTCGCCGCGGCGAGCCATGCTGGAACATCCAATGCCAAGCTCGTAAAATCTCACCGCGGCGGACCGAATCCCTCGCCGCGGCGAGCCATTCTAACCAGCTTGTCTTCAAACGGCTCAAAAGACACAGATTTCTACAAAACACCAAAGCGTAAAAACGAAATAAAAAGACTACAAAACTAAAGACAAAGACTCACAAAGATCGCTAAAAAAGACCAAATGAGACGTTAGAATATTGTCTCATCAAGATTCTTGCAGAGGCCAATGGTGAGGGAAAGAACTCCAGTAGAGCTTCCACTCTTCCCAGTTCAGCCGACCTTTGCTTTAAAGACATACCATAGAAGGAACCGGTTGGAAACAGTAAACCCAATATCTTTGCAGATGAGTGTTATGATAGATGCGATGAGGATCACACTTCAGAGGGACGAAATAAAGAACAATCGTCTGGACCATCTGGACCCCCATACTGTGAGGCTTTATCCGTTTTACCACACCCCTCTGGTGTTTCGCTTTCCACAGACGGCAACAACAATCTCTATGAGATACATGAACAGTGTCTTCAGAAGGATACTAGGGGCACAAACTCGCCATCTGCTCTCTGTACATCCTTGGGACAATGGAGTGGCCATACCATCCTTGCCAGTTCCTCTGAAAGACGTCCATGTAACACTGAACAACCTAAGGATTCCTGTGACCAGGAACCCAACAATCAATCAAGCTCTGATGAAGATAGTTCCATGGAATATAAGAGGCGCAGGTGGTAGGGTGAAGAAGGAAGTTCTGAGAGCCCTAATATATGAATATCGTCCACTGATGATGATTGTTATGGAGACCAGAATGTTGTTTGCAAATTCTCTAAGGGTTGTGGGTACGATGGGATACACAAATCATCATATCATTCCTCTTGCCAACGACATACCACAGATTGGGGGATTTTGGTTTCTTTGGAATACTGCGGAGGCGGATGTGCTCTTGCATGAAGCTGGTGATAGGGTTGCTCATTTTCGCATCAAACCAATGCCTCCAATCAGCGTTCCTCCTCATTACCTGAACCTGGCAGCAGTCTACAACTACCCCAATCAAGCTCAACAACACCAGGTTTGGACTAATCTCCACAATTATAGTCGTTCTATTTTGGATCCTTGGCTTGTTTTAGGAGATTTCAATAATTTTCTTCATCCGCATGAATAACTTTGGGGGGGGGGGGGGGGTAGAACTAATTGGAATAGAATTAATAAGTTTAGCTCCTACTTATTTGATTGCAATCTTGAATCTTGGTTTTTTCGGACCTAAGTTTATGTGGAGTAACAAAGATTATGGACCGCATTTTATAACTATCCGGTTAGACCGTGCTTGTGCGAATAATGATTGGTTGAACCTTTTCCCGAACACCACTGTTCGTAATCTCCCCTTAAAAACCTCGAATCATAAAGCTCTTGTGGTTGACACCAACGCTCAATCTAATCAACCTCATAAGCTTTTCCGTTTTGACAATGTTTGGATGCATAATGATAAATTTAGTAATTGCCTTTCGACCTTTTTGGATAACCAAACTAGTTCTGACCTTTCTTGGCCGGATCTCTGCCTTAAGCTGAAAAATGACATTCCTTCTTGGAATCTCAATAATCTACATGATATTAACGTAGAGATTAAAAAACATAACAAAAATCTTGTGCATTTGGAGAACATTGTACATCGAAACCCGATCAGATTTGGCCCAATCCTTGAAAACACTAAAATCAAGTTATTGGACATCGACAAAACCAAGAGAGATTTTTGGGCCCAAAGATCCAGAAGAAACTGGCTTATGTTTGGGGACGCTAATACTCGGTTCTTCCGTGCTTATGCCACTAACCAAAAACGTCAAAATTTTACACATGGAATCAAAACGACTTCGGGCCTTTGGACCACCAATCAAGATGAGCTTATTCTGGAATTTGAAAATTTTCTCAAAAATCAAGCTCGAACAAATCAATGCATTTTGGCCCCTTTTGTTGACCTTAAAACCCCTGTGTTGTCGGACCACCAAAGCACTGATTTGGTTAAGGATGTCACGGACCAGGAAGTGTGGGAGGCAGTACAAGATATTGGGCCTGATAAAGCCCCAGGCCCAGATAGTCTCAATGCTAAATTCTACCAGACTTATTGGGACCAAATTGAGCCCACCGAAAATACTAAAAGCTTTTTTAAAGGAATTTGGGACCCACAATAATCCCAAAGAAACCAAGCAATTCCGCCCTATTAGCCTCTGCAATGATTCCTATAAAATTATCTCAAAAATTCTGGTCAATCGTTTGAGAAACACCTTAAATGACCTAATTTCTCCCTTTCAGGATGCTTTTGTCCCGGGTCGGTTGATAACGGATAATGTAATGATGGCCCATGAACTTCTCCATACTTTGAACAAAAAAAAAAAGAAGTCCCAACAATTCTACTTTGGTCTAAAACTCGATGTGGAAAAAGCCTATGACAGACTTGAATGGGACTTCTTAGAGTTAACCCTTCACAAATTCAATTTCCCACAAACCTTTATCACCTGGATTATGTCGTGCGTTAAAACCCCCACTTTCCAGGTTAAAGTCAATAACTGCCTTTCCGGAGTTTGGACCCCTTCCAGAGGTATCCGTCAAGGAGATCCCCTTTCCCCGTACCTTTTCATCCTCTGCCAAGAACTCTTCGTTCACCTACTAATTAAAAATTCCAACTCCAAGCTTCTCCAACCCCTCATAGCTAGTAGAGGGGGGCCTGAAATTCCTATCCTTTGCTTCGCCGATGATTGCTTAATGTTCTTAAAAGCTAACAAAAGTTCTGTCACCAACCTCAAGCACTACTTAAATACTTATGAACAAGCTTCTGGCCAAGCAATATGTTGGAACAAGTCCAGAATTCTTTTCCCCCAAACACCCCTCCTAACCTCAAATGTTTTATCTCTAGCAATCTGGGGGTCGTCAGAGAAAAAATAAAGGACAAATACTTAGGAATTCCTTTCCTCCTGGGAAAAAAGAAGATGGATTTCTTTGACGGTATTATTGATAGAGTGGTCAATCACATTAACGCTTGGTATACCAAGCTTCTCTCTTTAGCAGGACACTCCACTCTTATCAATGTTGTGACCAATACTATCCCTTGTTATACAATGTCAGTGGTCCAACTTCCTAAACATACCATCAACAAAATTGATGCAATAAACAGAAATTTTCTTTGGTGTGCTAAAAAGAGGCAAAAAAATAAAGCTAGGATCAAGTGGACTACTGTTTGCAAACCCAAAAGAGATGGAGGTCTTGGTATCAGGAACTTGGCCTATCTTAACCAAGCTTTCCAGCAAAAACTTATCTCGAACTTGGCACAAGAAACCAACTCCCTCTGGTCAAAACTTTATAAAATGAAGTATTTCCTCAATGGCTCTATCTGGGATGCTGAAGCAAAATCGGGACATAGTTGGTTTTGAAAATCTTTGATAAAACAAAAAAAAAACTCTATGGCTAAGTTCATTGGAATTCTCATCAGGAATGGCGAAAAAATGACTTTCTGGACTGGTAATTGGCTCAAAAATAAAACCCTTTCTGACTACTCCAATTCGATTGAAGATCTGGATTTAAAATTAGTGAGCTAATTACCGACAACGGCTGGAATCATAGGAAAATCTTTTATTTACTTCCTAATGACATTGCTTCTGAAGTTATTGGTATTCCCTTACCCATCATTAGGAAGGAAGATGAAATCTTTTGGCCTTTTGAGAGTAATGGAAAGTTCTCGATCAAATCTGCTTATAACAACCTTATTAAAGAAAATACTCAACTTCCTGCGTGGCCTTGGCATGTAATCCTGAAACTCAAAGTTGTGCCACGAATTGCCCACTTTCTCTGGCTCACCATTTACGATAGACTACCTACCTTCGACGAACTTCACAGAAAGGGCATAATTGAAAGCAATACCTGTCCTCTGTGTAAAGATGAGCCAGAAACAATTCTCCACACTTTCTTCTGCTGCAGAGCTTTTATCAGATTTAGATTACATTTTGTGGAGGATTGGATTAAGTTAGCTAACAGCTTCCCAGGTATTTTCTTTAGCATTAAAAATCTTGAAAAACAAGGGTTGTTTGCTATGCTTTGTTGGACTATCTGGAAAGCAAGAAATGAGTTTATCTATTCTCAACAAGCTATTAGTCTTTTTCAAATGAATAAATGTTTCTATGATAATAGACTCCATTATCAGAATAGAAAAGATCCTAGCTGCAGACCACGCCTCATCCTCTGTAAATGGATCAAGCCAAACTTCAATCAGGTGTGCCTTAACACTGATGGGTCTGCTATTAATAACCTGGGTCATGCGGGTATTGGGTGCGTGTTTAGGAACTATGAAGGCAATGTTATCTATCCGCACTCGAGTTATATAGGTAAAACGGATAACAACACGGCAGAGGTTTTGGCAATAAGGAAAGGATTGGAAATTGCTAAAGAAGAAGGCCAACATTATCTTACAATCCGACTCTAACTATGCTATTCTATGTGTTAACAGGGAAACGGAGCAAGCGGCCTTCCACAGGGCAATAATCCATGATATCCATATCTTAGCCCAACAAGTCAATGTGCATGGTGGAGGCCTCTTTTGTCTATCGGGAAGCCAACAGTGTAGCTGATGCTCTTGCAAAAAAAGAAAGTGCTTCACATATGGAGTTTAATGCCTTAGACTCCCCCGCCCCTTCTTTTGTATCACCTAGGTTATTTCTACAAGAGTGAGACTTTTGCCCACCTTGGATTTTGAGTGATGTAACTAATGACAAACTCGAATCTAGACCTAGACTGATAAGGAACCTGGATAGGGCTTTAACACCACTTTGATTTGCTATCTAATTTACTTTAAAAAAAAAAAAAATGTTATGTTTTAAAGATGGTTTCTGGTATAAGGGATCAGGGTTTCTAACCTCAAAATTTATGTTACTCCAAACAAACAAAGAAATTGCAAGTATCATTGACATTGAGCCGACATATATGGCCAAAAAGGTATTGAATTCCTATTTCCTTTCTGCATAAAAAGGAAGTATATATAATTCTAGATTCTGATGCTAATTGGTAATTTCTTGACGGGAATGTTTACACAAGTTCTTCACAATATATTATCCTGTGAAAAAAATCAGCAATATTATTACTCAAAACGTCAGTACTAATAATAAAATCTTTTTTATGTGAGAACAAACAATATTAATAACATAGACACTTAATTGTTAACAGCAATAATTTTTGACAAAATAGTTTCGTCTTTAATTAAGTTATTGAAACTCGGTTTCCCTGTACAAATGTTTATTACTTAAGCCTAATTAAACTCGTATAATTAGAATATGTATACGTCGCTTCAACTCCCTTGATAACAAATTAGACTCTGTTTTATTCAACTGAAAACTTATTGATTCGATTCGATTCTCTTAGTTATATTTTATCTACAATTGATTCGATTCGATTCGATTCGATTAAAAAATTGCAATTGAAGATTACATATCCTTAATTATGGAAAATGGAATGTTGTACTCGTGCAGTAATTGTTAGCTTCTTCTAGTGTATTTGGTATCAAGTAAGGCCTACAATACTCAAAAAACGTGATAATTGTCATGCGTCCAAAAACAAAACAAGTCACGGCTTCTATGCACCTAGTCTTTCCTATATAAGCCCCTTCACAAACAATCCACATATTGACATAAACCCACACACTATATCAATTCATAACAAAAGATCCATTAAAAATCGCAAAATACACTTTGAAAAATGACAATCCCAATAGAAACCAATGCTATACTCAAACCATCCCAAGAAGTGGTCGTCCTGATGGTACCCTTCCCTCTCCAAGGCCACCTCAACCAGCTCCTCCACCTCTCGCGCCTCATCTCCGCCCACAACCTCCCCGTCCACTACGTATCCACGACCGTGCAAAACAACCAAGCACGCTCCCGTTTTGACCCCAAAGGCCTCTCCAAAGTGGTATTCCACGACGTGTCAACGATATCATACCCTTCCCCTCCACCCAACCCGAACTCTCCCATCAAATTCCCTTCCCACCTCCAGCCCCTAATCGATGCGACCTCCCTTCTCCGTAACCCCGTCAGGGACCTCATAGCCAATCTTTCATCCTCCAGCCGGCGAGTCGTGATAATTCACGACTCGCTAATGGGGTCCGTGGTTCAGGATTTCGTGCACTTTACGAATACGGAGACGTACACTTTCCATAGCATATCGGCCTTTTCGATTTTTCTCTTCTTATGGGAGAAGTTGCGAAAACCGTTTCCGATTGATCCAGTGATGTTTAGGGACATTCCATCCCTGGAAGGATGTTTCACTCCAGAATTTATCAAGTTTGTTGGAAATCAGCATGATTACATGAAGTTGAATTCTGGTAGGATTTATAACACATGCAGGGTGTTAGAAAGTCCTTTTCTAGACCTTTTGGCAAGGCCTGAGATTACTGGCAGAAAGAAACAGTGGGCTCTGGGACCCTTCAATCCTGTCAATATATCAGGTAACCACTTTACATTTCATCTAAAATTTTCAAATCAATATCACAAGCGGCCAATTTCAACCCTCATATAGTACAATCAAATTCAGGTTGGTAGTGAACAGAAATTTTGATACCATAAAATATCATATCTTATTTAAAATCTCCAAGTTGTAAAGTGGTGTACGTAATCTAGTGATTTAGTATATTATTCACAAATATTTCTTGATTATAGTACAAACTAGACATCAAAATCCCTTCAAATTGGAGAATTTCCTGCTAGAAACTGACTTTTTGAATTATATGTTTGACAGTAGGTAATGAAAGGGTTAGCAGAGGATCAAGTGAGAAATGCTTGAAATGGCTAGGAAACAAGCCTCCGAATTCGGTGATTTTTGTGTCTTTTGGAACAACAACTTCACTGCCAGATGAACAAATCAAGGAATTGGCAATTGGATTGGAAAGAAGTGAGCAGAATTTCATTTGGGTTTTGAGAGATGCGGATAGAGGAGATGGTCTGGAGAATTTTAAGAAAATCAACAATTTGCCACCAGGGTTTGAAGAGAGAGTGAAGAATAGAGGACTAATTGTGAGAGATTGGGCACCTCAGTTGCAGATATTGGGACACTCGTCTACGGGTGGATTTATGAGTCACTGCGGGTGGAATTCGTGCATGGAGAGTATTTCAATGGGCGTTCCAATCGCAACCTGGCCAATGCACTCGGAACAACCAAGGAATGCGGTCTTGGTTACCAAAGTCTTGAAAATTGGGTTGGTTGTCAAGGATTGGGAGAAAAGATATGAGGTGGTGAAAGGTTCCGTGGTCGAGAGGGCCACGAGAATGTTGATAGCGTCTGGAGAGGGGATTGCTATGAGGAGGAGAGCAGCCGAGTTTGCTGGTGCTGTTAGGAATGCAGTGGCAGAAGGTGGTGTCTCTCGTGTAGAATTGGATTCTTTCATTTGTCATATAACAAGGTTGAATTGAGGGAATCATTTATTAGATGTTAAGTGCATAACCAATCCTTACACCTGTTGATAAAATGTATGGGATCTTAACGGTTATCTATAACACCTAATAAACTTAGTATTTGATTGTAAGATTCAATTAATCTATCTCATTTGTATCTTACTTTGGTATATATAAGAATGTAAAGCTGATATGTTAATAAGGTGAATTAAATCAATGTCTTGTAATCCCTTTGTCCGGTCAATAAATTTTAATTTTATTTTTTTGAGTTGGTTTTAGTGATAGGTAATTACGTCTATAAAAGGATTTGAAAGTGATACTAAATAAAGTTCAATTTCAGAATATAAAATGTTCATTAATAAACATTAGCCAGTTTAATTTAGTTTTTAAATGTTATATGTTCATTTAAAATGAGCTATTAGCACCCTATTAATTTAAAAAGATAATGTCCCACGTTAAACTTCTGATACTTTTTCCCCTCGATCTAGTTACAAACTAATTTAGAATTATTTGGGCAAAGTTACTAGGGCTATCTTGTACAATCTTCTTTTGAGGTCCCAATGTACAATACTTGATTTTTCTAAATTATAAAAGACACTATACCAACTAGTATAAATAAGGAAAAAGACACTATACCAACTAGTATAAATAAGTAGTGTGTTATAATACACTTGGGATTGGGGAGAAGAATTTGGCATCTTTTTTATGAAAGTGAACATCAGACCTGATTATCAACAACTTGACCAGATGGACACACTTGACAATCCAAGTTGTTCATTTGATGGAGATAATTGGCTTATATATCTGTTAAAATCATACAGTGGATAAATATTGTTCCTCACACGGGCAACATCTATCTACTCCTTTGGTCCCAAAATAATAGGGACATTTCACTCCATTCTTCATCCGTCCCAAAATCTAAGACGTTTATATTATTATGTATTAGTTTATTACCATTTTAACACATTTACACATAGTACTTGAACAATGATATTAATAAGGGAAGTTTTTTAAAAATATACCACAGAGACACATCCGTTTTATATATTGTGATAGCGATGTATTTTTTGTATCTTCTGTGATATTCTTATCCGGAAGATATCTTGGTCATTTTTTCTCCGATTAATGATTGTATTATACGTCAAGGGAGTATCTTATCTTGTAGTACCTCACGTGCTCGACACGTGTCAGCTCGTGGTTCAATTTCAGAAATTATTTTGAAAGAAATATATAAAAAAAAAAAGAAATTCAAAAAATACATACCATTGTGTCAAGCGTGTGAGATACTCCCGGCGCGTGTAATACAATCACCAAATCCGAGAAAAAAATGATCGGAGTATGTCTTCTGGACAGGTATCAATTGTGTAGTATACAAAAAATATATAGCCATTGTATAGTATATAAAATAGATGTGTCTCACTCTGTGGTATATTTTAAAATGTTTGACCATATTAATAACCAAAAACATATAAACCAATATTAATTAATTATTATTGGTATTGTAGTTAAATGAGGAAAATTTTACTTAAATGTGTGTATAGTTAAATATTCCTATCATCTTGGAAACGTAGTATTTAATGCATGGGATAGGCTTGCCGAATCATAGAGGTGCATTCATCCTTTGTCGATTGCGTGTGGGAAATTTGAGGTGCATGACGTTTACTTCTTTCTTCCTTCTCAAACTTGAAAACTACTCTAGTAGATATATTTATGTTTTATTAATTGAGTAAGTGATGGAGATTGGTTTTGCAGAATATATATATATATATATATATATATATATATATATATATATATATATATATATATATATATATATATATATATATATATATATATATATATATATATATATATATATATATATATATATATATATATAAATCATCATTTTCTTGTGGTTTATTCTAATGCACGTTGCTGTCAATTGCATAAGGAAAACGTTGATAAATTTTAAAGAAAGAAGTCGTTGAAGCCATTACACAAAATGAGTTTGATTTTTGAGAGAACTTTGGTGTTAAAGTTTCATTGTATATCCCACATTGTTGGTGATTTTAGTGTCATCAACTCATTTTAGTAGTAATGTGATTTACAAGAGACCTATGCGATTTCACGTTAAGGTTCGGGACGAGTTCGAGTAGTGCGGAGTGCACGCTTGATGAGCTAACGAGTTATCGACCGCAAATACGAAGCGGTCGAGGTGCGCTTATGGGGTCGGAGCCTACAAGTCTTGGCGTGCCCTTTTTGGGAAATTCATATTCGTTATTAAATGTTTTCCCATGATTCTGGATAACAGTTAATTCTGGATAAGTTTAGAAACCCCTCAACCGCCGGACTGCTTCGACTTTGTACTTTACAAATTGGAGGATTCGGTCTCCAGAACGAATATACGAAAATCTTACATCCTCTCTATTTTCTGATCGAAATTCATATAGCCTGAATTAGATTGTCTTCTTGGATTATCCCCGCAAGGAATTCGTGTAACCCAGGCTGTAAATTGGGTCGAATTATCTTGTTCGGAAAGTGACTACACGATCCATAGAAGATTTCCAGGATTATCACCACCCAAATAATTCCAACACACATTTACTCCGAGTCTATACTAACATGGTCCATAACTAGACACAAGTGGTAGAATTTTCTAAACTTTATAAATGTTGATCAACATACCGATAATTTCAAAAGCTTGCTATCAACTAATTTACCAAATAATTAATGTAAATGAAAATATACTAGGTTATCAATTTTTCATTTGAACCAACCACCGACAGGACATACAAATTTATGTTAATGAAATGAATTTACACTGAAACATGTGAAAATAAATTTATTTTAAGGGGGGTGGGTAGGCAGAAAAGTTATTTCCGTAGAAATATGTGAATTAAATATTATCTTAGTAAATAAGATTTTAATAGTGGGTGGGCAACTCATTGAAAAAAAAAAAAATTATTTAGAAGCCCATGGTCCATGTTAGGAAGAAAATGAATTTTGTTTCGGAAGTGATGAAGACGAATACTCCTATATGGGTAAATAATTAATACCCAAGAACTTCGGTATTTTTTTTTCCGATTTCTCGTTGGTATCCGCTACATGCAACTAATTCAACCAAGTACTGTCGGACCCTTTTTAAGGGGGGCGGCTCTCCCAGCGGTGTTTTTTACATCCACAAGGCTATAAATCTTAGGAAATAAAGCTACCTAAAAATCAGTTCCCAGAACAAAGGTTGATGGAGTAGTAAGAGAGCTTACTAATGTAAGATATGTTCCAGAGTTAAGAAGGAATTTAATCTCTCTTGGATTAATGGACACTAAGAGATACTCATTTGGTTCTAAGAATGGAGTATTACAAGTGGTGAAAGGATCACAAGTAGTGATGCAGGGAATTAAGAAGAATGTGTTGTATTTTCTGCAAGCTAAACCAGTGATATCTGAAGTTAATGCTGTAACAATTGCTAATAATACTCTCTTGTGGCACACTAGACTTGGTCACATTGGTGAAAAGGGGTTGAAAGAGTTATGTAAGCCAGGTGTTTTAGATGGAGATAGCATTAGTACACTAGGATTCTGTGATCAATGTGTGTTGGGAAAGTCTAAGAAACATTCCTATGGAACTGGTAAAGATATATCAACTGAGAGGTTAGATTATGTTCACTCTGATCTTTGGGGTCCAGATCACACACAAACTAGAAATGGAGGCATATATTTTCTTTCACTGATTGATGACTACACTTGGAAAGTGTGGGTCTATGTTCTGAAATCAAAAGATGAAGCATTCATTAAATTCAAAGAATGGTTTACGGAGATGGTAAATCAAACTGGAAAAACTCTAAAGTGCCTGAGAACTGACAATGGTTTAGAGTTACTGTCTAAAGAGTACAATGACTTCTGTAAAGAACATGGTATAGTGAGACATAGAACTACACCCTACAATCCATAGCAGAATGGTATAGCTGAGAGGATGAACCGCACCCTTCTAGAAAGAGTCAGATGCATGCTTATTGGTTTAGGACTATCTAAGAGTTCCTGGGGAGAAGCTGTAACTACATCAGCTTATTTGATCAACAGAAATCCATCTTCAGTTATTGATTTTAAGATACCAGAAGAAAGGTGGAGAGGGTCAGTTCCCAACTACACTCACTTCAGACCATTTGGTTGCTTGACTTTTGTTCATATAAGACAGGATAAATTAGCACCAGGAGCTTTAAAGTGTGTTTTCTTGGGTTATCCAAGTGGTGTAACAGGCTACAAGGTCTGGTGCTATGAAGAGGGAAAGCAAAAGTGTATAATCTCAAGAGATATCCTGTTCAGAAAAGATGTCATGCCATTGCTAGATGTAAGCAATAGAGACTCCTGTCATCCAAGCAACTCTGATGTTTTTCTGGGAGGAGATAATATCCAAATTCAGGTGGAGCACATTGAATCTAATGTACCTGCAAATTTGAATAATGATGCAGCTGAAGAGCCAGAAATGAGATATCCCATTCCAAATTCACCTGTTAATAGGAGAGTTGTGCCTAGAGGAAGAGATGCTACAACAACAACTAATCCTGAAGAAGTGGCAAATTATCAAATGAAAAGAGATAGAGTTCCCAGGCAAAGAATAACTGCAAATACTCATGGTGATATGGTATATTTTGCTTTAATAGTAGCAGAGGAGATGAACTGCTATGAGCCTGAAACCTATCATCAAGCTGTCAAATGTAAAGAAAAGCACAGGTGGATCACTACTATTAAAGAGGAAATTCATCCTCTTGAAAAGAATGATACCTGGGAGGTAGTGAATATACCTAAGGGCAAGAGATTAATTGAATGTAAATGGACCTTTAAGAAGAAGATCGGTACATGTAAAGAGAGCATAAGATTCAAGGCAAGACTGGTGGCTAAAGGATTCTCACAGAAAGGAGTTGATTATAATGAGATCTTCACACCAGTAGTCAAACATAATTCTATTAGAATTCTTCTTGCTTTTGTTGCTCAGTACAATCTAATTTTACATCAGATGGATGTCAATACAGCTTTTCTACATGGTAAACCAGAGGAAGAAATATATATGAAAGTTCCAGAAGGTTTACATGTTGAGAGTGAGCATGAGAAAGCTTGTTTGTTGAAGAGATCATTGTACGGGCTCAAACAAAGTCCCAGACAATTGTATAAAAGATTTGATAAGTTCATGATCAAATCTGGTTTTCAGAGATGCAGTTATGATACATGTGTATACTTGAAAGGTAATGATGTCAAGGAGATGACATACCTGCTACTCTATGTTGATGACATGTTAATAGCAAGCAGAAGTGAAGCAGGAATTAAAGAAGTCAAATCACTTCTAAGTACAGAGTTTGAAATGAATGATCTCAATGTTGCACAGAGGATTTTAGGCATGGATATTGAGATTACTGATAAAGGCAGTGTAAAGCTATCTCATAAATCATATATGATGAAAGTGCTGGAGAAATTTAATATGAGAAGTGCTAAGTGTGTATCTACACCAATTGGACAACAATTCAAGCTCTCTCAGGAATTGTCACCTACTACTCAAGAGGAGGTGGAGTACATGGAAAGAGTTTCATATGCAAGTGCTGTGTGGAGTATAATGTACTCTTTGATATGTTGCAGTCCAGATCTAACTCACGCTATGAGTTGTGTGAGTAGATTTATAGATAATCTAGGGCCTGAGCATTGGGAAGCTGCCAAGTGGTTGATGAGATATATATCAGGAGCTTTGTATTATAGTCTAGTTTTCAAGAAACAAGACACAGATCAAGATCCACTGGTAGAGTATGTGGATTCTGACTTTGCAGCCAATGTTAATACTAGAAAGTCTCTGACAAGTTATGTATTTACCTTATATGGTACTGCAATTAGCTAGAGATCAACACATCAGCCTATGGTTGCTTTATCTACCACAGAATCAGATTTTATTGCAATGACAGATGCAGTTAAGGAAGCTATCTGGTTAAAAGGCATCTTAATGCAATTTGGTATCAAACAGGATCAAGTGAAGATACATTGTGATAGCAAAAGTGCTATTCACTTGTCTAAGCATCATTCTTATCATGAAAAGTCTAAGCCCATTGATATCAAGTATCATTTTATAAGAGATGTGATTGATAGAGGAGATGTGAAGATTGTGAAAATCAGAACAGGAGATAATCCTGCAGATTGTTTCTCAAAGTCACTTCCTACACACAAATTCAAGCTTTGTTTATGCTTGATCAATCTGATTTGAAGAGATTGAATAAGGAAAGGGATCTTTACTAACTTGAGGGATAGGAAAGGGAGTTGTTCTAACATCAGGAACAAAAAGGAGGAGATGATTCAATCCATGCTAAGGTGGAGATTTGTTGAGTTATAGCATAAATTGAGTAGTTTTTAAGTCAGGTCAATTATGTTCAACTGGTCTAATGGCTGAGACTTGATATGGAGAAATGAATGTTTGAGATGATTTTGGCGGTTATTACTGTAGCTTGGAGAGGAAACAAAGCCAGCTAGCTTCTGGCGTCAATCTTACGCTACTACTGAGTATATAAGGCTGCTGATAACTGTTTTCTATCATCATTAATTCATATTTTCATCTGTAAACTTGATTCCGGTTGTAATCGAGAGAGAAAGGGAGAGTTACGGAGTTGATTGCCATTGTTGGTCATTCATGTAACCTTGAAACCTTGTGTTAATACGAATCAATTGTTCCTCCGTGGATGTAGGCTAATTCATAGCCGAACCATGTAAATTCTCGTATTATTGTTGATCGATTGTTCGCTTTGTTTGTTCGATTGATCAGTTGGATAGTGTTCTTCGTTTGATCAGTTGTAGATTGAATTGTTGTTGCTTAATTGTTGCTTGAGTCTAACAAGGGTAATGTACCCTTTTTTAGTATTGTATGAAGTTCTATAGGACGGTTAAAAATGACAAATATATGAAGTTATACGGAACGGAGGGAGTAGATTATAAAGTATGTTGAGGGAAAAAAATTAGCTGATAAATAATAATTGAGTTCAAGGTAAATTATAAAAAAAGGTACTTGAATAGAGTTAAAATATATAGTTTATAGGATTGTTATAAATGGTTATAAAAGAAAAGAATTGATGCGTGTAAGAATGAGAAGATGTATTTTGTTTTCTTAAATTTATTTGATTGGTTATAATGTTACTTAATTGATGAGAAGATATTAACATGATTGAAAAATTAAAAAAAAAAAAAAGAAATACTGGAGGATATAAAGAGTTTTATAAATGATGTCGACTTCATATTTTATAAATTTATTTTTAAGAGTTAACATGACAACCAACCACATACGACAAACCATTAGTTTGAAGTAGAATAAATAAATTAATGTTGTCGTTGTACGTTGTCACGAAATCAAATTGTCATAAGTCGACATAAGCACAGTGAAGACTGTTCTGTTAGCAGCATAAGTATATATATTCTATTAGTATTACTCCTAAACTTGACAACATGGTACACGTACTATTGTGTCACGTAATTACAAATAATAAAAGGTACATGAAGTTAGAATTAAAAAATATCATTGTTTCCGATGATAAATTATTGAATTGCCATTTGGAGGTTAGGGTTTGTATCTGTATGAATTGATCTATTTTAATTTAATTGGAGAACAAAAATGGATTATTGTTATTATTTATATTGAATTGTCATTTTTTTAAGTTGAATTAGAGTTTCAGTTTGTATGAATTGATATGTTTTTAAATTAATTGGAGAAAAACGATTGATTTTTTTAATTAAATTAAGTCAAATGTACTATATTATACAAATAATTCATATGTAACTTAAATTAAGTATTCAATTGCAAAACTCCGATAGTTATCTATTATATATTACTTAACACAATACTTGTGTTATACATTTTATATAATGAATGAATTTGTGAGTAAAAAAAGAAAAAATATTTAAAAACAATACTAAAAGGAAGAAACTTACGTCAATATAATTCGAACCATGCATCTTTATCTTAATAAGTGACACTTATTTCGTCAGATTCAAATTGAATAACTAAGTGTGAAATTTAAATTGGATCACAAACTTATCATCCACCTAATCTTTATCATTGTTACATTTAAAGACGTCATTTTATTAAATGTAAAAAAGTAAACAAAAACGTAATCCCCTTTAACCATTTTTCTTCTTATAATTATCATATTTTTCTTATAAATTAATTCAATATAGTATAATAATTAAAAAAATTCACTAAATTTGTAATTCAATTTAAATATTATCCGTTGATCTTACTTATTAAATTTGAATTTGGTATGTACATATGCCATTCTTTAAGTAGAAGATGCAGGGTTTGAATCTCATTGGTCTAGATTTCTCCCGTTTATTTATTCAATTGGAATTTAGTACGTATATGTATCATTGTTTAAGTAGCATATGCAGACTGCAGTGCTCGAATTCCAGTGGTATAAGTTTCTACCTTTTAATTATTATAAATGCATTCTCTTTTTTCAATTATAAATTTACTGGTTTATATAAAAACCCTTAACACTTAAATGCTAGTATTCAATAAGTAACATTATTATTTATTTATATTTCTTAAAAATCGATACAAAATAAATGTCCCAAACATAGTCGATCGGATGGAGTTAAAGAGTAATTTAATTTGGTCATCTGGAAAATGACCTCAGTGTAATGATCACTTCAAACTTTTCATGTCGACGCCGCCTCCATGTTGCCACAGAACATGAGACCTGGAATCAATTCTATGTCTGGACAAATAATTTTCAGCTATTGCGATATAGGACAAACAACTTTAACCTACTTTTCCGGGAATATTCGCACTTTAACTTTTTACAGTCAAACTTTTACAACTTTAATTATGAATTATTTTTAAACCGTAATGTAAAATGTTCAATTTTTTTTATATAATGAAACTTTAGCCCAATTTTTTTTATATAATGAAATTTTAGGGGCTAAAAATTTGTTGACTATTACTTATCAAATCTTGCTCTAAAATATGGTTTGCTTTTGTAGTCCAAATGATCCCATACCAGGACGTATCTAGAATAATAGTAAGTAGTGAAATAATTTCATTATATAATTTAATTGAACATTTTACATTTACGGTTTAATATTAATTCGTAGTTAAAGTTTTAGAAAAGTTTGATTGTAAAAAGTTAAAGTGAAAAATTATTTTCGGGACGGAGGAAGTAATATATAAATGATTAGCATTACCTTTTGGGAAGGAGTTTTATGGAGTACTAATTATTGATTCTTTATAACTTTATGGATTAGTATCTACTTTCAAAATATAATAGTAGAATTTCATAAATTATTTCAGATGGAAATTACCACATAAGCTCTAAGCTCTCGTTAACATTATATAGGTTATAAGGTTGATACACTTATTTTCAACTATTCTCTACTTTAACTGAAGTTGAGGTACCCCTAAAAAAATAAAAGCTTATTTTAAAAAATAAACATGTTATATGAACAAATAATTATTAGCTTATAAGAGAATTGATCTAATAAACTTGTTCATGTAGCCTATTGACAGGCATTTGAAAAATTAAATATCGTTGTAATCAAGCTTTTCTCCAAATACTCGCAAAATTTTTAATTTATAAGTCAGAATCCTACAATTTCATGCAGACAAGATTAGTGAAGCGAAAAGTTGACTCGAGATGTCGTTCTCCACAGATACTTAGCATAAGAACTAACAAGCAAAGACACAAAGTTGAACTGAAGTATTCTCAAGTGCAAAATTGTAAACAAAGTTCTTGGTGGTTGTTTTAGGATACGTGCTACAAGGATCAAGTCATAGTTTGTTGGTCCAGATAACGGTAAAGTAAAAGATTGGGGAGGGGGGGGGGAATAGTCATTTCAAACTTTTGTCGATAAAACAGTTTCTCAGATATATGTGAAGGTATCTGATACTTATAATCGGAAAGCGAAAGACTTTTGTGATAAGTGCACGTGCTCAGCAAGCTATACGGTGTGTAAATACTCAGCAAGCAATAATTAAGCGATAAGTAAAGTGCAGTAAGTAAATAACACAGTGTTTATATTGGTATCTGAAGGTGGCGTAATCCCTCAACTAATCCACTCGCCCTTTCTCAGGACTTGAATCCACTATGATAAGAAGTTGAGTTCCCCTTACAAAATCCTATCTCTTGATCCCTTTTACACTAGGTTCCCAACCAAGTGTTCCCCTGAGTTATTCCCCGGCTTTCTCATCCAAGTACTTCCTCTACTCAGTAACCTTTGAGCTATTACTTAGTTTCCCAAACTAAGTACTTCCTGTGCTCAACGCCTATTTGGTGTTGGTTATGGTAGTTTGTCAGATGAGCTAGCTCTTATAACTTATTCTATGTCAGAGAGCTCTATAGAATCAATCTTACTTAATACACTTCACAGTGTATGGTAAGTTGTTCTTTACTGACCCAAGTCTTGATGTTGATCAAAAGAATGAATCTTAGATATCAGTTGCAACTTTATACTTGGATTCAATTTTTTCACAATATGCAATTCTTGTTTAAGGATCATGACACTTAGAATTCTCGTGCTACTTAGAATTCAAGAGTTTTAGTCGCAACAGAAAGCTTGAGAGTAAGTAGGTAGAAGGTTTATATGCTTGAAAGTATATCGCAAGTGATGTTCAGTCTAATGTGTGTTTTCAAGCATTCTAAGTGGTGATATTTATAGTTAAAAATCATGCCGTTTGAATAGTATCCGTTAGGCACAATGTAATTCAAACTATTGATATCTGAAGATAGTACGGTAGTGAGCTTTGTCTCTTTACAGAGATTTTCTCTTTTGCTCAAACATCTCTGTCTGCGTAATAAATGCACTATACTATTTTTTGTCCTGTAGGCTCAACAATGCAAAGCTATCAAAGGCTTTGCATATCCTTACTTAGTGAGCTTTGGGTATCAGAGACCTATTGAAATACTTGTCTTCCAAACACACTTAATTTCTTCAAGTTATCTGAGCCAAGCATTCTGAGGAGACATTTTTCCTTAGTCTTCAGCAATCTTGTGCAGTCTCTTGATCTTCAATAATGAGTTCCTTCTGCTGGATGCTTGCTTCTTGGTCTTCTTCAGTGATATAAAAATTACAATTTGAGACCTAACATCCTATACAAGATTTGCTAGACTAACATAATCAGTAAGTTTCCTCTTTTACAATGTTCAAGTGAACTAAGAGTACTAATTACCTTTCTGGACTAAGATAACTCATTAGGGTTTACTGATCAAAATCTAAACAGAATAATAACAAATTTCTCCCTTTTTGATCAGTCATCTATGACTATCTGAAAACCTATCATGAACTGGATGAGGAAACAATCCAACACTTAAACATTTCTTATGATCTTTCAATTCATTTATTTAAGTGCAGAAAGTAAACATCAACCAAATCACAAGGTGTGATCTTTGCTGACAAGTTATCTTTTTATAGAATGATATCTGAGAGTAGGTTCATCAGATAAAGTACATTTTGAGTACATAGATAACTTTTACAGAATAAGCTTTAAAGTACAATCAGCAAAAATCGAAAACTACACAAATTTATAGGACAACAGGAAGTTCCAAGTTCCAAGTGAACATCCTATAAGTTGGTCTTCAAGTCTTCATCTTCAGCTCTTTTGAAAAACCCTATCACCATATTTCTTAACATCTTCTGAGTATTCAGGGATGTGTGTTCTGACTCTCATTTCAGCATTCCTTGTAGCTAAATCATTCTCCTTGTAAGATTTGGTGTGTTGGTTTTTGATCATGTTTTTGATCCAAAGGTACTAGCCCATTTCCAGACATGTTCCAACTGCTCTTCAGTGGGTTTGTAATGACCATATATCTCTCTCAGATATGCTAGGTCTCCCAGGTATTGATCATTGGTCAAGTAGAATGACTCATAACGTTCAACTTGCAGCTTTGTTCTTGACCCAAATGCATCTTCAACTATGTGCACATCATCTGGTCTGTGATAAGGACATTCTTCAGATAGGTCTTTCACTTTAGCTGTATGTCTGACTTCTATTTCAAAGTCTAGCCATTGCTTGACTCTATCTTTAGGCATTAAATATTGTTTGCCTTTTCTCCATGCCATCATCTGTCTATAGATGGGTACTGGTAGTCCTCCCTGATTGACTAGAAGATTTTTAAATTCAAGTATCCAGTAGCCATTCTTCTAATGAATACACTGCCAAACAGTGGGATCATAGTCATCAACCTTGACATACTCAATTAGAGCATCTTTAGGCTTTGGTGGTAGTATTCTACCAAACTTGATATCCCTTTCCTTTTTTCTCTTCTATTTGGAGTTCTCTCTTTTCATTATGTGGTCTTCTGATGGAGTACCTTGCTGAATGGACTTGGTGTTGCCCGAAGGTGTCCTAGCTGCTAGAGGAATTGCAGCTATTTGGTTCAAACATGCTGCTCAGATTTCTCTTCTTGTGAAGAGAATTTTTGTCTTCATCATCATCATCATCATCATCATCATCATCATCATCGTCATCATCATCATGACCACTAGTTCCTTGCAGCTATCATCACCAGTCTTCCTTCTCTTTTCAGACATCTCTCCTTCTTCCTCTTCAGAGTCTCTTTTCTTTCTTCTCCTTGAGCTCTTGGCAGCTGTTGAAGGTTTCTGAGATTTTTCCCTAGATCTTGTAGTTACTATCTACAACTCTTGACTTGGGGTTGTGGTTTGGGCTTCTTCAGGATACATCTTTTCTTTGCCCTTACCTTTTACTTTCCTTGTACTTTCCCTCTTAGTCATAGGAGACTGATCAAAACTACTTAGGAGTTTGGCATAAGATTCTGACAGAGAGTCAAAATTCTTCTGTAGAACAATGTAAGCTTTAGTGAGTAGTTGCATCTCTTTTCTGAGTTCAGCATTATGCATTTCAATCCCAGTTTCCTTATTTGTCAAATGGGAAACTTCTGCAACTACTTGCTGGATCTTTGAAGATGCAAAGCTAGCATTGTCATATGCAACCTGCATGGTCTTGCCATCCAAATCTTTTACCATACCAAGATCTCTATGCTTTAGAAACAAAGAAGAGGTTCTCTGCGAAAGTATTTCAGCAAACTTGGTGAATTCTGGTGGCACAGATTCAGTGACCTCCTTGTATTGAGTCTCCAGTTCCTGCATTAATTTAAGCATTGTCTTGGAGCGATGCTCATAATCAGTTGTATGCACTTTAGGAACTTTGTTGTAGATGGTGGGAGCTAGGATGTTTCTCTTGAGATGTGACACAATTGTTTGAGGATCTTTAACAGGAAACTTAGGTTGGTCTCCTCCTCCACTTCTCCTTCTTCGTCATCCTCCTTCCTCCCTCCTCCTCCTCCCCATGTGTCTTCATTTTCTAATTTAGTAACCATTTCTGACACAGGCTTCTTTCCTTTACCAAAAGAAGAAGGGGCAGATGCTATTTCAGCATTCTTCTTCTTGATGACAGCAGATTCTTCAGCATCAACTTCTTCAATAAGTTTCTGCGCATCAAGGAGTAGTTGTTTGTACTCAGCAAGGGCTGCTTCCTCCTTGCGAGACAACTCTTCAACCTTTCTGAGGTTGGCTTCTTTCAGCAACCTTGGTTTCCAACGCAAGGCGTAATTGTTCTTCTTCCTCCCACAGTTGTTTAAGTTGGACCACCCTTAGCTCAGCTTCCTGAAGTTTCTGGGCGGTGTTATCAGCAACTTGGCCAACTTGTTCTTCATCTTTTTGCTGTGTTGGAGAAGGCTTAGATCTCTGAGGAGATGGAAGAGGAGAATTATGACTTGTTTTCTTCTCAGTTGACTTTTCAGCTGTTGAGGCATTGTTTCTCCTAGTAACTCCTCCTGCACCAGACGAAGGTGCATCAACATCATCATCTCCCTTCTTGGGATCTTCTTTCTTTTCAGCAGAGGGAGGAGGAGACTTAGATTTTTCTACTCTGTTTTCATCTGTCTCTTCCTCATCATCAGAAAGAAGGTTTATTACTTCTTTCAGTACCACCGGCTTGCTTCCCACTTCATCTTGTTCATTGGGTGCTGACCAGGATGTTAGGGGTAGAATGGGGTTTGAAGCTAGCCGTACTCTTGTGTTTTTGTCTGCTTTATGGAATTCCTCGATGAGGATATCTGCAACTACATCCTTGAACTTTAAGTTCATTAGTGTTGCAAAGTCATACTTTTCAGTAGGAAGAAACGCATGAATGTAGCTTTCGAGTTGTTAAGCTTTCTCTCGTTTTGACGGATTGTCAAGGACCTATGCAAATGCCATTAGATCAAGTCTCCTCAGCTTCTGCCATTGCTTAAAGGCAGATATATGATCTAGAAGAGCACGAGTTTTGAACAACTCTAGCAGACCTTCATCAGTAATAACTGCCCTTGCAGTTTTGATGTGACAAGGAAATATGCGATATGGCATTCTTTTAGACCCTTTTTTTCAGCCTTAGATTCAATATTTATATCGTTTTATGGTCAATTACCAACTTTGTGTGTTTTCTGTAAGTCTTGATCGTGTTATTGAGGAATTGCACGCTTTCAGGCGTCAAAATGGCATAATTGTGCCAAATCGAGAAAGTCTTGCAATTATGCAGAATTGGCCAATGCACGGAGTTCGAGGTGTCAATACATGTCATGTGACCAACCATGTGAAGATAATTGAAGATGCTACAACTTTGTAGAGGACAACTTTTTGAGGAAAAGAAGTTACGAAGCCCTAAGTTGAAGAACAGAAGAAACAGATTCGAAGCTCGAAGAATCGCACTTGACGATGGCCTATGGACCACAGAGAGGGTCTCGTGATGCTTTGTGGACCGATCAAGCTTCAGTGTTGATCTTTTACGGCTGTCAGGCTAGGGCCCGTCTTCGTAAACCTTGCTTATACACCAATGGCGGTTTGAGCTCGGGATTTCAGCTATAAATAAGACCTCAGGGGTCTCATAATAAAACACTGCTCAGAGAGCAAGCTCTCAAAGAGAAGGCAGAACATTAGGGTTCCGTAGTACCAAAGCAGCTTTCCGGAGAGAGAACCAATTCTCGGGGAAGTGAAACCCTAAAACCCTAACCGTCAACAATCATCAAGATCGATCAATCCAGGAGGAGGAATCGAAGAGGTGAAGTTGAGGGTCGACACTCGCCATTTTCTTACGGTTTAGTTGTTTCAAACATGATTTCAATTCAGCTTTCAGTTTATTTCCTTTCAGTTATGTCAGGCCAATTCACCTGTGTAAGGGTTAGTCGGGATCTTTGATTATTTGGTTTATATTTGTTGGAATAGTTTTAGCATCAATGTTGGTTATGCAATTGTTGTTCATATCTGTGATGTTTGAGAAAGATGCTTTGTTTGTTTATGTTTTCGCGAGACATGAGTATTCATTGCACTACATTAGGATGTATCAACTGTGTCTATAGGTTGATATTCTGCCTGAGGTATGATGTTAAGCTAGCAACCGGTGACAGCTTTGAGCTAGACGATAGTCTACATGGGGTATCTTTGCTGACTGCACCTTGGTATAAGATATGTGACCTGTGTGACTCTTCAGCTGTAACTATCGCTATTTATTATTCTTGATATAAATCGTTTATCAAAGTGAAGGTTAACGCTTACATGCTTTTCTCTATAAGTTCTTAGTTCGTTAATTCTTATAAAAATTACTTTTCTGCTTAAGTGTTTATTTTACTTATTCAAAAATACCAAAAATCTATTATTTTCTTTTTTATTGAAACTCAACCATTTAATATTCTATTTCAATCGAGCGTTATTCCCGAGAGAATGACATCTCGAGTTAACTTACCGCTATAAACTGTGTGTTAGTGAGCTTCTGGAAATTATAAATTTAATCTTTTGATTGTATTTAGAGATTACAGTCTCTACAACGAAATCAAAATCTCTGATTGCACATAAAAAATTTGGCGCCACTGCTGGGGAATAATTAGTAGATTGCCTGCGTAGAACTTATTTGGTTATTTTCGAGCAGTAGCTACTTTTATTTCACATGAAAACTCCAGATGGAAGAAGAAGACGAAAGAACTATCAGGGAGATCAGTATGCCAAAACCAAGAAGGAGTGGAATTAGGATCCAGCCGCATGTAAGGGAGTACGGATTTGATCTAACTCTGATTAGCGCATTACCAAAGTTCGGAGGCAAAGAAGGAGAAAATGAATGCAAGTTCATGTATGCATTCAAGTCTATTGTCTAGCAGTTTCCGACGAAGGGGTTAACTGGTGGTGAGCTGAAATTCCGGTTCTTCATCAAAACGCTGGGGGGGGGGGGGGGGAGCAACAAAATGATGGATAGATTCAATCAAAGAAGAAGTTAGCGAATGGGAAGAGCTGAGAAGCATGTTCTTGAAGAGGTTTCTAGGGTTTGCAAGGGTTATGAGAGAAAGGAGGATGATATCCAACTTCACTTAGAAACAGAAGGAATCTTTTCATGATGCATGTCAAAGGTTTGAGGAGATGCAATACAACTGCCACCACCAACAATTTACTTCGCGATAGCTCTGTGAGTATTTCTACTTAGGAGTTAGAGAGGAGTTCAGAGACCTTATAGACGTAGCTCTGAAGGGATCATGTATGGGGAGTTCTGCTAAGCATGTACTGGAAGCTTGCGCAAGTGTTGCTGAGAATTCAAGGTACAGGAATGAGCAGCTGAAGGAGAGTGAGATCTTTAACAAGATGGAGGCAATGGACGAAGTAAGGACAATAGCCGCAATTGAGAAAGAAGCGCAATGGGCTATGGGACAGAGCGTAGGAACTCCTGAGTACTTGGACAATAGAAGCATATAAAGGAAGTAAGCCAAGAAGTACCAGAAGGGAAACCTTAGCTGAGCATCGAATGGAAGAATGAAGTTTTCAAGATCAGCAGCGAATAGGTGGTCGACAACATTGTAACTGCTAAAAAGGGCTTGGAAGAGGTGATCAAGACCCTCAAGGAACATTATAACCAGAGAGGAAAAGCAGTGCTGGAGGAACTGGAAAAAGGAAGCGAGGAAACACGCTACTTGGTGAAGCTGTTCACGGAAAACGCTGCCCCAACTGAGAAAGCAATATAAAGGTTAAGTGATGAAGTCGATGCAGTCAAGGACGATCTGATCGTAATGAAGCATGCGGTTAAGGAGTTGGATGAAAAGGTGGAAGAAGTTAACGAGCAACAAGTGGAGAGCATTGGGGCTATCACTACTAGGAGCGGGATAACAACCCCGGATTCTATTCCTAGAATGGAAGAAAGATCAAGAAAAAAGAAGGTTGCGGAGATAGTGGATATAGAAGAAGAAGGTAAAGAAGGTGAGAGTGGGAAGTCTGAGAAAGAAGCCAAGGAGAAGAAGAAAGAGCAAGAAAGGTTAGCAGCCTGGAGAGGAAGATATGATGACGACCTAATGGAAAATGGATACGTCCGGGTAGAAGATGGGGGGAGTTAAAAGAACTTAAGGACCCGGACTTGTACTAAATTGCAATCACACAACAATATATATATATCAATGTTGATATAATTGTTAATGTAACAGTGACTAAAACAGAAAAACAATACACAGCGAAAATAAACTATAGAACACATAGTTGTTTTTCTTAGCTGGTATAATATACCAGCCGAGCCAAAGGCAAATATCCACTATATTGATAAGTGAATTTATCAAAACAATATTCAAGATTTCACAAGTCGAAACATTGAACTTCAAATCTAAAACAAACAAAACAGTATCACCTATTCTATTGCTATTAATCTAGTCTAACCTAGATGATTGAGAAACAATCTGTATCCAATAACAGCAGCACAGTTTTGCAAAACACAAAGTAACTCGACAGCTTTGATAGAATAAAGTGCAAGTGTTCACTCTAGTCGCGTTACTTTGAAATCGTCCTTGAGCTTGTATATACAACATTGTTCTTCAACCAAGGACAGATCTTCCAGATTTTACTTTCCAAACTTATCAAATCTTCAATAGTCCAGTTCGATATCTTGTCTTCAAAGAATCCAATCATTGATCTTTTTCCTTAAATACATCAAGCTAAGAAGGTGATATGCTCAAATTTCTACTTAGGAAAACAAGTAGAAAGCAGTTGTCGTAAACTGACTATGCTAACCACGAGATGGTTCTCTAAGGAATCAATTAGGCTGCCACACAGTTGAAAGCAAACAATTACTTGTAGAAATAATTTGATTTGTTTGAAATAGTACATCTAATAACTAGAAAATAGAAAATGCAATGTAGTTGTTTGTAAGAATGAGGTAGAAAGAACACGGTAGTTACGATCAAGCAATGCTAATTCGCTCTAGGGATACGTTCATATTGTCACGCGGTCGGTGTACTCAAAACATTCAATCCAATTCAACCAAAAGTTATTTGAAAATATTTGAACTAGAGTAATCGTAGGTCGTCAATCCATGATCCTTAACCAAAACGTTTTAGAGAATCTTTGAACTAGCTTATTGGATTGAAAGGTTTTTACGAAGATCTTTGAACTAGCCAAACCTATATGAACGATTTCAAACCCTAGAAGCGAATACGCAAGGCTATCACGCAACTACCATGTTCGGAGTGATTTAGCTACTCATAATCGAAGCAAGGATGAAAGAATACAAGATATTGATCATGATTAACACAAACATAATGATAATCGCATGCAATCTTAAACAATTCAAGAAACTAAGCAAGAACGAATTGAATAAGATTAAACAATAGAGATTTACCACAATAATCAGGGATTCGATATCAATCCTTCGTTAAACAAGCTAAACCAAGCTCCAAAATTGTCAAAGTATGATATGGAGTTTTTTCTATGAACTAGGTTAACAGAAGTATGAGAGAAAAATCCCAATTCTAAGCTAATAAGGAAAAAAACAAAAATCCTAATCTGCGTCTCTCGCTGCGGCGAGCCTTCTTAATCGAAGAATATATAGCTCTCGCATAATCTCGCCGTGGCGGGCAACTCCCTTTGCCGCGGCAAGCTTCAATCTTCAAAATAGGAGCTCATTTGCAAAATCTCGCCTTGTGATCGATTTCCTTGCTGCGAGCCTTCCTGCAATTTCGTGTCCAAGTCAGTAAAATCTCTGGCAAGGACCAAATCCCTCGCCGCGGCGAGCTATGCTAAGCAGCTCGTCCTCATTTGGCTCAAAAGATATCAAATCCTGCAAAATGGAAAGAAAACACCAAAGCGTAAAAACGAACTAAAAAGACTATAAAACAAAAGATAAAGACTCACAAAGACCGCTAAAAAGGACCCAATGAGACTCTAAATTATCGTCTCATCAGAAGGACTCCTTTATTTCTTCCAAATCTCTGAAATCTACACCCTGTTAACACAAGAAACTACATCTGTCGAACAAGGTTAAAAATTATTGAAGAAGGCAATATTACAGAAATACCCTGCAATAAAACAAAAGAGTTATTAAGTGAACTGTTGATGTAACAAAGTACAAAATAGTGAACTTTCAGGAGTAGTTCGCCTAAAAGACTTACCTTTTCTAGAAAGGCTCATGATGATGTCAAGAAGACTACAAAGATGAAGGCTAAGGGAAACCTGGAGAACCAATCAATTCCGGTACCAGTGCCCGATCTGTTTACTTTATACCCATTCGACTATATGGCAGCTGTAAGGGACTTCCAAAATCAGAAGAAGGCCTACGTTGGAGTGGCGTGGAGAGAAGGATCATATATCATGAGGAGAGGAATAGGAGATCCGGGACAGTTCATCATGATGATTGGAGTGAAGGGAAAAAAGGTAAATTGCATGATTGACCTTGGAGCCAGCATTAAATCTTATGTCATTGGCTAAAGCAAGGGAGCTAGGGATTGAAGACGAGATAGAACCATATGGAACTAGCATCCTGCTGGCCGACAACTCGACAAAGAAATGTGCTGCGGAAATTAGAGGTTTACCTATAGAGATTGGAGGCATAAGGACAAGGCTAGACTTCCTGGTGATGGATATGGAAGGAAGTGTAATGAGATCTAAAACACTTATTAGGCAACCAACCCTGCATCAGATGGAAGCCGTAGTCGACACGGGAGAGAAAACCTATTCATTGACCGTGGAAGGGCAGAAGAAGCGTTTCAATTCTAAAGGTGCACTCCTAGAAGAAGGAAAGAGAATCGAGAGAGGATACTGGGAAAGCGCAGATGATTTTCACCTTGGAGATGAAGTCGAGTTTGGATATCTGATGCCAGATCTGATAGAGGAGGATGAAGAAGACTTTGACGTAGAACAGTATGAGAGGCTCGAGCAACTGTACTATATGGAAACAACGGAGAAACAGGAGAGGGACGAACCGCCAACATTTTGGATTGTAGGAGGTGCTACGGTCAAAATCGAAACTCAAACCGCTACCAGCAGACTGCAAGTACGTTTTCTTATCTGACGACGAGTTTTTTCCTGTCATTATCTCTTCATCTTTGACTAAGGATCAAGAAGAGAAGTTAGTAGAGGTTTTGAAGAAGTATAAGGAAGCAACAAGATGGGATATAACCGACATCAAGGGGATCAGCCCCGTAAAGTGCATGCATACTATTACACTGGAGAAAGGAACTAACCAGTAAGGCAACCTCAGAGGAGACAAAATCCAGTAGTAATGGAAGTGGTGAAGAAGGAGATCCACAACCTTTTGAATAACGGGCTGATGTACCCTATTGAAATTAGCAATTGGGTGAGTCCGATACACGTGGTTCCTAGGAAGTCAGGAATAACGGTAAAGGACAATATCGCAACTAGTATTGCTACAGGATGGAGGATGTGTATCGACTACAGGAGATTGAATGCAGCTACAAGGAAAGAACACTTCCCCCTACCTTTTATAGATCAGATGCTGGACAGTTTGACAGGGCATGAGTATTACTGTTTCTTGGATGGGCTCTCTGGATTTTTCCAAGTCCCCATCGCACCTGAAGACCAGGAGAAGACTACGTTTACCTGCCCTTTTGGAACATTTGCTTATAGAAGGATGCCGCTTGGATTATGCAATGTGTCGGCTACCTTCCAGAGATGCATGCTGTCTATATTTAGCGACATGGTGGGAAAGTTCATAGAAGTGTTCATGGATGACTTCTCAGAGTTCGGAAATTCATTCGAAGGTTGTCTTCAGAAGTTGTCATTGTTTCTGGAAAGATATGTCGAGTGCAATCTGACTCTGAGCTGGGACAAGAGTACTTTTATGGTAAAGGAAGGAATAGTGCTGGGATATATTATTTCGAAGGAAGGGATCAAAGTGGAAGAAGCGAAGGTGGAGACGATATCAAAGAAACCACCACCAACCAACTTTAAGGAACTTCAATCCTTCTTAGGTCATATCAACTTTCGTAGGAGATTTATTAAGAACTTCTCAGTGGAAGCTAAACCTCTCAACAATCTACTGAGGAAAGATGTTAAGTTTGATATCGACGAATATTGTATAAAGCATGGAGCAGCCTGAAAGAGAAGCTGGGAACCTCTCCAATTATGGCTGGACCCAACTGGGAGCTTCCATTTGAAATAATGTGCTATGCATCAAAATTTGATGTTAGAGCTATATTAGGACAGAAGGTGGACAAGCAGTTCAGGGCAATCTACTACACCAACAAATCTATGAACGATGCGCAGAAGAACTACTACACCACGGAGAAGGAATTCTTGGCAGTCGTATTAGCCCTAGAGAAGTTCTGGAGTTACATTGTAGGATATCAGGTTATCATCCACAGTGATCACGCCGCACTGAAACATCTGATAGTGATGTCGGATGCAAAGCCGAGACTCATCCGATGGGTACTTCTGTTGCAGCAGTTTGATTACAACATAGTAGATAAGCCTGGGAAAGAGAACAGTTTAGTAGACCACCTCTCCAGAATCACCGCACCGAATGAATGAGAAGAAATTGATGATGATTTTCCTGGGGAACAAGTGGATCAAGTTTTCATTGTTGAGAAGGAACCGTGGTATGCTGATATTGTGAATTTTCTGACAAGTGGAGTGCTGAAGAAGGATTGGACACTAACAGAGAAGACTGCTCTAATAACAAAGAGCATGGGTTTCATCCGGGAACCACCGCATTTGTTCAAGGAAGGAGGAAATATGGTCTACAGAAGATGCGTCCTGGAGCATGAGCATGAGAACATGCTGGGACACTGTCACGAATTTGAGTGTGGAGGGCATTATGGTCTAAGGAAAACCGCCCACAAGGTCCTCCAATCAGGATTCTACTGGGAGACGATCTATAAGGACGCAATAACCTTCTGCAAGAATTGTGACAGGTGCCAGAGAACAGGCAACATAACCAAAAGGGAAGAGATTCCTATGACCACCAACCTGGTGGCAGAGATCTTCGATGACTGGGGTATAGACTTTATGGGACCTTTTCCAAAGTCAGATGGGAACGAGTACATACTGGTTGCAATCGATTATGTATCGAAGTGGGTGGAGGTACAAGCCACAAGAACAAACGACGCATTGATGGTGCTAAAGTTTCTCAAGGAGAACATATTTCCCAGATATGAAACACCGAAGACGATCATCAGCGATGGAGGTACGCATTTCTGCAACAAGCTATTCGCGGACTGTATGCGCAAGTTTCACATCAGGCACAGGATAGCAACACCATATCATCCGCAAACATCTGGACAAGTGGAGGTGAGCAACAAACAGATTAAGGTAATATTGGAGAGAGTGGTTAAGCCAAGCAGGAAGGATTGGTCTCATGCCTTGCCGAACACTCTGTGGGCATACAGAACAGCATATAAAACAGTGCTGGGAGCAATTCCATACATGATTGTTTACGGGAAGACATGCAACTTACCTTTAGAAGTGGAGCACATGGCATGGTGGGCAATCAAGACTCCAAACTACGATCTGGATTCAAGCGGAAAGAAGACATTGCTGGATCTCAACGAGCTGACTGAAATCCAGAATCAGGCCTATGCCAACTCGAAGATATACAAGGAGAAGATAAAGGCGTACCATGACAAGCAAATCAGGCATAAACAAATCGAGGAAGGGCAGGAGGTGTTACTTTACGAATCTCGTCTGAAATGGTTCTCGGGCAAGTTAAGAAGCAAATGGAAAGGACCGCACAAAGTCCTCAATGTATATTCGTATGGAACGATCCAGTTGCTAGACTATAAGACGAAGGGAGGTTTCAAGGTGAATGGGCACAGGGTTAAACCCTACATCTCAGGAGATCAACAACGCACCAACCAAACGGAGACGTACAGGTTGGACTTGCCAAAGATCGATGCATAGTCATGCAACGACTATAAACGGGCGCTTGTTGAGAGGTAACCCAATGTTTTGTAAGTATTTACGTTACTTGCATTTTACGTAGTTTGGATACACTTCACGGTTTTTGCACAAGTAGGTCTTTTGCATTAGTTATCTTTTCCTTAGAAAGTTTATTTTTCAAAATCAACAAAATAAAAATGATAAAACAACAGAAAACAAGAAAACGAGAAAAATTTCGAACGAGCAAACTGGAAAAACAGAACCATGACTGCGGCCGCTAGGGGACCGCAGTCAGTGCTTCTGCGGTCGCTAGGCTACCACAGTGGCCTGATTCTACGGAATTTTCTTACCTTTTTTGGTTTTTGGAAATGTCCTTTCAATTGTTTCTTGTTTTTGGAAGGCTTTTGCACGAATTTCCTTCAATTGTCAGCACTCTAAACCTATTTATATGCATCATTACCTTCTCTAAACTCACAAATTCACAAGCACAAAAGCATTTCTCTCTAGAGTAAGCATCATACTTAATTTTTCTCTCAAGAATTCAAGTTCTTCGGCAATTCAATGTACGATTCTTCGATTCTACTCTGCTCATTACTTCTACTCGCATGATTTATGATTATGTATACGTAGTGCATGTGTTGATAAATACGCATTGAGCATGGAAGGTCGGAAGTTTGCATTAATGCCAATATGCATATTCTAGTGATCAACTATGCTACGTTTAATCTATCATTCTCATCCGTTAGTATGCATGATTTAATTTTCTGCGATTATATGAATTTTGGAGGTTCTCAAGCATGCTATTTCTACCCACCTTGCTCGATTAGGTTTGGGGGAGATGTGAACTAATCTTAAAAGTTTTCATCACCATTCTTAGGAACATGGCAAAGAAAATCATTGTAGGTGGAGTTGGAAGAGGCAAGTGTTTGGATGCTTTGAAGAGGATGGAACGTGGTGAAAGTAGCAAGACTAGGGAAGAGGAATCATCGTATGAGTTGGAGGAGGCACACAAGCTAGAGGATCATTAACGAACCTTATCTCGTAACTTCGATGCTCCTTTGGCAAGAATTGAACATCATGAAAAGAAGAACAAGGAGAAATACCCACATACCTACTATGAGACTTTGACAATGGATCACGAAGGTTTGTATCGTTGGGAGAGGAAAAGGTTGCAAGATGAGCATGAGGAGGCTCTAGCTAAGTTGGAGGAAGAATTCTTGCAAACAAGAGAGAAAATAAGGAAATAAAGAGATGAAGCACTCTCAAGAGCTAGGAAGGAGATGGAGGAAGAATTGAGGAGAGCTCGTGATCTTTTCTATGAAGAAGAGTTTGGAAGGAAAAGAAAAGGTGACTTCAACACAAACGAAGGAGAATCTTCTTTCCGACCAAGGGTGAGGTGTAATGTAAGAAAAACTACCGGAGGGTGTAGGCGAAGTCATGTGCTCGCGGTGAAGAAAAAGCAAATCATTGGGGAAAAGTTGAGCTCAGTGAGAGAGCAAGCTAACTTTGTTGATCTCACTGATCGAGTCGGACATGGGAGAGTATTTCCTTTGGACATGGTTGCTTGCTCAGCAACCTGTGATGCAGGGATTTCATCAGCAACCTCATTCCTTTCCAAGAATGGGTCAAAGTTTAAATCATCTGCTTCTTCAGCAGACAATGGCTAGGACGAATCAACCTTCTTGGCATCAAGAGTGGTATCTTCAGCACTATGGAGTGCTTGCTGTACAAGGGCAGAGGTATCTTCAGCACTATCTTCAGTATCCACCACAGAGGTGGTCTTCTTGGCTGCTGCCTTCTTCTTGCCTTCAATCCTTGGTTTCTTCTTTGGAACAACAGTTGCCTCAGAAACCTCTTCTTCTACTGGTCTCTTTTGCTTGGCCTCTCTTGCCAGCTTCTTCTGCTTGAGCTCAGAATCATATTTGCATATGAGATCACTCTTGGTAATGTTTGCCTTCCCCCTGAGCTGCAGGCCTAGATTCTCCAGAATGTAGCAGATCTTTAGACCAAAGCTGATAGTGTGCTTCGGCTCAGCAAGTCACCATCTACCACAGGTTCAAAGCCTTGAAGTTTGTCAACAAACCTCAGAAATATGTAGTAAACTCTACACAATCATATTTTCGGGTCCGGAAAAAAATATTTCTATAGAGAGGTTATTCCTAACTAGAGTTTTTTGGTAAAAATATCTTTTTTGTAAATAAAATCCACATACAAAACTTAAATATTATATTTCTTGAAAAAATATATAAAATATTGATAAATAAGTAAAAATACCTATTAGACTAGAAGCGGGGATAACAAATTGTGGATGTTTTAACATTACAAAATCATCACATCAATTAGATGAGAATTGGAGGGGGATAATCCGGAAGACGATAGCACAAAAGTAGCAAAAATTTCATGTCAAAAAGCTTCGAACCTACTTGACAAGTTAGCAATGTTTTGGGTGCAACAAGAAGGTTCACATATACATCATCTACTAATGTAAATAAGTTAAAAGATGCGCTTTATGTCAGTATCATTATACAACTCTAAATAACTATTTTAAATCATAAACCTCATGCAACGAAAAAAATATATATTTATAATTATTTTTATCGAATATTATGTCATTTATTACTATAGGGGAGTAAAACTACTTAAGACGGGACCTGAAAAGTCATGGAATATTACAATGTGGAGTTTATTCTTATTTATAAATGGTCCCAAGTTGGGACCGGAATTGTTTATTACTATAAGGAGTTTATTCCATTATGGAGTATTTCTCTATGGAGTTTTTATTGTATTTACCCTAGTTAAAGGGCTCATCTCTATCCTCCAGAGTATTGAGGAAAGCCATACTTCCCCATCTCTCCATGCTGATTTGGTCAGCTCCACCCTGATTTGAGTCAAAGCACCTATGGAGTATAAGTGCTACCAAATACCAAGGTTCAACAAGATGTTTTCCCCTAACAATCGAGTTGTCGAAATCTATGGAGAGTCACTCTGGCCAGGATTCATGTAAAGAGAGTAGAAGTGTTCCGCACTCTCAGTAGAGGTGTCTGGCACATACTCATCACCTTGGGTGGGTAACCTAAAGAGATTGTTGAAGGTCTCAACACTAAGGTTTATCTCTAATCCTTGGACCTTTGTTTCGATGTGCACTTCTTCAGTGCCATCAACAGTGGTGTTTACGAACTTGGAATTGTTGCAAAATTCCAACAAGTCTTCAGTGGATGTACCACTGGGTCTTGCAGAGCAAAACTCCTTGATCTTTACCTTTTCAAGTAAGTCAAGTGCTCTTCTAAGATCTGCTTGGTTCTTTGCAGCACCTAGCAAGTACTCATCAACAAGTACTCCTCCTCAGAGTACTTTCGATTTAGGGTTCCACATGGAGAAATTAAAATCTCCAACCAATCTCCTGTTGGTCACAACTAAGGCTGGATTTTGCTTCTCAGCAGATCCAGATGTGGACACTTGGGATTTCTGGGATCTAGCTCTCTTTGGTGCCATCTCTTTAAATAGGAGTAGTAGTAGAGTGATCGAAAGAGATTAGTGTCGAATTCCTTCAAGTAATTCTTTGTAGAAAGACTTAGCAGAAATTACAGACAGTTTCAGAGAAGCTCTACAGAGAAAGTTAGAGAATTTTGCTATTTTGGTGCTTGATAAAATGTGAGTTTAGGCGAAAGTGATTTCTTTTGCCATAAACTACTTTATATAGCAATGCAATTACATAGATACAAATGAATTTTGTATCTACATATCTCTCAGTCTGCATAAGGCGTGGGTGAAAAAGTGGTTTTGCATTAAATGCGAGTGGGCCTTGTTCTGGGTTACTGTGCTAGTGGGCAATTGGGACACATCTGATCCATTGAATTACTAATGCCATATCTTCTAATGGTTGAGATTGCTTTCTCAGCAATGATCACAATCAACACATGTAATTGTGCCCAATTAAAGCTATTTGGCTAATAGCTATCTGAGTCTCTTTCAATTCTTAGTAATCTGTAACTAGAAGAAAAACTGGTTTCTCAGCCTATTAATTAAGCTTCCAGTCTGTTTGAAAATTATCACAAAAATGGAAATTTTACAAAACATAAGACATAGTTGACTTCTGATAAATAGTACTGTTTGTCGACTTCTCTTCTTTTGTGTTCCCCTTACTCAGTGGCCTCTCATATTTGAATACCTGTTTTAGATACCTCTTTAACCAATTTCACTCAAAGCCTTGACATCTGAGTACCTTTCTCAAATATCTCTTTCTCTTTTAAAAGTACCTTTCTTTACAGAAAGCCTTTCTCTTCTCTTTTTGGCTTACTGAGTTCCCGTCTCAGTGACCAAATTAGCACCTTGGTAATTCCATTAACCCTAGACTATGTATCAAGGTTAGGAATCTGCTCTCTTGCAGAGGCTTTGTGAAGATATCTGCAAGTTGGTCTTTTGTACTAATCTTGAGTATCACAATATTGTCTTTTTCAACATGATCTTTGACGAAGTGATGTCTAAAATCAATGTGCTTGGTTCTTACATGGAACATAGGGTTCTGAGTGTTGGTCCAGATAACGACAAAGTAATAGACTAGAGCGAGGGGGGGGGGGGGTGAATAGTTTTTCAAACTTTTGTCGATAAAACAGTTTCTCAGAAAGTTGGGTAACTTTCTTATACTTATAATCAAAATAGCGGAAGTCTTTCTGATAAGTGCACGTGCTCAGCAAGCTAGTAAAGTGTTTGAATTACTTTGCAAGTAAGTAAATGTAGAAAGTAAGTGCAGAAAGTAAATAACAGAATAGCTTCATAGTGGTATCTGAAGGTGGCGTAATCCTTCAACTAATCCACTTCGACCTTTCTCAGACCTAGAATCCACTAAGACAGATAATTGAGTTCACCTTACAAATATCTTCTCTCGATTCCTAATACACTAGGTTCCCAACCAAGTGTTCCCCTGAGTTCTTCCCCCGCTTTTCCAGCCAAGTACTTCCCCTACTCAGAATTCCCTGAGTTATTCCTCGGCTTTCCCAGCCAAGTACTTCCTCTACTCAGAACCTTTCTTGGAGTTATACCTTAGTTTCCCAAACTAAGTATTCCTCTACTCCACGCCTTTTCTGGTGTTGGTTACGAAGAGTTTGTCAGATTGGTAGAATAATAACTTCCACAGTTATGTAATACTACCTTCTAGAACAAGAGTCACTGATGTGTCAAATCAAAGTTCTAAATTTGTTTTAAGCCAAGAGTTAATCCTCAACACTATGAAAACCTGTAGTGTAGTGGAGTTAACCCCGAGGTCGGTCTCAAAGGACTTAACTAGGCTGAGTCTTGTTTACGAATAAAAGTAACAATATGAAAAGCAGTAAATGTTTTTTTGCTTCGGCAACGAGATGATATACTAAAGTAAATAATTACTTGCAATGCTAGAAACTGATTTGACAATAACGAGATTAAGATATGAATGGGGAAGATTATGGAGTGACAACGTCAATAAGCTAGCTAGCAGGATATATGTGATTCACAGGATTGACTACGCAAGTTGTCACAGACTTGAGTTCAAAAACGAATAGCACTAGTGAAGGCATCAGTTTCACTAGACTACAATTAATTTGACTAACCTAATATCACCATTAGCAACTAACTGTTAATCCAAGCAAGATGAAATACATTTTGGCGTATTGATTAAATACTTAATCTAATAGTGATTTTGTCTAGAGGATTATCAAACGTGATAGTAGGAATAGTAATTAATTTAAAAAGCACAAGTAGTCGAATTCCGATGCACTTCGAATCACATAAACCCTAGCTGGCATGCATTGAATCAGTCACCACCCCATAATAGGGGTGTTTACCTACTCATGACAAGCTAAAGCACAATCATACTAGCAATAAACATAATCTCAAGCACAAAACAAAGATTCGAGAGGATTGATACAATTTTACCCTTCGTTGTCACAAATCCTAGGTAGAAATTGAAGAACGAAAACGAATCGATGCCAAAGTTGTGTAGATAATCTCCCAATCAATGTTAATCTTCGAATTACAAGGGAAAACGGTTCAATTACCTCGAAATCAGGTAATTGCCTTGAAAACTAGGTCTAGCTCTAGAGCAAGGTATTGTTCTTCACAATAGAATGAGTATCAAAAGTGATTATATCTTGTTCTAAGTAATAGAAAGGAGAAAGACTAGGTCTGGGCGAATTAGGAAACAAATCGCAGAAAGATCGGCAAACAAGAAAACTGGCATCGCCAGTTTGGTTACAGTAAACCACTGGCGTATGCCAGTTTGATAACTGGCGTCGCCAGTTCTCTTGGAAATTACTACTTTGCCCTTCGACGCCTTTTGAGTCCAATTCTTGATATTTTGGCCTTCCCGCTCCACTTCTAGCATCCATACGAGGCATTAGAACTCCAAATCTTGTAGATGCATATAAAATACACCATTTTGACTTCAATTAACGTGGTTTAGCCAAATATCTACAAAACACACAAAGAACAAAATAAGTAAAAATATTCTAGGAAAACTAAATAAACTATACTCAAGGATAACAAAAAGACGGTAAAAAAGTCCAAATGAGACGGTACAAAACCGACTCATCAAACTCCCCAAACCGAACCCTTGCTTGTCCTCAAGCAACAGACTCTCTAAAAAACCTAGAAAAAACAAAAAACACATAGACATAAAATAAAGTCTACCTCCCAAGCTACCGAGTCTACGATTGCAAGTAACAAGCCCAAGAAATGTAGAAGCTTTGACATCATACTGACATTCATAGGATAACATGTACAAGTTCAAAAAGTTCGTTTACAAAGTAAATAGAACTTAAGTCTAAAACAGCAGTCCCTCACAAGTGGATCCTATGCATCTATTCTCTCACACTCCTGGAAGTGTCCAGTAGGGGCAATCACTCAAGAATACAAAGAGGTAAGGAAGGTGACACGCATCACAAAGATGCCTAAAATACCTCATGCAATGTACTCAATCAGTTAAGTCGGAAGGGACTTTTTCATAGCTCTGTAACAATCAGCAGTAGACTCATAAAAAGGCAATCGTTCTCTCTTTTTTCAATATATATTTTTTCATTTTTTTTCATACTCTTTTTTGCAGTCTTATATTTGACCCATATACTTATATATTTTTTCTGTCTCAATTTTTTGGTAGTGTCTGTTTTACCGAAAGTCCGCACTTTTGTGTGTGCTGGTTTGGTGTACATGCCATCAACCCTCACGGACATATAGCTTTTAAAGGCCACGACGGTATATATGTAGTATCTGAAACGTGTCCAACACAACTAACGGTGGTAACTAGTACCATAGATCCACTTCGAGACTTATTTTATTTTTTATTTTATTTTTGAGAGAACTAAAAACCTGAACACTGTCTTTATCAATACAAGTAGGGCACATAAACCTCCTCCCTAAACCTGGACTTGGCACAGGTTTGGCATAAGCAAATAAGAATGTAAAATATGTCGTCCGTCATACTTAACTTACATAGAGTACACATGAGAATGATGAGGCGCAAACAAGGGAGTCTGCACTTCCTGAATTAAATCACACAGGCACCGGTACAATATTTTTTCATCGGGTACGGTTTACTCACAGGCTTTTGGAGTTACAACAGAAACGAACTTAGCAAACTTAAACATGCAAACTGCTAATAGTCAAGGATTAGTCAAAGCAAAAGCATTAAACAGGTTTAGTACATGCAATAGACGCTCGACTTGGGAGACAGACTTAAACTCAATAGATAGAATAAGAAATACAGGATAAAGTATGAAGTACAGAGAAAGAAACACATCTGAACACATGCAAGTAAGAAGCCTAAGGTAGATCAAAACTCGAAACACCCCTCCCCAAACCTGAACTCGTGCTCGCCCTCGAGCAAACGAGTGATAAGAGGTGAAAGTAGAGAGTGGATAAGACAGAGGCTTCCCTGATGGAAGGTTTCCAAGATGCAGAGATGTACTACCCAAAAAACTAGTGTGGATTAGTGGATTGGGCGTCGTCATCCATATCCATTGCCCGGGCGTTTCTCTTTCGCCTTGGTTCGTGTGATCTGATCGCGTCCACAACACGCATTTGAAACAATGACTTCCCAGTTAACGTCGCGTGGGGGTGATCTGTTGCAAGTACTGCAATTCCTGGTGTGGCTCGCTTCTGCTCGTCGATGTTAGGAATTGCGAAGAATCTGTTGATAGCACGTGGCGAGAACTCGACGTAACCCCCGCGAATGGGCACCCAAGGAGTAAGAGACATTTCCTCGATCTTCCTATCGTTATAGTTAGCATAGAACTCCAAGTCAAGCTCCCGATCGTAGAATCCGGGATTGTCTGCTAATTTGAGCCATCCTCTAGTTTCGAGCATGTTCTTCAATGGGGATATATACTCCAAGTATTCTTCTGCTTCATCACCCTCAGACCTCAAATCCACTCCTTTGTCCAGGATGAAACCTCTATGAGCATTCTTCTGCTTGTATGTCAAGCTTCTCACAGTAACAAGGTGAGGGCGAAATTCTACTGGGGGTGGGGTGTCCAACTGTTCCCGTGCGGTATTCCTTGATGGTTCTCCTGTTGCTTCCTGAGAAGGCATGAGTAAATGAAATAGACAACAACAAAGGAGATACAGCAGGGAGTATGAATGTTAGTTGACAATGGCGAAGGTAACAAAAATCTCAAGGCTTTGTGGAAGAATGAAGAAGAACGGTGGGATTGGGGTGGGGTTATGTAGAAAGGAAGGTGAGACGGAAGTAGGTAGCGGGTGTAAGAAACCAACTGGCGTCGCCAGATTTGATTAGTTTACGTAACTAAGCTGGCGTCATGATTAGTTTCTAAACTAACTCAAGGCGCCATGATTTACTTCTTCCGACGTTTTTTTTTTTTTTTTGTGTGTGTGTGTGTGTATGTGTGTGTGTATAAGAAGGAATGAACGTGAATGCAAATACTTTATGAGGGAAAGACGTGAATGCAATGCGAGCTATCTAAAAAACATGTAAAGCCCGGGTTGCCTCCCAGAAGCGCTTGTTTTAAGTCTCTAGCTTGACTTTCGCACTTCAGTGGGCACAATATTGGGTACTAGACTTCCCCTTGCTCGAATTCCTCTACCCTTGCATCTACGAATAGATATAAAGGGGTCCGACATACCCCGCCGAATAATCCTGGCAGATAAAGTCCTTAGGCAAATAATCCAATACCTTCACCATGGCGACTTTACCATTCACCTCGTATGTTGTTGTGCGTCTAAATATCTATTCTAGCGGCGAATAAAAATGGCCAGCCAAGGAGGATTGTATCTGGTCATGTCTTCTGATCTTCCCAGACATCCTTCAGAACAACAAAATTGGTTATAATAGTTTCACCATTCAGTTTAACCGCGACACCTTTTGCCAATCCAACTGAACTTCTATGTTACCCATCCACCATTAAGAGTCGAGCTTTCATCTCTTCCAAGCCTGTAAAGCCACATCTCTTAAACAGACTGTATGGGATTGTATTACATGTAGTTCCTGTATCTAAAATCGCAATGACTTTTGAATTTCCCATGCCAACTATGATGTAAAATCTCTTCTTACTGAGAGGGTGCTCCTTCACATTTTCTGCTAACTCTTCTTCCTTGGCAGGAATTTCAACTACTCCAATTTCCGAAATGCTTACTATACCCGCAGAATCTTCCTCTTTTAACCAAATTCTTCAGCGGAAACGGCTGGGTCTTCCTCTAGTTCCGGGATCAACTCCTCAATAGAATTACCGGGTGTTATCACATCTTCTACTGCTGCCTCA
The DNA here is from genome assembly GCA_026545765.1 of Plantago major. Classification (NCBI taxonomy): domain Eukaryota; kingdom Viridiplantae; phylum Streptophyta; class Magnoliopsida; order Lamiales; family Plantaginaceae; genus Plantago; species Plantago major. Next base: position 64,782,258 of record CM048843.1, read on the forward strand.
CTAGCAATTGGAACCGACGATGCACACCCACAAGTTGCACAAATCTGTTTTGAAACCTCAACACGGGTCTCGTCTCCTGACACGGTCACCTCAACCGGCATTTCCGTTATAACCTTGATTGCCATCGCCCTATCAGGGGTACCATGAAATTTTCCTTTCTCCCTCTCCTGGTTCTTCTCAAGTAGCTGCTGAAGAACGCCGTGGATCTTGTCGTTGTCCTTCTCCAGATTCCCAATACGGAAGTCTGTGGACTGGCGGTATACTTTGCTTTCGCCCATAAACTCTCGCGACTCGTTTATGAAGCTCCTAAAATCATTAGCTAATCCAGAGCAACCTGCTGGTTGGACCTCGTAGACTCTTGGGGTGGGTTGGGTTCTCGCAGTTATCATTGGCATAGCTCAACAGGGCTCTATCACCCTGTCGATTAAACTGATTGGTGGGAGGTTTCTGGTACCCTCCTCGTTGCGCATTGAAGTTGTTCCTTTTCTGCCTGTAAACCAGTTTCCCATCCGGTCCCTGTTGGACACAGCATACCTCCTCTTGTGGTGCTTCCGCTTTAGGTTGCTTCCTTTCCATGGCTAGATCGGTCCTGCACATATTAGCTCCATGTCCAGGGTTCTTGCAGACTCCATAAACTTCAGTGGATAGGCTGGGGCTGCTGTTAATGGCATGTGCCTTAAGTTGCCTGATTTCATTGGTAAGCGCTGCAATCTCTGCGCTCGATCCCTGTCCTTCGTCATAGGTGGTGTTAGCTTCACCTCATTGCCCCTTGGTGTTTCTCCTGGTGTTCTTGTGCTGGTTATTCTATGCGATCTTAGCGAACTTGTCCTTTAGAGCATCCGCGGTTTGCTCCATCATGCTACCCCCACAAGACACATCTATCAAAGCTTCCTGGTTCTCGTTTAATCCGTCATAGAAATACTAATTTAAATCAGCCTGTGAGAACCTGTGATGAGGACACTGAGAGAGAAGACCCTTGAACCTATCCCACGCCTCATATAGAGACTCGTCATACATCTGGGTAAAAGTGTTGATCTGTTGCCTAATCACAGAAGTGTTAGATTGGGGGTAATACTTTTGCATGAATGCACTGTATACCTGGGGCCATGTGGTTAGGCTTCCTTCGTCTAAGGCATTCATCCACGTCCGTGCCTTGTCATTCAAGCACAAGGCAAAAACCTTCATCCTTAGATCATTATCAGTAACACCTTCACCCTTAGCTAGGCTCCCGATGAACAGCTCAAGTTCTAATAGAAATACCATGACATCCTCATTCGTCTGCCCATAGAACTTCGGAAGTAGGGCCATAAGATGTCCCTTAATATCAAAATTCCTCACATTGTCCAGGACAACAATGCTGGGGCGGTGGTTGCCTAGAGGGGGTGCAAAGATAACAGCCATGGAAGGTTGTGGTTCGTTAGCCATTTCAATATGTTGCTGAATTGTCGGTGCTCTTACTGTCTCTCTGATCCTTGCCTGCCTGCTGCAATACCTATCAATATCGTCAATAAACGGTACAATGGGTGAATCAAGACCTCTTCTTCCGTTCATGCACTACCTGAAAAGGGATGCGTTAGGTGCAGAGAACAAAAAAATAGTGAATTAAAAATACAGAAAGTAAAAATACTGTCACAAGAATTCGTAAATTTAACAGAGGAGTTAAGTCCTCGGCAGCGACGCCAAAAACTTGATGTGTCAAATCAAAGTTCTAAATTTGTTTTAAGCCAAGAGTTAATCCTCAACACTACGAAAACCTGTAGTGTAGTGGAGTTAACCCCGAGGTCGGTCTCGAAGGATTTAACTACGCTGAGTCTTGTTTACGAATAAAAGTAACAATATGAAAAACAGTAAATGTTTGTTTGCTTCGGCAGCGTGATGATATACTAAAGTAAATAACTACTTGCAATGCTAGAAACCGATTTGATAGTAACGGGATTAAGATATGAATGGAGAAGATTATGGAGTGGCAACGTCAACAAGCTAGCTAGCAGGATATGTGTGATTCACAGGATTGACTACGCAAGTTGTCACATACTTGAGTTAAAAAATGAATAGCACTAGTGAAGGCGTCAGTTTCACTAGACTACAATTAATTTGACTAACCTACTATCACCGTTTGCAACTAACTGTTAAACCAAGTAAGACGAAAGACATTTTGGCGTATTGATTAAATGCTTAATCTAACAGTGATTTTGTCTAGAGGATTATCAAACGTGATAGCAGGAATAGTAATTAATCTAAAAAGCACAAGTAGTTGAATCCCGATGCACTTCGAATCACATAAACCCTAGCTAGCATGCATTGAATCAGTCACCACCCCATAATAGGGGTGTTTAGCTACTCATGACAAGCGAAAGCACAATCATACTAGTAATAAACATAATCTCAAGCACAAAACAAAGATTCGAGAGGATTGATACAATTTTACCCTTCGTTGTCACAAACCCTATGTAGAAATTGAATAAAGAAAATGAATTGATGCCAAAAGCTGTGTAGATAATTTCCCAATCAATGTTAATCTTCGAATTACAAGGAAAAACGGTTCAATTACCTCGAAATCGGGTAATTGCCTTGAAAACTAGGTCTAGCTCTAGAGCAAGGTATTGTTCTTCATAATAGAATGAATATCAAAAGTGATTATATCTTGTTCTAAGTAATAGAAAGGAGAAAAACTGTTGGTCCATATAACGGCAAAGTAAAAGACTAGGGGGGGGGGGGTGAATAGTCTTTTAAAACTTTTGTCGATAAACACAGTTTCTCAAAAACCTGGGGGTTTCTGATACTTAAATTCTGAGTGCGGAACACTTTAAGATAGGTAAGTGCAGAAACAATAAGTAGGTGTGTGTGCTTTGCTGAAATGTAAATACAGAAAGGTAAATGACACATCAAGTATAATGGTATCTGGAGGTGGCGTAATCCTCCAACTAATCCACTTCGGTCTTTCTGAGATCTAGAATTCACTAGAACAGATAATTGATTTCACCTTACAATAATCCTATTCTAAGATTCCTAAACAAATGGTTCCCAACCAAATGTTTCCCCTGAGTTTTCCCCCAGATCCTAGAGCTAAGTACTTCCTCTACTCAGATAACCTTGGAGTTATTCCTTGATTTTCCAAATCAAGTACTTCCTCTACTCCACGCCCTGATGGTGTTGGTTATAAGGTTTGTCAGAGAGGCTTCTCGTATAACTTTTCAGTTATGTTTTCAGAGAGCCTAATAGAACAAGACTACTTAATAAACTTGTTCAGTGGATGGCAGTCTGCTCTTTACTAACCCCAGTAATTGATGTTCGTTCTGGAGAATGAGGTTCAGAAAGGGTATCTGATAGTTCAACTCTTTCACGAATAACAATCTCTTGTTAAGGTTCAGGACAACATAGAACTACTAGTGATTCTTCGAGCAACAGAAAGCTTTCAGAAAGGGTAGTAGAGTGCTTGAGAGAATACTTTGCTTGATGGTAAGTTTGCAAGATAGAGCGTTCTAAGGTGTGTTCTTCAAGCATATAAGTGTGTGATATATATAGATAAATTTGAGAGGCGTTTGAATTATATCCGTTGAGCTCTCCATCAAATTATATCCGTTTATATCTTGAACTATGTACTCAGAAGTCACTATCTCATTTTTCAGAGAGGACTGCTTTTTGCTGCATTTATGCCGATGCATTTAATGCATAGTACTGTTCATTGTCCTTTAGTCTCAACGGATACATGAGCCTTTCTGATGGCTTGCATGCTCCATACTCATGATGTCATATGTCCAGAATCATATTTCGAAAGTAAGTTAATACACTCAAGAAAGGATTAAGGACATAGTCTTTCTGAGTTAGACTAAACCTTGATATCTTCATAAATCTTGTGCAATCTTCAGTCTTCTAATCTTCAGAAAAGCTCCATTGCTAGGATTGATCTTCATGGTCTTCTGGAAATAAAAATTACACTCAGAGACCTATAATCCTAATACAAGATTTACTAGACTAATCATACTCAGTGATTTCCTCTTTTACAATGTTCAAGTGAACCATGAGTACTTAATCATCTTTCTGGCTAAGATAAGAACATGTGATGAGTGATCAAAATACTAACAGATATTCCTGACAAATTTTCCCCTTTTTGATCAGTCATCCATGACTATCTTTTAAGTCCTATTACAAATTTGTAATCCTGGAAGAGAAAACAATCCACCACTTAATCATTTTGAATGATATTCAATTTTAGTTGAATTAAGTGCAGAAAGTAAACATCAACCAAATCACAAGAAGTGATCTTTGCTGATAAGTTGTCATCTATTATAATGTATCTGAGATTATGATCTTCAGATAGGTACAGTTTACAGAGTAAGATGCAACTTTTACAGATAGAGAAATTGAGAAACAATCAGCAAGATTACAAAAAGTAACAAAACATACTAAGTAAATTAGAACAAAGGAGAATCCAAGCTCCAAGAGAGTATTCTAATGTTACTAGTCTTCAAGTCTTCAGAAATGCAACTTGGGTTCAGATACCTCAAGTTGTTCAGCATCCTTTCTGGATCAGTTGACATAATCATCCACTTTTCTGCATTCTTGGACATAGTCATAAAGAATCCTTCTGACAGAGAGCTCTGTCTTTCTGGATAAGTCACATATTTCATGGTAACTCTTGCCAAGCTTGTGATTCTTCCGCAGAAAATGTTTGACCCAGAAGTACTTTCCTGCACCAGGCATGGTCTACTTGCAGCTGAGATAGGTTTAAATACTTGTATATTTCTTCCAGATAGTGTATATCATCTAGGTATTCATCCAATGTCATATAGAATGACTCATAGGTTGAAATACCTAGCTTGTTCTTCCTGCTATAGCTATCATCCAGTTTTCTTACCTTGTGTACATCATCAGGCTTTGGGTAAGGACAGGCAAAAGAAAGATCCATCTTTCTGGCTTCATTCGTCTTTTCTACTTCAAAGTTTAGCCAGGCATGAAGGTGCTCAGGTTTTAGCAATTCTGGCTTGCCTTCTCTCCATTTCAGGATCTGGTTGAGGATGGGAGTTGGAAACTTATCATTGACAAGTAGATGTTGTAATTCCAGAATCCAATACCCTCTCTTGTTCAGAATGCACCTATATGAAGACTCTTCATTACTAGTCTTCACATACTCAATGTGGGCATCAGTTGGCCTTTCTTGATGAGTTTCTCTGTTTACTCTGCCAAACTGGGAATCCCTTCTTGCTTTTCTGTTAGGTGGCCTTCTGTCAGGAGATCCTCTAACCCTTTCTTCCTGCCTTGGGGCTGTGCTGGTGGATGTTCCTTGTATTGACTTGGGATTTCCAGAAGGAGTTCTGGCTGCCAAAGGCCTTGCTGCCAGAGGAGGTTGTGAAGTAGTTGCTTGTCTCCTTTTCTTGTGAAGTGGATGTTCATCTGTATCAGATTCATCCTCATCATCATTGAAGTCCAAAATTGGAGACTTGCAGCTTTCTTGGCCTCTTACTTCTCCTTCTTCCTTTTCTTCTTCTTCAGAAGTCTTCTTCTCTTCTGAGATTCTAAGGGACTTGGCTCCCCTAGTTATCATACTTCTCAGCCTTCTGGCTGGTTGATCTGGAACAACTTCTTCAGCAAGGGTGTCTCCAGTGGTGTCCTTAATGACAAGTTGACTTGAGGAGGGAGGATTTGATTGTTTTCTTTTTCTTCCTCTGCCTTTCTGAGGCATCTCTTCCCCCTTAGTCATGAATGACTGACTCATGACAGCATAAGCTTCAGAGAGTGATTCAAAGTTTTCGAGATTGTTGTGCACCCCGACTAATTTTTGAAGTTCCTTCTTCACTCTTTGTTCGCCTAACAGTTCTGCTCCTTTCATTGAAATTTCAAGCGGCCTTAGGATGGCGTTGGCTTGCGGAATGACGGCATGGCTTCATTCAATGCTGCATTAGCATTGTTACAATCCTCAGCCCTGACCAACCCTAGCTCTTTCTGAGAGAGAGCTATGCTGGTTGCTCTATTGAGTAAAGCAGCAGCCAATGGCTTCATCTCTTCTGGGACGGATTTTAGCACTTCTGTGTCTTGGGCAACTAGTGTCTCTCTGAGTTCCATAAAGATACTATTCCTTGCACGGTGCTCTTCACTTCTTGAACTACCTGGTGCAGAGAAGATATGAGGTGCAAGTAGGGCTCTCTTTTGCTGAGTGATAAGTTGCGGTCTTCTTCAGCATCACTCTCATAATCCTTCTCTGGGATTGTTAGCAAGCTGGCTAACATCTTTTGTTTGCCTTGGAGTATGCTGACCTTCTGAGAGGATGTAGAAGGTCTTTCTGATGCAGCCTCAGCCTCATGCTCTTCATCATCATTGTCATCCATGGAATCTATCTCAGCAGCTGTGACAACAATGGCATTCTTCAGATTTCTTTGCTCATCTAGGAGTGCCAATTCCTTGGCATTAGCTTCTTTGAGCTTCTTGAGTTTGGCCTCCTTTTCATCAACAAGAGCTTGACACTCAATGCTGATTCTTTTTTCTTCTTCCAACACCTTTCTGAGTTGTTCAATCCTGAACTCAGCGGCTGAAATTTCTTCTATGGCATCATTGTGCTCAGCCTGTTGGATACCTTGATGAGACTTGGGAGGTGGTGATGATGGAGCTTTCTGAGCATTTGAAGGAGTAGCCTTTTCTTCACTTCCTTTGCTAGCTTCCTGAATCCCGCCTTGTCCAGGTTGGGGATCATCATTCTGATCATCATCATCATCATCATCACTCTTGTTCTTTGCTTCTTGGTTTGGATGCTCAGAGGGAGGTTCTTGATAATCATTTTCGTCCATCTCCTCGTCATCTTCTGAAACCAAGTTGATCTCATTTGGGAATGTAATCATCCTCCCATTAACTTGTTCTTGTTCAGCAGGATAAGTAGTGAGCTTGCTGGGCAAGGCAGGATGGGTAACCATCTGCTCTTGGGTTTGAGCATCCGCAGACTTGAAATCTGCTATAAGTCTTTGTGCTACTTCATGAATGAAGTCTTCATGCATTAGAGTGGCAAATGAGTAGGACTCTGTAGGGAACAATGCATGGATATAATCCTCCAGATTTAGGGCAATTGCTCTCTTTTCTGGGACGTCGATTACTCTGGCTAATTCAGAAAGGTCAGCCTTTCTGAGTTTCTGCCATTTTCTGAAGCACTTGAAATGTTTCTTTAAAGTGTGCTTCTGGAAAGCCTTGAGTAAATCAACTGGCACTAGACTTTGAGCCTGAAAGAAAGGGATCAAGTTAGTTTTGTTCAAACCACTTGTGTTAGTATCTGTGTGCAAAAATAAGCTTTCTGAGCATACCTGTGTAGAAACACTAGGCTCATCTGCTTGGACTTCTGCTTGTTTGGGCACAGAGGCCTCAGATACCTTGCTGTGAGGAGAAGTCTGATCCTCATCAACCCTTCTTTCTGCTAGAACTTCCAAGTGAGGAAGCTCAGTGGCATCTTTCTCAGAAACCTTGGGGGTTTCTGGAACCTTTTCTGCTGACTCTGCTTCTTCAGCATTGTCAGTTTCTTTTGGAGGAGATAAGACCACAGTCTTTCCTACCAAGTGTTCTTCTGACTAAGCCTGTAAGAACAAACATAAAAGATTTAGTAGTAGGTTTTCCAGAGCATTCGTGAAGAAGACTATTACTGATTACTTACCTTCTCAGCAAAAGGCTCAGTAAATACTTCCTCAGAGAGCTTTTCAGCCCCTGGAATCTCTTGGTTTTGGGGTGTTAGTTCCACCACCACTACTTCCTCAGTTGGAGCCTAAGAAGAGACATTAAGAATATTAGAACATAAGATAAGAGCATTTTTAGTTAGTTATTTCTTGTTCAGAGATAACTTTACTACCTGTGGGACAGGCTCTTCTTGATGTTCTGAGGTTGGAGGAACCTCTTCTTGATTCAAAGGGGTGGACAAGTTTTCTTCCCCCTGAAAGATTGCCTCTAAATTGGCTTGTAACAAACAAAGCTTATGAATAGCTGGTTAACATATACCTATGTTCACAAGTTAAAAACAAACCATCTTTGTTACCTGAATAGAGTCAGGCTGATCATTGATCTCTTGGACTTGTGGTGATTCCACAGTCTCTCTGTGCTCATTGTTGTTCTCCTCTGCAGTATCATTCTGAGTCTACATCTCAATTTGATCCCTTTCTGAGAGTTGAGCTTTCTCAGAAGGTTGAAGAACCTGTGTTAAAACAGGATTTTCTTCAGCAACATTAAGTGCTGGCATTGTGAATGTGGAAGCAATGTCAGGATCTTCCAGCATTCTATCTTCCTCTCCCAGGCCTTCTTCTTCCTACTGGGCAGAGGGGCTCTTGCCTCTCTGAAGAGCTGAGCTTGATGCTCCTCCATGGGTCTAATACTTGAATCTTTTGAGTACTTTTGCAAGTACTTCATCATCCTCAGAATCACTATTCTGTGTTGGTGCAGACCCATCTATGATATTTCTATCATCTCTGGAGAGTTCTGGAGCAGTCTGGTTCAGGATTCTTGGAGCATTCTGGAGTTGCCTTTCTGGGCGTCCAACATCTTCTGAGACCTTGTCTCCAGAAGGTTGTGCCTCTTGTATGCTTAGGGATTTGGAGGCTCTTTTGCTTTGAGTCCTCTTTCTCTTGGAAACCAGAGGTTTAGCTTGAGCTTGGTCAGAGACCTCCTCACCTTGCTGTGCAGTTTCTTCTTCTTTTGCTCAGCAGCAAGTTTCTCCTTTTCTTCAAAGGCGTGTTTGAAAAAGGAGTTGGTGACTGGGATTTCTTGTTTCTCTCTGAGAGTGATTCCCATTGTTTACAGAATGTAACAGATTCTGAGACCAAAGTGCATATTGCCCTTTGGCTCAGCAAGGCCATTGATGATTTTGGGCTCAAATTCCTCAATATGTCCAAGGAATTTGTTGAAGGCGTACTTCCCCCAATTGAAGTGGGTTTCCTGCCCTTCATGCTTCTTATTCAGAAGATGCATCATCATCCATCTCTCCATGCTTATCTGGTCTACTCCACCTTTGTTGCCATCAAAGCAACGGACCAGAATAAGAGCTAAAGTACTCCAGTGTTTCTGGAGATGACTAGTTCTGATGGCTTTCAGAACAAAGTCTCCTGGGAAACCCTTTGCATTTTCTAACTGGATTGCTTCAAATAGCTCTTTGACGCCTTGAATCATGGAAGCATCCTTGATGTTGATGTCTTCATTTGTTCCTCGATTTTTCAATCGGAATATCTTGCAGAAAGTCTTGCAGTCTAGAACAATTTCTTGTCCTTGGACTTCAGTCTGCATGTATTTCTCTTCTTCATCATTCACAACCTTTGTGAATCTGCATGTTATACTACCGTGACATAATGGTTTTAATCTGAACCGTTGAGATCAAACGTTTATTCATCAAGGGCTTATATTGAATATCTTGTAATGATATCAATCAACAAATGGTATTGTGCCGACTTGATGGATTTTTAACAAGCTACATCCATTATGTCACTTAGTAAAGAGTAAGAACACTCAATCGTTTGAAGTTATCATTCTGAGTGTCAAGTCCTTATCTTTTTATTGTTTATCATAAAAATGGCAAAAATATGAGACATTGGACATGTTTGACTTTCAGAACTTATACTTTTCGGGCTTTGTGTGCCTTTTCTCTTTATGAATAAATAGCTTTCTGAATTCAAGTGTCAGAAGCTTCAGTGTTTGAATGTATTTGACCCACTCTCAGTAAGTAAGTTCTAGTCTTATTTACTTATTGAGTGTGTACCAACCTTTGCCTTTCTGGATACCCGTTCCAGAAATGTTTTGCCTTTCTGAGTGTTGCTACTCAGAAACCTTTGCATCACTTCTTATCAACTTGGCTTTCCGAGAACATGTTCTCAGAGGCCTACTTCATTTCTACCTCACTTACTCAGACTTTAGAGATTTAGGACATTTTTCAGTCCTTAGGCATCTCCATTAATCCAAGATTATGTCTTAAGGTCAAGAACCGGCTTTCTTGTAGGGGCTTGGTGAAGATATCTGCAAGTTGGTCTTCTGTGCCAATCTTGAGTATCTCTATATTGCGTTTCTCAACATGGTCTCTGATGAAGTGGTGTCTAACATCAATGTGCTTTGTTCTGGCATGGAACTTGGGGTTCTGTGTGATTGTAATAGCACTTGTGTTATCACAGAATATGGGAGTTTTCTCTTCATTGAGTCCATAGTCTCTGAGTTGTTGTTGAATCCACAGAATTTGTGTTGCACAACAACCAGCAGCAATATATTCATCCTCTGTGGTAGAAGTTGCAATTGAGTTTTGCTTTTTGCTAAACCATGAGATAAGTCTAGTTCCCAGAAACTGACAAGTTCCTGAGGTGCTTTTCCTATCAAGCATTGATCCAAAGATAATCAAAGATCTCGAGTAACCTACCAAACTCAATCCACTTTCTTTAGGATACCACAAACCTACATCTATCGCCTTTCACATACCTTAATATTTTCATAGCAATGTTGTAGTGTGATTGCATTGGATTTGTTTGAAATCTAGCACACACATTTGCATATTGAATATCGTGCGCTTGCGATGAAGGTAAAGTAGTGAACCTATCAATTTCCTATACTTGTGTTCATCAACACTCTTATCTGATTCAGTATAGGTCATCTTGGTTCCTACGCTCATAGGTATCTTAGCATTCTTTTCAGAAGGCTTAAGATTGAACTTTGTGAGCATGTATGTTGCATACTTTGTCTGACTAATGAATATTCCATCATTGAGTTGCTTGACTTGCAATCCTAGGAAATAGTTCAATTCTCCTATCATGCCCATCTCAAACTTACTTTTCATGAGATTTGCAAAGTCATCACAAAGTTGCTTGTCCTTAGATCCAAATATAATGTCACCAACATATACTTGAACTAAGAGTAGTTTCCCATCATGATTTAAAGTAAATAAAGTTTTATCAACTTCACCTTTCTTGAAACCACTTTCCAGAAGGTGCTTGGCCAAAGTGTCATACCATGCTCTTGGAGCCTGTTTCAGTCCATATAGAGTTTTATGTAGCTTATAGACCATTCTACTTTCTGAGGAAACTTCAAAGCCAGGTGGTTGTTCAACATAGACTTCCTCAGCAAGTTCACCATTCAAGAATGCACTCTTGACATCCATCTGATAAACTTTAAAGTCTTTATGAGCTGCAAATGCCAGAAAGAGTCTTATTGCATCCAATGTGGCAACTGGTGCATATGACTCATCAAAATCTAAACCTTCAGTCTGGGTGAATGTCTGACACTTGCTCAGTGTGAGAGCTTTCTGGGACATGCTTGTCAGAGAGGTCATTTCCAGAGTTAGTTCTCTGATGAACATCTTCAGTTTCCATTTTTGGAATTCTCATAGGAAATTCTTCATCATGTCTCAGAATCATCTGGTTGTTACTAGGCATTTCATGCTTTTCTTCGTCAGAGTCATCCTCCCTTTCCACAATGATGTTTTTCCTTTTGAGGTTCTTCTTGATCCTTTATCATTAGTTCCTTGAACCTTTCTGAGAGTTCATCAGCAAGGGGTGTTTTCTTGCTTCCTTCATAGAATACAACATGAACTGATTCTTCAATCTTCTTTGTTCTTTTGTTGTAAACTTTGTATGCTTTGCTATTCATAGAATAACCAAAAAATACACCTTCATCTGCCTTTGGTTGAAATGTTCTTAGATACACTTTTCCATTGTTAAGAACAAAACATCTACAACCAAACACTTTCAGATGTTTGATATTAGGGGGTCTACCAACCAAGAGTTCATATGGGGTCTTGTCATGGTGTTTGTTTATCAAACATCATTACGAGTGTAGCATCTTGTGTTTTGACCTCAACCCAATAAACTTTACTTATTTCAGTGTCAGCTAGCATTGTCCTTGCTGCTTCTTTAAGAGTTCTATTTTTCCTTTCTGCAACACCATTTTGTTGTGGTGTTCTCATAGAGGAAAGTTGGTGTTGTATACCTTTGCTGGTACAAAACTCCTTTATGTACTCGTTGACAAACTCAGTACCATGGTCTGTTCTGATTGCAGATACTTTGTCATTTTTCATGACTTCAAGCTTATTCAGCAAGTTTGGTATCTCCACCCTAGCATCAGATTTGTGCTTCAGAAAGACAACCCAAGTGAATCTTGAGAAGTCATCTACAACAACCTGACCATACTTCTTTCCTGCATAACTAGTTACAAATGATTTAAAAAGATCCATGTGTAATAGTTGCAGTGGTCTAACACTAGAGTGTCTGGTTTTGGTCTTGAAGAGATCTTGGATTGTTTCCCCATCTGACAGGCAGAACAGATACCATCCTTTCTGAAAGATGTTTTGGGAAGACTAACCACTAACTCTTTCTTGGCAAGTTTGTTCAGAGTTTTGAAATTCAAGTGACTCAATCTTTTGTGCCATAACCAGTGCTCTTCTGTGTGACCTGATTGAGTCACCATGAGACATTCTTCAGTTGTGGCAGATGCCCAATCGGCAACATAAAGACTACCTTTCCACCGAGCAACCAAGACTATCTGCTTTGACTCACTGTCTATAAGTTTGCAATACTTTGCTTTGAATTTCACAGTGAATCCCTTGTCTACAAACTGGCTCATGCTAAATAGATTATATTTCAAACCTTTAACATATGTCGTCGGTGATTGTTAATGATCCTAATTTGACGTTGCCAGATCCCAGAGAGGGATTTAATTCTTCTCCAGCAAATCTGATGTCTGGTCCAGTGTTGCAAGCTTTGTAGTTGACCAGATTTTCTTTGTCTCCTGTCATGTGCTTTCCGCATCCACTATCAAATGGCCATTGAGCCTTAGTCCAAGAGGCGTTCTGCACAAAACAGGAAACAGGAGTTAGGTTCTTGCCTCAGAGATAGAACCACTTAGACTAAACATTCTTCCAGTAGGAATCCACATTTTAGTGAATTTCTTGGGAGTTTGTTTTTGTCTAACTTGATCAGAAGGAGATGCAATAAAATCAGTAATTTTGATCTCAATCATCCTTCTTGGGGTGTTTCTAGGTGTTCCCTTTCGTGCTTTCTGGACCCTGGGTTTCTGGGGTTGCTTTTCAGCAAACTTAGCCTTTCTGACCAGGTTCCTTCTAGCTTTGGCATTCAGTTTTTCAGTGGCTTCAGATTTCTTCCACTTCTGTCTATTGCTACGTGCAATATCAGCCTTGCGCCATTGTTCTTGTCCTTCCTTATATTGTTGCAGAAGGACCTTTCCAATAGCATGATAGCCAATGCCATTTCGAACACCTTTGGCTTTCTGAATGCGCTCTTCAGAAGCCTTACTAGTTTCTGCACCATCTTTATTTTCATAAAATGGTTCAGTAGAGAATTTTCCTATTCCAGCAATTCTTCCTTTCCTAGTAATGCAGCAATGTGGATGGTTGCATATCTGAGGGTTGTGTTTCTTTTCAGAAACCTTATCCACATGTTTCTTGTGAACTTGTTGTACTTTCAAAGGCTGGGTTGCAACTCATTTTCCTTTGTCAACTACCCTAGCTTTCTGACCAATGCTATAGGTGGTTGAAGCATCATTCTGTTGACTTTTTACAAAGGTCAACCTTTCACCACTCTTCTTCAGAGGAGATGAATTACTTGATTGTTCATTAAGTCCAAGTCCACCTTTCTCAGAGGGATCTCTCAGATAGGATTGAACCTGAGTGAAAGTGTCACTAGCCTTTGCATAAGATTGGAAGGATAGCTCTTTCTTTGTGAGTTCTTCATTCTCAGAAAGCAGCTTCATCATTTTCTTATTAAGTTCATCCAAGGCTAGTTTGTGAGAATTTTCATTCTCAGATATCTGAGCTTTCAGAAAGGCTATTTCAGTGTTCTTGTTCTCAGATACTCTGGTTAGCTCAGAAACCTCTTTTTCAAGAGTTTCTTTGCTTTCCTATAGAATTCCGATTTTGGATTGTGCTTCTAGAAATTCTTTCTCATAACGATCCAATTCACTCTTGACCAATTCCAGATCCTCAATTCCATCATCACTCTCATAGTACAAAAATTGTGAATTGTTAGTTACCTCATCAGCCATAAGACATATTTTAATGTTGGAGATGTCTGGACCAGCAATCTCAGCAACTCCACACATTTCATTCTTCTTAAGGCCGAAGTCGATTACATCGTGGGTGTTTCCACACAATTCTGGTGATGGCAGGTTTTCTCCATCTTCAGAATCTGTCTCAATGTCTAGAGCATCAAGTTGAATTTGAATCTTCTTCCTTTCTTCAGTCAGTAAGGCCGTTTGATTTCTCTTGAAATTTCTTCTGTCCTTCTTGTCACCTGTCTTGAGCTTGTTTAAAGCAGGACAATCTCTCTTGAAGTGACCAGGCTTTTGACAATAGAAGCAGATATCATTTCCTATTTCTGCAGCTTCAGTACTAGCACCTTTCTGAATGGGGGTGTTCAGAGAGTTGTTCATTTGTATGTTCTTGTACTGATGATAGTTTGGGCCAAGATGCTTTTTCAGCTTTTCTTTAGCTTTTCTTCTCTCAATCTCTTGACTCACAAATTTCTTCATGTGTCTTACGGCAAGAGCATTTTCTTCAGATGCATCTTTGGTATCCTTCTTTTCAGAAGTACCTTGAGAAACTAGAGCAACACTTTGCAACTTTTCAGCTGTTTGTTCTCTTTGAGTTGTCTCATAGTCTACAGTAGCAAGATGAGAGAAGAGCTCTACTGGAGTGATATCTGGCATCCCTTGGTTGAAATAAAAGAACTTAGTGTTCTCCCAGTTGTGATTGAGACTTCTGACATTAGTCTTAATCTTTTCTTGCTGGGAGTATCTGTTGCTTTCACCGAGTGCAGCCATATCACTCATAAGAGTAGTAAACCTGAAATCAAGTTCATCTAGAGTTTCAGTGGGACCTTGTTTGAAGTTTTGGAACTTCAATTTAAGAACTTCGAACTTGTTTTCCTTGGTTTTCTCAGTTCCGGCACAAATTTCTTTAATCAATTGCCAGGCAACTTTCGCCATTTTAGCACCCCACAGTTTACACTGTATGTGCTCAGGTGTCGATCTGATGATGATATTACGAGCTTGACCATCCAATCTGTGTCTCTTGGCATCTTCAGATGTCCAGAGCTCTCTTGGCTTGTCTTCATACATAATGCTTCCACGAGCAACACGACCACTATCACTAGCAGCCGCATCCTCGCTTCCATCTTCCTTGTCTGAGGCTTTTCTTCCATCAGACACCTCAGTAACTCGTTTGAGTTGTCTGATTTTGATAGGCCCTTCATTGATGACATAGATCATCTCGTCACTAATGGCCTCCAAATGGAGCATCATGTTGTTCTTCCATTTCTCGTAGTTTTCTGGCTTCAGAACGGGTGCATCACTCAGAGACATACCTGCACACTTTAACACACAAATTATATAGTCCTCAGAAAGGGACAAAGTTCCTTCACCTATCTGGGGATCTAGGTTCAGTGCAAAAGGCTTGTGAACCTCCTGCTCTAATACCACTTATTGGTCTAGATAACGGCAAAGTAAAAGACTAGAGGGGGGGGGGGGGGTGAATAGTCTTTTAAAACTTTTGTCGATAAACAGCTCTCGAAACACAGGGTTTATGATACTTAAATTCAGAGCGGAAGACTTTAAGATAGGTAAGTGTAAACAATAAGTATGTGTGTGTGCTTTGAAATGTAAATCTGAAGGTAAATGACACAGCAAGTATAGTGGTATCTGGAGGTGGCGTAATCCTCCAACTAATCCACTTCGGTCTTTCTGAGACCTAGAATTCACTAGAACATATAATTGAGTTCACCTTACAATAATCCTATTCTATGATTCCTAAACAAATGGTTCCCAACCAAATGTTTCCCCTGAGTTATTTCCCAGCTCCTAGAGCTAAGTACTTCCTCTACTCAGATAACCTTGGAGTTATTCCTTGATTTCCCAAATCAAGTACTTCCTCTACTCCACGCCCTGATGGTGTTGGTTATAAGGTTTGTCAGAGAGGCTTCTCGTATAACTTTTCAGTTATCTTTTCAGAGAGCCTAATAGAACAAGACTACTTAATACACTTGTTCAGTGGATGGCAGTCTGCTCTTTACTGACCCAAGTAATTGATGTTCGTTCTGGAGAATGAGCTTCATAAAGGGTATCTGATAGTTCAACTCTTTCACGAATAACAATCTCTTGTTAAGGTTCAGGACAACTTAGAACTACTAGTGATTCTTCGAACAACGGAAAGCTTTCAGAAAGGGTAGTAGAGTGCTTGAGAGAATACTTTGCTTGATGGTAAGTTTGCAAGATAGAGCATCCTAAGGTGTGTTCTTCAAGCATCTAAGTGTGTGATGTATATAGATAAATTTGTGAGGCGTTTGAATTATATCCGTTGTGCTGTCCATCAAATTATATCCGTTTATATCTTGAACTATGTACTCAGAAGTCACTATCTCATTTTTCAGAGAGGACTGCTTTTTGCTGCATTTATGCCGATGCATTTAATGCATAGTACTGTTCATTGTCCTTTAGTCTCAACGGATACATGAGCCTTTCTGATGGCTTGCATGCTCCATACTCATGATGTCATATGTCCAGAATCATATTTCGAAAGTAAGTTAATACACTCAAGAAAGGATTAAGGACATAGTCTTTCTGAGTTAGACTAAACCTTGATATCTTCATAAATCTTGTGCAATCTTCAGTCTTCTAATCTTCAGAAAAGCTCCATTGCTAGGATTGATCTTCATGGTCTTCTGGAAATAAAAATTACACTCAGAGACCTATAATCCTAATACAAGATTTACTAGACTAATCATACTCAGTAATTTCCTCTTTTACAATGTTCAAGTGAACCAAGAGTACTTAATCACCTTTTTGGCTGAGATAAGAACATGTGATGAGTGATCAAAATACTAACAGATATTCCTAACAAAAACTAGGTCTGGGCAAATTAGGAAACAAATTGCAGAAAAGAAAACTGGCGTCGCCAGTTCTCCTGGAAATTACTACATTGCCCTTCGACACCTTTTGACTCCAATTCTTGATATTTTGGCCTTCCCGCTCCAGTTCTAGCATCCATACGAGGCATTAGAACTCCAAATCTTGTAGATGCATATAAAATACACCATTTTGCCTTCAATTAATGCGGTTTAGCCAAATATTTACAAAACACACAAAGAACAAAACAAGTAAAAATATTCTAGGAAAACTAAATAAAACTATACTCAAGGATGACGAAAAGACGGTACAAAACCGACTTATCAGTCACTTAACACACTTGGATAGTGTGTGGTGATATGTTCTTTTCTAACCCAAGTCTATGTTCTTCATTCAGAAGAATGAATATCTTAGCAAGTCGCAACAGTGCTTAAATTTAACTCCTTCACAACAGATATAGCTTGTTAAGGAACATGACACTTAAACCTTTCGTGCTACTTAGAATCAAGAGCTTGGTCGCAACTGTAAGCTTTGAGTAAGTAGAGAAGGCTTGTATGCTTGAGTGTAGGATATGAAATTCAGTCGTTCAAGTGTGTTTTCAAGCATTCTAAGTGGTGATATTTATCGGTGAAATTCAAGCTGTTTGAATTACTATCCGTTAGGCTATTGAGATTCAAACTACAAACAATCCGTTGATAGTACTACAGAACTTTTGTCTCTTTGTTTAGAGATAAAGCTTTTGGTCAGAGAGTTCTGAAATGGCATTAAATGCATTGTACTATCTTTTGTCCTGTTGTGCCAACGGAACTATGCACGCTGTCTGAGGCTGTGCACGTCGCTATCAGAAACTCCATGCCTTTCAAAAACTAAGGAAAACATCGTTTCTTCCAGAAACATTGTTTTCACTAAGTTATCTTTTGCATATGGTTTCTGAGGCACAATTCCTTAGTCTTTGGTAATCTTGTGCAGTCTTCATATCTTCAGATAGTTGAGCTCTTTCTGCTAGATGCCTTCTTCTTGGTCTTCTTCAAAGATATAAAATTACATTCAGAGACCTAACATCCTATAGAAGATTTACTAGACTAATCATACTAAGTATACTTCCTCTTTTACAATGTTTAAGTGAACCAAGAGTACTAGATACCTTTCTGAACTAAGGTAAGTTATTATGGTGTACTGATCAAAACTAAACGGATATTTCCTAACAAATATCCCCCTTTCTGATCAGTCACCTATGACTACTTTTAAAAACCTATTACAACTTGGATGAGCAAACAATCCACCACTTAAACATTTCTTATGATTTATCATTCTTTTATTTAAGTGCAGAAAGTAAGACATCAACCAAAACTCAAGGTGTGATCTTTGCTGACAAGTTATCTTTTCATTAGAGAGTATCTAAGAGTAGGTTCATCAGATAACAATTACAAAGTAAGTGCAGATAACTTTTACAAGATAATTAAATAATAAGTACAATCAGCAAATATCAAAAGATTACACAGCTTAGTAGGACAACAGGAAATTCCAAGTTCTAAGTGAACATCCTAACTAGCTGGCCTTCAAGTCTTCATTCCTTTACAAACTCCAAATTATCATATTTCAGGCAATCTTCAGTGTATTCCTTCAGAATGGTCCTCACCCTCATTTCACAATCTCTGGAGGTAGCACATCTGTCTTTATAGGGTTTATCAGTAAGTCCTGTGGTTATTCCCTTTATCCACAGAAACTTCCCCCAATTCCAGTAGTGAAACAACTGTTCTTCACTGGGCTTGTAATAATCATATATCTCCCTGAGATATTCCATTTCTCCTTCAAATTCCTCTTTGGTCATGTAGAATGACTCAAAGGGATCCACTTGTAGTTTGTTCCTTTGTCCAGATTCATCTTCAAGTATGTGCACATCCTCTGGCCTGATGTAAGGGCATTCTTTGTAGAGATCCTGTCAGGCATTCTGTCTGACTTCAACTTCAAAGTCAAGCCAGGTCTTGATTATCTCGGAAGGCATCACTTTTGATCTTTTGCCTTTCTTTCTCCATGCGATCAGTTGTTGGTAAACTGGTTCTGGAATCCCATTTCCATTGGCAAGCAAGTACTTGAGTTCCATTATCCAGTATCCATTCTTGTGAACTTTGATGCAGTTCCATACAGAGGGCTTATCATTGCTAGTCTTCATGTATTCTATTCTAGCATCCTCAGGCATTGGAGGAAGGGTTCTTCCAAACTTGATGTCTTTGTCCCTCTTCCTTCTCTATTTGGAATTCAGGCCCTTTTCTGAGGGGTCATTGGAGCATCCACTTTTCTGAATGTACTTGGTTTCTTCAGAAGGTTTTCCAGCCTAAAGAGGCTTTGCAGCTATAGGAGCAGAAGAGTTGATTCTCTTGTGATGAGTTTCCCTGTGCTCATCATCATCATTGTCTTTCTCAAAGGTTTCATTACCTTTTGCAGCTTTTTGGAGAAATTTTTCTTCTCTTTTCAGAGATTTCCCCTTCTTCTTCTTCTTCTTGAGAAACTCCCTTTCTTCTGTCACTCGAGCTCTTGGAAGCTGGAGGTGGAAAGGCAGTTGTTTGAGAGGTCTTTGCCTGGGACCTTGTTGTTACTCTTTCCAGAGTAAGGGGTTATTCCTAGTACATCTTTTCCTTAGCCTTTAATTTGGGCTTAGCTTGTTTGTGTACCTTATGGAATACCTTTTCTTCCCCCTTAGTCATAGAGGATTGATCAAAATGAGCCAAGAGACCAACTTAAGAGTCAGAGAGAGACTCAAAGTTCCTTTGCATCAGAGAGTAGTTGTTGCTGAGTCTTCTAAGCTCACTTCTGAGGTCTTCATTCTGTTGATAAATTCATGTCTCTCTGTTAAAGTAGGGACCTCAGCAATCACTGATGAGACAATATTCTAACGTCTCATTTGGTCCTTTTTAGCGGTCTTTGTGAGTTTTTGTCTTTAGTTTTATAGTCTTTTTAGTTCACTTTTACGCTTTGGTGTTTTGTTTACATTTTGCAGGAATCGATGTCTTTTGAACTAAATGAGGATGAGCTGCTTAGCATAGTCCGCCGCGGCGAGATTTTATGAGCTTGGACTTGGGAATTGCAGGAAGGATCGCCGCGGCGAGGCAATTGGGCCGCCGTGTCGAGATTTTGCGATTGGCTCCCCTGTTTTGAAGGAAGGCGCTTCATGTAGAATTCTTGAAATGGATATATAATCGACAAAGGAAGCTTGGCCAAGCAATTAGCCCTCCAAGTAGACGCATGTGCTCGTAATTTGTTTTCCTTATTAGTTTAGATTTTGTTTTTCTTTTGGGGATACTTTCTTTTACCCTAGATATGCATAGGAAAAGCTCCTAGATTCAGACATTGACATTGAGACATCTTTGGAGCTTAGTTATTCATTTATTTTACTCATCAGGATTATAGTTATTGATTTCTCTATTGCGTTCTTCTTTACAGTTCGTTCTTTATCTTTATCAATTGAATTGTATGTTATTGCATGCGAGTTTCTTATCTATGTTTCGTATGATTATTACCATGAATCTCTATATGCAATTATCTATTATGAGTAGCTAAACACCTTTGAATACAGTAGTGTGTGAAGATTATGCATATTCGTTCTAGGGTTTATCAAATCACTCATATAGGTTAGTCTCGTATAAAATCTTCGTAAAAACCTTCAATTCGATAAGTCCGTATTAAATTCTATAAATTATTCATGTTTAAGGATCGTGAATTGACGACTCACGATTTCTCCAGTATAATATATTCTAAGAACAATTGGTTGAATCGAATTGATTGATTTACTGTACAACAACCGTGTGACAAATATGAGTGTTATCCCTAGTTCGAATTAGCATAATTGGATCTTGCTACTGTATTCATCTTTCTCTCATTGTTAATCGTAATCTTAGCTTTAGTCAATCTAGTTAGAAGTATACAAAACCATCAATCAAACTGGTGCTGGCAAGTATCTGTTTACTCTCACTGCTACGTAGCTTGATTAATTCCCTAGAGATCGATCACGAGTTAGGCTTTAGTCTGCAACTACAACATAATCTCTAATTGGTTTTCAGAGTATAATTTGAGCTTATCAAATTTGGCGCCGTTGCCTGGGAATTAATCCCTATTGTAGCGCTGAGAGACGGTGGTTACTTGTCGTGATTTCATTTTACTTGGACTAACAGAAACTAAGAATTTGTTGAGTTATTGTTGTTGAGATCTAGGAATGGAGTCCTTTTCAAGCTACTATGCACCCTCTGCAAGGGTAGCTGGACCTTCTATTGTGATCGACGAAGCATCAAAGAAATATGAACTGGAAAGTGATTTGAGGCATACACTACCTGTGTTTTTCGGAAACCCTGAGGAGGATTCCCTCCGGTTCATCCAGCATTTTGAATATGCAGTCAACAATTTATCCAAACAAGGGTTGGAGGAAGAACAGGTTAAGTGTGTGTTATTTCCCCTCGTGATGAAGGGTAATGCCAAGGATTGGTTATGGAGAATTGCCCCAGGATCGCTTACTTCTTGGGAGGATATTCTCAAGCCTTCTACAAAAGGTTCTTCCTACTCTCAAAGACAGTGAAGCTTCAAAGAGAAATATCTGAGTTTAGTCAGCAAAAAGGGGAACGTTTTAATTTTGTGTGGGAAAGATACCTTGGAATGATAAGATCATGCCCATACTATGGATTTTCTGAGCAGGTACTTATGATCACCTTCTATGAAGGATTGAATGTAGAACACCAGACTGTGGTAGAAGTGAGTGGCGGTGGTATTTTGAAAAAGACACATGTGGAGATGAGGATGGTTTTTGAAGACATGGCAAACCATGCATTAATCTTGGGAGATAACAGGAATCCTATCGAGATCAAGGAGCCTGAATTGTTATATGCTGAAGATATTGATAGGATTACCAATGAATTGCGACAGAGTGCAGGGGGACCAGCTCTGGAAATGGTGAATAGTGAAAATATTTCACCAGAGGGCAGCTCATTTAGTGAAAGCACGTTGGTAGCTTTAATTGCCCATGATGAAAAATTTATGCAGATTGTTATGAAGGGGCAAGAGAGAACAGGACAACAGATTGAAGGGATAATGAGCAGAATAGAGGACTTAGCAGATAGTTTGGCTAACTTCGTAGCAGGTCTAGAATTCAGGGATGAAGATGAATTGGAAGAAGAGATTCAAGCAACTAAAGTACTGCGTAGTGGTAAGGTTGTTGAGAAGCCATATATGATGACGAAACCGGAAACTCCACCTACACCAGCAGTATACGTTACTGAGGAGGAAGCTGAGGAGATTATTGAGGACCCAAGAAGCAGCACTGAGGTTCTACATAAATCTAATAACCCCTTCCGCCCCCCAGGACCACCAGTTTCCAAGATATTACCATACCCTGGGAGAGTTAAGAAGCCAAAAGACGATAGTAAGTTCAAATCTATTCTGGCAATGCTTTCGAAAGTGAACGTGAACATGCCACTACTAGAGCTTATTGATAATGTCCCCTCCTATGCTAAGTTCTTCAAGGACCTCAATGCTAATAACAAGAAGCTTTCGTCTACTGAAAAGCTGATTCTTCCAGAAACATCAAATTCTGTGATCGGATTTCCAGTGAAATAACAAGACCCAGGGAGTTTCGTCATTGATATACAAATGGAGAATGGGAAGGTAGCAAAAGGTATGCTCGACTTGGGAGCAAGCATTAATCTTATTACCCATGACTTTTATCAGGAGCTCGGTTTGGGGAAGTTGGAACAAGTGAATATGTCATTGCAGATGGCTGATTGTAGTATCCAGCGACCGCTTGGTATTATTCGGGATGCTTTGGTCAAGGTTGACACGTACTTGGTACCAGCAGATTTTGTAGTTCTAGCTCCCAGCAATGCAGCAACCAGTAGCAGAACCCTTGTGATTTTGCTAAGACGGCCATTCATGAAAACTGTCAAACTTCAAGTCGATGTTGCAGAAGGAAAAATAGCAATGGATATCGGAGGCAATCGAATCAGCAAGGAAGCATTGCGTTCTGCAGGTAACTCTAATGCCTATTCTGTTACAAAATGTGAAACTAAACATGAGATTGCAAAAGAATTTCATTGCATCATTGATGAATGTGTATATACCACTTTGCTTGATGACATTACTAGCGATAAGTTAGAGACTTCTTTGACACTAGATCCTGATAGGGAAATTCTGAGTGAGGAAAGTCATGCGCTAATCTGTGCTTTAGAGTCAGCTGAAACTGAACTGGCAGGTGAAATCGATTCCCCTAGTGAGTCATTAGGTGAAATCGACTCCCTCAGTAACAATACTGGGGAAATCGAACCCCCTAGGCCTGACCTTAAGGAACTCCCATCCCACCTTAAGTATGCTTTCCTGGGTGAAAATCGGTCCAAACTTGTGATAATCTCTTCGAAATTGCAAAAGGAAGAAGAGAACCAACTTGTTGAGCTTCTTAAGGAGAATTTTGCGGCCATAGGATGGGGAGTTGGAGACATTAAGGGCATTAGCACAACCCGTCGCACACATAGGATAAGTTTAGAAGATGATGCTAAACCTGTTAGGCAACCCCAGTGCAGGCTCAATCCTGTCATGCAAGATGTAGTGAAAACAGAGATCCTTAATATGTTTGAGCACGACATAATTTACCCCATAGCTGATAGTAGATGGGTGAGTCTTGTGCATGTAGTTCCTAAGAAGTCGGGGGTTACTGTCGAAACAAATGAGAAGGGCATAGAGGTCCCGGTAAGAAAAACCACGGGGTGGCGTGTGTGCATTGACTACAGGAAACTAAACGCAGCCACTAAGAAAGACCACTTCCCTCTGCCATTCATCAATGAGATGCCTAACCGCCTTCCTGGGCGAGAGTTCTATTGTTTTTTAGATGGTCTTTCAGGTTTCTACCAAATACCCATTGCTCAGGAGGATCTGGAGAAGATGACATTTACCTGTCCTTATGGGACTTTTGCCTATCGCAGAATGCCTTTCGGACTGTGCAACGCTCCTGCTACTTTTCAAAGATGCATGCTTTCTATATTTTCTGACATGGTGCAGGATTTTATAGAGGTTTTCATGGATGACTTCTCTCTTTTCGGAGATTCTTTTGCTGATTGCTTACATAAACTTGATAAAGTGCTTAAACGCTGCATTGAGTGTAACTTAACTCTTAGCTGGGAAAAAATTCACTTTATGGATAGAGAAGGAATTGTCTTAGGACATGTAGTCTCAAAACGTGGGATAGAAGTTGATAGAGCAAAGCTTGATGTGATTGTTATACTCCCCCCCCCCCCCCCCCGTGTGAAAGAGCTGCAATCTTTTCTTTGGCATGTTGGTTTTCATAGGAGATTCATTAAGGATTTTTCGAAAATTTCTAAGTGTTTGAGCAACTTGCTTATGAAAGATGTGCCTTTTGCTTTCAATGATAAATGCATGCAGGCCTTTAACATCTTGAAAGAACTGCTTGTTTCCGCTCCCATTGTTGTTGCTCCTAACTGGTCCTTACCCTTTGAGATTATGTGCGATGCTTCTAATTTCGCTTTAGGTGATGTTTTAGGACAAAGGGTAAATGGACATTTTCATGTGATTTCCTATGCCAGCAAGACACTTAACCCTGCGCAGGTTAACTACACCACAACTGAGAAAGAATTCCTAGTTGTTCTTTTCACATTGGATAAATTCCGTTCGTATTTGAAAGGGTTCAAAGTGATCATCCACACGGATCACGCTGCGATCCGCCACCTCATGGCCAAGAGTGATTCTAAGTCGCGGCTCATTCGGTGGGTTTTGATGTTATAGGAGTTCGATTGTGAAATAGTTGATAAGTGTGGTAAAGATAATCTTGTTGCTGACCATTTATCTAGGCTTGATCCTAAGACAATCTCTCCTTCCCCACCTATTCTCGATGACTGATGAGACAATATTCTAACGTATCATTTGGTCCTTTTTAGCGGTCTTTTGTTAGTCTTTGACCTTAGTTTTATAGTGTTTTCGTACATTTTTATGCTTTGGTACTTTGTTTGTGTTTTGTAGGATTTTTGTGTTATTTGGTCCCGAAGGTGAAAATCAGAGTGAAAACTTTGGTTCTAGATCTTTGAATGTAGAGTAACTGGGCGAAAACAGAAATGGATTCGGAGTTCGGACGAAGAATTGAGAGCCATTTTAGCGAAGCTTGCAAAAGTGAAGTTTTACGGAGCAGTCTAGCCATTTTCGCCATAACTTTCTCATATGATGTCCGATTGACCTGCGCTTGGTGGCCCCGGAAAGATAATTCAAAGAGCTACACTTTTCGTTTTGGAAGCATCGGCAAATTCTGTCCGTGGAATACGTTACAGAGTTTTTAAGCTCGCCGCGACGAGATTTTGCGAGAGCAATTTGGGAGCCTAAACAGTGTCTCGCCGCGGCGAGGAAAATAGCTCGCCGTGGCAAGATTTGCGATAACTTCACAGATTCAGTAGAAAACTCCTTTTTAGGTTAGAATTAGGTCTTCCTTTGCCATAACTTCTTATACTCGATTTTTACATAAAAAAAGCTCCTAGAACTAGGTTTTGACATTGATTGATTGATCTTTGGAGCTTGGTTTACCTCATGTAAGAACCATCGGGATCGAATTCTTGGTAATTATTGATAACTCTCTATTGTTTATCTTCAATTCGTGTTTTCTTCTGTTTATCGAATTGTATGATCTTGCATGCGATTATCACCATGTTTATGCTTTGCGTAATCTATACCATGCATTCTTTCATCTTTGCTTCCCTCATGAGTAGTTAAATCACTCCGAACACGGTAGTTATGTGATAGTCTTGCATATTCGTTTCTAGGGTTAGGATTCGTTCATATAGGTTCGTATAGTACAAAATCTTCGTAAAACCTTTAATCCAATAAGCTAGTTCAAGACTTTCAAAATCGTTTTCGGTTAAGGATCGTGGATTGACAACCCACGATTACTCTAGTTTGAAATATTCAAATAACGATTGGTTGAGTTGGATTGATTGATTTCTGTTCGCCGACCGTGTGACAAATATGAATGATTGCCCTAGAACGAATTAGCATTACTTGATCATTACTACTGTGTTCATCTTCTCTCATTGTTAAAAACCTTTATTTGCTTTATCTTATTCTAGTTTTTAGAAACAACCAACTTACAAATCAATCTATTTTCACAAGTACCTGTTTGCTTTCAAACCGTTGTGGTAGCTTAATTGGTTCCTTAGCGAACAATCCTGTGGTTAGCATTGTCTATCTACAACAACTGCTTACTACTTGTTTTCTACGTAATAATTTGAGCACATCAATGACCTACCTGATGAGCACCTATTCTTTGTTAGCTTAGAGCCTTGGTTTGCAGATATTGTGAATTTTCTTGTTGCAGGTGACCCCCACCTTTTCAAGGAGGGAGCTGATAGCATCCTACGGCGCTGCATTCCAGAGAGTGAAGTAGGCAGTGTTCTCACCTTTTGTCATACCATGCAGTGTGGAGGGCACTACATCGGGAAGAAAACCGCTCCGAAGGTTCTTCAATCAGTTTTCTTTTGGCCCTCTCTGTTTAAAGATGCTCATAAGTTTTGTGCTAGTTGTGATGCATGTCAGCGTAGTGGTAACATTAGAAAGAATAATGAGATGCCGTTGACTAGCAATCTTGTGGTAGAACCCTTTGATGTGTGGGGTATTGACTTTATGGGACCCTTTCCCAAAAGTAATGGTAATGAATATATTCTTTTTGTTGTGGACTATGTGACTAAGTGGGTGAAGGCTATTTCCACCAGAACTAACGATTCCAAAGTTGTGCTCTCTTTCTTGTCCAAGAATATTTTCAGCAAATTTGGTACACCCAGAGCAGTCATTAGCGATGGTGGATCTCATTTTATTAACCGTTCATTTGCAAACCTGCTTGTGAAGTATGGTGTGCAACACCATGTCGCAACCGCCTACCATCCACAAACTTCTGGTCAAGTGGAAGTCAGCAACTAAAAATTACATTCAGAGACCTAACATCCTATACAATATTTTCTAGACTAACATACTTAGTGATTTTCCCCTTTTACAGTGTTCAAGTGAACCAAGAGTACTAACCACCTTTCTAATCTAAGATAAGTCAATATGTTGTTGATCAAAATCTAAACAGATATTCCTAACACCTTGGGTCTGGTATTCCACATACTTGGGTTGAAAATTTCAGTTACCTTCTTTTCCTTGATGGTAATGGTTTGCTTTGTTAGCATCGTAAGATGAAACCGGGATTTTGATCTCGCTTTTTGGGTGCCATCTCTTTAGTATTTATATAGAAATAGGGAATAGAGAGATGAGAATCGTAGTCGGAATCGACATGGATTTCTTCGTAAATTCTTAGCGTAGATTCGCAGGATTAGAGAGTTTTGCAAGAGAAGATTAGGAAGGTTTTTCTATTTTCGTGCAAGTGATTTGTGGGATTAGGCAAAAGTATTTTCTTTGCCAACCGCTTTTATATAGCAATGCAAGTACATGCGATCTGTATGAATTCGTATGTATATTACTCGCAATTCTCGCATGTGGTGAAAAGCGTTATTGCATTTAATGCAAGTGGGTCGATCGGTTATCACATGAGTGGGGTAGTGGACACATCTTGGCCGTGGAATTACAAGCGTTAATTTCTGAAGGGTTGAGATTGAGTCTCAGAGCAATGATATCAATCAACACATGTAATTGTATCCCATCAATGTAATTTGTCACAACTCACCTAAGTGTCTTTGAACTTCTCAGAAAACTGTAACTAGTGGACAAAACTGGATTCAGAAATTGATGAGTCGATATTTTAACGACTCATTTAGTGCCTTTTTTCATATTTTGTTGCGTCTTTTAGCCTTTATTTAGTGTTTTTCGTTCCGTGTCACGTTTGGGTTTTTTGTGTGTTTTTGTGCATTTTTAGGTGTCTTAGCGTCATTGGCAAGGAACTGGAGGACCAAAGTGCAAAGAAGACTTCAAAACCTTCTAGAAGCACCACAAGGCCAAGTTAGTGGGCCACTACTCCAAGAGAGGTGACATGAAGGTTGGAAA
The DNA here is from genome assembly GCA_026545765.1 of Plantago major. Classification (NCBI taxonomy): domain Eukaryota; kingdom Viridiplantae; phylum Streptophyta; class Magnoliopsida; order Lamiales; family Plantaginaceae; genus Plantago; species Plantago major. The sequence continues at coordinate 64,810,110 of CM048843.1, forward strand.
AGGGGGAGAAAAGTGGAGAAAATGGGAAAAATGGAGGAGTTCCCGGAGACAAGGCTCACCGCGGTGAGCCCCACATCCAAACGGGCTCACCGCGGTCCAGACTAACAGAATGTGGATAGAAATTCCAGACCGCGATGAGGAGGATCCCCCAAAGTACCTCACCGCGGTGACACCTGTTTTGACAGATTCAACCACATTTTTCTAGCAGTTTTTACCAATCATTTCTAGTTTCTTCTTCCTTGGTCTTATAAATAGACCACTTGTATCAGTCATTAGGACATATCTTCATTACTTCTACTTTCATATTTTCAATTCCAAGCATTGTAAACACTTAAAGATTTTAATCTCTCTTTTAATTCGAAGAAGCATTATTGTTCTTTCTGACGATCGCAGAGACCAATAGGCGCCCAGGTATTCAATAGTACGAGTTAGACGGTTACTGTTAATAACTTGTATTGTGACATATTGATATCTGATCGTTGAACGCATGCTTGATCGTTGTGAACTTGCATCAGTCTTTACCTCTAATTAGTATATATCCGGATGAGGGCATAGCTAGTGACAAGTTTTTTTTCCGTAACTCATACGTACTTATAATCTGTATCTGGTTCGATTTTACAATAGCAAAGTGTTGCATTCGCGGGCAGTGTACCATTAGATATATCGCGTCAGCACTTTTGAAAGATCAGCTTGCTTCATTTTAATTATAGAAATTGCATGATCTATAGGTATTACCTTGTCTTGTAATTCTAATTTGTTGTAGGATTTTGAAGTATCAACCTTACCCATACTATCTGTTTACAACTTACACCTTAAGCCTACACCTTAGAACTAGCTTAATCAATTCCTCGAGAGAACGACCCTGTTGTTTAAGCATTGTTGTACTACGACAACCGCTTTACTACTTGTGTTATTTTACAAGTATTAATTTTGAGCGCCTCAAAATTTGGCGTCGCTGCCAGGGAATTGATTCCTACGTTCTTCAATAAGTAGGATCAGTGTGTAGTTGCATATTTTTATTTTTATCTTATTCGAAAACCAAAGAAAAATCTAAAAATTTCAAAAAAAAACAAAAAGAAATTATCTTGCGGATTTTTTTTTGGTACTAACAGAAACTAACAATGCATTTAGTTTTGTTGGTAGAGAGAAATTTTTTCAGCACGTGTATGTATATATGGCAAGGGTATGGCTACGTACGGAGAATATTTCATACCTCAGCTGGTGGCAAGAAAACCACCAATATTCCTTGAGCCTGAGGTTAGGGAATACGATCTAGACGATGATTGGGGGTGTTCACTTCCATACTTCTGGGGAAGGCCGATGGAAGATGCTTTCGGGTTTATTCGTCAGTTCGAACAATTCGTGACGGAGTTACCACCCAGTGGATTGAGTGAGGACCAACTGAAGAGGAGGTTGTTTCCTTTTTCCGTTAGATCCCAAGCCAGAGAATGGCTGCATTTGCTAGAGCCAGAGTCATTGCATTTGCTAGAGCCAGAGTCATTGAGGACATGGGAGGAAGTGCTTAGAGTATTCTATGACGAATACTCCCCGTACTATTTGATGGAGAGCTTGGAGGATCGCGTAACGAATTTCAAACAAAAGGATGAAGAGAAGTTCGACAAAGGAAGCGTGAATACTCCGGATTTAGAAATCACTCCCATCCCACTGGTGTCTTTAGTGAGCGTTTCCACGCCGCCAGAGACCACGGACGGCCAGGTGCCCCATCACCCCGACATCGTACATATGTCATTACCCAAGGGGAGTTTTGTTGATCCTTTCTGCCCTTTTTCTTTGTTTCATGTTTATGAGTGTTATGTGCTTAAATTTGAACATATTAACTCTCGACATACTCATTTGCAGGATTACATGAGTATTGTGGGATCAACACACAATGGAGCAGAAGATATTCACTGGAAGTTCTAAGTAGGCTCGATGTCTGCTCAAAATTCATTCCCGTATGAGAACGGATAATGGTAATGTACAGCAGTCGAGCCAACGACTATAAGAAAAGGCGCTTCCTGGGAGGCAACCCGGGGGTTCAGAATGAAGAATGGAAGAGTCCACGCTAACGACTATAACCAAAGCATTACTTATTGCTTTGCATATAGATATACGTGCATCTTAAATTTATGATAGATTTTATTTATTAATTTTGTATTATAAAAAAAAATTTACGGTAGAACAAATCTCACCATGGTGAGCCAGGGAAAAGCGGCTCATGCATGAGTGCGAAAGTTTGTCTCTCTCATTGGATCATGGTGAGGGGCACCTCGCCTCACCACGGTGAGGCCTGACGATTGAAGAGAAGGAGGGCTTCTCCCTCCTTCACTTTTTTCACTCTCCTTACCCGTTTTTTCCTCAATTTTTGACATTTTCACCAATTCTCCACCTTTTAACTTGGCTAATAGACCGTTGCAAAGGTAGTGAGTTCCTCTACTACTTTGGGACTTCAATTCGTGTTTATATCCATTAATTCTTCTTGAATCGAGGTAATTCCTTCTACTATCTTTACTTTGCAAATTTGGATTTCTATGCTTGATTGATTAATATTGAGTATATGGCTATGCTTATGAGATATGAAATTGTCTAGATAAGTCATAATCCATGTTAGCTTAGTTAGATTTTCCGGAGATTTATGATGTTTTTGGTGGAAGGATATTATTGTGCTAGCTTGCTTATCTTAGAATCTGTATTCGTGCTGCATATTTGATGATAGGATTGAGCTTACTACTGTTTAAATTGGGGAAATCCCTTGTAGTAACAAATGTTTGCACTATGGTAAGCACGATTATGTTGTAGGATAAGGCATTGTTGTTACTACTTGCAAGAATTGGTCTGGGGAATACATTGCTGTAGCAACACTTAAATGCACTATGGTTTACTTGAGACTAAGTGTTAGGATTAGGCATAAGTGTTGTTGCATGTTAAATATGGGTGTACGCTAACATTATCTATCCAGGTACTATGGCACCTAAGCGAAAGAGTGTGTCCAATAAGAAGCAGAAGGTAGGAGAAGGAAGCTCCAGGGCCCCAGCTCCAAGGATTAGAGCAGACGCTTACAGAATAAAGCTGAGTAGGAAAGCAGATGACTTTAGGGTCAAGCACTTCAGCACCCCGAGAGGTTTCATAGCGGAGCGAGGGATAAGTGTCTTCGGGTCTCTTCACCCAATGATAATTAAGACTATCAACGCGAGCATAAGGAGGTTAGGATGGCAAAGGTTGTTAGGTTTGAGGAGAATGTATGATCCGATCTTGGTCAGAGAGTTCTACATCAACCTCGCTGATCAAGATATCAATGGATTTGTGCCCATCCGCGGGAAGAAGGTCGAGTACACTCGTAACTCCATCAACTACTTTCTTAGAGTACGGACGGTGACACATGTTCACGCGGATGGGATTATCAATTTGACCCCTAGACTCAAGGTGGAGGGAGAAGACATAGCTACCATCTGCAATCCTGGTCACAGGGTAGCCGATGGAAGCAGCAAGCTTAAACTCAGGAACCTCAACCCACTTGCGAGGGTTTGGGTGCATTGGGTATATTACAACATAGTACCAAACTCCACTTTTAGTAGGATATATGCGCAGACAGCCCGATTGCTATCAGCATTGATGAGAGGGTAGCATATCGATGTAGGAGAGATCATCTTGGCAGAGACATTCACCTACAGACACAGTACCAAGGCATTGGGATTTCCATGTTTGATCACCGAGATGTGTGAGGCAGTCGGTGTGCCAGACATTGTCAAAAATGGCCGCCCGAAGAGTTGCCTAGACTTGAAAGAGCTACAAAGAATAGAGGCAAATGCGAGGGACTGGGGAAATATGCTGTCAAGATCATCGGGCGAAAGCGATGAGGAATATGATCCCGAGGTGGATACCGTATATGAAGAGGTATCTGTGGAGGAGACCGACGACAAGGCTGAAGATCCACCACCATCCGGAAATGGGGAAGATCTCACCGCAGACTTTCAGCGGCTGAGCACGAGACTCTAAGAATGGATGGGACCCTAGTTTGGGCACGTCGAGAGGAGGCAAAGCACGCTAGCCTCCGATCTTTCACGATTAGGAGAATGTTACCATGTCCTTACCGCGGACCTTGGAGGCATACATGGAGTATCGCAGCGGTTTGGTATGCACTTGGATCAGTGGGACTCATGCTATTCGAGTCTCACACAGCACATGTCTGCAGCAGACACACGGGCAGCTGAGCGCCTAGCGCATATGGAGCGAATGCACAAAGCTCAGACGGATGACTAGCAGCATCAAAGAGGAGGCTCATCTTCCGGATCCCATGGTCCGCCTTCCTCTTAGTGATCATGCCGACCGAGGCATACTACGGGTGGTAACTCTATAACTCCCTCTTTTTATTTATTCCCTAGGCTAGGGACTAGCTATCGAATAGGTTTGGGGAGGGAAGTTGTACTCATATGTTTACATGCCTCGGATATTTGCTGCCTTGTGTATATTGTATATATGTGTTTTTTCTTTTCATTTTTTGCGATTATGTGGGGTGGTATGTTAGCCACCTCTGTGTGATTGCAGTTGAGTCGAGTCTTTTGGCCTAAGTTTTGGCCTACTTCAAAATTTTTTGTGTCGAGTCTTGAGTTCTTTTGACAAGTCTGATTATCTATTGCCTTAGTTAAGCTTTTTTACTAATGTGATCTTAGATGGCCTCTGGCTGAGTGCTATGTAATTTTCAAAGATCACTCTAGTTTGTTTCACTTGTAAATAAAAAGTCTTCCTGTTTTAGTAGTCAAAAAGCCGGTGAGAAGCCTTAAAGCCGATGAAAAAATCTTGTACTGGCAAATGTGTGATTCTAGTAGGATGAGCAAGGTTTTTTAACTTGCGCCACTTCATATACATATGCACTCTTTTTAAAAACGAGTATGACGAACGACATTTTCGACTTGCTATCTTCATTCTCGAACCTGTTCACTCTTTTTAAAAACGAGTATGACGAATGGCATTTTCGACTTGTTGTCTTGATTCTCGAACCTGTTCCAAGGAACAGGTTTGGGGAGGAGGATTCTTGTCAACTTCATACTTAGGATCACTACTTTCTATACTTGAACTATGGTCGATTTCGAAATTGTTTTGTATTGCTATGCTGCCGTTCTAAAAAATATATAAAAAATCTCAAGGTGTCAGGATCACTTGTGATCGTCTAAGATCGTGTTGGGCATTTCCAAATACTACCTATAAACCAACGCGGGGCTGATTGTGCGTATGCTGTGAGGGTTCATGGTATTATTTCCTAAATGCATGTCAAATACTACCTATAAACCAGCGCGTGGGCGGTTCTCGTATGTTGTGAGGGTTGATAGGGTGTATACCAAACCGACATGTACAAAAGTATGGATCTTAGGCAACCTATTGGGATATACTTGCAACATTGAGATAAAAAAAATAAAAAAATAGAAAATCTGTGCAAAAAGAGCAAAGCACAAGAAAAAAAAGAGAAAGAAATAAACGTGCAAAAAGAGCAAAGCACGAGAACGGCAGCTAATTTTATTCCCTTATATTTGATTTTGACCCCTTTCCTAAAAAGTCCTTTCTGACTCATTTGATTTGAGCACAAAGGCATGTAATATTAGTGGCAGCTTGTGACGTTTGTTGTCACCATCCTAAGTTAAGTCTAGAGCGAATACCCTTATTTACTGGACACTTCCAGGTGAGAGACTTGAGAGTTGCACCATTATCTTCCTTTGTGAGGGACTACTAGGATAGGATTAAGTTTTATTTACTTGTGAAACGGAAGATTGTGATCTTTGCAATGCTACTTGTCAAAGTTAGAGGGGATAGAAGTTTACATCAGAATAAGGGCTTATCTCTGGCAATACTTGTTCCGGTAGCTTGTCGATTGAACTCTTCTATTTGTTTTGTCGTGTCCATGTGTTTTTCTTTTTCTAGGTTTTAGAGTTGTTTGCTCGAGGACGAGCAAAGGTTCGGTTTGTGGAGTTTGATGAGTCGATATTTTAACGACTCATTTAGTGCCTTTTTCCGTATTTTGTTGCGTCTTTTAGCCTTTATTTAGTGTTTTTTGTTCCGTGTCACTTTTGGGTTTTTTGTGGGTTTTTGTCCATTTTTAGGTGTCTTAGCGTCATTGGCAAGGAAATGGAGGACCAAAGTGCAAAGAAGAATTCAAAACCTTTTAGAAGCACCACAAGGCCAAGTTAGTGGGCCACCACTCCAAGAGAGGTGACATGGAGGTTGGAAAAGGGAGAGAAAAGTGGAGAAAATGGGAAAATGGAGGAGATCCCGGAGACAAGGCTCACCGCGGTGAGCCCTGTTAGGAATATGTTTAGATTTTGATCAGCAACCTAATGACTTATCTTAGCTCAGAAAGGTGGTTAGTACTCTTGGTTCACTTGAACACTGTGAAAGTGGAAAATCACTAAGTATGTTAGTCTAGCAAAACATGTATAGGATGTTAGGTCTCTGAATGTAATTTTTATATCTTTGAAGAAGACCAAGAAGAAGGCATTTGGCAGAAGTGTTCAACAAATTTGAAGATTTGAAGACTGCACAAGATTGCTGAAGACGAAGGTCATTAGATACCTATGTCCAGATATCTTGAAGAAACAAGTGTTTTTCAATAAACAGGTTTCACAAAAGATATCTGAGAACACAAGGTTTCTGAACGAGGAAAAGTGCCCACAAATACCTACACTCAGATACCCTAGATAGAACTATGTTTTTGGGAAATAATGTTTCAACAGGTATCTGGAGGTGGCGTAATCCTCCAACTAATCCACTTCGGTCTTTCTGAGACCTAGAATTCACTAGAACAGATAATTGAGTTCACCTTACAATAATCCTATTCTAAGATTCTTAAACAAATGGTTCCCAACCAAATGTTCCCCCTGAGTTATTCCCCAGCTCCTAGAGCTAAGTACTTCCTCTACTCAGATAACCTTGGAGTTATTCCCTGATTTCCCAAATCAAGTACTTCCTCTACTCCACGCCTTGATGGTGTTGGTTATAAGGTTTATCAGAGCGGCTTCTCGTATAACTTTTCAGTTACGTTTTCAGAGAGCCTAATAGAACAAGACTACTTAATACACTTGTTCAGTGGATGACAGTCTGCTCTTTACTGACCCAAGTACTTGGTGTCCATTCTGGAGAATGAGCTTCAGAAAGGGTATCTGATAGTTCAACTCTTTCACGAATAACAATCTCTTGTTAAGGTTCAGGACAACTTAGAACTACTAGTGATTCTTCAAGCAATAGAAAGCTTTCAGAAAGGGTAGTAGAGTGCTTGAGAGAATACTTTGCTGGATGGTAAGTTTGCTAGATAGAGCGTTCTAAGGTATGTTCTTCAAGCATCTAAGTATGTGATATATATAGATAAATTTGAGAGGCGTTTGAATTGTATCCGTTGTGCTCTCTATCAAATTATATCCGTTTATATCTTGAACTATGTACTCAGAAGTCACTATCTCATTTTTCAGAGAGGATCGCTTAAAGATTTCTGCCGATGCATTTAATGCATAGTACTGTTCATTGTCCTTTAATCTCAACGGATACATGAGCCTTTCTGATGGCTTGCATACTCCATACTCATGATGTCATATGTCCAAAATCATATCCCGAAAATAAGTTAATATATTTAAGAAGGGATTAAGGACATAGTCTTTCTGAGTTAGACTAAACCTTAGTGTCTTTATAAACCTTGCGTAATCTTCAGTCTTCTAATCTTCAGAAAAGCTCCATTGCTAGGATTGATCTTCATGGTCTTCTTGAAATAAAAATTACACTCAGAGACATATAATCCTAATACAAGATTTACTAGACTAATCATACTTAGTGATTTCCTCTTTTACAATGTTCAAGTGAACCAAGAGCACTTAATCACCTTTCTGGCTAGGATAAGAACATGTGATGAGTGATCAAAATACTAACAGATATTCCTAACAAATTTTCCCCTTTTTGATCAGTCATCCATGACTATCTTTTAAGTCCTATTACAAAATTGTAATCCTGGAAGAGAAAACAATCCACCACTTAATCATTTCAAATGATATTCAATTTTAGTTGAATTAAGTGCAGAAAGTAAACATCAACCAAATCAAAAGAAGTGATCTTTGCTGATAAGTTGTCATCTATTAAAATGTATCTGAGAGTATGATCTTCAGATAGTATGCTTTCTGAGTAAGATGCAACTTTTACAGATAGAGAATTTCAGAAACAATCAGCAAGATTACAAAAAGTAATAAAACATACTAGGTAAATTAGAACAAAGGAGAGTCCAAGCTCCAAGAGAGTATTCTAATGTTACTACTCTTCAATTCTTCAGAAACACAACTTGGATTCAGATACCTCAAGTTCTTCAGCACCCTTTCTGGATCAGATGACATGATCATCCACTTTTCTGCATTCTTGGACATAGTCATAAAGAATCCTTCTGACAGAGAGCTCTGTCTTTCTGGATAAGTCACATATTTCATGGTAACTCTTGCCAAGCTTGTGATTCTTTCACAGAAAATGTTTGACCCAGATGTACTTTCCCCAGACCCAGGCATGGTCTACTTGCAGCTGAGATAGGTTGAAATACTTGTATATTTCTTCCAAATAGTGTATATCATCTAGGTATTCATCCAATGTCATATAGAATGACTATAGGTTGAAACACCTAGTTTGTTTTTCCTGCTGTAGCTACCATCCAGTTTTCTTACCTTGTGTACATCATCAGGTTTGGGTAAGGACAGGCAAAAGAAATATCCATCTTTCTGGCTTCATTCCTCTTTTCTACTTCAAAGTTTAACCAGGCATGAAGGTGCCCAGGTTTTAGCAATTCTGGCTTGCCTTCTCTCCATTTCAGGATCTGGTTGAGGATGGGAGTTGGAAACTTATCATTGACAAGTAGATGTTGTAGTTCCAGAATCCAATACCCTCTCTTCTTCAGAATGCACCTATATGAAGATTCTTCATTACTAGTCTTCATATACTCAATGTGGGCATCAGTTGGCCTTTCTTGATGTGTTTCATTGTTTATTCTGCCAAACTGGAAATCCCTTCTTACTTTTCTGTTTGGTGGCCTTCTGTCAGGAGATCCTCTAACCCTTTCTTCCTGCCTGGATTTGTCTTTGGTGGATGTTCCTTGTATAGACTTGGTGTTGCCAGAAGGAGTTCTGGCTGCTAAGGGCTTTGCTGCCAGAGGAGATTGTGAAGTAGTTGCTTGTCTCCTTTTCTTGTGAAGTGGATGTTCATTAGAATCATCCTCATCATCATTGTAGTCCAAAATTGGAGACTTGCAGCTTGCTTGGCCTCTTACTTCTCCTTCTTCCTTTTCTTCTTCTTCAGAAGTCTTCTTCTCTTCTGAGATTCTAAGGGACTTGGTTCCCCTAGTGACCATACTTCTCAGCCTTTCCGGTTGATCTGGAACAACTTCAAAGAAGGGTGTCTCCAGTGGTGTCCTTAATGACAAGTTGACTTGAGGATGGAGGATTTGATTGTTTTCTTTTTCTTCCTCTGCCTTTCTGAGGCATCTCTTCTTTTTCCTTAGTCATGAATGACTGACTCATGATAGCATAAGCTTCAGAGAGAGTTTCAAAGTTTTTCTGGAGGTTGTTGTGCACCCTGACTAATTCTTGAAGTTCTTTCTTCAGCTCGTTGTTCTGTCTAACCAGTTCCTGCTCCTTTCTGTTGAGCTCTTCAAGCGGCCTTAGGATGGCGTTGGCTTGCAGGACAGCATGGTTGGCTTCATTCAATGCTGCATTAGTATTGTTACAATCCTCATCCCTGACCAACCCTAGGTCTTTCTGAGAGAGATCTTTGGTTGCTGTTGAGTAAAGCAGCAGCCAAAGGCTTCATCTCTTCTGGGACGGATTTTAGCACTTCTGTATCTTGGGCAACTAGTGTCTTTCTGAGTTCTAAAAAGACACTGTTCCTTGCACGGTGCTCTTCACTTCTTGAACTACTTGGTGCAGAGAATATATGAGGAGCAAGTAGGGCTCTTTTGTGCTGAGTGACAAGTCTCTCATCTTCTGCTTCAGTGATCAAGTTGTGGGTTTCAGCATCACTATCAAGTGTGCTGGCCTTCTGAGAAGATGTAGAAGGTCTTTCTGATGCAGTCTCAGCATCATGCTCTTCATCATCATTGTCATCCATTGCATCTATTTCAACAGCTGTGACAACAATGGCATTCTTCAAATTTCTTTGCTCATCTAGGAGTGCCAATTCTTTGGCATTAGCTTCTTCGAGCTTTTTGATTTTGGCTTCCTTTTCATCAACAAGAGCTTGAGTCTCAATGTTGATTCTCTTCTCTTCTTCCAATACCTTTATGAGTTGTTCAATCCTAAACTCAGTAGCTGAAATTTCTTCTAAGGCATCATTGTGTTTAGCTTGTTGGGTATCTTGATGAGACTTGGGAGGTGATGATGATGAAGATTTCTGAGCAATTGAGGGAGTAGCCTTTTCTCCTCACTTTTTGCTAGCTTTCTGAATCCCGCCTTGTCCAGGTTGGGGATCATCATCATCATCACTCTTGTTCTTTGTTTCTTGGTTTGGATGCTCAGAGGGAGGTTCTTGATAATCATTTTCGTCCATCTCCTCGTCATCTTCTGAAACCAGGTTGATCACATTTAGGAATGTAATCTTCCTCCCATTAACTTCTTCTTGTTCAGCAGGATAAGTAGTGAGCTTGCTGGGCAAGGCAGGATGGGTAACCATCTGCTCTTGGGTTTGAGCATCCGCAGACTTGAAATCTGCTATATGTCTTTGTGCTACTTCATGAATGAAGTCTTCATGAATTAGAGTGGAAAATGAGTAGGACTCTGTAGGGAACAATGCATGGATATAATCCTCCAGATTTAGGGCAATTGCTCTCTTTTCTGGGACGTCGATTACTCTGGCTACTTTAGAAAGGTCAGCCTTTCTAAGTTTCTGCCATTGTCTGAAGCACTTGAGATGTTTCTTTAAGGTGTGCTTCTGGAAGGCCTTGAGTAAATCAACTGGCACTAGACTTTGAGCCTGAAAGAAAGTGTTCAAGTTAGTTTTGTTCAAACCACTTGTGTTAGTATCTGTGTGCAGAAGTGATCTTTCTGAGCATACCTGTGTTTCTCTAGGCTCATCTGTTTGGATTTTTGTTTGCTTGGGCACAGAGGCCTCAGATACTTTGGTGTGAGGAGAAGTTTTATCCTCATCTACCTTTCTTTCTGCTTGAACCTGAGAGTTAAAATCAAAGATGTTTAGAAACTTTTAACAGAAAAGATAGGTGGAAAAGTGCTTTCTGAGACTTCACTTACTTCCAAGTGAGGAAGCTCAGTAGCATGTTCCTCAGAAACCTTGGGGGTTTCTGGCACCTTTTCTGTAGATACTGCTTGTTCAGCAGTTTTAGTTTCTTTTGGAGGAGATGACACTAATGTTTCTCCATCCAATTGTTCTTCTGACTGAGCTTGTAAGAACAAACATAAGAGATTTTAGTAGTGGGTTTTCCAGAGCATTCGTTGAAGAAGACTGTTATTGATTACTTACCTTCTCAGCAGAAGGCTCAGTAAATACTTCCTCAGAAAGCTTTTCAGCTTCTGGAATCTCTAGGTTTTGGGGTGTTGGTTCCACCACCACTACTTCATCAGTTGGAGCGTAAGAAGAGGCATTAAGAAAAATTAGAACATAAGAGCAATGTTAGTTAGTTATTTCTTATTCAGAGATAACTTTTACTACCTGTGGGACAGGCTCTTCTTGATGTTCTGAGGTTGGAGGAACCTCTTCTTGATTCAAGGGGGTGGACAGGTTTTCTTCCCCCTGAAAGTGTGTCTCCAAGTTGGCCTGTAGAATAAATGACTTATGAGTAACAAGTTAACATACAATTATGTTGACATGTTAGATACAAACTATCTTTGTTACCTGAATAGAGTCAGGCTGATCATTGATCTCTTGAACTTGTTGTGATTCCACAGTCTCTCTGTGCTCATTATTGATCTCCTCTGCAGTATCATTCGGAGTCTCCATCTCAGTTTGATCCCTTTCTGATAGTTGAGCTTTCTCAGAAGGTTGAGGAATCTGTTCAAGAAAATGGTTTCCTTCAGCAATATTAAGTGTTGTCGTTGTGAATGTGGAAGCAATGGCAACATCTTCCATCATTCTATCTTCCTCACCCCAGGCCTTCTTCTTCCTGCTGGGCAGAGGGGCTCTTGTCTTTCTGAAGAGCTGAGCTTGAAGCTCCTCCATGGGTCTCATACTTGAACCTTTTGAGTACTTTTGCAAGTACTTCATCATCCTCAGAATCACTATTCTGTGTTGGTGCAGACCCATCTATGATATTTCTATCATCTCTGGAGAGTTCTGGAGCATTCTGGTTCAGGACCCTTGGGGCATTCTGGATTTGCCTTTCTGAGCGTCCAACATCTTCTGAGACCTTGTCTCCAGAAGGTTGTGCCTCTTGTATGATTAGGGACTTGGAGGCTCTTTTGCTATGAGTCCTCTTTCTCTTGGAAACTGGAGGTTTAGCTTTGGCTTGCTCAGAGACCTCCTCACCTTGATGTGCAGTTTCTTCTTCTTCTGCCTTTCTGAGTGCGTTCTCAGCAAAAAGTTTCTCCTTTTCTTCAAAAGCGTGTCTGAAAAGGGAGTTGGTGACTGGGATTTCCTGCCTCTCTCTGAGAGTGATTCCCATTGTTTCCAGAATGTAACAGATCCTGAGACCAAAGTGCATATTGGCCTTTGGATCAGCAAGGCAATTGATGATTTTGGGCTCAAATTCCTCAATGTGTCCAAGAAATTTGTTGAAGGCGTACTTCCCCCAATTGAAGTGGGTTTCCTGCCCTTCATGCTTCTTGTTCAGAAGATGCATCATCATCTATCTCTCCATGCTTATCTGGTCTACTCCACCTTTGTTTCCATCAAAGCAACGGACCAGAATAAGAGCTAAAGTACTCCAGTGTTTCTGGAGATGACTAGTTCTGATGGCCTTCAGAACAAAGTCTCATGGGCAGCCTTTTGCATTTTCTAACTGGATTGCTTCAAATAGCTCTTTGACGCTTTGAATCATGGAAGCGTCCTTGATGTTGATGTCTTCAAAAGTTCCTCGATTTTTCAATCGGAATATCTTGCAGAAAGTCTTGCAGTCTAGAACAATTTCTTGTCCTTGGACTTGATGCGCATGTATTTTCTTCTTCATCATTCACAACTTTTGTGAAGATTTTGGAGTTGTTATAGAACTCCGGTACATCCAAAGGTGGATAGTCCACTTGCGTGAGATAGAAGCTTGTAGATATGGGAATTCTTCAGCATTCCCAATATCAGTTTCCTTTCTGGTTTTGAAGATATAACTGCTGGTACATATCTCTTTACTAGAAAGGCTCCCCAATTCATTTTGTGTTTAGGGTTCCAGTCCGATGGGGTAAACTTTCCCAGAAAGCGTTTATTCAACACCTTAAGTTGCTTTCCTCCTTGCTTTTCAGCAGGAGCAGAGGATGTTGTCTTAGGGTTCTTGGTGGTCATCTTCTTGGGTGCCATCTCTTATATAGAGTTTAGAGTGAGTGTTTTTCAGATGAATATTGCACAATTAATCGAGATTAGTCTATCTTTTCAGAAGACTAAGCACAAGAAGTTGAGTTTTGCAGAAGGGTTTTGCAGAAATCTTGAGAGATTTTGCTGTTTTGATGCAAGTTTGAAATTTCGGAATTGGTAAAAGTGTTTGTCTTTTGCCCAAATCCTATATATATATATAGCAGAAAAAATGTACATAGATACAACATACATATATCTGAATATGAATGCGTGTCTTTGCATCTGCATAGGCGTGGTACGTCCTTTGTACTTATTAAATGCGTAGTGGGCCATGTCTACATTTCTCAACAGACATTACTTGCTTTGTTTTAATCTCAACCGTTGAGATCAGACGTTTATTCATCAAGGGCTTATATTGAATATCTTGTAATGATATCAACCAACAAATGGTAAAGTGCCGACTTGATGGATTTTTAATATGCTACATTCATTGTGTCACTTAGTAAAGAGTAGGAACACTTAATCGTTTGAGCTTATAGTTCTGAGTGTCAAGTCCTTATCTATATATTGTTTATCATGAAAATGGTAAAAATACAAGACTTTGCACATGTTTGACTTTCAGAACTTATACCTTTTGGGCTTTGTGTGTCCATTTCTCTTTATGACTACATAGCTTTCTGAATTCAAGTGTCAGAAGCTTCAGTTGTTTTGAATGTATTTGACCCACTCTCAGTAAGTAAGTTCTAGTTTTATTTACTTATTAAGTATGTACCGACCTTTGCCTTTCTGGATACCCGTTCCAGAAATATTTTGCCTTTCTGAGTGTTGCTACTCAGAAACCTTTGCATCACTTCTTATCAACTTGGCTTTCTCAGAACCTGTTCTCAGAGGCCTACTCACTTATTTAGTCTTTAGAGATTCAGGACAATTTTTCAGTCCTTAGGCAACTCCATTAATCCAAGATTATGTCTTAAGGTCAAGAACCGGCTTTCTTGTAAGGGCTTAGTGAAGATATCTGAAAGTTGGTCTTCTGTGCCAATCTTGAGTATCTCTATATTGCCTTTCTCAACATGGTCTCTGATGAAGTGGTGTCTAACATCAATGTGCTTTGTTCTGGCATGGAATTTGGGGTTCTGTGTGATTGCAATAGCACTTGTGTTATCACAGAAAATGGGAGTTTTCTCTTCATTGAGTCCATAGTCTCTGAGTTGTTGTTGAATCCACAGAATTTGTGTTGCACAACAACCAGCAGCAATATATTTAGCCTCTGTGGTAGAAGTTGCAATTGAGTTTTGTTTCTTGCTAAACCATGAGATAAGTCTAGTTCCCAGAAACTAACAAGTTCCTGAGGTACTTTTCCTATCAAGCATTGATCCAGCATAATCAGCATCTGAGTAACCAGCCAAACTCAATCCACTTTCTTTAGGATACCACAAACCTATATCTACTGTGCCTTTCACATATCTTAATATTTTCATAGCAATGTTGTAGTGTGATTGCATTGTATTTGTTTGAAATCTAGCACACACTCCAACTGCATATTGAATATCAGGTCTGCTTGCAGTAAGGTAAAGTAGTGAACCTATCAATTTCCTATACTTGTGTTCATCAACACTCTTATCTGATTCAGTATAGGTCATCTTGGTTCCTATGCTCCTAGGTATCTTAGCATTCTTTTCAGAAGGCTTAATTTTGAACTTTGTGAGCATGTCTTTTGCATACTTTGTCTGACTAATGAATATTCCATCATTGAGTTGCTTGACTTGCAATCCTAGGAAATAGTTCAATTCTCCCATCATGCTCATCTCAAATTTACTTTTCATGAGATTTGCAAAGTCATCACAAAGTTGCTTGTCCTTAGATCCAAATATGATGTCATCAACATATACTTGAACTAAGAGTAGTTTCCCATCATGGTTTAAAGTAAATAAAGTTTTATCAACTTCACCTTTCTCGAAACCACTTTCCAGAAGGTATTTGGCCAAAGTGTCATACCATGCTCTTGGAGCCTGTTTCAGTCCATAAAGAGCTTTCTGTAGCTTATAGACCATTCTACTTTCTGAGGAAACTTCAAAACCAGGTGGTTGTTCAACATAGACTTCCTCAGCAAGTTCACCATTCAAGAATGCACTTTTGACATCCATCTGATAAACTTTAAAGTCTTTATGAGCTGCAAAGGCTAGAAAGAGTCTTATTGCATCCAATCTGGCAACAGGTGCATATGACTCATCAAAATCTAAACCTTCAGTCTGGGTGAATCCCTTGGCAACCAACCTTGCTTTGTTTCTGGTTATTTCACCAGATTCATTCATCTTGTTTTTGAAAACCCACTTAGTTCCAATCACATATATTCCTTCTACAAATGGAACTGGTTTCCAGACTTTGTTTCTTTCAAACTGATCCAACTCTTCTTGCATTGCAGAGATCCAGTCTTGGTCTCTTAATGCTTCTTCTATAGTTTTTGGTTCAATGTTTGAGATAAAACATCCAAAGAGAGAATTAGCATTTTCAGCTATTGCTCTCCTAGTCCTAACACCTTGATTGATTGGTCCAATTACATCTTTTGCAGGATGATCCTTGATCCATCTCATCATGGGTTTAGTGCTAGTAGGGTCAACATCTATGTGATCTGAATGTGAATCACTATGATTATGACTTGATACTTCTTCAGTATCTGTAACAATTTGCACCTCAGAAGAGCGGTGAATGTCTGACACTTTCTCAGTGTGAGAGCTTTCTGGGACATGCCTGTCAGAGAGGTCATTTCCAGAATTAGCTCTCTGATGAACATCTTCAGTTTCCATTTCTGGAATTCTCATAGGTAATTCTTCATCATGTCTGAGAATCATCTGGTTGTTACTAGGCATTTCATGCTTTTCTTCGTCAGAGTCATCCTCTCTTTCCACAATGATGTTTTTCCTTTCTGAGAGTTCCTCTTCAGAATCCTTTATCATTAGTTCCTTGAACCTTTCTGAGAGTTCATCAGCAAGGGGTGTTTTCATGCTTCCTTCATAGAATACAACATGAACTGATTCTTCAATCTTCTTTGTTCTTTTGTTGTAAACTCTGTATTCTTTGCTATTCATAGAATAACCAAGAAACATACCTTCATCTGCCTTTGGTTGAAATGTTCTTAGATACTCTTTTCCATTGTTAAGAACAAAAGATCTACAACCAAATACTTTTAGATGTTTCATATTAGGGGGTCTACCAACCAAGAGTTCATAAGGGGTCTTGTCATGGTGTTTGTTTATCAAACATACATTACGAGTGTAGCATCTTTGTGTTCTGACTTCAACCCAATAAACTTCACTTATCTCAGTGTCAGCTAGCATTGTCCTTGCTGCTTCTTTAAGTGTTCTATTTTTCCTTTCTGCAACACCATTTTGTTATCGTGTTCTCACAGAGGAAAGTTGGTGTTGTATAACTTTGCTGGTACAAAACTCCTTAATGTACTGGTTGACAAACTCAGTACCATGGTCTGTTCTGATTGCAGATACCTTGTCATTTTTCATGACTTCAAGCTTATTCAACAAGTTTGGTATCTCCACCCTTGCATCAGATTTGTGCTTCAGAAAGACAACCCAAGTGAATCTTGAGAAGTCATCTACAACAAGACCATACTTCTTTCTGCATAACTAATTCTGAGATGATTCAAAAAGATCCATGTGCAATAGTTGCAGTGGTCTAACACTAGAGTGTCTGATTTTGGACATGAAAGAGATCTTAGATTGTTTCCCCATCTGACAGGCAGAACAGATACCATCCTTTCTGAAAGATGTTTTGGGAAGGCCAACCACTAGCTCTTTCTTGGCAAGTTTGTTCAGAGTTTTGAAATTCAAGTGACTCATTCTTTTGTGCCATAACGGTGCTCTTCATGTGACCTGATTGACTCACCATGAGACATTCTTGATTGTGGCAGATGCCCGATCGGCAACATAAAGATCGCCTTTCGCCGAGCAACCAAGGTATGCGCTTTGACTCATTGTCAATAAGTTTGCAACACTTTGCTTTGAATTTCTGATAAATCCCTTATGCAGGCTGGCTCATGCTAAATAGATTATATTTCAAACCCTTAACATGTAATACGTCGGTGATAGTTAATGATCCTAATTTGGCGTTGCCAAATCCAGAGAGGATTTAATTCTCCTCCAAGAAATCGATGTCCGGTCCATTCTTACGCTTGTAGTTGACTGATTTGCTTTGTCTCTGTCATGTGCTTTCGCATCCATTATCAAATAGCCATTGAGCCTTAGTCCATAGGCGTTACGTACAAAACAGAAAGCAGGAGTTAGGTTCTTGCTTGAGATAGAACCATTTAGACTAAACATTCTTCGGTAGGAATCCACATTTTAGTGAATTTCATGGGAGTTTGTTTTGTCTAACTTGATCGAAGGAGATGCAATAAAATCGATAATTTTGATCTCAATTTTCCTTCTTGTGGTGTTTCTAGGTGTTCCTTTTGGTGCTTACGGACCACAGGTTTACGAGATTGCTTTTGACAAACTTAGCCTTTCGGCGAGTTCCTTCTAGCTCGGCATTCAGTTTTCGTGGCTTGAGATTTCTTCCATACATCTGTTACTACGTGCAATATCAGCCTTGCGCCATTGTTCTTGTCGTTCCTTATATTGTTGCAGAAGAACTTTTCCAATAGCACGATAGCCAATGCCATTTCGAACACCTTTGGCTTTCTGAATACGTTCTTCAGAAGCCTTACTAGTTTCTGCACCATCTTTATTTTCATAAAATGGTACAGTAGAGAATTTGCCTATTCCAGCAATTCTTCCTTTCCTAGTAATGTAGCAATGTGGATGGTTACATGTCTGAGGGTTATGTTTCTTTTCAGAAACCTCATCCACAAGTTTCTTGTGAACTTGTTGTTCTTTCAAAGGTTGGGTTGCTACTCTTTTTCCTTTGTCAACTACCCTAGCTTTCTGACCAATGCTATAGGTGGTTGAAGAACCATTCTGTTGACTTTTTACAAAGGTCAACCTTTCATCACTCTTCTTCAGAGGAGATGAGTTACTCGATTTTTCATCAAGTCCAAGTCCACCTTTCTCAGAGGGATTTCTCAGAAAGGATTGAACTTCAGTGAGAGTGTCACTAGCCTTTGCATAAGATTGGAAGGATAGCTCTTTCTTTCTGAGTTCTTCATTCTCAGAAAGCAGCTTCATCATTTTCTTAGTAAGTTTATCCAAGGCTAGTTTGTGAGAATTTTCATTCTCAGATATCTGAGATTTCAGAAAGGCTATATCAGCGTTCTTGTTCTCAGATACTCTGGTTAGCTCAGAAACCTCTTTTTCAAGAGTTTCTTTGCTTTCCTCTAGAATTCTGGTTTTGGATTGTGCTTCCAGAAATTCTTTCTCATAACGATCCAATTTACTCTTGACCAACTCCAGATCCTCAATTCCATCATCACTCTCATAGTTACAGAAATTGTGAATTGTTAGTTACCTCATCAGCCATAAGACACATTTCAATGTTGGAGATGTCTGGACCAGCAATCTCAGAAACTCCACACATTTCTTTCTTCTTAAGGCCAAAGTCAATTACATCGTGGGTGATTCCACACAATTCTGGTGATGGTAGGTTTGAGTCATCTGAATCTCCATTTTCAGAATCTGTCTCAAAGTCTAGAGCATCAAGTTGAATTTGAACCTTCTTCCTTTCTTCAGTCAGTAAAGCCCTTTGATTTCTCTTGAAATTTCTTTTGTCCTTCTTGTCACCTGTCTTGAGCTTGTTTAAAGCAGGACAATCTCTCTTGAAGTGACCAGGCTTTTGACAATAGAAGAAGATATCATTTCCTATTTCTGCAGCTTCAGTACTAACACCTTTCTGAATGGGGGTGTTCAGAGAGTTGTTTACTTGTATGTTCTTGTACTGATGATAGTTTGGGCCAAGATGCTTTTTCAGCTTTTCTTTAGCTTTTCTTCTCTCAATCTCTTGACTCACAAATTTCTTCATGTGTCTTACTGCAAGAGCATTTTCTTCAGATGCTTCTTTGGTATCCTTCTTTTCAGAAGTACCTTGAGAAACTAGAGCAACACTTTGCAACTTTTCAGCTGTTTGTTCTCTCTGAGTTGTCTCATAGTCTACAATAGAAAGATGAGAGAAGAGCTCTGCTGGAGTAATATTTGACATCCCTTGATTGAAATAAAAGAACTTAGTGTGTTCCCAGTTTTGATTGAGACTTCTGACAATAGTCTTAATCTTTTTTGACTGGGAGTATCTATTGCTTTCACCAAATGCAGCCATATCACTCATAAGAGTAGTAAATCTAAAATCAAGTTCTTCCAGAGTTTCAGTGGGACCTTGTTTGAAGTTTTGGAACTTCAATTTAAGAACTTCGAACTTGTTTTCTTTGGTTTCTCGATTCGCCTGATTTCTTCAATCAATTGCTAGGCAACTTTCGCTATTTTAGCACCCCACAGTTTACACTGTATGTGCTCAGGTGTCGATCTGATGATTATATTACGAGCTTGACCATCCAATCTGTGTCTCTTGGCATCTTCAGATGTCCAGAGCTCTCTTGGCTTGTCTTCATATATAATGCTTCCACGAGCAACATGACCACTATCACTAGCAGCCATGTCCTCGCTTCCATCTTCCTTGTCTGAGGCTTTTCTTCCATCAGACACCTCAGTAACTTGTTTGAGTTGTCTGATTTTGATAGGCCCTTCATTGATGACATAGATCATCTCATCACTAATGGCCTCCATATGGAGCATCATGTTGTTCTTCCATTTCTCGTAGTTTTATGGCTTCAGAACGGGTGCATCACTCAGAGACATACCTGCACACTTAACACACAAATTATATAGTCCTCAGAAAGGGACAAAGTTCCTTCACCTATCTGGGGATCTAGGTTCAGTGCAGAAGGCTTGTGAACCTCCAACTCTGATACCACTTGTTGGTCCAGATAACGGCAAAGTAAAAGACTAGAGGGGGGGGGGGGTGAATAGTCTTTTTAAAACTTTTGTCGATAAACACAGTTTCTCAGAAACATGGTGGTTTCTGATACTTAAATTCAGAGCGCGGAAGACTTTAAGATAGGTAAGTGCAGAAACAATAATAAGTGTGTGTGTGTGCTTTGCTGAAATTTAAATACAAAAAGGTAAATAACACATCAAGTATAGTGGTATCTGGAGGTGGCGTAATACTCCAACTAATCCACTTCGATCTTTCTGAGACCTAGAATTCACTAGAATAGATAATTGAGTTCACCTTACAATAATCCTATTCTAAGATTCTTAAACAAATGGTTTCCAACCAAATGTTCCCCCTGAGTTATTACCCAGCTCCTAGAGATAAGTACTTCCTCTACTCAGATAAACTTGGAGTTATTCCCTGATTTCCCAAATCAAGGACTTCCTCTACTCCACGCCTTGATGGTGTTGGTTATAAGGTTTGTCAGAGAGGCTTCTCGTATAACTTTTCAGTTACGTTTTCAGAGAGCCTAATAGAACAAAACTACTTAATACACTTGTTCAGTGGATGACAGTTTGCTCTTTACTGACCCAAGTAATTGGTGTCCGTTCTGGAGAATGAGCTTCATAAAGGGTTTCTGATAGTTCAACTCTTTCACGAATAACAATCTCTTGTTAAGGTTCAGGACAACTTAGAACTACTAGTGATTCTTCAAGCAATAGAAAGCTTTCAGAAAGGGTAGTAGAGTGCTTGAGAGAATACTTTGCTGGATGGTAAGTTTGCAAGATAGAGCGTTCTAAGGTATGTTCTTCAAGCATCTAAGTATGTGATATATATAGATAAATTTGAGAGGCGTTTGAATTGTATCCGTTGTGCTCTCTATCAAATTATATCCGTTTATATCTTGAACTATGTACTCAGAAGTCACTATCTCATTTTTCAGAGAGGACTGCTTTTTGCAGCATTTCTGCCGATGCATTTAATGCATAGTACTGTTCATTGTCCTTTAGTCTCAACGGATACATGAGCCTTTCTGATGGCTTGCATCCTCCATACTCATGATGTCATATGTCCAGAATCATATCCCGAAAATAAGTTAATATACTTAAGAAAGGATTAAGGACATAGTCTTTCTGAGTTAGACTAAACCTTAGTGTCTTCATAAACCTTGCGCAATCTTCAGTCTTCTAATCTTCAGAAAAGCTCCATTGCTAGGATTGATCTTCATGGTCTTCTTGAAAAAAAAATTACACTCAGAGACCTATAATCCTAATACAAGATTTACTAGACTAATCATACTCAGTGATTTCCTCTTTTACAATGTTTAAGTGAACCAAGAGCACTTAATCACCTTTCTGGATAAGATAAGAACATGTGAGGAGTGATCAAAATACTAACAGATATTCCTAACATAGTACAATGCAATAAATACACTGTTGGTCCAGATAAAGGCAAAGGAAAAGACTAGAGGGTAGGGGGTGAATAGTCTTTTACAACATTTATCGATAAACACAATTTCTCAGATATCTTTGAAGATATTTGATACTTAATTTCAGAGAGCGGAAGACTTTTCTGTGATAAGTGCACGTGCTCAGCAAGATATAAGTGTGTAAATACTCAGTAAGGTAAATAAAGAAAGTAATAAGTTGCAGAAAGTAAATAACACAGATCTTTATAGTGGTATCTGACACTGGGGTAATCCCGCAACTAATCCACTCGCCCTTTCTCAGGACTTGAAATTCACTAAGATAGATATTGAGTTCTCCTTACAAAAATCCTATCCCTTGATTTTCTTTTACACTAGGTTCCCAACCAATTGTTCCCCCTGAGTTATTCCCCGGCTTTATCAGCCAAGTACTTCCTGTACTCAGAAACCTTTGAGCTATTCCTTAGTTTCCCAAACTAAGTACATCCTATACTCAGTAACCTTGGAGTTATTCCTTAGTTTCCCAAACTAAGTACTTCATGTACTCCACGCCATTTAAGTTGTTGGTTAAGGTAGTTTGTCAGCTGAGTAGTCTTAATAACTTTCTCAGTTATGTAGGAATACTCTATAGAACAAGAATCACTTAACAAACTTCACAATGTGTGGTGATATGTTCTTTACTGACCCAAGTCTATGTTAAATGTTCTGGAGAATGAAACTTAGATACTAGATCTTTTGATTCAACTCCTTCACAGATAGCAATGCTTGTTAAGAATCAGGACACTTAGAACTTTCGTGCTACTTAGAATTCAAGAGCTTAGTCGCAACTGTAAGCTAAAGAGTAAGTAGGTTGAAGGCTTGTATGCTTGAATGAATAAGTTCGTTCTGTGTGTTCAGTGTGTATTTCAAGCATTCTAAGTGGTGATATTTATAGTTAAATTTGAACCTTTTCAATAGTATCCATTAGGCTAAATTCAAATTCAAACTATTGATATCTGAAAATGGTACTGCAGAAGACGTTGTCTCTTTTCAGAGATTTCCTCTTTTGTTCAGATGTCTCTGTCTGTGCATTTATTGCATTGTACTATTTTTTGTCATGTAGTGCCAACGGAAGTATGCACGCTTTCTAAAGCATTGCATGTCCCTTTCCAGAGACCTTCACATTTCTAGATACCTGTTGAAACATTGTTTCCCAGAAACATAGTTTTATCCAGGGTATCTGAGTGTAGATATTCGTGGGCACTTTTCCTCGTTCAGAAACCGTGTGTTCTCAGATATCTTTTGCAAATCTTGTTTATTGAAAACCACTTGTTTATACAATATATCTGGACATAGGTATCTGATGACCTTCGTCTTCAGCAATCTTGTGCAGTCTTCAAAACTTCAAAATTTGTTGAACTCTCCTGCTGGATTCCTTCTTCTTGGTCTTCTTCAAAGATATAAAAAATACATTCAGAGACCTAACATCCTATACAAGATTTGCTAGAATAACATCTTAGTGATTTTCCTCTTTTACAGTGTTCAAGTGAACCAAGAGTACTAACCACCTTTCTGAGCTAAGATAAGTCATTAGGTTGCTGATCAAAATCTAAACAGGTATTCCTAACAAATTTACCCCTTTTTTTATCAGTCAACGATGACTATCTTTAAAACCTATTCAACATGGAAGAGGGAATAATCTAATCACTTTATCATTTCTTATGATCTTCTCAATTCATTTTAATTAAGTGTAGAAAGTAAAGATCAACCAAATCACAAGGTGTGATCTTTGCTGACAAGTTATCTTTTTATAGATTGATATCTGAGAGTAGGTTCATCAGATATGTTACAAGTAAAGTTTACAGATAACTTTTACAATGATAAAACAATAAAGCACAATCAGCAAGATACAAAAATACATAGTTAACTAGGACAACAGGAGTAACCAAGCTCCAAGTAAACATCCTAATTAACCTGTCTTCAAGTCTTCAAATCTTCAGCAGCTCCAAGGATCAATTTGCATACTCCCTATCTCCAAATCTTTTGATATCATCTGAGTAGTCAAAGAGCAAGGTTCTTACCAACATCTCAGTGTCTCTGGCATAACCACATACTTCTTTGTATGATTTGGTGGGATTCTTCTTGGCAAAGTGTTTGACCCATAAATACTTTCCCCATTTCCCGGCATGCTCAATTCTGATATCTGATAGCTTGAAGTAATCATATATGATCCTCAGATATCTGAGGTCACCCTTGTATTGATCTTCAGTCATGTAGAATGACGCAAAGGGTTCCACAACAAGTCTTGGCCTTGTGCCTGTTCCTGTGAGGTTTGGGACTCTATGCACATCATAAGGTTTTCCATAAGGACATTCATCATTAAGGTCCTTCCCCATGGCTTCAACTCTCTTGACAACTTCAAAATCCAACCAAGCTTTGACATGATTAGTGTTGATCAAGATTGGCTTATCTTTTCTCCATGCTATAAGTTGTTGATGGATGGGTACTGGAAATCCTTTTTCATTTACAAGCAAGTGCTTGAGTTCCAATATCCAGTATCCATTCCTCTGATGAATACACCTGTAGGAGGAGCTTAGGAGTTGTTGTCAGTCTTCACATACTCAATTTTGGCTTCTTCTGGCCTGAGTGGAAGTTGACCTTTTCTTCTTTCAGCTCTCAATCTATTCCTCCTTTGCCGCGAGTTTTCCCTTGGATTTCTTGAAGAACCACCCTGGATTGACTTGGTATTTCCAGAGGGTGTT
The DNA here is from genome assembly GCA_026545765.1 of Plantago major. Taxonomy (NCBI): domain Eukaryota; kingdom Viridiplantae; phylum Streptophyta; class Magnoliopsida; order Lamiales; family Plantaginaceae; genus Plantago; species Plantago major. The sequence goes on from CM048843.1 coordinate 64,834,656, forward strand.
TTAGCTGCTATTGGCTTTGCAGCTAAGGGCTCAGTTAGGCCATCAACCCTTTTTCTCTTTCTGTGAAGAGGAGCTTCATCTTCATCTTCATCTTCCAAATTTCTCTTGTTAGGTGATTTGCAGCCTTCTTCATTGCCCTGGGATTTGATTTGTCCTTCTTCTTCTTCTTCTTCTTCTTCTTCTTCTTCTTCTTCTTCTTCTTCTTCTTCTTCTTCTTCTTCTTCTTCTTCTTCTTCTTCTTCTTCTTCTTCAGAAGACTCATCAATCCCTATCACTTGTCTTCTCCTTGGAGCCTTGGTACCCTTGGAGGTTTCTATGCCCTGGCCCTTATTGTCATTACTTTTTCAGGAAGTTGCTAAGTGGTGGCTACTATCTGTAGAGCAGTCTGACTGGAGGAGGGTTCATTTATTTTGAGAGGTGGTTGTTCAGTTTTTCTTTAGTTTCCTCTTCCTCTTCCTCTATGAGCACCTTGAAATCCTTCCCCCTTAGTCATTGTTGACTGACTAAGAATCACAAAAGATTCTGAAAGGGAGTCAAAGTTGCCTTAAATATAGTTATAAGTAACAACCAACTTTTCCAGAATATCCTTGAGCTCCTAATTTTGTTTGATAAGACCTGTTTCCTTATCAGTGAGCTCTGTCAGTGGGCCTTGAATAGCATCTGCTTTTCCAGCAGCATAGCTAGCCTCTTCAAAGGCTTTTGCAGCCAAGTTTTGGACATCATCCCTAACCATGCCTAGGTCTTTCTGAGCAACGACCAGACTGGTTGTTCTCTGAGTGATGAGCTCAGTGAATGTCTTCATCTCTACAGGGACTGATGCAATAGCGGCTTTATCTTGAGAAGACAACTCCTTTTTTAATTTAGCCAGTACTTGATATCTGTTCAAGTATTCATTGGAGTTGACATTTGGCAGCTTGCTGAAGATTTCAGGAGCAATCGGCTTCCTTTTCAAATGAGACACCACCAAGTGCTCATTTCGGTGTTCTGCCAATTTCTTCTCTTCTTCATCATCTGAGTCATCAGCCCAGTTATCTTCATCCTCTTGGACATTTTCATCAATGTTCTCTAGTCCAGCAACCATCTCAGAGATGGGCTTTTTCCCTTCCAGTGAGGAGGATGGTACATCTTTTGGTAATTCAGCCTTAGCATCATGCTTGTCTTCAGATACTTGCTCAGTATCTAATTCCTCAGTAATTGCCTGAACAACAAGCTGGAGTTCTTTCATTTCAGCATAAGCTTCCATTTCCTTGATTGTTTGATCTTCAATCTTTTGGAGCTTTGCTTTAGATTCAGCTATCTTTTCATCCAGTTGAAGATTTAGCTGTTGTTCTTCCTCTAACAACTGTTTGAGTTGAGAAACTCTGGCTTGTGCATCCAACATTTTCTGAGTCTTGTCCTCAGAGTGCTCAACTAATTGTTCAGTAGAGTCTTTTTGTTGGGGAGATGGATGGGTAGATTTCTGAGGAGATGGAGGAGGGGATTTTTGTGATGTCCTGTCAGTGTGCTTTTCAGCAGCTGAGGCATTGTTTCCTTGTGGAATCCCTCCTATTCCTGGTTCAGGGGCATCATCATCATCTTTCTTATCCTCATCCTTGTGATGGTCAGAAGGAGGATCTTCATAATTATTCTCACCAGTCTCCTTCTCTTCTTCATCTTCAAAGACCAGGTTGATCACTTATGGAATAGTGACCGTTTGCCCATTAACTTCCTCTTGTTCAGAGGGTATGTACTGTAGAGTATGGGGTAAAGTAGGCTTGAATGCCATCTGCATTCTGGTCTGACCATCTACTTGGGTGAAAGCTTGGATCAGCTTTCTGGCCACTTCCTTGACAAAATCCTTATCCATCAATGTTCCGAAAGAATATTGTTTAGTGGGGAACATTGCATGGACGTAGTTTTCCAAGTCAAGGGCTCGTGCTCTTCTGGTGTGGTGGTCAATCACCTTTAAGATCTCAGATAGATCGGAGCATCAGAGCTTTTGTCATTTCTTGAAGCATTTCAGATGCTTTGGCAAAGTGTGTTCCTTGAAGAAAGGAAGCAGGTCCTCTTTCTTATCAATAGGGACCTTAGTGGCTCTTGTTTGAGCCTGAAAGAAAGTGTTCTGAATAATCAAAACTATAGTAGATATCTGGGCTTTAGAGTAGAAAGGTATCTGAGTTACCTGTGTGACAGGCTCAGATGACTTGACTACTGAGGTTCCAGGTGCCTCAGATATCTGGATATGAGGAGGAGACTGGGAAGTCTGATCCTCAGTTATCTTTCTTTCTGCTTGAACCTGAGATTAGAAACATAACACTTAGGAAATTTTATCAAGAAAAATTTTATTGACAAATCAGATATCTGAGAGGTCAATTACCTCCACTGTTGGAGGCTCAGATACTTGTCTCTCAGAGACTTGTGCAGTCTCTGGAAGTTTTTCTTGTGATGAAGGCTTTGATGCCTCATCAATTTCCATTTGTTGTGGGGATTGAGCAGGCAACTCCCCAGTAACTTCTACTTCTTTTTGAACCTGTTAAGTAGAACGTGTTAGTTTGAGAAAAATGATCAGAGATTTGCTCTTTGAAGAATATAGCTATCTGAATGAAATACCTTCTCTGCAGAAGGTTCAGATACTTGTTCCTCAGAGACCTTGGAAGTCTCTGGATTCTTCTCTGAAGAGATAGAATTTTCAGTCTCTTCATTTTTCTTCTCAGTTGTAGCCTATTAGAAACAAACACTTTATAGTATTAGTAAAGCACATATCTGAGATGTTATATCTTAAGGAACTATCTTCTACCTATGAGACAGGCTCCTGTTCCTTAAGTGGTGAGGCTATGGAAGCCTCCTTCTCAGATTCTGAGGTAAGCTTTGCAGCTTCCTCTTGTTGTTGTGTTTCTAATTCAGACTGTAACAAAGAAATTTCATTAAATAACAAGATTTAACAAACACAAAAATATCACAAGTAGAGTGTTAAACCATTCAGCTACTTGACCACTGTCAGGTTGATTGGTCTCTGGAACTTGTGACTCTTCCATGTGTTGGCCTTGTTGTTCCATTTCAGCTTCTTTGTTTGATGTTTCAGGTACTTCAGAACTTTCCTGAGTATGAAACTCAGTTGCCTCCCCTGGTTGATCAGTCTGAGTAGATGCCTCAGTTTGATCCCTCTCATTGAGTTGGGGAACCTGCTCTTTTGCAGGATTTTCTTCAGCAAGGAAAGATGCTGGTATCTGTATCTCAAGTACCATTTCAGCAGTATCCACATCTAGCTGTTGTGGTTCAGATCTGGATGAAGAAGGTGATGCTATTTGGGGCCTATCCAGATCTACTTGAGACAGACTTTTAAGTGTTGAGGCAATGGCAGTATCCTCCAACACTAAGCTATCACTCATCAGAGCATCTTCAATATGCTTCAGTCTTTCTTGCTCTGATGGTGTAATTTGTCCAGTGACCTTGGACACAGTTCCTTCTTCAGCAACCTTTGAAACAGGTGCTTGTTCAGCAACCTGTGGTGTAGGTTCTTCTTCAGATACCTCTACACTAGTTACTTTTTCAGTAACCTTAGCCCTTTTTGATTTCCCTAGGACTTGAGAGATGACTAATTCATCATCTTCATCGTCAGAGCTCTCACCAGCATTAGGAACTGATTGGTCCATAATCCCTGCGGTTTCTGCAGATAGGGCTTGGTACCTACCACTACTCTCATTAGCAGCATTGATGAGTTCATCAGCAAGGCTCTCCTTAGCAGCATTGATGAGTTCATCAGCAAGGCTCTCCTTAGCAGCATTGATGAGTTCATCAGCAGTTGTATGTTTTGCAGCATTGATGTGTTCATCTACAGTGGTGGAAGATATCTGAGAGTCGACAACCACAATGGGTGTGTCCTCTGATTTGCTAGCAGACTTCTTTCGTGAAGTTCTGGGCTTTTTGGTCGCAACTTTTCCCTCAGATATCTCTTCATTTTTTCGCTTCTTAGAACCTTTCTGAGATCCAGTAACCTTTTTCATCATGTTCGTACACTCATATTTGTAGAGTAGGTTACTATTGGCTATGTCATCCTTCTCTCTGAGCTCAATGCCAAGCTTCTCCAGCAAGTAGAATATCTTTAGTCGATAGCTCACTGTGGCTTTTGGCTCAGCAAGTCCCTTAACGATTTTGGGATCAAAGCCTTGAATCTTCTTCACAAACTTCATAAAGGCGTACTTTCCCCAGTTGAAAGGGTTTTCCAGCCTTTTGTCTTGTTGTTGCAACAAGAACATCATCATCCAGCGTTCTTGGCTTATCTGGTCGGCACCTCCTTGTAGACCATCAAAGCATCTGTGAAGAATGCATGCCAACACATCCCAGTGAACCAACAGATGTCTGGTTCTAATGTCAGCATGTTTGAAATCAGTGGGTGTGTCTGATTTGTCAAGGTCACACCCACCACTGTACAGTTGCTTCACACCTTCAAGGAGATCATCATCCTTGGTGTTTATTTCAAAAACCTTTCCAAGATTTTGAAGTTCAAACAACATACAGAAAGTTGTTAAGTCCAAAAGAATTTCCTTTCCTTGGACCTTTGATTTGATAGACACTGTTTCAGTGCCTTCAGAAACACAGGAAATAATCCTGGAGTTGTTGTAGAATTCTAACACATCCATTGAAGAAACTCTACTGGGAGTAGCAGACAGGAAACCCTTGATTTGTGCCTTTTTAAGCATGTCAAGAATTAGCTTCCTATCGGCTTGGTTTTCAATTCCAGCCGTGAGGTATTCCTCAATCATGGCACCACCCCAAATCATCCTGTGATTTGAAGTCCAATGATCAGGATTAAAGTCTCCTACCAATCGATTGTTTACAACTACCAACTCTGGTGCTTGCTTTTCAGCAGTACCAGTGGTAGTAGATTGGGATTTCTGGGTAGAAGCATGTTTTGGAGCCATCTCTTTATATAGTGTAAGTTTTCGAAAGTCTGAAAGAGATTAGGGTGAGAGATTAGTGATTCTTTGCAGAAAAACTAATTGAGGAACAGAGATTTGCAGAGAAGTTGAAGAAATGTTTTTGCTATTCTTATGCAAGTCTGAATGTTGGATTAGGCGAAAGTGAATTCTTTTGCCAGAATCCTATATATATAGCAATGTAATCTCAACAGACATAAACATACAAATTGATTTTGTATGTACGCATCTGTGTTTTTGCAATAAGGCGTGGGTAAAAGTTTGTTTGATATTAAATGCTTAGTGGGCCACGTCTGAGTTTTTACAGTCCACTATTTTACAGAGAAATGATCTCGTCCGTTAAGATCAAACGCCCATTTCATCAAGGGTCAATATTGCTTCTTCAGCACTGATCACAATCAGCAATTGTAATTGTGCCCAATTAATGAATTTTGGCGATTTGCTATCTGAATCACATTTCTGTGTGACTAAGAACACTTGCATCTGAGTCTATCTCACACTTAGTATTTTTCCAAGTTTTACACAAAGATAGAAATAATACAAATTTCAAGAGAGTAGTTGACTGCAGACAGTTGTTCTATTCTCTTTTGTGTCCCCCCTCACTGAGTGACCTAGATATCTGAGTGCCTGTCTCAGAAATCTTCAAATAGCCATTTTACCCTTTAGCCTTTGTTTTCTGGATACCCGTTCCAGATTCCTCTTTTCTGGATACTCGCTCCAGATACCTTGTTTTCTTTTCATTGAGTCCATAGTCTCTGAGTTATTGTTGTATCCATAATATTTGTGAAGCACAACACCCAGCAGCAATATATTCAGCCTCTGTGGCAGATGTGGCAATTGAGTTTTGTTTCTTGCTGAACCATGATATTAATCTGGCACCAAGAAATTGACAAGTTCCTAAGGTGCTTTTTCTATCAAGTAATTATCCAGCATAGTCAGCATCTGAATAGCCAACTAAACTCAATCCACTGTCTTTTGGATACCACAATCCAACTTCTACAGTACCCTTTACATACCTTAATATTTTCATAGCAATGTTGTAGTGTGATTGCATTGGATTTGTCTGAAATATGGCACACACTCCAACTACATATTGAATATCAGGTCTACTTGCAGTGAGGTACAGTAGAGACCAAATCAATTTCCTATACTTGTGTTCTTCAACACTCTTGTCAGATTCAGTATAGGTCATTTTGGTTCCAATGCTCATAGGTATCTTAACATTCTTTTCAGAAGTCTTTAGATTAAACTTGTTGAGCATGTCCTTTGCATACTTTGTTTGACTAATGAATATTCCATCATTAAGTTGCTTAACTTGCAATCCTAGGAAGTAGTTTAATTCTCCCATCATGCTCATCTCAAATTTACTTTTCAGGAGCTCAGCAAAGTCTTTACAAAGTTGCTTGTTTTTAGATCCAAATATATTGTCATCAACATATACTTGAACTAAAAGTAGTTTCCCATTATGGTTCAATGTAAAGTGTGTTTTATCAACATCTCCTTTCTTGAAACCACTTTCTAGTAGGTATCTGGCCAATGTATCATACCATGCTCTTGGAGCTTGTTTCAGCCCATATAGAGTTTTCTGAAGCTTATAGACCATCCTACTTTCTGAGGAAACTTCAAAGCCTGGTGGTTGCTCAACATAGACTTCCTCAGCAAGTTCACCATTTAGGAATGCACTCTTGACATCCATTTGATAAACTGTAAAATCATTATGAGCTGCAAAGGCTAGAAAGAGTCTTATTGCATCCAAACTTGCAACTGGTGCATAAGATTCATCAAAATCTAGTCCTTCAGTCTGGGTGAATCCCTTGGCAACCAACCTTGCTTTGTTTCTGGTTATTTCACCAGACTCATTCATTTTATTTCTGAAAACCCACTCGGTTCCAATTACAGATATTCCGTCAACAAATGGAACCAGTTTCCAGACTTTATTTCTCTCAAATTGATCCATCTCTTCCTGCATTGCAGAGATCCAATCTTGATCCTTCAATGCTTCTTCTATAGTGTTAGTTCAATATTTGAGATAGAACATCCATAGAGCGAATATGCATTTCAAGCAATTGCTCTCCTAGTTCTAACACCTTGATCTAAAGGACCGATCACATCCTTGGCAGGATGATTTCTTATCCATTTCATAATGGGTTTTGAACAAGTAGGATCAATATCATTTTGATCTGAATGTGAATCAATATGATTTTGATGGGATACTTGCAAGATGTCGAGATATCTGACACATGGGAAATGCCATGGATATTTGACACTTTTTCAGTGTTAGAGATATCTGGAATTTGATTTTTAGCAATCTCATTCTCAGAAACCTCTTCATGATGAAGGTTCTCAATAACCTGTTCCATTTCTGGAATTGTCATAGGAAATTCTTCATCATGTCATAGAGTCATCTGGTTGTTACTAAGCAATGGTTGCTTTTCATCGTCAGATTCATCCTCTAAGTGAATGATAGAATTGTTTCCTTTTGAGGATTCTTCTTCAGAATCTTTAATCATCAGTTCTTTGAACCTATCTGAGAGTTCTTCATTCAAGGGTACTTTCTTGTTTCCTTCGTAGAAGACTACATGAACAGATTCTTCAATCTTTTGCGTTCTTTTGTTGTAGATTCTATAGGCTTTGCTATTCAGAGAATAACCAAGAAATACTCCTTCATCTGCTTTTGGTTGAAAAGTTCTCAAGTATTCTTTTTCATTGTTAAGAACAAAACATCTGCAAACTAACACCCTTAGATGTTTGATACTAGGGGGTCTACCAATCAAAAGCTCATAAGGAGTCTTGTCATGGTGCTTGTTAAACAAACATCTATTTTGAGTATAACAGGCTGTATTAACAGCTTCAACCCAATAGATTTCACTTATTTAGTGTCAGCGAGCATTGTTCTTGCCGCTTCTTTTAGGGTCCTATTCTTCCTTTCAGCAACACCATTTTGTTGTGGTGTTCTTACGGAAGATAGTTGATGTTGTATACCTTTGCAGGTACAAAACTCTTTTATGTACTGGTTCACAAACTCAGTACCATGGTCTGTTCTGATTACAGATACCTTGTCACTTTTCATGATTTCAACCTTATTCAGCAAGTTGGGTATCTCAACCCTTGCATCAGATTTGTGTTTGAGAAAAACAACCCAAGTGAATCTTGAGTAATCATCAACAACAACCAGACCATACTTCTTTCCTGCATAACTAGTTACAGAGGACTCAAAAAGATCCATATGTACCATTTGCAGTGGTCTTTCACTGGAATGTCTAGTTTTAGACTTGAAAGATGTTTTGGATTGTTTTCCCATTTGGCAAGCTGAGCATATACCATCTTTTCTATACGCCATTTTGGGTAAACCAACCACCAACTCTTTCTTGGCTAACTTGTTTAGAGTTTTGAAATTCAACTGACTCATCCTTTTAAGCCATAGCCCATTTTCTTCAGTGTGGCCAGATTGACTCACCACGAGACATTCTTCAGTTGTGGCGGATGCCTAATCAGCAACATAAAGATTTCCTTTTCGCCTAGCAACCAAGACTGTCTGCTTTGACTCATTGTCAATCACTTTGCATAGTTTTGACTTGATCTTGACAGTGTACCCTTTGTCTACTTGTTGACTCATGCTTAGGAGATTATATTTCAATCTCTTTACATGTAGTACTTCAGAGATTGTAAGGGCTCCAAACTTCAGATTGCCAAATCCTATGGTTGGATTTTCATCTCCTCCAGCAAACCTGATAATTGGTCCATCATTGCATTTTCTGTAGTTAATCAGATTTGCTTTGTCTCCTGTCATGTGCTTCCCACATCCACTATCAAAATGACACTTTGGATTAGTCTTTAGAGTGTTCTGCACAAAACAACAAACAGGAGATTAGGTTCTAATACCAACAATGGAACCATCTGGACTAAAAAATCTTCTAGTAGGAATCCATTTTTGAATGAATTTCTTAGGATAATTATTTTGTCTAACAGGAACATAAGGAGGAATTCTAGTTAAATGATTAGTATCATTGTTATTAAGAACTATTTTCTTGCTTGGTGTGTTCCTTGGTGCTCCATTTGGTGCTTTCAGATACCTGTCAGGTTTCTGAGTCTGCTTCTCAACAAACTTAGCTTTCCTAGCCAGATTTTTTCTAGCTCTGACATTCATATTTTCAGTGGCTTGAATCATCTTCCACTTCTGATAATTGCTGTGAGCAATTCTAGCCGTTAACCATCGTTCTTGCTCTTGTTTATACTCACGAGCAAGTTGTTTCCCGATGGCTTTATAGCCAATACCATTCCAAGCACCTGGTGCTATCTGAGTTCTCATCTCAGCAGCTTTGCTAGTCTCTGGGTAGTCTATTTTCTTTCCAGAAAACGTGACATAGGAGAATTTGCCAACTCCTGCAATTCTTCCTTTCTGAGAGACATAGCACTGTGGGTGATTACACTTTTCAGTGTTATGTTTCTTTTCAGAAACATTTCCAACAGTTTTCCTTGGGACTTGTTTTTCCCACAAAGGTTTGGTCGCAACTGCCTTTCCTTTGTCAACAGCCTTAGCTTTCTGACCAATGCTATAGGTTGTTTGGGAACCATCTTGCTGAACACTAACAAATGTTATTCTTTGGTCACTCTTATTCAGAGTGGTAGAACTATTTGCTTGTGTGTCCAGCCCAAGTCCTCCCTTTTCTGAAGGATCTCTTAAATAAGATTGTACTTCAGTAAGAGGTCACTATCTTTGACATAAGACTGGAAAGATACTTCCTTCTTTTTGATTTCGTCATTTTCAGAAAGAAGACCTTCATAATTCTTTTGAAGTTTGGCCAAAGCTTCTTTATGTGACTTTTCTGTCTCAGATATCTGAGCTTTGAGAAATGCAATTTCAGCGTCCTTTTTCTCAGATATCTTGAGTAATTCTGAATTTTCCTTTACAAGAGAATTCTTTTCTTCTTCAAGGGTTTCGGCTCTAGCTCGGACCATTAGAAATTCTCTTTCGTAGAGATCAAGTTCTCTTCTAAGATGTTCCAAATCTTTGATTTCTTCCTCATCACTTTCATAAGTATAACAAGAAGTATGTGTTACCTCATCAGCCATTAGACAAGGTTCAATGTTGGAGATATCTGGAAAGATTTCTTCAGCCATTCCACACACTTCTTTCTTATTTTGACCAAAGTCAACCACTTCATGAGAGACACCACACATCTCTGGAGAAGGTAGTGTGGAATCATCTAAGTCTTTATCCTCAGAATCAGACTTAATGTCTAGAGAATCTAGTTGGATTTGTATCTTTTTCCTTTCTTCAGTGAGCATAGCTCTCTGACTTCTCTTGAAGTTTCTTCTATCTTTCTTGTCACCTGTCTTTAGTTTGTTGAAGGCAGGGCAATCCTTCTTGAAATGACCAGGTTTCTGACAATAGAAACATATATCGTTTCCGATTTCTACTTCCTCAGTACTAGATGCTTTCTGAGCCGGCTTCTTCAGCGAGCTTGACAGTTGCTTATTTTTGTACTGGTGATAGTTTGAGCCTAGAGGCTTTTTCAGCTTCTCTTTGGCTTTTCTTCTCTCAATCTCTCGACTGACATATTTTCTCATTTGCCTGACAGCAAGAGCATCCCCAGTCACCTCCTTGCCTTCCTTCTTTTCAGAATTTCCTTGGGCAACTAGAGCAACATTCTGCAACTTTTCAGTTGTTTGTTCTCTTTGAGTTGTCTCATAGTCAACAGTGGCAAGGTGAGAGAAAAGTTCCACTGGAGTGATATCTGGCATTCCTTGGTTAAAGTAGAAAAAAACTTTGTATGCTCCCAGTTATGATTTAGACTTCTCACAATAGTCTTAATCTTTTCTGGTTGGGTATATCTATTACTTTCACCAAGTGCAGCCATGTCACTCATGAGTGTTGTAAACCGGAAATCTAGTTCTTCAAGAGTCACTGTGGGACCTTGTTTAATGTTTTGGAATTTGAGCTTCAAAACTTCGAACTTATTTTCCTTCGTTTTCTCAGTGCCGGCACAGATTTCTTCAATCAGTTGCTAGGCCACTTTCGCCATTTTTGCACCCACGCTTTACCTCGTATGTGCTCTGGAGTAGAACGATGATGATATTGAGCTGACCATCCATCGATTTCTCTTGGCATCTTCCAATGTCCGAGCTCTACGGGCTTTGGCTCGTAAATAACTTGAGTAGGTCTCCCTTGGTTGACGCATACGTCTGCGGAAGACCCATCACTTTGTTCTCTGTCTCTACCATTAGAAACCTCCATGACCTGCTTGAGTTGTTGAATGACTATGGGGCCATTCTTTATCACGTCGATCATTTCGTCACTGATGGCTTCTAGGTGGAGCATCATGTTGTTCTTCCATTTCTCATAATTCTCTGGCTTGAGAATTGGGGTATCACTTAAAGACATCCTGCAGCAAGCACACTTAACAAACAAATCAAGTGTAGGTGAAAAGCAGTTAGTGGGCACTTATCAGGGATCTAGGTTCAGTGTAGAAGGCTTGGGAACCTCCTGCTCTGATACCACTTGTTGGTCCAGATAAAGGCAAAGTAAAAGAGTGGGGGGAGGGGGTGTCTTTTAAAACTTTTGTCGATAAACACAATTTCTCAGATATTTGTGAAGATATCTGATACTTATTTTCAGAGAGCGGAAGACTTTTAGTGATAAGTGCACGTGCTCAGCAAGATATGTGTAAATACTTAGCAAGGTAAATAAAGCAAGTAATAAGTTGCAGAAAGTAAATAACACAAGTCTTTATAGTGGTATCTGAAGGTGGCGTAATCGTTGAACTAATCCACTTCGGTCTTTCTCGGACCTAGAATCCACTAAGACAGATAATTGAGGTAACCTTACAAGTATCTTCTCTCGATTCCTAAATACACTAGGTTTCCAACCAAGTGTTCCACCTGAGTTATTTCCCGGCTTTCTTAGCCAAGTACTTCCTGTACTCAGAAACCTTTTTCCTGGAGTTGTTCCTTAGTTTCCCAAACTAAGTACTTCCTATACTCCACGCCTTTTGGTGTATAGTTTAGGTTTGTTTGTCAGGTGAGCTTCTTTAATAACTTATTCAGTTATGCAGATAGCTCTGAGAATCAAGTATAATTAATACACTTTACGATGTATGGTATCTTGTTCTTTACTGACCCAAGTCTATGATAAGTGTTCAAGAGAATGAATCTCAGATATGAAATCTTAATTCAACTCCTTCACAAATAACAATGCTTGTTAAGGATCTGGACACTTAGAACTTTTGTGCTACTTAGAATCAAGAGTTTTGGTCGCAACAGAAAGCTTGAAGGTAAGTAGTATGCTTGAGAGAGCTTCTGTGAGTATTCAGTGCAAGTTCAAGATGTTGTGTTCAGTATGTGTTCTCAAACATTCTAAGTGTTCAGTGTGTGTTCTCAAGCATTCTAAGTGTTGACATTTATAGATGAATCATAAGTGACGTTTGAATAGTATCCATTGGGCTTAAATCAAATTAAAACTATTGATATCTGAGTATAGTACTATTGCACGTTTGTCTTCTTCTTCAGAGACTAACGTTTTTGTTTAGATATTTCTGTCCGCGCATTTAATGCACTGTACTATACTTTGTCCTGTAGTGCCAACGAAACTATGCATGCTTTATGAAGCTTTGCACGTCCTTTTCCAGAGACTTTCACAACTCCAGATACTGCTTGTTAAAAATATATTATTTCCTGAAAACATAATCTTTATCCAAGGTATCTGAGTGTAGATACCTGTGGGCACTTTTCCTCGTTCAGAAACCTTGTGTTCTCAGATATCTTTTGCAACATTGTTTGTTGAAAAACACTTGTTTCTTAGAGATATTTGGACATAGGTGTCTGATAACCTTTGTCTTCAGCAAATTTGAGCAGTCTTCAAATCTTCAAAATCGTTGAACTTCTCCTGCTGGATGCCTTCTTCTTGTTCTTCTTCAGATAAATAAAAAATACATTCAGAGACCTAACATCTTATACAAGATTTGCTAGACTATCATACTTAGTGAGTTTCCTCTTTTACTATTTCAAGTGAACCAAGAGTACTAACCACCTTTCTGAGCTAAGATAAGTCATTAGGTTGCTGATCAAAATCTAAACAGATATTCCTAACACATTCTGAGCAGATGCCTCAGTTTGATCCCTCTCATTGAGTTGGGGAACCTGCTCATTTGCAGGATATTCATCAGTAGTCAGGAGTGCTGGTATGTCAAATTGTAATTCATTCACCATGGCTTCATTATCATCTGGTGAATCATGTGAATTGGATGAATTAAAGTGCGGCTCATCCTGATCCTTTTGTGACAGTTTGTATAGTGTGGAGGCAATGTAAGAATACTCTATCACTATATCACCACTTCTCAAAGCTTCTTCTACCAGCTTGAGTGTGTTTTGTCCAGATTCCTTAAACTTAGGTGCTATCTCAGCAACCTCTGTACTAAGTGCTTCTTCAGCAACTTTGGTAATGGGTGCTTTCTCAGCAACCTGTGGTGTAGGTTCTTCTTCAGATACCTCTATTCTTTCAGCATCCTTAGAACTTATTGCGTCTCCAGCAACCTTAGCCCTTTTTGATTTCTATAGGACTTGAGTGATGACCAATACATCATCATCAGAGCTCTCATCAGCATTAGGAACATATTGATCCATAATCCCTACGATTTCTGCAGATAGGGCTTGATGCCTGCCACTACTCTCATTTTTACCAATGAGCTCATCAGCAAGGCTTTCTTTGGTAGCATTGATGAGTACATCTGCTGTGAACTTAGCAGCATTGATTAGTTCATCTTCATTGAACTTAGCAGCATTGATGAGTTCATCTGCATTGAACTTAGCAGCATTGATGAGTTCATCTACATTGATGAGTTCATCAGCAGTGGCAACAAATATCTGAGAGTCGACATCCACAATGGGTATGCCTTCTGATTTGCCAGCAGACTTCTTTCGTGAAGTTCTGGGCTTTTTGGACGCAACGGAACCCTTAGATACCTCATCAGTCTTTCGTTTCTTAGAACCTTTCTGAGATGCAGTAACCTTTTTCGTCATGTTTGTATATTCATATTTGTAGAGCAGGTTATTGTTGGCTATGTCAGCCGTCTCTCTGAGCTCAATGCCAAGCTTCTCCAGCAAGAAGCATATCTTCAGTCCATAGCTTACTGTGGCTTTTTGTTCATCAAGGCCCTTGACGATTTTAGTTTCAAAGCCTTGAATCTTCTTCACAAATTTCATAAAGGCGTACTTCCCCCAATTGAAAGGGTTTTCCAACCTTTTTCTTCTGTTGATTCAATAAGAACATCATCATCCAGCGTTCTTGGCTTATCTGGTCGGCACGTCCTTGTAGACCATCAATGCATCTGTGAAGAATGCATGCCAATACATCCCAGTGAAGCAACATATGTCTGGTTATGATGTCAGCAAGTTTGAAGTCGATGGGTGTAACTGATTTTTCAAGATCACACACATCACTGTATAGTTGCTTCACACCTTCAAGGAGATCATCATCCTTGGTGTTTATTTCAAAATCATTTCCCAGATTTTGAAGTTCGAACAACTTACATAAAGTTGTTAAGTTCAAAAGGATGTCCTTTCCTTGAACTTTTGTTTTTATAGACACTATTTTAGTGCCTTCATCAACACATGAAATAATCCTGGAATTGTTGTAAAATTCCAACACATCCAGTGAAGAAACTCCACTGGGAATAGCAGATAGGAAACCCTTGATTTGTGCCTTTTCAAGCATACCAAGAATCAACTTCCTATCAGCTTGGTTTTCAACTACATCAACGAGGTATTCCTCAATCATGGTACCACCCCAAATCATCCTGTGACTTGAAGTCCACTGATCAGGATTGAACTCTCCAATCAACCGATTGTTTGTTATGACTAGCACAGGTGTTTTCTTTTCAGCAGTACCAGATGTAGTAGCTTGGGATTTCTGGGTAAGAGGTCGTTTTGGAGCCATCTCTTTAAATAGTGAAGTTTTTGAAAGTCGAGAAGAGATTAAGGTAGGAGATTAGTGATTCTTTGCAGAAAAACTAAGTTGGAATCAATGTTTGCAGTGAGGATTTGCAGAGAAATTTGGGAGATTTTGCTGTTTTTATGCAAGTGCAAATGTGGGATTGAGCAAAAGTGAATTCTTTTGCCAAAATCCTATATATATATCAACGCAAATCTCAACAGACATATACATACAAATTTATTTTGTGCATATGTATCTGTGTACGTGCATAAGGTCGTGGGTGAAAACTACTTTGCATTAAATGCTTGTGGGCCATAACTGTTTTTACAGTCCACTTCTTTTTAGCGAAATCAAATCTCGTCCGATAAGATCAAACGCCCATTTCATCAAGGGTCACGATTATTTCTTCAGAAATGATCACAATCAGTCATTGTAACTGTGCCCAATTAATGAAATTTGGCGAGTAGCTATCTGAATCACATTTTTTCTGTATGACGAAGAGACAGTTTTGTTTTCTGATTTTATCTTCAAACAATATATCTATTCATCTTTTTCACAAATATAGAAATAATACACAACACGAGAGAGTAGTTGACTATGGATAGTTGTACTACTTTTGTCTTTTGTGTTCCCCCTCACTTAGTGATCTAGATATCTGAATATTTATCTCAGAAATCTTCAAATAGCCATTTTACCCTTTAACCTTTGATATCTAAGTACCCGTCTCAGATATCTTTTTGCTATGTGTTTCACCTTTTGTCTTTGATATTCTGGATTCCCATTCCAGATATCTTATCTCTTCTTTTCCCTTCTCAATCATACTGAGTTCCTATCTCAGATACCTTTTTGCCTTGAATATCTAGATGCCTGCTCCAGATATCTTTCTCCTTTCTGAATTTCTGTCTCATAGATTAGAACTTTTCAATTCCTTTGGTAGCTCCATTAACCCAAGACTATGTCTCAAGGTTAAGAACCTGCTTTCTTGCAAAGGCTTTGTAAAGATATCT
Source organism: Plantago major (assembly GCA_026545765.1). Lineage (NCBI taxonomy): Eukaryota > Viridiplantae > Streptophyta > Magnoliopsida > Lamiales > Plantaginaceae > Plantago > Plantago major. The sequence continues at coordinate 64,850,510 of CM048843.1, forward strand.
GGAAGTTGGTCTTCAGTACCAATCTTTAGTATCTGTATATTGCCTTTTTCAACATGGTCTCTAATGAAGTGGTGTCTAACATCAATGTTCTTGGTTCTTGCATGAAACTTAGGATTCTGAGTTATGGCACTAGCACTTATGTTGTCACAGAAAATAGGAGTTTTCTCATCATTGATCTCATAATCTCTGAGTTGTTGTTGTATCCACAATATCTGTGAAGCACAACACCCAACAGCAATATATTTAGCCTCTGTGTTAGTTGTGGCAATTGATTTTTGTTTCTTGCTAAACCATGATATTAATCTGGCACCAAGAAATTGACAAGTTCCTGAGGTGCTTTTTCTATCAAGCAATGATCCATCATAGTCAGCATTAGAATAGCCAACTAAACTCAATCCCCTATCTTTTGGATACCACAATCCAACTTCTACAGTACCCTTTACATACCTTAATATTTTCATAGCAATGTTGTAGTGTGATTGGATTGGATCTGTCTGAAATCTAGCACACACTCCAACTGCATATTGAATATCAGGTCTACTTGCAGTGAGGTACAGGAGATACCCAATCAATTTCCTATACTTATGTTCTTCAACAATCTTGTCAGATTCAGTATAGGTCATTTTGGTTCCAATGCTCATAGGTATCTTAGCATTCTTTTCAGAAGGCTTTAGATTAAACTTGTTGAGCATATCCTTTGCATACTTTGTTTGACTAATGAATATTCCATCATTAAGTTGCTTGACTTGCAATCCTAGGAAGTAGTTTGATTCTTCCATCATGCTCATCTCAAATTTACTTTTCATGAGCTCAGCAAAGTCTTCACAAAGTTGCTTGTCTTTAGATCCAAATATAATGTTATCAACATATACTTGAACTAAAAGTAGTTTCCCTTCATGGTTCAAAGTAAAGAGTGTTTTATCAACATCTCCTTTCTTGAAGCCACTTTCTAGCAAGTATTTGGCTAAAGTATCATACCATGCTCTCAGAGCCTGTTTCGGTCCATACAGAGCTTTCTGAAGCTTATAAACCATTCTACTTTCTGTGGAAACCTCAAAGCCTGGTGGTTGTTCAACATAGACTTCCTCAGCAAGTTCACCATTTAGGAATGCACTTTTGACATCCACCTGATAAACTTTAAAGTCATTATGAGAAGCAAAGGCTAAAAATAGTCTAATTGCATCCAATCTTGCAACTAGAGCATATGACTCATCAAAATCTAGTCCTTCTGTCTGGGTGAATCCCTTGGCAACCAACCTTGCTTTGTTTCTGGTTATTTCACCAGACTCATTCATTTTATTTCTGAAAACCCACTTGGTTCCAATTACAGATATTCCGTCAACAAATGGAACCAATTTCCAGACTTTGTTTCTCTCAAATTGATCCAACTCTTCTTGCATTGCAGAGATCCAATCTTGATTCTTCAATGCTTCTTCTATAGTTTTAGGTTCAATGTTTGAGATGAAACATCCATAAAGAGTGTTAGCAATTGATCTCCTAGTTCTAACTTCTTGGTCTAAAGGACCAATCACATCCTTGGCAGGATGATTTCTTATCCATTTCATAATGGGTTTTGAACTAGTAGGATCAGTATCATTTTGATCTGAATGTGAATTAATATGATATTGATAAGATACTTGTGCAGTATCTGAGATATCTGGCACACGGGAAATGCCATAGATATCTGACACTTTTTCAGTGTTAGAGATATCTGAAATTTGATTTTCAGCAATCTCATTCTCAGAAACCTCTTCATGATGAAGGTTCTCAGTAACCTGTTCCATTTCTGGAATTCTCATAGGAAATTCTTCATCATGTCATAGAGTCAAATGGTTATTACTAAGCAATGGTTGCTTTTCATCGTCAGAGTCATCCTCTACGTGAATGACAGAGTTGTTTCCTTTTGAGGATTCTTCCTCAGTATCTTTAATCATTAGTTCTTTGAACCTATCTGAGAGTTCTTAATTCAAGAGTACTTTCTTGTTTCCTTCATAGAAGACTACATGAACAGATTCTTCAATCTTTTGCGTTCTTTTGTTGTAGATTCTGTAGGCTTTGCTATTCAGAGAATAACTAAGAAATACTCCTTCATCTACTTTTGGTTGAAATGTTCTCAAGTATTCTTTTCCATTGGTAAGAACAAAATATCTGCAACCAAACACCCTTAGATGTTTGATACTACAGGGTCTACCAATCAAAAGTTCATAAGGAGTTTTTTTCATGGTATTTGTTAATCAAACATCTATTTTGAGTGTAGAAGGCTGTGTTAACAGCTTCAACCCAATAGATTTCACTTATTTCAGTGTCAGCAAGCATTGTTCTTGCTGCTTCTTTTAGGGTCCTATTCTTCCTTTCAGCAACACCATTTTGTTGTGGTGTCCGTACTCAAGATAGTTCATGTTGTATACCTTTGCAGGTACAAAACTATTTTATGCACTAGTTCACAAACTCAGTACCATGGTATGTTCTGATTACAGATACCTTGTCATTTTTCATGACTTCAAGCTTATTCAGCAAGTTGGGTATCTCAACCCTTGCATCAGATTTTTGTTTGAGAAATACAACCCAAGTGAATATTGAGTAATTATCAACAACAACTAGACCATACTTCTTTTCTGCATAGCTAGTTACAGAGGATTCAAAAGGATCCATATCTAACATTTGCAGTAGCCTTTCACTGGAGTGTCTAGTTTTAGACTTAAAGATGTTTTGGATTGTTTTCCCATTTGGCAAGCTGAGCATATACCATCTTTTCTATATACCATTTTGGGTAAACCAACCACCAATTCTTTCTTGGCTAGCTTGTTCAGAGTTTTGAAGTTCAAGTGACTCATTCTTTTATGCCATAGCCAGTTTTCTTCAGTGTGGCCAGATTGACTCACCATGAGACATTTCAGTTGTGGCAGATGCCCAGTCAACAACACAAAGATTTCGTTTTCGCCTAGCAACCAAGACAGTCTGATTTGACTCATTGTCAATTACTTTGCATAGTTTTGACTTGATATTTACAGTGTACCCTTTGTCTACCAATTGACTCATGCTTAGGAGATTATATTTCAATCCCTTTACATGTAGTACTTCATAGATTGTAAGAGCTCCAAACTTCCGATTGCCAAAACCTATGGTTGGATTTTCATATCCTCCAACAAATCTAATAATTGGTCCTTTATCGCATTTTTTGTATTTAATAAGATTTGCTTTATCTCCTGTCATGTGCTTCCCACATCCACTATCAAAATGCCACTTCGGGTTCTTCCTCAGAGTGTATGCACAAGACAGGAAACATGGAGTTAGGCTCTCATTCCAACAATGGAACCTTCAGGACTAAAGAATCTCCCTGTAGGAATCCATTTTTGAATGAACTTCCTTGGGGTATTCTTTTGTCTTGTTGGAACATAAGGAGGAATTTTAGGTAAATGATTAGTGTCATTATCATTTAAAGCTATTTTCCTTCTTGGTGTGTTCCTTGGTGCTCCTCGTGATGCTTTCAGATACCTGTCAGATTGCTGAGTCTACTTTTCAGCAAACTTAGCTTTCATTGCCAGATTTCTTCTAGCCCTGGCATTCAGAGTGGTCGTAACTTGTTCTTTCTTCCACTTCTAATGATTGCTATGCGCAATTCTGGCTTTCGTCCATCGTTCTTGCTCTTTTTTATACTCACGAGCAAGTTGTTTCCCGATGGCTTTATAGCCAATGCCATTTCAAGCACCTGGTGCTGTCTGAGTTCTCTTCTCAGCAGCTTTGCTAGTCTCTGGAACGTCTTTCTTTCTAGAAAACGTGATGTTGGATTATTTGCCTGCTCCTGCAATTTTTCCTTTCTGAGAGCCATAGCACTGTGGGTGATTACACTTTTCAGTGTTATGTTTCTTTATAGAAACATTCCCAACAGTTTTCTATTGGACTTGTTTTTTCCACAAAGGTTTGGTCGCGACTGTCTTTCCTTTGTCAACAACCTTAGCTTTCTGACCAATGCTGTAGGTTATTTGAGAACCATCTTGTTGAGCACTAACAAATGTTATTCTTTCGACACTCTTATTCAGAGTAGTAGAACTATTTGTTTATGTGTTCAGCCCAAGTCCTCCCTTTTCTGAAGGATCTCTTAAATAAGAGTGTACTTCAGTAAGAGTGTCACTAGCTTTGGCATAGGATTGAAAACATAGTTCTTTCTTTTTGAGTTCCTCATTTTCAGAAAGAAGGTTTTTGTTTTCCTTTTGGAGTATATCCATTGCCTTTCTGTGTGACTTCTCCGTCTCAGATATCTGTTCTTTGAGAAATGCTTTTCAACATCCTTTTTCTCAGATATCTTGAGTAATTGTGAATTTTCCTTCTCAAGAGAATTCTTTTCTTCTTCAAAAATGTCGGCTCTAGCTCGGACCATTTGAAAATTTCTTTTGTAGAGATCAAGTTCTCTTCTGAGATATTCTAAATCTCTTATTTCTTCCCCATCACTCTCATAATTTATGAATTGAGAAATGATGGTTACCTCGTCAGCCATTAGGCAAGGCTCAATATTGGAGCAATCTGGATAGATCTCCTCAGCAACCCCACATAATTCCCTTTTCTTTTGACCAAAGTCAACCAATTCATGAATGATGCCACATAATTCTGGGGAAGGTAGTTTCGAGTCATCTGAGTCTTCTTCCTCAGATTCTGACTCAATATCAAGAGCATTCAGTTGGATTTGAATATTTTTCCTTTCTTCAGTGAGCATATCTCTCTGGCCTCTCTTGATGTTTCTTCTATCTTTCTCGTCACCTGTCTTTAGCTTATTGAAAATAGGGCAGTCTCTTTTAAAATGACCAGGTTTCTGACAATAGAAACAAATATTGTTTCTGATTTCTGCTTCCTCAGTACTAGATGCTTGTTGAGCCGGCTTGTTCAGCGAGCTTGACAGCTGTATATTTTTGTACTGGTGATAGTTTGAGCCTAGATGCTTTTTCAGCTTCTCTTTGGCTTTTCTTCTCTCAATATCCCGACTGACATATTTTCTCATTTGCTTTACAGCAAGAGCATCTTCCTCAGTCATTTCCTTGGTATCCTTCTTTTCAGAAGTACCTTGTGTTACTAAAGCAACATTGTGAACTTTCTCAGCAATTATTTGTTCTCTCTGAGTAGTTTCATACTTAACAGTGGCTAAGTGGGAAAAGAGTTCTACTGGAGTGATATTTGGCATTCATTGGTTGTAATAAAAATACTGAGTATGTTCCCAATTTCATTGATCAACATTAGAGTATCTCTCACTTTCACCAAGTGCAGCCATTTCACTGATCAGCGTTGTAAATCGTAAATCTAGTTCTTCAAGAGTCTCTGTGGGACCTTGTTTAAAGTTTTGGAATTTAAGCTTCAAAACTTCGAACTTATTTTCCTTTGTTTTCTCAGTGCCGTCACAGATTTCTTCAATCAGTTCCCAGCCACTTTCGCCATTTTTCAACCCACAGTTTACACTGTATGTGCTTTGGAGTGAAACGTATGATGATATTGCGAGCCTGACAATCTAGTCGATTTCTCTTGGCATCTTCCGTTGTCCAGAGCTCTCTGGGCTTTGGGTCATAAACAACTTGACCAGTAGGTCTTCTACTGGATCACACACCTGTTTGTGAGGAATCACCACTTGGTTCTTCATCAGTGGGAACTCTGTCTCTATCATTAGAAACCTCCATGACCTGCTTGAGTTGTTGAATGACTATGGGGCCATTCTTTATTACTTCGATCATTTCGTCACTGATGGCTTCTAGGAGGAGCATCATGTTGTTCTTCCATTTCTCATAGTTCTCTTGCTTGAGAATTGGAGCGTCACTTAAAGACATCCTGCAGCAAACACACTAAAAAGACAAATCAAGTGTAGGTGAAAAGTAGTTAGTGGGATCTAGGTTTAGTGCAGAAGGCTTGGGAACCTCCCGCTCTGATACCAATTGTTGGTCCAGATAATGACAAAGGAAAATACTAGAGGGGGCGGGGTGGGTGTGAATAGTCTTTTACAACTTTTGTCGATAAACACAATTTCTCAGATATCTGTGAAGATATCTGATACTGAATTTCAAAGAGCGGAAGACTTTTCTGTGATAAGTGCACGTGCTCAGCAAGATATAAGTGTGTAAATACTCAGTAAGGTAAATAAAGCAAGTAATAAGTTGCAGAAAGTAAATAACACAGATCTTTATAGTGGTATCTGAGGGTGGCGTAATCCCTCAACTAATCCACTCGCCCTTTCTCAGGACTTGAAATTCCCTAAGATAGATATTGAGTTCTCCTTGCAATAATCCTATCCCTTGATTTCCTTTTACACTATGTTACCAACCAAGTGTTCCCCCTGAGTTATTCGCCAGCTTTCTCAGCCAAGTACTTCTTGTACTCAGAAGCCTTTGAGCTATTCCTTAGTTTCCCAAACTAAGTACTTCCTATGCTTAGAAACCTTGGAGTTATTCCTTAGTTTCCCAAACTAAGTACTTCCTATACTCCACGCCGTTTAAGGTGTTGGTTAAGGTAGTTTGTCAGGTGAGTAGTCTTAATAACTTTCTCAGTTATGTAGGAATACTCTAAAGAACAAGAATCACTTAACACACTTCACAATGTGTGGTGATATGTTCTTTATTGACCCAAGTCTATGTTAAATGTTCTGGAGAATGAAACTTAGATACTTGATCTTTTGATTCAACTTCTTCACATATAGCAATGCTTATTAAGAATCAGGACACTTAGAACTTTCGTGCTACTTAGAATTCAAGAGCTTAGTCACAACTGTAAGCTAAAGAGTAAGTAGGTTGAAGGCTTGTATGCTTGAATGAATAAGTTCGTTCTGTGTGTATTTCAAGCATTCTAAGTGGTGATATTTAAAGTTGAATTTGAAGCCGTTTGAATAGTATCCCTTAGGCTCAATTCAAATTCAAACTATTGATATATGAAAATAGTACTATAGAAGACGTTGTCTCTTTTAAGAGATTTCCTCTTGTGTTCAGATGCCTCTGTCTATGCATTTATTGCATTGTACTATTTTTTGTTCTGTAGTGCCAACGGAACTATGGACGCTTTCTGAAGCATTGCATGTCCCTTTCCAGAGATCTTCACATCTCCAGATACCTGTTGAAACATTGTTTCCCAGAAACATAGTTTTATCCAGCGTATCTGAGTGTAGATATCTGTGGGCACTTTTCCTCGTTCAGAAACCTTGTGTTCTCAGATATCTTTTGCAAAACTTGGTTATTGAAAAACACTTGTTTATTGAAGATATCTGGACATAGGTATCTGATGACCTTTGTGTTCAGCAATCTTGTGCAGTCTTCAAAACATCAAAATTTGTTGAACTCTCCTGTTGGATGCCTTCTTCTTGGTCTTCTTCAAAGATATAAAAATTACATTCAGACACCTAACATCCTATACAAGATTTTCTAGAATAACATCTTAGTGATTTTCCTCTTTTACAGTGTTCAAGTGAACAAAGAGTACTAACCACCTTTCTGAGCTAAGATAAGTCATTAGGTTGCTGATCAAAATCTAAACAAATATTCCTAACATACACAGACAGAGACATCTGAACAAAAGAGGAAATCTTTGAAAAGAGACAACGTCTTCTGCAGTACTATTTATAGATATCAATAGTTTGAATTTCATTAAGCCTAACGGATACTATTCAAACGGCATGATTTTCAACTATAAATATCAACACTTAGAATGCTTGAAATATACACCAAGTACTTAAACTGAACACACAGAACGAACTTATTCATTCAAGCATATAAGCCTTCAACCTACTTACACCTTAGCTTATAGTTGCGACTAAGCTCTTGAATTCTAAGTAGCACGAAAGTTCTAAGTGTCCTGATCCTTAACAAGCATTGGTATCTGTGAAGGAGTTGAATCAAAAGATCAAGTATCTGAGTTTCATTCTCCATAAAATTTAACATTGACTTGGGTCAGTAAAGAACATATCACCACACATTGTGAAGTGTGTTAAGTGATTCTTGTTCTATAGAGTTTTCCTAAATAACAAAAAAGTTTGTAAGACTACTCACCTGACAAACCATCATAAACAACACCTTAAACGGCGTGGAGTATAGGAAGTACTGAGTTTGGGAAACTAAGGAATAACTCCAAGGTTACTGATCATAGGAAGTACTTAGTTTGGGAAACTAATGAACAGCTCAAAGCTTTCTGAGTATAGGAAGTACTTGGCTGAGAAAGCCGGGAAATAACTCAGGGGGAACACTTGGTTGGGAACCTAGTGTATTTAGGAATCGAGAGAAGATATTTGTAAGGTGAACTCATTTATCTGTCTTAGTAGATTCCAGGTCTGAGAAAGGCCGAAGTGGATTAGTTGAAGGATTACGCCACCTTCAAATACCACTATAAAAGATGTGTTATTTACTTTCAGCAATTTACTTATCGTTCTCTTTATTCTGCTAAGTATTTAAACACATTATATCCTGCTGAGCACGTGCACGAGGTTCTCAAGCCTTCTGCACTGAACCTAGATCCCAGATAAGTGCCCACTAACTGATTTTCACCTACACTTGATTTGTCTGTTTAGTGTGTTTGCTGCAGGATGTCTTTAAGTGACTCTCCAATCCTCAAGCCAGAGAACTATGAGAAATGGAAGAACAACATGATGCTCCATCTAGAAGCCATCAGTGACGAAATGATCGAAGTAATAAAGAATGGCCCCATAGTCATTCAACAACTCAAGCAGGTCATGGAGGTTTCTAATGGTAGAGACAGAGTTCCCACTGATGAAGAACCAAGTGGTGGTTCCTCACAAATAGGTGGGTTAACCAGTGGCAGACCTACTGGTCAAGTTGTTTATGAGCCAAAGCCTAGAGTGCTCTGGACAACGGAAGATGACAAGAGAAATCGACTAGATGGTCAGGGTCGCAATATCATCATACGTTCCACTCCAGAGCACTACAGTTTAAACTATGGGGTGCAAAAACGGCAAAAGTGGCCTGGCAACTGATTGAAGAAATCTATGTCGGCACTGAGAAAACAACGGAAAATAAGTTCGAAGTTTTGAAGCTTAAATTCCAAAACTTTAAACAAGGTCCCACAGAGACTTTTGAAGAACTAGATTTCAATTTTACGACACTGATGAGTGAAATGGCTGCACTTGGTGAAAGTGAGAGACACTCTAACTCTGAAAAGGTTAAGACTATCTTGAGAAGCTTGAATCAAAACTAGAAACATACTCAGTACTTTTATTTCAACCAATGAATGCCAAATATCACTCCAGTAGAACTCTTTTCTCATTTAGCTACTGTCAACTATGAAACCACTCAGAGAGAACAAATGATTGCTGAGAAAGTTCACAATGTTGCTTTAGTAACACAAGGTACTTCTGAAAAGAAGGATACCAAAGAAATGACTGAGGAAGATGCTCTTGCTGTGAAGTAAATGAGGAAATATGTCAGTCGGGAGATTGAGAGAAGAAAAGCCAAAGAGAAGCTGAAAATGCATCTAGGCTCAATCTATCACCAATACAAAATTATGCAGCTGTTAAGCTCACTGAACAAGCCGGCTCAACAAGCATCTAAGTACTGAGGAAGCAAAAATCGAAAACGATATCTGTTCTATTGTCATAAACCTGGTCATTTTAAAAGAGACTGCCCTGTTTTCGATAAGCTAAAGACAGGTGACAAGAAAGATAAAAGAAACTTCAAGAGAGGTCAGAGAGCTATGCTCACTGAAGAAAGGAAAAAGATTCAAATCCAACTGAATGCTCTTGATATTGAGTCAGAATCTGAGGAAGAAGACTCAGATGACTCCAAACTACCTTCACTAGAATTATGTGGCATCACTCATGAATTGGTTGACTTTGGTCAAAAGAAAAGGGAATTATGTGGGGTTGCTGAGGAGATCTATCCAGATTGCTCCAACATTGAGCCTTGCCTAATGGCTGACGACAACACTCTGAGGAAGAACCCGAAGTGGCATTTTGATAGTGGATGTGGAAAGCACATGACAGGAGACAAAGCAAATCTGATTTACTACAGAAAATGCGATAAAGGACCAATTATTAGATTTGTTGGAGGAGATGAAAATCCAACCATAGGTTTTGGCAATCTGAAGCTTGGAGCTCTTACAATGTCTGAAGTACTACATGTAAAGGGATTGAAATATAATCTCCTAAGCATGAGTCAATTGGTAGATAAAGAGTACACTGTAACGATCAAGTCAAAACTATGCAAATTAATTGACAATGTGTCAAAGCAGACAGTCTTGGTTGCTAGGCGAAAAGGAAATCTTTATGTTACTGACTGGGTATCTGCCACAACTGAAGAATGTCACATGGTGAGTCAATCTGGCCACACTGAAGAAAACTGTCTATGGCATAAAAGAATGAGTCACTTGAACTTCAAAACTCTGAACAAGCTAGCCAAGAAAGAATTGGTGGTTGGTTTACCTAAAATGGCATATAGAAAAGATGGTAGCATACTCAGCTTGCCAAATGGGAAAACAATCCAAAACATCTTTCAAGTCTAAAACTAGACACTCCAGTGAAAGGCCACTGCAAATGCTACATATGGATCTTTTTGAATCCTCTGTAACTAGCTATGCAGGAAAGAAGTATGATCTGGTTGTTGTTGATGATTACTCAAGATTCACTTGGGTTGTATTTCTCAAACAAAAATCTGATGCAAGGGTTGAAATGCCCAACTTGATGAATAAGCTTGAAGTCATGAAAAATGACAAGGTATCTGTAATCAGAACAGACCATGGTACTGAATTTGTGAACCCGTGCATAAAAGAGTTTTGTACCTGCAAAGGTATACAACATCAACTATCTTCAGTAAGGACACCACAACAAAATGTTGTTGCTAAAAGGAAGAATAGAACCCTAAAAGAAGCATCAAGAACAATGCTTACTAACACTGAAATAAGTGAAATCTATTGGGTTGAAGCTGTTAACACAACCTTCTACACTCAAAATAGATGTTTGATTAACAAACACCATGACAAAACTCCTTATGAACTTTTGATTGGTAGACCCCCGAGTATCAAACATCTAAGGGTGTTTGGTTGCAGATGTTTTGTTCTTAATAATGGAAAAGAATACTTGAGAACATTTCAACCAAAATCAGATGAAGGAGTATTTCTTGGTTATTCTCTGAATAGCAAATCCAACAGAATCTACAACAAAAGAACGCAAAAGATTGAAGAATCTGTACATGTAGTTTTCTACGAAGGAAACAAGAAATTACCCTTGAATGAAGAACTCTAAGATAGGTTCAAAGAACTAATGATTAAAGATTCTGAAGAAGAATCCTCAAAAGGAAACAACTCTGTCATACACTTAGAGGATGACTCTGACGATGAAAAGCAACCATTGCTTAGTAACAATCAGATGACTCTAAGACATGATGAAGAATTTCCTATGAGAATTCCAGAAATGGAACAGGTTACTGAGAACCTTCATCATGAAGAGGTTTCTGAGAATGAGATTGCAGAAAATCCAATCCCAGATATCTCTAACACTGAAAAAGTGTCAGATATCTATGGCATTTCTCGTGTGCCAGATATCTCAGATATTGCACAAGTATCCTGTCAGGATGGTTAGTACTCTTAGTTCACTTGACCACTGTAAAAGAGGAAAATCACTAAGTATGTTAGTCTAGCAAAAATTGTATAGGATGTTAGGTCTCTGAATGTAATTTTTATATCTTTGAAGAAGACCAAGAAGAAGGCATCCGGCAGAAGTGTTCAACAAATTTGAAGATTTGAAGACTGCACAAGATTGTTGAAGACGAAGGTCATCAGATACCTATGTCCAGATATCTTGAAGAAACAAGTGTTTTTCAATAAATAGGTTTCACAAAAGATATCTGAGAACACAAGGTTTCTGAACGAGAAAAAGTGCCCACAGATACCTACACTCAGATACCCTAGATAAAACTATGTTTTTGAAAAACAATGTTTCAACAGGTATCTGGAGATGTGAAGGTCTCTGGAAAGGGACATGCAATGCTTCAGAAAGCGTGCATAGTTTCGTTGGCACTACAGGACAAAAAATAGTACAATGCAATAAATACACAGACAGAGACATCTGAACAAAAGAGGAAATCTCTGAACAGAGACAACGTCCTCTACAGTCCTATTTACAAATATCAATAGTTTGAATTTCATTAATCATAACGGATACTATTCAAACGACATGATTTTCAACTATAAATATCAACACTTAGAATGCTTAAAATATACACCAAGAACTTACACTGAACACACAGAACGAACTTATTCATTGAAGCATACATGCCTTCAACCTACTTACTCTTTAGCTTATTGTTGCGACTAAGCTCTTGAATTCTAAGTAGCAGGAAAGTTCTAAGTGTCCTGATCCTTAACAAGCAGTGCTATCTGTGAAGGAGTTGAATCAAAAGATCAAGTATCTGAGTTTCATTCTCCAGAACATTTAACATTGACTTGGGTCAGTAAAGAACATATCACCACACATTGTGAAGTGTGTTAAGTGATTCTTGTTCTATAGAGTTTTCCTAAATAACTGAAAAGTTAGTAAGACTACTCACCTGACAAAACCATCATAACCAACACCTTAAACGGCGTGGAGTACAGGAAGTACTTAATTTGGGAAACTAAAGAATAACTCCAAGGTTACTGAGCATAGGAAGTACTTAGTTTGGGAAACTAAGGAACAACTCAAAGGTTTCTGAGTATAGGAAGTACTTGGCTGGGAGCCGGGGAATAACTCAGGGGGAACACTTGGTTGGGAACCTAGTGTATTTAGGAATCGAGAGAAGATATTTGTAAGGTGAACTCATTTATCTATCTTAGTGGATTCCAGGTCTGAAAAAGGCCGAAGTGGATTAGTTGAAGGATTACGCCACCTTCAGATACCACTATAAAAGACGTGTTATTTACTTTCAGCAATTTACTTATCGTTCTCTTTATTCTGCTAAGTATTTAAACACATTATATCCTGCTGAGCACGTGCCACTTATCACAGAAAAGTCTTCCGCTCTCTGAAATTAAGTATCAGATATCTTCACAGATATCTGAGAAATTGTGTTTATCAACAAAAGTTGTACTATTCAACCCCCCTCCTATAGTCTTTTCCTTTGTCATGGACCAACAAGCCCCACATCCAAACGGGCTCACCGCGGTCCAGACTAACAGAATGTGGACAGAAATTCTAGACCGCGGTGAGGAGGATCCCCCAAAGTACCTCACCGCGATGACACCTGTTTTGACAGATTCAACCATGTTTTTCTTGCAGTTTTTCCCATGATTTCTAGTTTCTTCTTCCTTTGTCTTATAAATAGACCACTTGTATAAGTCATTTGGACATATCTTCATTACTTCTAGTTTCATATTTTCAATTCCAAGCATTGTAAACACTTAGAGATTTCAATCTCTCTTTTAATTCGAAGAAGCATTATTGATCTTTCTGACGATCGCAGAGACCAATAGGCGCCCAGGTATTCAATAGTACGAGTTAGGCGGTTGCTGTGAATAACTTGTATTATGACATATTGATATATGATCATTGAACGCATGCTTGATCGTTGTGAACTTGCATCAGTCTTTACCTCTAATTAGTACATATCCGGATGAGGGCATAGCTAGTGACAAGTTTCTTGACATAACTCATACGTACTTATGATCTGTATCTGGTTCCATTTTGCAATAGCAAAGTGTTACATTCGCGGGCAGTGTACCATTAGCTATATCGCGTCAGAACTTTTGAAAGATCATCTTGCTTCGTTTTAATTGTAGAAATTGCATGATCTAGGTATTACCTTGTCTTATAATTGTAATTTGTTGTAGGGTGTTGAAGTATCAACCTTACCCACACTATTGGTTTACAACTCACACCTTGAGCCTACACCTTAGTACTAGCTTAATCAATTCCTCGAGAGAACGACCCTGTGGTTTAAGCATTGTTGTACTACAACAACCGCTTTACTACTTGTGTTATTTTACAAGTATTCATTTTGAGCGCATAAGAAATCATTAATTGATCGTCCAGTACTTTTTTGATATATTTCACAAGAAAGGAAATTTTCAACACAAAAGAGATATTTGACTTTTGATAGGTATTGTCTTTTTGGTCAAACTATTCTTTTTGTGTTCCCCCAGACTTAGATGTCTCATGATTTCTGAATACCCGTTTCAGAGACCTCTTCTAAGTGCCTTTTTCTACAATGCCTTAGATATTTGAATACCCGTTTCAAGTATCTTTCTGAAATAGCAAATTGTCAAAGTTTCTGACAACCGAGTTCCTGTCTCAGTAGTTTCTTCCTTTTCTTATGTATCTCTCAGAAACCTGTAGACTCTTTTAATGGTTACATGAGTTCCCGTCTCAGAAACCAATTGACACCCTTGGAGCCTTTGAATGACTTATGAATAGAAAGTCTCATGGTGTGTCAGGTTCTTCATCAATTCTAAGTACCCTTGACTTGATCAATTTCCTTCCTGTTTTGCAATCAAGACTACTTTCCTTGAATCATTGTCAACCAATTTGCATAGAGTTGACTTGATCTTTACTAAGTACCCTTTGTCTGCCAATTGACTCATGCTTAGGAGATTATATTCCAATCCCTCTACATGTAGTACTCCAGTGATTGTATGAGCTCCAAGCATCATATCGCCAAAACCTATGTCCTCCCTGTTGATACGGATATATGTCCGATACGTTAAGGGTGCCATAGAGCGTGTCCTAGAGCGCATTAAGGCTAAAATAGCCAATTCAGTACTTACCCGACCTTGGCTAGTCCGCCCTAAGGAAAGCCTTCCGGGTCAATCAGTACGCTTAAGTCAATACACCTCTTCAGCTGGTCTGACCTAGCTAGGTGCATGACTTCTGAACTTGACAAGAGGTCACATGGTCTCACCAGGTATCACACACTATCAGTCCTAGGATGCCAAACAGACCGGACGAGATAAACTCGGACGCCACTCTAACAATACCAAATGTATACACTGGAACTCCCAAGATACTTCCGAGCAGCTAGTATCTCGGACCGTCACTGAGCTACCTAGGAACAGACCAACACAATAGAGCTCGGATCATTCTAAAAGATCTCATACGGACCCATCAGCGGGAATAGTACTCTGAGGGGTAAAAGGACCAATCTACCCTCCCAGGGCCATTTAATAGTGTTGGACCCCCACACACTATTAGACCATGAGCCAAGGGAGCATTGTTGTCCAAATCCTGAACATACACTTGGCATCATCTTATGAACCACTTCATAAGTACATGATAACTATAAATATAGCACAAGGTCCCATACATTTAGGTAAGTCATAAATAACAACTACCAAGCTCACTATATCATAACCTTCCTCATAACTACTACATCGGGAGCTTTCCAACTCTCTCTTGAGTAAAGTCTCTTACCGGATTGACAACTTTCAATCCGGGTTACCAATCTAAACCCCCCCCCCCCAGTCTTTTTAGGTGTTCCGGCTCGAACCAAGTAACCAGGTCGGACTTCAAGTTGGAGGTGCACCTTAGGTTAGGGACTTGTAGTAGTAGTTTAATTAGTGTTTGAGGCTTAACCCCTCAACATTTTTTGCGACGTCTGTGGGAAACCTTACAAAAGGTTCCGTGTTTAAGCTAAGCTGATGCAAGAACGAGACGGACAGCACGGACCAGTGCTGCTGGCATCGGGACACCACCTCCACGTCCTCGCGGACGTCCATCCAACAGAGGACGGAGGGCCACTGTAACAGAAAGGAATGTTGAGGGAAGGAGATATCCGAATGATGATCACACAGCAAGCCCATCCTCCGATGACAGAAGGGACATTCCGTCCAGGGAAGGCCGTAATGTTCCAGAGAATGGAATACCTGAAAATCACGGAGAAGAGGCTGCTTAGGTTCTTCCGGTAGGGACACAAGGTCCTCTACCAGGTCAGCACTTTACCATGCCAGATGGTCGTATAGTCCGCACTAGTCACTTCGGATTAAGTGAGAATCAATTTGGTCGACTGCTCACGATAATCCAGGGTTGTCTGGGGTCTAACAATGTCCAACCCCAGCAAGTCACTCCACCAGTGGCTAATCCGAGGCAAGCAGAGCCCGCTCTATCAAGGACGAGCAACGTCCAATCCAACAGAGGATAGGGAATCAGCTACCATAGGAGGATTTGCGGAATCTCCTAGATAGAAGAGCCTCCGCTTCTCAGGCTCGATGAGAAGGAAGCCCAAATGGACATACAACATATCAAGAAGATGAAAATAGGCAACCTGGAGATCCGCAATAGTTACCTCCGCGGGCTAGAGATCACGTAGCGGAAACCATTCCACTGGTCCATTTAGATGAACTTCCCGCGGATGTAGAAATTCATCCTAGAACGGGAGAGATGATGACTGCGAAAGAAATCTATGCTCAACAAAAAGCCTTGGAATCCCAGATTCTCAATCTCGGACGCTTGGTAAAGGATCATGAGCAGATAGCAACTAGTGCGCCAAACCCTTTGTGTGACGATATCATGAAAGAAAAGGAAAGAAATAAGAACTTGGATCAAGTGATTCCGAACTTCGAATACTATTATGGAGATACTTGTCCTGTGGGCCACTTGACAAGGTACAATAGTAAGATGGATTCCAAAGGGATGAGTGATAATACAAAAGCTCTCACTTTCTCATCCACTCTCTTCGGAACAGCCATGGATTAGTACACTGCATTGCCAAACAATTCAGTAAGATCATATGCGGATCTCTATTCCAAGTTCCTGGGAAGATTTGGAAAATCGAAAAGAAGGAAACGAACTCTAGAGCACCTGGCCGAAGTTATACAAAGAGAACAGGAGGATCTTAGGACTTTCCTAGATCGCTTCAATGCGGAGGTCCTCCGAGTTGAGCCTCACAGTATATTAAGGAACGGGTCCGTCACCTGTATGCTAATACTTACAACGTAGAACTCCGCAGGAAACTTTTAGCCAGGAAGTAAGAAGTGAAAAGAATTTGGATGACATTTGTGAAGAGGTAATGTATGGAGAGGAATACCGAAGGAATGTCCCAGTGAGAGCTGGTTCCAAGAGAGGAATAGAGCCAATGAAGCAAGAGCAACGCCATGGAAAGTTCGATCCGAAGAAGGATTACAGAGATAAAGGTTTCAACAGGGAAACGAGTCCGCCAAGAAGATTCACGGACTACACCCGTCTCAATAAACCAAGATCCGACATCTTGGCAACCATTATTGAGAAGAAGTTGGATATTCAATGGCCAAATCCATCTCACAATAATTGGAAGAATATGAATGCGATAGGGTATTGCAAGTTTCACGTGAGCCGTGGCCATGAGACGGATGATTGCATTCAACTGAAAACTGAGGTTGAGCACTTATTAAGAGAGGGAAAGTTGAAGGATCACGTCTATACGGACGAGCCTTCTAGGCATGATAGGACGGAACGGAGAAGGGAAGATAGAACCACAGAACCGCAACCATATCCTCTATCCTTGCCACCTCCGCCAACCAATCATCCACCTCGGACAGATCATCACCAGTACAGGTATGATGATGATATAGAAATGGAGAATCTTCCATACAGTGGAGTGATCAACACCATAGCAGGAGGACTGACTGGAGGCGATAGCAGGAACGCAAGAGAACGGACAGCTAAGAATCTGCAGAATAATGATAGATCCTACGCTGCTCCTGCAATCCGTGGAACCAACACTATATCCTTTGATGACAATGAGATTCCCCCTCCTACGGCAGGAGGTGAGGACATAGATGATCCGGATGTTCCACTAGTGGTTTCCTTAACCATAGCAACTTATCAGGTGAACAAGATCCTGGTATATACAGGGAGTTCCTCGAATATCATCGCCAAAAGGACAATAGATCAGATTAACCTAGGAAGAATCCGATATGAGAGAGTCAATACCTCCATATTAGGGTTTGGAGGAGGAACTGTCCGCCCTCTAGGAAGCGTCATGCTTCATGTATCATTGGGGACACATCCCGCGAGAGTGACACATCTAGTCTGATTTGTAGTGGTGGATCAAACTTTTGACTATAATGCTATCTTTTGTCGTCCGGGGCTCAATCAATTCTGAGCTATATCTTCCACCCTCCATAATAGAATGAAGTTTCCGACTCCCTGCGGGATTGGAGAAGAAGTAGGAAACATCCGAGAAGCTTAGGAGTGTTACATCATGTCGACCAGTGATGAGACAATATTCTAACGTCTCATTTGGTCCTTTTTAGCGGTCTTTGTGAGTCTTTGTTTTTAGTTTTATAGTCTTTTTAGTTCGTTTTTACGCTTTGGTATTTTGTTAAATTTTGCAGGAATCAATGTCTTTTGAGCTAAATAAGAACAAGCTGCTTAGCATGGCTCGCCGCGGCGAGATTTTATGAGCTTGGACTTGGGAATTGCAGGAAGGCTTGCCGCGGCGAGGAAATCAATCCGCCGCGGCGAGATTTTGCGAATGGCTCCCCTGTTTTGAAGGAAGGCGCTCGCCGCGGCGAGGGATTCAATCCTCCGCGGCAAGAATTTGCGAGCTGGATACATAATCGACAAAAGGATGCTCGCCGCGGCGAAGCAATTGGCCCACCGTGGCGAGACGCGCAGGCTCAGAATTTGTTTTCCTTACTAGTTTAGAATTTGTTTTTCTTTGGGGATACTTTCTTTTAACCTAGTTTTTAAAAAGGAGCTCCTAGATTCAGACATTGACATTGAGACATCTTTGGAGCTTGGTTATTCATTGATTTTACTCATCAGGATTATTGGTATTGATTTCTATATTGCTTTCTTCTTTACAATTCGTTCTTTATCTTTATCGACTGAATTGTATGTTATTGCATGCGAGTTTCTCATCTATGTTTCGTATGATTATTACCATGAATCTCTGTATGCAATTATCTATTATGAGTAGCTAAACACCTTTGAATACAGTAGTATGTGAAGATTATGCATATTCGTTCTAGGGTTTATCAAATCACTCATATAGGTTAGTCTCGTATAAAATCTTCGTAAAAACCTTCAATTCGATAAGTCCGTATTAAATTCTCTAAATTGTTCATGTTTAAGGATCGTGAATTGATGACTCACGATTTCTCCAGTATAATATATTCTAAGAACAATTGGTTGAATCGAATTGATTGATTTACTGTACAACAACCGTGTGACAAATATGAGTGTTATCCCTAGTTCGAATTAGCATAATTGGATCTTGCTACTGTATTCATCTTTCTCTCATTGTTAATCGTAATCTTAGCTTTAGTCAATCTAGTTAGAAGTATACAAAACCATCAATGAAACTGTTGCTGGCAAGTATCTGTTTGCTCTCACTGCTACGTAGCTTGATTAATTCCCTAGAGATCGATCACGAGTTAAGCTTTAGTCTGCAACTACATCTTAATATCTAATTGCTTTTTAGAGTATAATTTGAGCTTATCAACCAGGAGAGCATCCGCTCCCGTGTTGGCAGTCTCTATGACTTTTGATCCGCAAATTATTCTCCCACCAAAAAAGGAGAATCCCAACATTGGAATAAGGAGCCAGAAGGACAAGTTCCCCAAAACTACATGGATCGAACCCTATGAGACTATCAAGGATGTTGAACTTGTTCTTGGAAGCCGAACAAGAAGACTAGAATAGGAATCGAGATGAATGCGGAAGTGGAGATGAAGCTCATTGCTTGTCTCCGAGACAACAACGATGTCTTTGCTTGGAGTACTGACGACCTCAAGGGGATAGATCCGAGGGTCGCTATTCATCATCTGAACATGGACCCCTCGATTAAATATATTTGCCAGAAGAGAAAAGATTTTGGTCCAATCAAGGATGCCATCATATCCGCGGAAGTTGACTGGCTCATGAAGGCCGGAAACATCGAAGAGGTCCATTATTCCGATTGGGTTTGCAACGTTGTCCTAGTTGAGAAATCACCGGGCAAATGGCGGATGTGCAATGATTTCACCAGGCCAAATAAGTTTCGCCCAAAAGGATCCATATCCTTTGCCACGGATTGACCAATTGGTTGATTCGCATTACTGAGTTTCTTGGACGCGTATCAAGGCTTTTACCAGATTCGGATGGCCCAGGAGAATATTAAGAAAACAACTTTCTTTGATGCGGGAGGGGTGTATTGCTTTAAAGTGATGCCCTTCGGATTGAAGAACGCGGGAGCTACTTACCAATGGCTGGTAAATCAAATTTTCAAGGAAGAAATCGGCAAGACCATGGAAGTGTATGTGGATGACATGCTCGTTAAAAGCAAAACTGAGGAACATCATATAGAGCACTTAAACAAATGCTTTGCTATCCTTAGGAAATATGGAATGAAACTCAATCCGAAAAAGTGCAACTTCGGAGTAAAGGGCGGGAAGTTCCTAGGCTACATGGTCACAGAAACGGGAATAAGTGCAAATCCTGAGAAGATAAAAGCCATCTTAGACCTGCCTCACCCGAAGAAAATTAATGAGGTCCTGGGAAAGCCCGACCAATCCGGAAGACTCTCTAAGTGGGCAATTGAGCTGAGCGAAAATGACATTAGCTATCAGGCTCCGACAGCCAGGAAGGCTCAAGTTATTGCTGACTTTCTAGCGGAGTACCCTGAAGCGGAGTCAGAGAAAGTCTTAGATAAACAGGCATTTGAGTGCCTGATTACCAAGCAGATTAAACGAAAGTCAGTTCCGCCAAAGATCAACCCAGATAACCTTGAAGATGCTCAGTTCATCAATCAATCTCGGACTACGTCAGGGGAAGAAACTCGGTTCAACCAAGTTTTCCTCCTTGATGATATCACAAGAGAATCAAATACTGGTAACTCTGACCGGGATACTAAAAAGGAGGAGGAACAAATGTTAAAAATTCAAGAGCTTATAGAAGATCCCCAAACCAAGGAACACCCCACCGATATTTGGACATTGGAAGTGGATGGTTCATCCACCAGAAGAGTGGGAGGCATTGGAATCTATCTTAAAAGCCCTGATGACGTGGAACTCGACTATGCGATATCCTTGGACTTCAAGGTTACAAATAATGAAGTTGAATATGAAGCCCTGTGGGTCGGACTACGTATAGCCAAGTCCTACAAGTCCGGAAACTCAAAGCTTACAAGGATTAATAGTTGGTTGAAGACAAGTTTTCTGTTGCTTTTGCCACAAAAGTCCCTTCAATGATCAAGTATCTTGAGCTACTGAAGCAAGAAGTGAGTCTCTTCGATAAGTTTACCTTGGAAAATTTTTATTGGGAATGGAATGAAACAGCGGATACTCTGGCAAAGTATGCGTCCGCAATCGTTGCTTTAGATACAAGGAGAGTCATTCTACTCACAATTACGAACTCATCTGTCATGAGTCCTACTCCAACCATTATGATCGCTGAAACAGGAAGAAATTGGATGACTGATATCTTTAGTTACCTCAAGGACGGATCATTACCTACTGATCCGAAGGAGTCGAGGAGTGTGCAGCGTAGAGAAAACAGGTATTGCATACTTGGGGAAGATTTGTATAAGAACTCCTTCGTTGGGACACATATGAGATGTTTGGATCCACAAGAAGCGAGGACGGTGCTTGAGGAAATTCACAGTGGAAGCTGCGGAAATCAATCCGGTGGGCGGACTCTCGCTCAAAAAATCATTCGACAAGGTAACTAATGGCCTACTATTGATAAGGATTCCGCGAGCTTCGTCTGAAATTTCCCAGATTGTCAGTATTATGCAAATGTCCCACATCGTTTGACACACCCTATGATTCCGTCAGTCACAGCATGTTCGTTTGATCAATGGGGCATTGATATTGTCGGACCTTTCCCAAGAAGCACTCAACAGAAGAAATTCTTAATTGTAGCTATGGAATATTTCACCAAATGGGTGGAAGCGGAAGCAGTGACCAATATCACGGTAAGCCGTGTACGGACCTTCATTTGGAAAAACATCATTTGTCGCTTTGGCTTACCGAGAGTTCTTGTCTCGGATAATGGTGCTCAATTTCCAGGCAACAGACTCAAGGAATGATTGGCCTCTTTCAAGATTGAGCAATGCTTTGCATCTGTCGGATATCCACAGGCTAATGGACAAGCTGAATCCACGAACTAAACAATTGTTAAGATCCTAGAGAAGCGACTGAGGATCTCTCAGGATAGTTGGGCGGATGACCTGGACGGTGTACTCTGGGCTCACCACACCACAACACGGATTGCAACTAGGGAGACCGCATTTGCTCTGGTTTATGGCACGGAAGCAATCATACCATCGGAAATTACAGTCGAAACAATGAGGGTCCAAGAATTCCATGATTCCGCCAATCAGGAAGCTCGGACCTATGACATAGATATGCTAGAACAGAAGAGGACCGAGGCATTGGCTAATATCCATAGATATCAAGCAACTGCAGCCCGGGCCTACAACAAAAATATTCAAGCTAAAGATTTACAGGTCGGAGACCTGGTGCTCCGCAGAGCTGATATTTGGAGAAATGTTGGGAAGCTCAAGCCTAAGTGGAAAGGACCCTACAAGATTGTTGGTGTAAGAGTGAATGGAAGTTATGAGCTGGAGGACGAGCACGGACACCCACTCAAAAGTTCTTTTGCTTAGGGCTTGTTACACAGAACTCCGTCAGTTGTTTTGACATTCTAGGCTTAAACCGTTTGTTACACGGAACTTCGTCAGTTCTATTTTTGTTAACTCTTTTGTCATTGGTCATGCAGCTCACAAGTTGTAATTGAATTTACGGCAAACCAATACAACTTTCATCTTTCGATTCAAAATGAAATTTTACATGACAAAGAGATTCTAACAACAATCTTGTTTGTACAAATAATCAAAGGTACACGCAATCTCCTTTGTACGTGCTGTGATCCAATATATCTATGCGAACCCGTACAATATCTATACTACAATGGGAAAGCCTGTCTTATTCTCCGAGGTTTACCATAAATTCACCAAATGAACTCTCAAGCAAAGGGGTCCATTATTACGCCAATAGCATCTATTTTTGCATACACAACGAATAGCGGAATGTACCTATGACACGGAAAATTCAAGCATTAGTCTCCGGGTATTCAGATTCCGTAGAACATCCATTCATTCGAATCCAGATACGAATCTGACACATTGATCGTACTATGGATCATTATTCGGAGACGGATCGGGCACATTGATCGTATTGCGACCCACCCGCCAGAAGCTTCTCCGACATGACACGCTCCTACCGGGTGGATCGTGCATACGACCGAAAAGATCATCCGTTGGCTTACTCCCAGATCGGAACATTTTCCATGATCTATGTTTCCTAACAACAAATCTTGAACAATCCATCCCTCTAGACCCATGCAACTCTCAAACTCAAGACGACATACGCCAATTTGAGAGTGGACGGGAGTCTCGAGGGGAAGACTAGTCAAGAAATCGTCTTCCTATTGGGGTTGCTAGGCTCAAACTGTAAGATTTGTCCGTGTTTGAGAAAGAAGTTGGAAATTCTCAGCAAGATGGAAATTAGAGTTGGATTTATGTGATCAATGCAAAGGGGAACACGGGTATTTATAGATAGGACGGACCAATCAGCGTCCGACACGTAAGAAGATCGACCTCGACAATGGGCTTGGGCCATCCGTAAGGGCCAAATAGTATTGGATCATTTGGGCTTACCGCAGCTGATCATATTGAGCCCATGTTTTTAACTTCCCTATAGAAATGTCCGAGTATTCATTCATCGGCAAGTCCGACAAACTTCATTTGCAGAAACACCCGAAGGTTAAGTCTATCAAGTAGTCCGCGTATCAGACTACTTGCTTTACATCAAATATTGCTCAAAGTGACCCGAGCTTGCAAGAGTTGTGTATTTATGTAGACTACTAAGACTACGCATAACATGACGGATCAAGAAAGCATAAGAACGGAAGCATTGATATATTAACAGAAGCATATTGTACTTGTGTTACTAATACAGAATCAGAAATTAGTGTACTTGGCAACAGATCCGTGCCATTAAAAAATAGTATTCAGAAGTTACAGCATTACTACGGGGCATACCTTAGACTTCTCATTGCGGAGGGGGCTGGCTTGGGCCGGCTTCATCAGTCCCAGGCGGATTGGTGGAGGACGGGTGGGCATTCGAGGCACCCGCGCGTGACTCATCAACAACATCAAAGGTAGCCTTGATGTTCTCGAACAAGTTGAAGTCCGGGTAATGGCCAACAATTCGGGAAGGCATGAAGTACCAATTCTTCAGATAGTTCATGTTGTCATGGAAAGGCATGAAGCATACCTTCCCTATAGCCTCCGGGACACATTTGGGAAGAAAAGGTCTGCCGTTGTTGATCTCAATTTCACCTTCCTCGGTGACCACCTCTGCGAACTCACACGTCGCTTACTGCTCATCCGGGACGATTTCCACCGGGATCTCCACCCCACTAGCATCTGCGGACGGATCCAATCCTTTCGCCTTCCAATCAAAGGTCGGAGACATCAGCCCCATTGCTTGTAACTGGCCAATGGCGGATGAGAACCCCTCCAGGCGAAGAGTATCGACCTTGTCCGCCATGAAGAACTTAAAGGAGTCCGACTTCATGAAGTCCTTCACAGCTTCAAGTCGGGCGAACAGGATATCTTCAAGGAGCGCATCCTTGGACTCCAGGAAAGCCTTCATTGGGGTGTCAATGAAGTTTTCCTGCCACTCTACGTCCGACTTGGCCGACTCCAAGGTAGCCTTCATCTTGGTGATGACCGTGTCCTTCTTCTTTGACTTGGCCTCCACCTGCTTCACCTTATCAACCTCGTCCGCCGCTGCAGCCACCGCCTTGTGTAGATCTTCTTCAATGGTGGCCCGTTCACTGGCCTTCGAATGCATGGCCTTGATCATGCATCCGAGCTACAAGTAGTTCGCACAGTCAGCAGTTGCATTTCTAAAATGAAAGCTGAACCCAAGAATGAAAAAACACACGGAGTTACTTACCCTTTGATGCAGCTCGTGGATCACTCCGACCCTTTCAACCTTCGGGAGCCCACAACTTCGTTCGAACTCCGGGTCAATGGCCGTCTGGCCGGATAACGGTAGCACAGCGGAGAAGTGTTGCCTCTTCGATGCCGGAGGAGCATCCGAGGTTGCGTTTTTCTTTCGGCCAGAAACAATAGCATCACGCCTCAGTATGTCCCGCAGAGGAACGGATGCAACGAAACTGCCGAGCCCTGAGGTTGGTGGCCTTTGAGCAGCAGCACTACGGGTAGCAGGACCTTTGCCCTTGTCAGGCACCTCCAAGGTCTGCGGATCTTCACCCGCCTTCTTCTGCCTCTCCTCTTCAGCAGCAATCAGGGCAGCATTTTTGGGGTCCGCCATAGGCAAACCCGCGGATGTGTTAATGATCCTGGCGCTCTGACTAGTGGCAAGCTCAAGAGCTTGCTGCTCCCGCTGTTGCTTCTTCTTTTCACGGAGGGTCGACATTATGTACACGAACCAGTAAGCTGCGGAAGGAACAAACGATGTCAGATACGGATCTATAACACCATGAACAGCGGACAACTATGGAACAATCATGCATGACATTCAAAAAAAAAAAAGAAAAAAAAAACAACAACAAAAGGGAAACACAAATCCTAAGTTAACGATCCTTACAGAAGTCGGTCTTCCCTCCGACCTCCACAATGCCAGTCAGACCCCACAGATAGGGCAGTGGCTGACAAATCAATCCATGGAATGGATAAATTGGTGGGCTATGTTTCTTGTGGATCTCCGCCACCCACAGAGCCACATTTTTTGGGAAGAGGAAGCCAATCCGGAATACTCTCCCTGAAAAATTTTGTGGGCAACCCCCACTGTTCTCGTCTCCTCGCGGACTCCCCAGGCTTCGAAGCCATCTGCACGAAGATGTATTTCTCCCACCACTTTGATCCAAGCGAGTAGATGGGATCCGAGATGAATTTATACGATTTCCTATTTACAAAAGTATAAAAAAGGGGATTCGCCGGACTAAAAGTTACATTGAAGAGCTGCCTGAAATTTTCAAAGTTTACAGACTGCCCCTTCTTCGCACAGAAGCAATAGGGACCTTCCATACGCAAGAGAAAGCCGCTTCATGCACACACATATATCCCGCTAGGGGATTGTAGAATGCGTGCCCGGGTTCAGGAACTATAATTTCTACGGACTCAGGAATTTCCCACTTCCGTCTCCACCACGGAATATCCTCAGGTTTCACCTTGGATGGACAGGTGGGAAGGAAACCATCCGCGTTCAATTCACCACACGGGTCCGCGATAACGACAGCAGACGCAGGACGAGGGAATTTAGTCTGCGCCGCCTTAGCCCCACGACCCACAATCAGTGGAGGATTGGGTTGAGCGGGCACCCCTGGGTGCAACACAATTCGGCGCCCAGAACGGCCCCGCGGACGAGTAGCTTGAGGGGCTTCCTCCTCGTCATCATCTTCTTCTTCTCCTTCTCCTTCTTCCTCCTCTTCTTCTCCGCCTTCGGGTCTCCCAGACGCACTTGGGTTGGTCGGACCTGTTTCCGCCACAACACAGTCCTCCTCACCAGCCTCAAACATCTCTACATCATCTACCGCATGACCAATGTCGCCTTCCTGCTCCATCCGAGGCACATTTCCACCAGCCGATATACCACCACTACCGATGGTCCGAGATTGGACCCGCACCCTTGTTCTCACAACATTTCCTTGGCTACTCAACGCATCATTCTGAGTAGCAGTAGTACCACGGACCCCTTGCCCAGCATCTGAATCACCGGACGAGACAACCTCCACAACGTCTGCCTTGTTTACTTCCGTAGGAAGTCAGTTCTGCGGAATCTCCACCTCCAGTTCATCTAACGCGGACGAGGTTACCGTACCAGATTCGGATGCTTGGTTCATTCCATCATCATAATCAAGGACCTCGTGTTGATTCTGACTATCGCTCTCGGACATCCTAGGGCACAAGGAAACGGATTAGAAAACGACATGGTGGTCGTCCGAGAGTTCGTTTATGTATCTTATTAAGTCCCACGATCTGAAAAAATCCTACTTTACGGCGAGTTCCTATGGGTCATTTTTTCTACCTATTGGCACCTACCTTGGCACGCAAGGCCACGCCACGGAGGAGTTCTATGTGCCAATTGGCACTATTATCTACCATACAAGGTGCCATAACAGAAAGTTCAACAAGCCTACTAGCGCTATATTCTACCATGCATGGCACATTTACAAGGCCAATATACGAGTCATATCTACAAATTGATACCATAAGTTCAACTACGGAACGCATGCAATATTAGAGTAATCAAAGCTCAACATATGGCACATCACTTGGCAAAAAAATACCCTCTCTATAGCATACGAGCACGGAAATTCCACAAAAGCATACATACATCCGTGGTAGAAGAAACAATACTCAAAAGTTCGAGAAAGCTAGATTTACTTACTTGATAAAGTAGCTGGAGAAAGGTTGACGGAGGACGAAAAATGGCTAGCTCTCCGACAGTGACTTGCACAGCAGATCTGATTACTCACTCGAAACCTTGCTTGCTCGGAAGTTAGTTACTTGCTCGGATTGCTTAAGAGTACTCTGAATTCAATTCGGCTAAAGTGTGACAATGACTGATCTGCGATCTATTTATAGAGGGACAATTGTGGAAGACGAAGCGTCACATCTCTTAGCTTTTAACCCCAGCCGTTGATCATTTTAATCCAACGGTTGCGTCGGTTCACAGTTGGGGAAAATACATTGTACCCCATTAGATTGTCTTGGGATCTCACACATGAGCTGGACGGACGACTTATTGGGCCCCTTGGATCACTATTCATCGGCCCAAGTGGATCATTTCACATATCCAGCCCAACGGATTACTTCCTACACACTCTTCCACAACAAACTTCTTCATATCCTAAAACCGTACTTGGATCTCAATATATCTCGGATCAAATACCTTTTCCTTCTACGGTCTGCGATTCCTCCTATCCCGGACCGTAGAACGAAAAGGGGGGGGGGAGAGATATATTAATTTCCTGAAACACGGATACGGATTTTTTGACATAAAAAGAATGGATTTTCTCCCTCGCATTTAACGATTCGGACACGCTCCTAAACACACTTGTTCCTATACTAATAGTTCCATAACTATCTTCTACTAAGATACTTGGAAACTAGGGGGACATATGTTGATACGGATATATGTCTGATCCGTTAAGGGCGCCATAGAGCGTGACCTAGAGCGCATCAAGGCTAAAATAGCCAATTTAGTACTTACCCGACCTTAGCTAGGCCACCCTAACGAAAGCCTTCCGGGTCAATCAGTACGCTCAAGTCAATACACCTCTTCAGCTGGTGCGACCTAGCTAGGTGCACGACTTTCGAACCTGACAAAAGGTCACATGGTCTCACCAGGTACCACACACTGTCAGTCCTAGGATGCCAAACGGACCGGACGAGATAAACTCGAACGCCACTCTAACAATAAGACCAAACGTATACACTGGAACCCCCAAGATACTTTCGAGCAACTAGTATCTCGGACCGTCACTGAGCTACCTAGGAACAGACCAACTCAACAGAGCTCGGATCATTCTAAAAGGTCTCATACGGACCCATTAGCAGGAATAGTAATCTGAGGGGTAACACTACAAGAAAAACTGGACAAAACGACGTTATGGGGCGACGAATTTTATCCGTCGCCCCATAACGACGGATCGCTAATTGGGGCGACGGAATCTATCCGTCGCCCCAATTAGCGACGGATAATAGTTATCCGTCGCTAATTGGGCGACGGATAATAATTATCCGTCGCCCAAGTTTGACTTTTGTTAAAAAAAAAAATTTTTTTTTTTTTTGAAAATTGGGCGACGGATAGATTATCCGTCGCCTTATAGCGACGGATACCTATCCGTCGCCATTTTTGGCGACGGATCAACTCTGGGCTGACGGACACGTGTCCATCGGCCCAGAGTTTCATATTTATTTCGGCAGGCTGATGCCGCCTCATTTTCTTCCTTCTCCCTTCTTCTTCCTCATTCTCTTCTTCTCCGTTTCCGGTGAATTGTTCGTTATTCCGGCCAATCTTGGTGCCTAATCGAAGCTAGTGGGACAAGGAGTTTGTTTCTTCGATCAATTTCAGATTTCTACCGATTAATCAAGGTATTTTGGCTAAAACCCTAGTTTTTTAAAATTTGGGAATTTTGTTTATTTTGATTAATTTGAGCAATTATATGTATATATGATAAGTATGTAGTAGTTAGTTTAGTTAATTTGATCAATTATATGTAATTTGTTCAATTTGATAGTTAGTTTAATTAATGATATGAATGTATGTAGTATGTTAAGTTTGGTATGTATGAATGTATGTAGTTAGTTTGATTTGTGTGTTCAGTATATATAGTTAGTTTAGTTAATTTGATATGTTTGTTAAGTATAGAAGTATGTAGTTTTGATTTGATAAATTTGTATGTTAAGTATGTAATTTGATATGAATATATGTAGTAATTCGATATGTATAGAGTAATTAGTTAATTTGATAGGTATGTTAAGTATATAATATATGTACTAAGAGGTTGAAATGGTTATTATATATGTCCAATTTTGTAACACATCGAACACTTAATTAATAATTAATTTATAAGGAACATATAATAATTAACAATTAACCTCTACAATCTTCTTATCCGAATTGGAATCGATCTAATAAATTAAATACAATCTAATCAATTGGAACGTCTCAGGTTAAAAATAAAGTAAACAATGAATTCCGACCGTTCATGGATGTACGATCGTACGGCGGTAAATGACAGAGTTTCTAGGAGTTTCGTAGAAGGGGTTAAAGGTTTCATCTCGTTTGCCATGGGACATCCGGTTTGTGCAATTGGGGGGTTGATAAAGTGTCCTTGCACATTGGAAACCTGCGGAAACAAGCAATTTATGACGCCTACTGCAGTATTCGAGCACTTGCGACATTATGGATTCATGCCTGAGTATCATGTATGGATTCATCACGGTGAGGAAGCACCGTCCATGGCATACCTCCAGTGGAGGGAGAGGCGGGGTTTGGGGCCGCCTATTGAGTGCCTTTCTGCTTGTCGGAACATGTGCATGGTGTATTGGGAGGAGGATGTAGATCTATTGGAATGCAAGTTCTGTGGTAGGGAGCGTCACAAGTGATGAGGAGGGGGGTGCATGAGAATGAGGAGTTTCATCCGTTTTGTCTCTAGGCTTGTATAACTAGTAATCATTAGTTGATATATATATGAAACCAAACATTATGGTAAAATTGAAGCTGATGTAACTTATATTATGTAATGCCTTAACAATTGACTGAAGCTAATATAACTTATATTACTTAGCAATTGATTGAATTATTGTGAAATTGATTTATTACCGTAAATGAAAGACCTCGATCTAATGAATTCAAACGTGTCAGGTTATTATCTAATTATTCAATGAATACCGATCGTGGATGGATGTATTGTCGTACTCTCAATGGCAGAGTTCAATGGAGTTTTCTGAAAGGGGTTGAAGGTTTCATTGAATTTGCAATGTCAAATCCGTCTTGTGTAAAGGATGGGTTGATAAAGTGTCCTTGTGCAATGAAACAGTGCAGAAACAAGCAATACGTGACTCCTAAAGTGGTAGTCCAGCACTTGAGGAAAAATGGATTCCTTCCTGCGTATCAGGTATGGAATCATCATGGTGAGGAAGCGACCGTCAATACATATGACCAATCTGACAACGTGGAAGGAAGAAAAAATGAACAAGTCGGGAACAATCCCAATCAAGGCGATGCTATTCGAGCTCGAGTCGAACAAATGGTGTACGATCTTTGCAGGGCGGAGTTCGAGGACACAACCAACTTGAAACCGAGGTGGAGGTGGAGGAACCACCGAATCCGAGGATCGGTTGTTCTTTGACTTGTTAGAATCATCAAGGAAGCCGGTTTACCGGGTGTAAGCTCACCGAGTTGTCTTTGTTATCTCGGCTAATGAGTTGTAAGGCTAATGGCCAATAAAACGAGCTTCAATGAATGGGTTGACGTAATGTCGGACCTTTGTCTGAAGAAAACCTAGTTCCCACCAACTTTTACCAAGCGAAGAAAAGATGGGGATTAGAAATTTTGTGGTAACCATAGGCATTGTCCGAAAATGTGCATGATATATTGGGAGGATGAAGATCTAATAGAATGCAAGTTACGTGGTAAGGAGCAGTACAAGCGTTACAAGGAGGGCTGCAAAGAAACGACAAAGAAAAATCTCTCACATAAGAAAATGTGGTACTTCCCTCAGCACCTCGTTTGAAAAGATTGTATGCTTCAAGTGCTTCTGCGGATAAAATGCAGTGGCACAAGGCGAGTAATCTCGGATAATCTTTGAAGGTGGTAGAATGGACCATCCATGAGACTCACCCGCATGGAAATCGTTTGACAAGACATATCCAGAGTTTGCAGCCGAATCTAGAAATGTACGTTTGGGACTTTGTACGGATGGTTTTAACCCGTTCGGTAGTGAACGTAAATACTCTTGTTGGCCAGTTATGCTCACACCGTACAATCTGCCCCCCGGTGAGTGCATGAAGGAGCCATTCATGTTTCTGACTGCATTGGTGCCTGGGCCGAAAGATCCTGGACTGACGTTGGATGTTTTCTTGCAACCCCTAATCAAGGAGCTGATCGAGTTGTGGACGGATGGTATCCCTGCATATGATGTGTCAACAAAAAAGAACTTCACCTTGAGAGCAGCTCTTCTTTGGACCGTGAGTGACTTCCCTGCGTACTCCATGCTATCTGGAAGGAAAACAACAGGGAAATATGCATGTCCACATTGCTTGGAGGATACAGATTCATTTAGACTGAAGGGTAGTGGAAAATTTTGTTGGTTTGATTGTCATCGTAGGTTGCTAGAAAGTAACCATCCGTTCAGGAAGAACAAGGATCAATTCTTGAAAAATAAAGTAAATCGACAAAAAGCCCGACAAGACTTCTTGGTGCACAAATTCTTGCGGAGATTGATAGATTGGGTCTTATGAAGGTGGTGAGCTTGGGTGGATGAAGCATAACGAGAAAATTGGTAAAAAATGTGGTTGGAGGAAGAGAAGCATTTTCTGGGACTTGCCTTACTGGAGCAGTCTTCTTATCCGTCACAACTTAGATTTCATGCACATTGAGAACAACGTGTTCGAGAACTTATTCAATACACTTTGCAACATTGAGGGAAAAACAAAGGACCATGCGAAGTCTAGATCCGAGTTGTCGACGTGGTGTAAAAGGCTTGAGTTGACAAAGAAGGATGAGAATGGTAAGTGGCGAAGCGTGCTACACAATTGACAACGCTTCTAGGTCAATTTTGTTTGATTGGGTGAGGGCATTGAGTTTCCCAGATAATTACGCCTCAAATTTAGAGAGGTGTGTGGATTTGAAGAAGACAAAGGTTTATGGGATGAAGAGCCACGATTGTCATGTGTTCATGGAGAGGCTTATCCCGGTAGCATTTCGAGAGCTTCTGCCGAAACACGTATGGACTGCTATCACCGAGTTGAGCTTATTTTTCAAAAATTTAGGCACAAGGGTGGTTCATGATAAAGTGTTGGAAAATCTTGAAAGGAACATACCATTGATTCTATGCAAGCTCGAGCGTATCTTTCCACCGAGCTGGTTTGATTCTATGGAGCACTTGTCGGTTCACCTTCCTCATGAAGCGAGACTTCTTTGGTCCGGTTCGATGTCGATGGATGTATCCATTCGAGAGGTACTTGGGGAAATTGAAGAAGTATGTCAACAACAAAGGTAAACCTGAAGGTTCGATTGCCAATGCCTACCTTCGAGAGGAAACTGCAACCTTCTGCTCTTATTACTTTGACGAACACGTCCCTATGAAGACATCAAGGCCGGCTCGAAACGTAGACACATTCGTAGTTCAAGCGGATGATGAGTTTTCCCTATCTGTCTTCAGGGTATCAGGGAGACCTCTTGGTGCAGCTAAGAAAGAATATCTTACGGATAAAGAGTTGAAAGCAGCTCAATATTATGTCCTCACGAATTGTGCTGAGGTTGACCAGTATATGGTACTATTTGCGAGGTCAGCAACCATTTATTTAAATTTTAATATAGCTACGCAAGTCTCTACTTCAATTATAGACTTATCATCGAATCAATGTTTGCAGTTTTTTCAAAAAGCGTTGTTTGGAAGAAAATCCTCGGATATGAGAGGATACACTAGAGGAACTACTTGACTCAAAAATTCCTGAGAATTTCCAGTTGGTTCCGAGAGTATGTCCGAATCCTATTAACAACATCACATGCATATACTTAAAGGCTCTCATGAGGGTCCATTCAAAAGGTCTACACATTCCCAGTTATATAGTCATGGCCTTAGGTTCCACACATTGAATGTAACACGGCCATGGCGACAAGCAACTCGGTGTGTGTTAATGGTGCGAGAAGAGTATGGAGACGCTACTTTGTTTGATTTCCACAAGCTAAAGCGAATTGTGAGGATTGAATATTACGGATTGCCATTTAAACGAACCTTCTTGTTTGACGTTGAGTGGTATGATCCTAATCCAGAGGTACGAGGAAGAACGGCGGTATGAAATGGTTGATGTGAACCAAAGAAGAGGTACGAACCAAGTATGAACCATTTATTACGGCGACTCAAGCACGACAAGTGGTGTTTCTTGAATATCCAAGCGAAAATGCGATAAGGGGAATGGTTAGGCTGCGGTACCTATTCGCTTTCGCTCGAAAGTGGAGTACATTGAGAAAGACGACTCAATTACCAACTCGTACCAACAAGAGGATGTCGATAAACAAGCAGAAGATCCCATAGAAGCAGATGATGAGTTGTTTGATCTGCACGAGGACCAATATGTAGTCTTAGAGGACGGCTATAATGGTATATTATGTGTATTATGAGTAATTATATGTGTTATTATAATCTGTTATGTATTATAACTCGTACTAACACATTTTTATTGTATTTATTACATTTTTTTGCAGATGCCGCGACAGAGGCCGTCCACCTATCGTCCCCCCCCCCCCCCACGCAGCCGGCCGCATGATAGTGGTGGGTCGGGGACACCGTCAGACAGGGAGGGCTCCGAAGATCAGGACAGCAGGTCTCGGATTCCTGAGACCCCCCGGGCAGGAGAGAGCAGCCGTGGCTCTACCAGTCAGCCCGGACACATGCTGGAGGACGACCACGACGATTGTCCCTACCTCGTGTTCGATCCAAACAATCCCAACGTCACGTGGGACGGCTTGCCTGTGATTTTCCCTATTGGTCCTGCCAAGTAAGTATTATACATTCTTCTTAAATATGTAAAACATAACTGATAATGATAGTTGACAAGTATAAATTGTTGTACTAAAGTAATGCATATTCGTTTCTTGTATCTTATACATTGACAACAGCTTATGGCCTCGGGAGGTGCACAACAAACTAGGTGACATCTTCCGGAGCAGGAGAGAGCCACCGGGGCAGGGTGGTGAGTGTTGGAGCCACATCTCGGAGCGCATGAGGGCCGAGTACTTGATGGTGAGGTAAGTTTAAAATATGACATTCATTTGTTTGTAATTATAATTAATCGTTTTAATATGAGGGGTATGTTAGCCACTGTATGTGAGTGGTATGTTAGCCACTTTATTTGGGTGATATGTTAGTCACCATTGTGTTAGTAAATTTTAGGACAATGTGGTATGTTAGCCTTTGTATGTGAGTGGTATGTTAGCCACTTTATTTGGGTGATATGTTAGTCACCATTGTGTTAGTAAATTTTAGGACAATGTGAGTGGTATGTTAGCCACTGTATGTGAGTGGTATGTTAGCCACTATATGTGAGTGGTATGTTAGCCACTTTATTTGGGTGATATGTTAGTCACCATATATATTATGTTGTTAGGACATGTATTGACTTTGGATGTTGTATGAAATTGGAAATGTAGAAGGAGTACTTCATTCCCGGAGGTTAATCCACAGTCTGGCGCGTTTAGGCTGTGGGATCCAAATCTGAGGATATGGTGCATGCGTGGAAGGCCATTCGGGATCGGGGTGGCCCAATCCCTCCGAGTTGATGCAACGAGTGGGCCCTTTGGGATGCTCTTGGCGCCGAGCGATGTCGGGGCGTTGCTTGGACCAACAGGCGAACCGGGCATCCCGATCGTCTGGCGGGAAGGGCGTTCACCACCTTGGGAGGCGATCTCATTCTTGATTATTATCAATCGGTGCGTATATATGTGTTTGGCAATCTAGCATTACGTGTATGTATGAAGTCTCTGCTCTATTACTTGTAGATGATAAATTGTTGACTAGATCTGGTTTGATTCAGGTGGCACGGGGGGAGGTGACATCCAAGTATGCCATCTTCAAGAAGGCCAAGCAGAAGGGCGGGGTATGGACCGACTGCCGGGCCTCGTCTATTGCGGTATGTTTATGTTGCTTAAAGTTCATATTTGTACACTATTACAAGTTACTTTTTAAAAACAGTAACTGATCATTATATCTGCTATTTACGATTTCAGGCTGAGGTTGATGCTCAGGTGGCGAGGCAGGAGGACGAGACGGGTGATGTGTTGTCAACTGAACAAGTTGACAACATCTTCCTAGAGGTCAACAAACCGGGACAAGAAAGGGCGAATATATGGACTCGGGAGCCTCGGTTTGCATCGGCTAGTCCGTGCTACTCATCATCATCCCAGATCCAGACGTCCGGTTTACACAGGACGGTCTCGGAAATGGTGCGATAAGAGTCCGGGAACATGTTGCTCGGCTAACTCAAGAGATGGAGCAACAAAGGGGCAGATGGAGCGCCATGACAGAACGAAGGGAGGAGAACGAGCGCCTTGATTCTGAGATGGGCGATTCATGTCCTAGTTCCGCCATCAACCACCCCCACCCCCGTCTGATAGCTAGTTATGTATCTGTATGTTCGGATTTTTTTCATATTTACACTTGTTTGGATAATTTCTCCGACTCAATATTACTTTTTATTCATTGAAACATTTTCCGTATTATTGATTTATTATCGAACATTATATTGATTAAATAGGTGAACTACGAAAAATAGGGATTAATATGAAATAAATAGTGACGGAATTCACAGTTACGGAATTAGTGACGGAATACACAGTGACGGAATTAGTGACGGAATTTCAAATTCCGTCACTAGTCCAATTAAAATATTTAGCGACGGATAGATTCTATCCGTCGCTAAATATAGCGACGGATAGAATCTATCCGTCGCTATATTTCGGAATTAAAAAAAAAATAAATTGGTCAATCCGTCGTCCAATTCGTCGCGAATTGGATGACGGATTGTTATCTGTCGCCACAGCTCTAGGGGGGCGACGGATTTTCTATCCGTCGCCCGGGCTGGCGGCGGATAGGCTACAGTGACGGATCTATCCGTCGCTACGAAGAATTTTGTAGTGTAAAAGGACCAATCTACCCTCCCAGGCCCATTTAATAGTGTTGGACCCCCACATACTATTGGGCCATGGGCCAAGGGAGCATTGTTGTCCAAATCCTGAACATACACTTGGCATCATCTTATGAACCACTTCATAAGTACTTGATAACTATAAATATAACACAAGGCCCCATACATTAAGGTAAGTCATAAGTAACAACTACCAAGCTCACTATATCATAACCTTCCTCATAACTACTACATTGGCAGCTTTCCAACTCTCTCTTGAGTAAAGTCTATTACCGGATTGACAACTTGCAATCCGGGTTACCTATCTAACACCCCCCTCCCCCCCCCCCCCCACACTTAGTCTTTTCAGGTGTTCCGGCTCGGACCAAGTCACCAGGTCAGACTTCAAGTTGGAGGCGGACCTTAGGTTAGGGACTTGTAGTAGTTTAGTTAGTGTTTGAGGCTCAACCCCTCAACACTCCCTTTTCTAAAGGATCTCTTGGGTAAGAGTGTACTTCAGTGAGAGTGTCACTCGCTTTTGGCAAAGGATTGGAAAGATAATTCTTTCTTCTTTAGTTCCTCATTCTCAGAAAGAAGGTTTTCACACTACTTTTGGAGCAACTCCATAGCCTCAGAATGCAACTTTCTGGTCTCGTCTATCTGAGCCTTTAGGAATGCATTTTCTGCATCCGTAGTGTCAGAAAGTCGTTGTAAAGGTGAACACTCACTTTCAAGAGACTCTTTTTCTATTTTAAGAATTTTGGTTCTAGATTGAGCAACCAAGAATTCTCTTTCATAAAGATCTAACTCGCTTCTGAGATGTTCTATATCCTTGATTCCTTCCTCATCAATCTCATGATTAATGAACCGTGAAATGTTGGTTACCTCATCATCAGCCATAAGACATGGCTCAAGGTTAGAGTAATCTGGGTAGATTTCCTCAGCAACTCCACACATTTCATTCTTTCTTTGACCAAAGTCAAATACTTCATGAGTGTAGGCACACAATTCTAGTGACGGTAGCTTCGACTCATCAGAATCATGGTCGTCAGAATCTGAATCAAGATCAAGTGCATCCAATTGGATTTCGATCTTCTTTCTTTCTTCAGAAAGCATAGCTCTCTGGTTTCTCCTGAAGTTTCTTTTATCCTTTTTGTTAACTGTCTGAAGCTTGTTCAGAACAGGACAGTTTCGTTTGAAGTGACCAGGTTTCTGACATTAGAAATAGATATCGTTTTCGATTGCTGTAACCTCAGTACTTGATTCTTTCTGACCAGGTTTATTCAGAGAGTTGGCCAATTTCATATTCTTATACTGGTGATAGTTAGGGCCTAGATGCTTTTTCAGCTTCTCTTTGGCTTTTCTTCTCTCAATATCCTGTCTAACGTATTTGCTCATTTGCTTTTGATCAGTCGATTTTACATCGTCTCATTTGGTCTTTTTTACCGTCTTATTGCCATTCTCAAGTTTAGTTTTTATGTTCTTTATTGGTATTTTGTTACGTTTTCATGTTTTGTGTATTTTGTAGGTATTTGTCTAAACCGCGCTAATTGAAGGGAAAATGGTGCATTTTATATGCATCTACAATATATGGAGTTCCAATGCTCGGATGGATGCTAGAAGTGGAGCGGGAAGGCCAAACTATCAAGAATTGGAGTCAAAAGGTCAAAACCGTCATTCCAGGAAGAACTGGCGACGCTAGTTATTAAACTGGCGTACGCCAGAAACTCTATGTTTTTGGCGCTAAGAAACTGGCGACGTCAGTTTTGTTTTTCACTAGCAGATTTCGATTTTCTCCGTCTTTTTCCTGGTTCGTTTAGAATTAGGTTATTCCACCTATATATATTAGATAAGAACCTTTTACAAACATTCATGATTATTCTTCTCTTCTTATTTCTTTTTAACCTAGAACCTTTCCAAGGCAATTACCTACCTATTATTAGAGGTAATTGAACCGTTTATCTTGTAATTTGAAGATTGACATTGATTGGGAGATTATCTACATTGCTTTTCGCATCGATTCGTTTCAGTTCTTCAATTCTACCTTGGGTTTGTGACAACAAAGGGTAAATATGTATCAATCCGTTCGAATCTTTGCTTCTTGCTTTAGATTATGTTTGGAGCCTATTTATATACAATATTGATTATGTCTTTGCATAATTTGAGTAGCTAAACACCCCGATTATGGGGTGGTGACTGATTCAATGCGTGCTAGCTAGGCTTGATGAGATTCGAAGTGCATCGGGTTTAGATTACTTGTGCCTTTTAGAATAATCGCATATCTTGCTATTACGTATGATGCGCAATCCGTCAATATCACTGTTAGATTAAGCATTTGATCCTTGGCAACCAAAATGTTTTTTTCAATATGCTTCAATCTAACAGTTAGTTGCAAACAGTAATTGTAGGATTAGCTAGATTGATTGTAGCCTAGTGGAATTGACGCCTCCAATAGAGCTATTCGTTTTTAAACTCAAGATCTTGCGTAATATATCATGTGAATCGTATGTATCCTGCTAGCTAGCTTGTTTCACGTTACCGCTCCATAATTCTCCTTATTCATATAATTTTCGTTTAGATTAATCTGTTTTCTAGTTAGATTGCATAAGTAGATAGATAATATAGAATTCGCTGCCGAAGTAAACAACCCTTTTACTGCTTTCTTTACTGTAATTACTATTCGTAAACAAGACTCAGCTTAGTTAAGTCCTTCGTGACCGACCTCGGGGTTAACATCCCTTCACTATAGATTTTTGTAGTGTTGAGAATTAACTCTTGGCTTTTAAACAAATTTAGAGCTTTGATTTGACACATCAAGTTTTTGGTGCCACTTCCGGTAACTTAACTCCTTTGTTATGTTTATGAATTTTAGTTACAGTATTTTTGTTTTTTCTTGTTCTAGTTTTTATTTTTGTTTTCATTAGTCTTTTTTACATGTTACCTCTATGTTTCTCGTCTTGAGTGCTTGTTTTAACTAACGGGTACTTATGTTTGCGTAGTTCTAGTGTTGTGTCTGTCTTGCAGCACAAGTTCGAAGAGATGACCGAGTTGGAGCAGCCTTCTATGGCTGCACTCTTCGCACCGCCCGTAAAAGTTTATCGTCCTAGCATTGTCACTCCTGCCAATGTGCGTAACTCGGAGATTAAGGGGCATCTTATGGCCCTATTTCCGAAATTCTATGGGCAGAAGAATGAGGAAGTGATGGGATTTCTTATGGAGCTGGAGCACTTTATTGGGTGGCTGCCTAAAGGTGAGAATGTCACCGACAATGATCTAAAGATGAGGGTTTTTCCTATATGTTTAGCTGACAAGGCACGACAGTAGATGAATGGCTTAGATGAAGGAAGATTAACCACTTGGGATGAAGTCTACAATGAATTTATGCAGAGGTACTACCCTCTGTCTAAGACTTCTTCTATCAGGCAGCAAATCAGTACCTTTAGCCAGCTGTATGATGAGTCTCTGTATGAAGCATGGGACATGTTCAAGAGCCTGCTAGCTCAATGTCCTCACCACATGTACCCCCAGGCTGATCTCAATCAGTATGTGTATGATGGGTTGAATGAGAACCAGGAGTATATGATAGATGCGTCATGCGGGGGTAATATCATAGCTGCTGCTCTCAAGGATAAGTTTGCTAAGTTGGCACAAAACAACCAACACCGTAACCCCAGGAGAAATGTCAGGGGTCAAAGGAGAGAAGCAAACGCTGCTTTTGATGAAGAGCAGAGACCCAGCGCAGGTTTGGTGCAACCAGCAGGTGGATCAGGATGGGCAGACGAATTTCGGAGCTTTATGAATGAGTCAAGGGAGTTTATGCGCGAAACTAAGGCGCATCGTCAGTCTACCGATGCCCGTAATGGTAAACTGGAAAAGGATAGTGAAATGATCCAAAGTGTTCTCCAGCAGCTACAAGAGAAGAACCAAGAGAGAGAAAAGGAAAAATTCCCTCGTACTCCTGAGAGGGCAATGGCTATTAAGGTGATCATAGAAACACCGATTGAGGTGACTATTTCGGAAAATGAGACCCTTGTTGAGGTTTCAAAACAGATTTGCGCAGCTTGTGGGTGTGCATCGTTGATTCCGATTGCTAGTGAAGCAGCAATAGAAGAGGTGATAAATCCCGGTAATTCTATTGAGGAGTTGATCCTGGAACAAGAGGAAGATCTAGCCGTTTCCGTTGAAGAATTGGGTTCTGCAAAAGAGGAAGATTCTGCAGCTATAGTGAGCATTCCGGAAATTGGAGCAGTTGAATTTCCTGCAAAGGAAGAAGAGTCAGCAGAAAATGTGAAGGAGCATCCTCTCAGTAAGAAGAGCTTTAACATCGTAGTTGGGATGGAAAATTCAAAAGTCATTGCGACTTTTGATACAGGAGCTTCATGTAATACAATCCCATACAATCTGTTTAAGGGATGTGGCTTTACAGGCTTGGAAGAGATGAAAGCTTGACTCCTAATGGCGGATGGGTCACATAGAAGACCAGTTGGATTGGCAAAGGGTGTCGCGGTTAAACTAAATGGTGAAACTGTTATCACCAGTTTTGTTGTTCTGAAGGATGTCCGGGAAGATCAGAAGACAGGACCCGATACAATCCTCCTTGGCTGGCCATTTTTATTCGCCTCAAGAATGGATATTATCGTATTTAGACGCACAACAACATACGAGGTGAATGGTAAGGTCGGTATGGTGAAGGCATTGGATTATTTGCTTAAGGATTTTATCTGCAAGGATTATTCTGCGGGGTATGTTGGACCCCTTTATATCTATTTGCAGGTGCAAGGGCAGAGGAATTCGAGCAAGGGAAAGTCTAGTACCCGGTATCGTGCCAACTAGAGTGCGACAGTCAAGCTAGAGACTTAAAACAAGCAATTCCCGGGAAGCAACCCAAGCTTTACTTTCTTTTTAGATAGCTCGCATTGCATTCACGTTTTTCTCTCATAAAGTAGTTGCATTCACGTTCATTCCTTCTTAAAAAAAAATAATAATAAATAAATAAATAAATAAAGTAGTAAACTGGCGACTAGCGAACGCTAGTTAGTTTCGCTAGTTGATTGGCGACGCCAGTCGATTAGCAGAAACTAACTGGCGTACGCCAGTTAGGAAACTGGCGAAGCCAGTTCCTTTCTTTATCAACCTCCGTTCTTTTCGTCTGCTAGCTCGGTTCTTTATTTTCTAACGTTCTTCTTGAGTATCAGGTCTTCTCCTCAACCTTCTATGCATCTTGGAAACCTTCAATCAGGGCAGGCTATGTCTTATCAACTCTCTTCTTTTTTTCTTTTCACTCGTTTGCTCGAGGGAGAGCACGAGTTCAGGTTCGGGGAGGGGTGTTTCGAGTTTTGATCTGCCTTAGGATTCTTACTTGCATGTTTTCGGATGTGTTTCTTTATTTATTGCATACTTTGTTTATGATTCATATATTTCGTATTCGAGTATGTAAGTCTGTCAGTCTGTTGAGTCTAAGCATGTCTCCCAAGTCGAGCGTCTATTGCATGTACTGAACCTGTTTAATGCTTTTACTTTGACTGATCCTTAACTATTAGCAGTTTGCATGTTTTAGTTTGCTAAGTTCGTTTCTGTTGTAAATAGAAAGTCTGTTCCAATTCTGTAGTCAAAAAAGCATGTGAGTAAACCTTAGAAGATGAAAACATATTATACCGGCGCCTGTGTGATTTAATTTGGGAAGTGCAAACTCCCTTGTTTGCGCCTCATCATTCTCATGTGTACTTTGTATGAGTTTAGTATGATGAATGGCATGTTTTACATTCTTATTTGCTTATGCCAAACCCGTCCCAAGTCTAGGTTTGGGGAGGAGGTTTATGTGCCCTACTGGTATTGATAAAGACTGTGTTCAGATTTTTCGTTCTCTAAAAAAAAAGAAAATAATAAAATAAAATAGTCTCGGAGTGGATCTATGGTACAAGTTACCACCGTTAGTCGTGTTGGGCACGTTTCAGATACTACCTATATACCGGCATGGCCTTTAAAAGCTATATGTCCGTGAGGGTTGATGGCGTGTACACTAAACCAGTGCGGACTTTCGGTAAAACAAACACTACCAAAAAATTGAGACAGAAAAATATATAAGCATATGGGTCAAATATAAGACTGCAAAAAAGAGTATGCAAAAAAATGAAAAAATATATTGAAAAAAAGAGAGAACGATTGCCTTTTTCTGAGTCTACTGCTGATTGTTACAGAGTTATGAAAAAGTCCCTTCCGACTTAAGTGATTGAGTACATTGCATGAGGTATTTGAGGCATCTTTGTGACGCAAGTCGCCTTCCTTATCTCTTTATATTCTTGACTGATTACCCTTACTGGACACTTCCAGGAGTGTGAGAGAATAGATGCACAGGATCCACTTGTGAGGGACTACCGTGTTACACTTAAATTCTATTTACTTTGGAAACAAACTCTTTGAACTTGTGCATGTTATTTTGTGAATGTCAGTGTGATGTCAAAGCTTCTGCATTTCTTGGGCTTATTGTGTGCAATCGTAGATTCGATATCTTAGGAGCTAAACTTTGTCTGTGTGTCTTTGTGTTTTTTATTTTTCTAGGATTTTTAGAGAGTCTATTGCTTGAGGACAAGCAAGGGTTCGGTTTGGGAGTTTGATGAGTCGATTTTACATTGTCTCATTTGGTCTTTTTTACCGTCTTATTTCCATTCTCAAGTATAGTTTTTATGTGCTTTATTGGTATTTTGTTACGTTTTCATGTTTTGTGTATTTTGTAGGTATTTGGCTAAACCACACTAATTGAAGGCAAAATGGTGCGTTTTATATGCATCTACAAGATATGGAGTTCCAATGCCTCAGACGGATGCTAGAAGTGGAGCGGGAAGGCCAAAATATCAAGAATTGGAGTCAAAAGGAGTCAAAAGGGCAAAACCGTCATTCTA
Source organism: Plantago major (assembly GCA_026545765.1). NCBI lineage: Eukaryota > Viridiplantae > Streptophyta > Magnoliopsida > Lamiales > Plantaginaceae > Plantago > Plantago major. The sequence goes on from CM048843.1 coordinate 64,893,699, forward strand.
GGAAGAACTGGCGACGCCAGTTATTAAACTAGCGTACGCCAAAAACTTTCTGTTTCTGGTGCTATGAAACTGGCGTCGCCAGTTTCAGTTGCGAAACTGGCAATGCCAGTTTTGTTTTTCACCGGCAGATTTCGATTTTCTCTGTCTTTTTCCCGGTTCGTTTAGAATTAGGTTATTTCACCTATATATATTAGATAAGAACCTTTTACAAACATTTATGATTATTCTTCTCTTCTTATTGCTTTTTAACCTAGAACCTTTCCAAGGAAATTACCAACCTATTATTGGAGGTCATTTAACCGTTTCTTGTAATCCGAAGATTGACATTGATTGGGAGATTATCTACATAGATTTTCGCATCGATTCGTTTCAGTTATTCAATTCTACCTAGGGTTTGTGACAACGAAGGGTAAATTGTATCAATCCGTTCGAATCTTTGTTTCTCGCTTTAGATTAGTTTGGAGCCTGTTTATATACAATATTGATTATGTCTTTGCATAGTTTGAGTAGCTAAACACCCCGATTATGGGGTTGTGACTGATTCAATGCATGCTAGCTAGGGTTCATGAGATTTGAAGTGCATCGGGTTTAGATTACTTGTGCTTTTTAGATTAATCGCATATCTTGCTATTACATTTGATGCGCAATCCGGCAATGTTAGGAATATCTGTTAGTATTTTGATCACTCATCACATGTTCTTATCTTAGCCAGAAAGGTGATTAAGTACTCTTGGTTCACTTGAACATTGTAAAAGAGGAAATCATTGAGTACGATTAGTCAAGTAAATATTGTATTAGGATTATAGGTCTCTAAGTGTAATTTTTATTTCCAAAAGACCATGAAGATCAATCCTAGCAATGGAGCTTTTCTGAAGATTAGAAGACTGAAGATTGCACAAGATTTTTGAATATATCAAGGTTTAGTCTAACTCAGAAAGACTATATCCTTAATCCTTTCTTAAGTGTATTTACGTACTTTTGAAATATGATTCTGGACACATGACATCATAAGTATGGAGCATGCAAGCCATCAGAAAGGCTCATGTATCCGTTGAAGACTACAGGATAAGAAATAGTACAAGTGCATTAATTGCATCGGCAGAAAAGCCGCTGAAGCACAGTCCTCTCTGAGACATGAGCCAAGGACTTCTGAGTACTCATTTCAAGATAAGTATGGACTGAATTTGAATTGTGTCTAACGGATATCATTCCAACAACTCTCAAAATTTATCTATATATATCACACACTTAGATGCTGAGAAATACACACCTTAGAACGCTCTATCTTGCAAACTTACCATCAAGCAAAGTATTCTCTCAAGCACTCCACTAACCTTTCTGAAAGCTTTCTGTTGCTCGGAGAATCACTAGTAGTTCTAAGTTGTCTTGAACCTTAACAAGAGATTGTTATTCGTGAAAGAGTTGAACTATCAGATACCCTTTCTGAAGCTCATTCTCCAGAACGGACATCAATTACTTGGGTTAGTAAAGAGCAGACTGCCATCCACTGAACAAGTGTATTAAGTAGTCTTGTTCTATTAGGCTCTCTGAAAACATTACTGAAAAGTTATACGAGAAGCCTCTCTGACAAACCTTATAACCAACACCATCAAGGCGTGGAGTAGAGGAAGTACTTGATTTGGGAAATCAAGGAATAACTCCAAGGTTATCTGAGTAGAGGAAGTACTTAGCTCTAGGAGCTGGGGAATAACTCAGGGGGAACATTTGGTTGGGAACCATTTGTTTAGGAATCTTATAATAGGATTATTGTAAGGTGAACTCAATTATTTGTTCTAGTGAATTCTAGGTCTAAGAAAGACCGAAGTGGATTAGTTGGAGGATTACGCCACCTCCAGATACCACTATACTTGCTGTGTCATTTACCTTTCTGTATTTACATTTCAACAAAGCACACACACATACTTATGGTTTCTGCACTTACCTATCTTAAAGTCTTCCGCGCTCTGAATTTAAGTGTCAGAAACCCCCAGGTTTCTGAGAAACTGTGTTTATCGACAAAAGTTTTAAAAGACTATTCACCCCCCCCTCTAGTCTTTTACTTTGCCGTTATCTGGACCAACAAGTGGTATCAGAGCAGGAGGTTCACAAGCATACCTTGAACCTAGATCCCCAGATAGGTGAAGGAACTTTGTCCCTTTCTGAGGACTATATAATTTGTGTGTTAAGTGTGCCGGTATGTCTCTGAGTGATGCACCCGTTCTGAAGCCAGAAAACTACGAGAAATGGAAAAACAACATGATGCTCCATCTGGAGGCCATTAGTGACGAGATGATCTATCATCAACGAAGGGCTATCAAAATCAGACAACTCAAATAAGTTACTGAGGTGTCTGATTGAAGAAAAGCCTCAGACAAGGAAGATGGAAGCGAGGATGCGGCTGCTAGTGATAGTGGTTGTGTTGCTCGTGGAAGCATTATGTATGAAGACAAGCCAAGAGAGCTCTGGACATCTGAAGATGCCAAGAGACACAGATTGGATGGTCAAGCTCATAATATCATCATCAGATCGACACCTGAGCACATACAGTGTAAATTGTGGGGTGCTATAAAACGGCGAAAGTTGCCTGGCAATTGATTGAAGAAATCTGTGCCGGAACTGAGAAAACCAAGGAAAACAAGTTCAAAGTTCTTAAATTGAAGTTCCAAAACTTCAAACAAGGTCCCATTGAAACTCTGGAAGAACTTGATTTCAGGTTTACTACTCTTATGAGTGATATACGCACTTGGTGAAAGCAGAGATACTCCACCGGAAAAAGATTAAGACTATTGTCAGAAGTCTCAATCACAACTGGGAGCAAACTAAGTTCTTTTATTTCAACCAAGGGATGCCAAATATCACTCCAGTAGAGCTCTTCTCTCATCTTGCTACTGTAGACTATGAGACAACTCAGAGAGAACAAACAGCTGAAAAGTTGCAAAGTGTTGCTCTAGTTTCTCAAGGTACTTCTGAAAAGAAGGATACCAAAGATGCATCTGAAGAAAATGCTCTTTTAGTAAGACACATGAAGAAATTTGTGAGTCAAGAGATTGAGAGAAGAAAAGCTAAAGAAAAGCTGAAAAAGCATCTTGGCCCAAACTATCATCAGTACAAGAACATACAAATGAACAACTCTCTAAACACCCCCATTCAGAAAGGTGTTAGTACTGAAGCTGCAGAAATAGGAAATGATATCTGCTTCTATTGTCAAAAGCCTGGTCACTTCAAGAGAGATTATCCTGCTTTAAACAAGCTCAAGACAGGTGACAAGAAGGACAAAAGAAATTTCAAGAGAAATCAAGGGGCCTTACTGACTGAAGAAAGGAAGAAGATTCAAATTCAACTTGATGCTCTAGACATTGAGACAGATTCTGAAGATGGAGATTCAGATGACTCAAACCTACCATCACCAGAATTGTGTGGAATCACCCACGATGTAATCGACTTCGGCCTTAAGAAGAATGAAATGTGTGGAGTTGCTGAGATTGCTGGTCCAGACATCTCCAACATTGAAATATGTCTTATGGCTGATGAGAACGCCTCTTGGACTAAAGCTCAATGGCTATTTGATAGTGGATGCGGAAAGCATATGACAGGAGACAAAGCAAATCTGGTCAACTACAAAACTTGCAACACTAGACCAGACATCAGATTTGCTTGAGGAGAATTAAATCCCTCTCTGGGATCTGGCAACGTCAAATTAGGATCATTAACAATCACTGACGTATTACATGTTAAAGGTTTGAAATATAATCTATTTAGCATGAGCCAGTTTGCAGACAAGGGATTCACTGTGAAAATTCAAAGCAAAGTATTGCAAACTTATAGACAATGAGTCAAAGCAGACAGTCTTGGTTGCTCGGCGGAAAGGTAGTCTTTATGTTGCCGATTGGGCATATGCCACAACTGAAGAATGTCTCATGGTGAGTCAATCAGGTCACACAGAAGAGCACTGGTTATGGCACAAAAGAATGAGTCACTTGAATTTCAAAACTTTGAACAAACTTGCCAAGAAAGAGTTAGTGGTTGGTCTTCCCAAAACATCTTTCAGAAAGGATGGTATCTGTTCTACCTGTCAGATGGGGAAACAATCCAAGATCTCTTTCAAGACCAAACCCAGACACTCTAGTGTTAGACCACTACAACTATTACACATGGATCTTTTTGAATCATCCGTAACTAGTTATGCAGGAAAGAAGTATGGTCTAGTTGTTGTAGATGACTTCTCAAGATTCACTTGGGTTGTATTTCTGAAGCACAAATCTGATGCTAGGGTGGAGATACCAAATTTGCTGAATAAGCTTAAAGTCATGAAAAATGACAAAGTATCTGCAATCAGAACAGACCATGGTACTGAGTTTGTTAACCAGTACATAAAGGAGTATTGTACCAGCAAAGGTATATAACACCAACTTTCCTCTGTGAGAACACCACAACAAAATGGTGTTGCAGAAAGGAAAAATAAAACCCTTAAAGAAGTAGCAAGGACAATGCTAGCTGACACTGAAATAAGTGAAGTTTATTGGGTTGAGGCTGTAAACACAGCATGCTACATTCAGAACAGATGTTTGATAAACAAACCCCATATGAACTCTTGGTTAGTAGACCCCCTAATATCAAACATCTGAAAGTGTTTGGTTGTAGATGTTTTGTTCTTAACAATGGAAAAGAGTATCTGAGAACATTTCAACCAAAGGCAGATGAAGGTGTGTTTCTTGGTTATTCTATGAATAGCAAAGCATACTGAGTTTACAACAAAAGAACAAAGAAGATTGAAGAATCAGTTCATGTTGTATTCTATGAAGGAAGCAAGAAAACACCCCTTGCTGATGAACTCTCAGAAAGGTTCAAGGAACTAATGATAAAGGATTCTGAAGAAGAACCCTCAGAAAGGAAAAACATCATTGTGGAAAGGGAGGATGACTCTGATGAAGAAAAGCATGAAATGTCTAGTAACAATCAAATGATTCTCAGACATGATGAAGAATTTCCTATGAGAATTCTAGAAATGGAAACTGAAGATGTTCATCAAAGAACTAACTCTGGAAATGACCTCTCTGACAGGCATGTCCCAGAAAGCTCTCACACTGAGCAAGTGTCAAACATTCACGGTCCCTCTGAGGTGCAAGATGTCACAGATACTGAAGAAGTATCAAGTCATAATCATAGTGATTCACATTCAGATCACATAGATGTTGACCCTACTAGCCCTAAACCCATAATGAGATGGATCAAGGATCATCCTGCAAAAGATGTGATTGGACCAATCAATCAAGGTGTTAGGACTAGCAGAGCAATAGCTGAAAATGCTAACTCTCTCTTTGGATGTTTCATCTCAAACATTGAACCTAAAACTGTAGAAGAAGCATTAAGAGACCAAGACAGGATCTCTGCAATGCAAGAAGAGTTGGATCAGTTTTAGAGAAACAAAGTCTGGAAACTAGTTCCATTTGTAGAAGGAATATCTGTGATTGGAACTAAGTGGGTTTTCAGAAACAAGATGAATGAATCTGGTGAAATAACCAGAAACAAAGCAAGGTTGGTTGCCAAGGGATTCACCCAGACTGAAGGTTTAGATTTTGATGAGTCATATGCACCAGTTGCCAGATTGGATGCAATAAGACTCTTTCTGGCCTTTGCAGCTCATAAAGACTTTAAAGTTTATCAGATGGATGTCAAGAGTGCATTCTTGAATGGTGAACTTGCTGAGGAAGTCTACGTTGAACAACCACCTGGCTTTGAAGTTTCCTCAGAAAGTAGAATGGTCTATAAGCTACAGAAAGCTCTGGATGGACTGAAACAGGCTCCAAGAGCATGGTATGACACTTTGGCCAAACACCTTCTGGAAAGTGGTTTCAAGAAAGGTGAAGTTGATAAAACTTTATTTACTTTAAATCAGGATGGGAAACTACTCTTAGTTCAAGTATATGTTGATGACATTATATTTGGATCTAAGGACAAGCTACTTTGTGATGACTTTGCAAATCTCATGAAAAGTAAGTTTGAGATGAGCATGATGGGAAAATTGAACTACTTCCTAGGATTGCAAGTCAAGCAACTCAATGATGGAATATTCATTAGTCAGACAAAGTATGCAACATACATGCTCACAAAGTTCAATCTTAAGCCTTCTGAAAAGAATGCTAAGATACCTATGAGCGTAGGAACCAAGATGACCTATACTGAATCAGATAAGAGTGTTGATGAACACAAGTATAGGAAATTGATAGGTTTACTACTTTACCTTACTGCAAGCAGACCTGATATTCAATATGCAGTTGGTGTGTGTGCTAGATTTCAAACAAATCCAATGCAATCACACTACAACATTGCTATGAAAATATTAAGGTATGTGAAAGGTACAGTAGATGTAGATTTGTGTTATCCTAAAGAAAGTGGATTGAGTTTGGCTGGTTACTCAGATGCTGATTATGCTAGATCAATGCTTGATAGGAAAAGCACCTCAGGAACTTGTCAGTTTCTGGGAACTAGGCTTATCTCATGGTTTAGCAAAAAGCAAAACTCAATTGCAACTTCTACCACAGAGGCTGAATATATTGTTGCTGGTTGTTGTGCAACCCAAATTCTGGGGATTCAACAACAACTCAGAGACTATGGACTCAATGAAGAGAAAACTCCCATTTTCTGTGATAACACAAGTGCTATTGCAATCACACAGAACCCCAAGTTCCTTGCCAGAACAAATCATATTGATGTTAGACACCACTTCATCAGAGACCATGTTGAGCAAGGCAATATAGAGATACTCAAGATTGGCACAGAAGACCAACTTGCAGATATCTTCACCAAGCCCCTACAAGAAAGCCGGTTCTTGACCTTAAGACATAATATTGGATTAATGAAGATGCCTAAGGACTGAAAAATGTCCTGAATCTCTAAAGTCTGAGTAAGTGTGGTAGAAAAGAAGTAGGCCTCTGAGAACATGTTCTCAGAAAGCCAAGTTGATAAGAAGTGATGCAAAGGTTTCTGAGTAGCAACACTCAGAAAGGCAAAACATTTCTGGAACGGGTATCCAGAAACAAAAAGGTTGGTACACACTCAATAAGTAAATAAGACTAGAACTTACTTACTGAGAGTGGGTCAAATACATTCAAACAACTGAAGCTTCTGACACTTGAATTCAAAAAGCTATTTAGTCATAAAGAGAAAAGGCACACAAAGCCCGAAAAGTATAAGTTCTGAAAGTCAAACATGTCCAATGTCTCGTACTTTTGCCATTTTTATGATAAACAATATAAAGATAAGGACTTGACACTCAGAATGATAAGTTCAAACGATTGAGTGTTCTTACTCTTTACTAAGTGACATAATGGATGTAACTTGTTAAAAATCCATCAAGTTGGCACAATACCATTTGTTGATTGATATCATTACAAGATATTCAATATAAGCCCTTGATGAATAAACGTTTGATCTCAACGGTTGAGATTAAAACAAAGCAAGTAATGTCTGTTGAGAAATGCAGACATGGCCCACTACGCATTTAATGAAGTACAAAGGACGTACCATGCCTATGCAGATACAAAGACACGCATTCATATTCAGTTGTATGTATGTTGTATCTATGTACATTTTGTCTGCTATATATATATAGGATTTGGGCAAAGACAAACACTTTTACCAATTCCGAAATTTCAAACTTGCACCAAAACAGCAAAATCTCTCAAGATTCTGCAAAACCCCCTCTGCAAACTCAACTTCTTGTGCTTAGTCTTCTGAAAAGATAGACTAATCTCGATTAATTGTGCAAAATTCATCTGAAAAACACTCACTCAAAACTCTATATAAGAGATGGCACCCAAGAAGATGACCACCAAGAACCCTAAGGCCGCATCATCTACTCCTGCTGAAAAGCAAGGAGGAAAGGAACTTAAGGTGTTGAATAAACAGGTTGTTGCACATACTGAACAGGTTACAGACATTACTCCTGAGAAAACTGATACTGAACCTAAAAAGGTGTCTAAACCAAGAACTCCAACTGGTGAGAAATTGTCAATGCTGACAGCAATGATGACACAACATTGAGCTCAACATCACAGGCAGAAATTCCATCTGACGGTACCCATGAGATGAGCATGATAGGCGAACCCAGCACTCCTATGGCTAATAGTCTTATGCTCAGCAGAATCGATGTTGACCCAACATTGTACAGAACAATGACTCACAGCCTTCTATATCTATCAACCAGCATACCTGACATCATGTTTTATGTGTGTGTTTGTGCCAGGTATCAGTCTAACCCTAAAATCCCACACCTGATTGTTCTTAAAAGATTTTTCATATATATATCAAAGACTGTTAATCTTAGATTATGGTATGCATGTGATACAAACACTAATCTAGTGGGATTTAGTGATTCTGATTGGGCTGGTGATCTAGATGATAGAAAATACACTAGTGGAGGTTGCTTTTATCTTGATTCTAATTTAATGTCATGGTATTGGAAGAAACAGAACAATGTGTCACTCTCATATGATGAATCTGAACATGTAACATCTGGGAGTTGTGTTACTCAATTGATATGGGTGAAAAATATGCTGCATGACCTTGGTCTTCAATGTGATACCTTGTTAATGCTCTGTGATGACCTTAGTGCCATAAATAATTTTAAGAAGCCTGTTTTGCACTCACGCACGAAACACATAGACATTAGGCATCATTTTCTTAAGGATATGGTCAATCTGCAAGTAATAGACATACAACACATAGATACAACAAATCAACTTGCAGATATTTTTACCAAACCCTTAGATAGTGAGAGATTCTTCAGTTTTCGGAGATCTCTCGGTATATGCTCTCTGTGATTTTCATTGTTGAGTACCAATGTTGACTCAACATCACGATCAACATTGGAAAATTAGGATAAGTGATGTTGTTTTCATTTAGCTTTTTAGGTCTACTGTGTGTTTCTGTACCGGTCTATGGTTGTTCCTGTTTTGTAGCTTACAGTGGTGATGCTTAGGGTTTGAAAGGCTATTTGAAACCAAGGTTGAAAGGGATCGAGTCTCCTGTGTGTTTGCTTATGTAAAACCCACCTTTGCTGCTTTTTTGGCTATTTTTACTCGTACCTTGACTCGCACTTGATGTTGCCTCCTATCCTTGATGCTTAATAAATCTAATGAATTATGATAAAAAGGACTCGAAGTGTTTCCATCGAGGATCGTGTTGGGCAGGTTTCAAATACTATCCAGATATCGACGTGGCCAATGTGTCATATGTCGTGAGAGTTGATGGCTTGTACTGGAAACCGACACGCACAAAAGTGCCGATTCTTGTAATGCTGCTGGTTCACTTTCTGAGTACCAAATTACCCAATGTGGTCAAATGAGTGATTTTATGCCATGAGATGTGTGTTTGCCTAACTCCGCATAGGCTTCGGCTTTGGAGTGGATTCATACGTGTTCCAATTATTTGACATGGTTCACGGTCTCATGGTCACCCCCACTCAAACTTATGCTAATTGTTCAATTTACTTTTTGAGGCAATGTTGAGTGTGTTTCTTTGGTATTCCTTTCTCTCTCTGTCTTTGCCTGCAGCATCAGTGGTGTTAATCGAATCTGCACATTTTGAGACTTGGTTTCCTGGCTGACTTACACTAAGAGTGGTCTGATTTCCCGATGTTGTCATCGATGTTGAGTCAACATTCAGGTCAACATTGACTATGCTTGAAGTACTATTTGCTCTTTTTTATATGTGCGTCTCTATCTGACCTTTCTGTGTGTTTTTGGGCTTGAGGGGGAGTAGGTCTGAGGTGTTACAGGCTAAGGTGTTTCTTTGGGGTTTGGGGTTTTTACTTTCCTGTTCTTGCATTTCAAGTCATTATTTAAGATCAAGATTTTTGGTCAACCTCTATTCCTGATTACTATGACTGACAGATAACTGTTTTACTTGCAACTTTAATCTTTTATTAACAGTTATGCACAGTTTCTGTAGCATTGATATATATTTGTAGGATCTTTTAAGGCAAACCCAACAACACCCATCATGACCATCCACTCTTATCCTAACACTGCTCTCCAGCTAGTCCAACCTCTATTCCTGATTACTGCCCTCCAGCCGATCCAAACTCTTTTCCTGCTTTTGCTATCACCTTGGCTGCCAGTGTTGAACTCAATGTTTTCAACATCATTCTCCAACATTGCACAGCTCTTATTGCAGGTCCTATAGTCCACAACTCAGTATTGCACTCATTGCATGTCTTCTTGTCTCCTTCTGTGAACTTGGTTGAATAATCTGAGAGATATCTTTCTTCTCAAAAAAGGGGGAGAAGAGAAGAGATTGAACAAAAAGCTAACATACTTTATTTTGTTATATTGCTCTCGTCTAATGTTGAGGGGGGTTCTGTAGTTTCATGCCTGTTATATTTGTTTGTTTCTAACAAGTTTGTTCAGGTGTGTTTTTGTGAAGAAAGACAAAGGGGGAGATTGAATAGTGCAGTGTTGACTGCAATGTTGTGTCAACATTGCAGACGACTTTGTTTACTGCACTTATACTGCGATTCTACGCAAGTTTGTCTTTATTCACTAACTACTGAGTGCAGGATTTGTCAAAAGAAGTATGATATGATGCCCATGTGAGTTCAAAGGAGATGAGTAGACAAAGAATTAAGAGGGAGTTCAAAGGAGATGAGTAGACAAAGAAATAAGAGGGAGTTTGAAAGTGCATATTTACAGCAATGTTGAGTTCTGTGTTGACTCAACATTGTCCATCAGCATTGATCGATTGCACTTTATCTTTCAGTTCCCAACAAAGGATTCCTCTTTACTTTTTTAAATCCTACTTGTTTGATTTGACTAACAAACTGGTTTTAGGTTGTGTGAAGAAAGGTCAGAATTAAGGGGGAGATTGAAAGTGCCATTTATTGCAATTTGTTTAGTAATTCAACCTTTCTTCGTAACATAACCGGTTCAATGTTTGTAGTTGTTTTTCTATGTATATTTTGTAGGATATATCAAGTTGGGCTTAAACATGCTTAATGGATCAAAAGGAATCAATGATCCCAATGGAATGATATTGCTTGATGAAAGACTAAGATTAAGGGGGAGGTTGAAAGTGCAAGTTGCACTTGATTAGATAATCTTATCTTTCATGATTCAATTCAATGTTTGTGTTTGTTGTTGTTGTTTGTGAACTGCAAGATTTCAATGATGTGCAACATTGCGAAATAGTGCCGATACAATGTTGGAACAACATTACAGACAACAGCAGACAACATAGAAACAAGCAGGCCAATTGGACTGATGACTTGAACTGGAAGCAATCAATTAGAATTTCTGCAAGAATAAGAAAAGAGTTTGAGTTGCTTTGGACACAAGGAATGCAATCTAAAATGAAGGAAAGAATTTGACAAGTTATGGGCACCTTGAAAGAAAGAAGGAAATAAAAGATTCTCTAGAGATAATCTTGGAAAGATTTTCTAGCTAGCCAGATACAGAGAAACAAAGTTAGTTTCTTCCTGCTGAGATCCCGCATCATCACATATGTACAGGAAGAACATAGTTGCAAGAAGAATACAAGATTAAAGAGAGAATCTTTCAAGAAGATTGTGGTGAAAGCAAGAAGGAATATATTTTATGAAGAATCAAAATATGGAAAATTCCTTCTATGTGTATATTGAAGAAAACAAGACAAAGGAAATTGCCTTTGCTGAGATCCTATTGCCTTTCGACTTAGATGGAAGCTGTCGATATCTCAAGTATATATACAAGGATTCAGCCGAGCAATGACAATGCCTTTCTTTGTAATCAATCAAGATTTTATTAAAGAGTTTAGGCTTCTTGTTTTCTGCTAGCTTTAGAGTTTGTCTAAGAGTATTCATTGTTGGAATAACTCTTCAAACATCGACCTAGAATAGCTTTTACTGTTAGTTCTTCTAGGGCTAGTTTTGGTTGTTTAATCAATCAACTGTGATTGTATTAAACCTAGTCGATTATTTTTCCTAAAGGCGTGGCCAACATATTTATATATGTTGGCTTGGTAATAGAAGTTTCATTCATATTCATCCGCTGCCTTTTGTTTACTGTGTTGAAGACATTGTTGGCAACATTGTCTATTGAACTTGTTCCAAGTACCAATCCGGGATCCTACGTTATAACAGGTGATATGTTCTTTTCTGACCCAAGTCTATGTTCTTCGTTAAGAAGAATGAATATCTTAGCAAGTCACAACAGTGCTTCAATTCAACTCCTTCACAACAGATATAGCTTGTTAAGGATCAGGACACTTAGAACTTTCGTGCTACTTAGAAACAAGAGCCTGGTCGCAACTGTAAGCTTTGAGTAAGTAGAGAAGGCTTGTATTCTTCAGTGTAGGATATGAAATTCAGTCGTTCAATTGTGTTTTCAAGCATTCTAAGTTGTGATATTTATAGGTGAAAATCAAGCCGTTTGAATTACTATCCGTTAGGCTATTGAGATTCAAACTACAAACAATCCATTGATAGTACTACAGAACTTTTGTCTCTTTGTTCAGAGATAAAGCTTTTGGTCAGCGAGTTCTGCAATGGCATTAAATGTGCTGTACTATCTTTTGTCCTGTTGTGCCAACGGAACTATGCACGCTGTCTGAGGCTGTGTACGTCGCTATCAGAAACTCCAAGCCTTTCAGAAACTAAGGAAAACATCGTTTCTTCCAGAAACATTGTTTTCACTAAGTTATCTTTTGTATATGGTTTCTGAGGCACTATTCCTTAGTCTTCGGTAATCTTGTGCAGTCTTCATATCTTCAGATAGTTGAGCTCTTTCTGCTGGATGCCTTCTTCTTGGTCTTCTTCAAAGATATAAAATTACATTCAGAGACCTAACATCCCATACAAGATTTACTACACTAATCATACTAAGTATACTTCATCTTTTACAATGTTCAAGTGAACCAAGAATACTAGATACCTTTCTGAACTAAGGTAAGTCATTATGGTGTACTGATCAAAACTAATTGGATATTTCCTAACATTGAGTTATAGTAATTGCACTTGTGTTGTCACAGAAAATGGGAGTTTTCTTCATTGATCTCATTGTCTCTGAGTTGTTGTTGTATCTACAAGATTTATGAACCACAACACCCAGCTATAATATACTCTGATTATGTGGTTGATGTGGCAATTGAGTTTTTCTTCTTGCTGAACCATGATATTAATCTAGTACCAAGAAATTGACATGTTCCTGAGATACTTTTTCTATCAAGCATTGATCCAACATAGTCTGTATCTGAATATCCAACTAAACTCAAGCCACTAACTTTTGGATACCACAATCAAACTTCTACAGTACCTTCGACATACATTAGAATCTTCATAGCAGTATTATAGTGTAATTGCATTGGATTTGTCTGAAATCTTGCACATACACCAACTGCATATTGAATATCTGGTCTGCTTGCTGTGAGGTAAAGTAGAGATCCAATTAATTTCCTATAATTCTGTTCTTCAACATTCTTGTCAGATTCAGTATAGGTCATCTTAGTTCCAATGCTCATAGGTATCTTAGCATTCTTCTCATCTATATGGACTTAAACAAGCTCCAAGAGCATGTTATGACACTTTAGCCAAGTACTTGCTAGGAAGTGGATTCAAGAAAGAAGAAGTCGACAAAACTCTCTTTACATTGAACCATGATGGAAAACTACTCTTAGTACAAGTTTATGTTGATGACATAATCTTTGGATCTAAGGACAAGCAACTTTGTGAAGACTTTACTGAGCTCATGAAAAGTAAATTTTAGATGAGCATGATGGGAGAATTGAATTACTTGCTAGGGTTGCAAGTCAAGAAACTTGAGAGCTGAAATTCTGGTTCTTCAGCAAAGCATTGGAGGCAGCAGCAAAAAGATGGATAGATTCAATCAAAGAAGAAGTCAGTAAATGGGAAGAGCTGAGGAGTATGTTCTTGAAGAGGTTTCTGGGGCTTGCAAGGGTTATGAGAGAAAGGAGGATGATATCCAACTTCGCTCGAGACAGAAGGAATCTATTCACGATGCATGCGAAAGGTTTGAGGAGATGCAGTACAACTGCCCCCAACATCAGTTTACTTCGCGACAGCTCTGTGAGTATTTCTACTTAGGAGTTAGAGAGGAGTTCAGAGACCTTATAGACGTAGCTCTGAAGGAATCATTTATGGGGAGTTATGCTAAGCAAGTACTGGAAGCTTGCGCAAGTGTTGCTGAGAATTCAAGGTATAGGAATGAGCAGCTGAGGGAGAATGAGATCTTCAACAAGAAGGAGGCCATAGAAGAATTTCTGAAGCTTGTAGACCAGCTTGCTTTCTGAGGAAACTTCAAAACCAGGTGGTTTCTCAACATAGACTTCCTCAGCAAGCTCACCGTTTAGGAATGCAGTCTTGACATCCATTTGGTGGGGCAATTACATATAGACCCCCTCTATTATCTCCCAATTATAGATTCACCCCTACTGTTTGAACAATTACAAATAAACACATTTTCACCGTCCGGCATTGACTCCGGCACCTACGTGTTACACTATCCTACGTGTGTGCTTGTGTGGCATGAGGTGGATAATAATTTAAAAAATGAAAAGAAAGGGAAAATTGATTTTGCTTTTATTAAACAAAAGATGCTTCATCTTCTCCTTTAACCCGCCAAAATCACATCTCCATCATCGGTCTCTCTGGTAAACCCTAGCGAATGGCGATTTCTTGGAGATAAACACTACAAATCAAGCTCGTTAGTAAAATCGCTCTTTGGTTTTGCTATTGACATCATATATCAGTTTGGGGAGGAAATACTTAGGATTTTGATGTCGATTTAATGTTATTTAACTGTAAAATGTTGGTAAATGTCAACAATTTCACATAAGGGGGTTCATCTTAGCCAAAATTAGGGTTTTTGGACGTAAAAGATGTGTTTTTTTTTTAAATTCTGTAAATGAAAATTGCGCAATTATAGTGCATATATTCATGTTTTGATGGTGTACAGTATATTATTTGATGATTAACCTGGCCGGGTTGGAGTAGGGTATGCGCAATTCTCTATTTTTGTTGTTTCAATGTTGTTTTTGTGTGTTTTGTTGTTTCTGTGCACAATTCTCTGTTTTTATGCGCAATTACTTGTACTGTAGGTACAATGAGTGGCACATACAATATCAGGATTCACTATAACGAGGAGCAATATATGATTGAACATGCTAAGAGGTCTAGGTACAATCATCTAAAATTGATGAATGAAGTAATGAGCTTATGTTTAGATTACCTTGCTTCTAATGTGAACCTTGAATTCACTATGAAATGTGATTTAGATGGAACTATGGAATAACTTGAACTTGTTACTGATGATGATGTCAAGGAAATGTAACGCCCCGACTTTTGGATTTTTAAAAGGAGTGAATTTCAGTCGGGACGTCGGGCGAAAGCAGGGCCGAAATGTTTAGTGAAACATGCGAAGTTACAGACAAACTTTCGTTGGAAGTTACTAGAATAAAAATATATTTTATTCAGCAAATAAAACCACAAGACTTCAACATTCTTGTCTTTAAAGATACACAATATAACGGGAAATGGTATGAGTTTTTGAAATACACAAAGGGACTTTATTTTCATTGACAAAATCCCAAATCCCAACCACTCTCTTAGTTCGCTGAGTTTATCGGTTGTTCATTCTTCGCCGCCATCTCACCTACAAGGAAGGAAATAAAAACAAGTGTGAGAAAAAACTCAATGAGTGTTCAAAGATTTTCATGAGAAGTTTTCATAAAAATCATAATAATAAAAAAATAAGAATCATAAAATATAAAATACTTTCAATAACATATACTTTTCAGAAAAACATTATTTCATGCCGCTCCTTATAACCCCACAGTAAAACAGGCCTTATGTCTCCCTGATAGTCGATCAAACTATCCAGTCAGGACCCTGCCATGGTACAGGGGTGGAATTCTACGACCCAACTAAATCAGTGAAGGCTTCTATCACTCGATTTAAAGGGAATGGGCAAAGGAAACCGACAAGTAGCTCGCATTAACCCGACCAAACTACAAGCCAATTAACCTGAACCAAACGTACGTATCTTTCTTGAACCGTCAATCAAAACAAAATAAAAATCATGTATGTAAAAAATATATAAATCTTTAAAAATCAGCGGAAACATGCAAAAACTCTTTCGTGATTTGATTTTTATGCAATAGGACGTGCGTTTTGAAAACCATGCAATACTTATATATAATTTTGAAAACATATTAAAATACCTTCCAGGTTTTGAAAATAATACATATATATAGTTTTGTAGAACACTCACAATTGAAGGTTAGGAAGAGCAAGAACCATGAAAGTACTTGCAAGAAGAACAAGCTACAAACTTGAAAGAAAAAGACAATAGTACTTGAAGATTTTTTTTAAAGAAAATGCCCAAAATATTTTTAGACAAATGTGGGCTGGAAAAAGAGGGTATTTATAGGGTGGATTTAGGAAAGGTGAAAGGGTTGAAGAGCTAAAAATAAATGGCAATTTAAATGGCTTAAATTGCACTTAAAACTCATGATAAAACCAACAATAAAAGTGCCAACACAAGAGAGGCCAATCAATTTCTTTTCCAAACATTTAAACACAATAACTAATGATAAATGATCATATTTTAGTTTGGAAAAGGTTCAAAAACGTTTTTGGTATCACATAGGTCATTTGTACACAAAAATAAAATGTGACACACCAAAAATGCAACACTTAGAGCAATTAAATTGAACTCACAATTACACATGCATATACAACAATTAAACTTAAAATATTGAACATGCATAGGCAATATTACACTTAGACATGCATAAGTAACATAAAAGAGAAACGAAAAGAAAATCAGAACGTTGATCAAAACATAGCATGTAACATTTGACATTACAAGCGACCTTTCGTACCGTAATATGAAAAGAAATAAAATATTTTATTCATTAAAGAAACCTCAAGTTACCAAACTCTTGTATTTTGAAATATATGAATATGAACTAACACTTTAATTTCTAAACATTAAGAGAGCCACACACATATAAAGACGTGCATGTAAACTGCATAATTCAAAAGTGACTCTTCACATTATAAATAAATCAAAGCACACAAATAAATACCTTGTATTGAATTAGTTAATTAAAATGAAGATTCTTCCAATAAATCATCAATAAAGCACATACATTTAAATAAGATAACTAAAAAGAGACTCTTAGACTTCTTCTAACTTAACCACTATTAATATAACACATAATGAACTCACATGAAGGCAATTGAAGTTAATCATTAAATCTAATCAAGCCACACAAATAATGACATACATTAAAATACATATTTAAAATGGCACTCTTCACATTATACATCATTCAAAGCAAACAAATAAAGTCTTAAATTAGCTAGACAAATAAAAAGAAGTCTAGTCACATTAGTGATTCATAAAGATAAGAGAGGTCTTTCCAATTATTTTAAAATAATTACACCAACAAATTGAATGATAAAATAATCACATTTTTAAGTAGGAAAAATACTCCAAAAATAATTTATCTTCTATAAAAAAAAAAGTACAGAATAAATAACCACACATATTACAAATTGACAAGTTACATAGACTTTTAAAATAAATATAATAAACATCTAAAACAATAACACAATCAAATTAAAATAATTCAAATATATTTTCATACAAATAAAACAATAACACAATCAAATTAAAATAATTCAAATATATTTTCATACAAATAAAACAATAACACAATCAAATTAAAATAATTCAAATATATTTTCATACAAATAAACTAACACAAGTAAAAGCATGCAAGGGCAAAAATACTAAGGTACGTCAAAATCTGGGGTGTCACACTCACACCTCCTTAAAAGAATTTTGTCCCCAAATTCACACTTCAAAATTTTCTAAAACATTTTCGCACAAATAAACACACTTTTAACTAATCATACAAGACCCAAAAATACCAAGTTAACTTAAAAACTGGGGTATTACAGGAAATGTTTGATAGGAATAGGAAGTATATGGAAATTGCACTGCATCTTGAAACTTCTGAGGCTATCCCTCTGGTTATTGAACCAAGTAGCAAGAAAACACATGTTAGGAGGTTTATGTTGAATGATGATTGCTCTGATCCTATGTTTGAACCAAGTCCCTCAATGTTTAATGCACCTCCTCCTCACACTAGGAATTTTAGGTCTAGAAAATGCAAAAGAAAACCTTTTAGGGAACCATCCACAAGTCCTATTCTTGTTGACTGACTGAAGATAATGATGAAGATGTGTAAGTTTTCAAATCACTATCTTCATTGCTTCATTTCCTGTTCAATTTTCTCTCTTTTTTTTTTTTTTTTTTTTTTGTTTATGTCATAGCTTAACAAAACAAGCAACCTGGTGGGAGTGGTACAAGTGGTGGGAGTGATGCACCTGGAACTTCTGGCACACAAGTATTACTCTCTTCCCATATGTAGTTTATGTTGCTTATTAAGTGTTATTATGTTCCTTATTGATGTTGGTTGGTATTGCTTGCAGACAGAGAGAAAGGGGAAGTCAACTGGTAGAACACAATGCAAGAGAAGAAAGGGGAAGTCAACTGGTACAGCACAATGCAGCCAACAAATGACCCAACCTGATTACTTTCAAGATTAAGCTGCTTAGGTTTTGCAGTCAAGTATCATATATGTGAACTGCTTCTTATGTCTTTTTTGGTGAATTAAGGATCTGTTTTATAGAGATGGATTGTTGTTGACTTGCTTTGTTTTGTCTTAAACAAGTATTGGTGAACTGTTTCTTGAGTAGGTGTTGGCTTCTTTTGTAAACTCAAGTTGTTTTGGATGACATTTTCCTAAGGTTGATTATTGAAATAGAATGCTTTGGATGACATTTTCACTTCAAAATTCATAGTTGAATTCATACTTCATAATTCATGACTTCATACATCATAGTTCATGAATTCATACTATTAAACATCAAAGATATATCTTGAGTATCATACAGCCTAAGAAAAAACCCAATAACACTAGGTCGATAGCTACAAGCTTCCTTATAAAAGTGTCTGGATCTCCATCTCTTGCACCTGCATTTGTCATTCCACTTTGCTGCACAACTTCATGCTCCTGTGATTGTTGTTGTGAACCTCCTATGTCATCTTCCACTTGGTTACAATGAGAAAAACCATGTTGAGGGCAACGATAGTACAACCGGCTATTGTTCCTCGTGCTATTAGAAGCCACCACCGTGCAATACCTAAAGCAATTGAAAGTGCGGCAGTAAGCAATCCTCCTATCATGCGAACTTGAGGTGTTGTTTGCCATTAATTTGATGAAGAAATGAGAGACATAGATGAAGAAGATTGATCAAATATGGAGGAAGAAGCCATATTTATAAGCAAAAACCCTAAAAACATAGCTACTAACGACTACTTTTTCCCCAAATATTTTTTAAATCAATTACATATACACCCACTTAGTATTAAATTAATTACAAACGACCCGCACGTGTATGCCAAATACCAGGTCATTAATAGCCAAAACAATATCATCAATCAATTACAAACAAACCCAGGCTGAGTTAGTTATTTTCCGCGGAATTAGGCGTGTGTCTCCGGCCAAGCTCCGATCTTAAATCATCTCCGGCGTTGACTTTTAGGTGTGTATGTAATTAGATTTTAATCTCAGTTCAAAATTTGGAACCATTTGTAATTGTTCAAATAGCGGGTACTAATTTGCAAAGTGGGCATCTAAGAGGGGTGGGTTTTGTAATTCTCTGTCCATTTGGTAAACTTTAAAGTCATTATGAGCTGCAAAGGCTAGAAATAGTCTGATTGCATCCAATCTTGCAACTGGAGCATATGATTTATCAAAATCTATAGATTTGTACTCATGAGCTCACTTGCTTTTGTGTTCTGGTGTCCATTACTTTAGATCATTATGCTGGTGTTTTATTGATGACCATCAACATGATACTAATTGAAGGATCTCATATTGAAGATTTTTTATCAAATGAGTTAACTTACTGATAAATAGATGCCCATTAGCATGATTTGTAGTGAATGGACTTGTTGATACTCGTCTGTCAAAGAAACACGGATGATCATGCAAACAAACAATCAATCGAGATGATCACAAATCGAACGAAGAACCCTAAACTTACGAAGAACAATAATGGAGAGAAATGGACACCAGATATACGTGCTTGGGGACGAATTCCTACTGCACGAAGGCCAACACAAGAGATTCTTCACTTAATCAACAAGAATCATACACACTATCAAGCTTTCTCGTCAACCAACAACAATGGCGAATAGAGAAGCTCTAATTCTTCTTTATTCAGTTGATTATAGGTTTACAAAGAATGATATGAATTGATGATAACCGCTACAAAATACATCATCAACCTATTTATACATAAATCAGAAGAAAAGAAGCTAGAAACGAGTTAGTTACAGAAAACATAGTCTGTAACTAACTTTCCCTCTTTATGCCTTCTAATCTGAGTCGTTCATCATTGCCACGTGTAAGGCTACTGAACACTCTGGAAGATGAACTAGAAACAGACTGAACAAATGAAATTTGAGCTACTCTTCTCACAATTCTCCACCTTAGATCAAAATTCCTTGCACCTCAACTATCCCTTAACAGGTTAGGATAGATCCCCTTATATCACCAGTGCAAAATTACATCTGATTCACTCCATTGCACTTATTAATCAAAGCACAACAAAGCTCAAACTTAGCTGATGGAACTGACTTTGTCAAGGCATCTACAGGATTTCTTAAAGTAGAAATCTTAACAACCTTTACAATCTTCTTCTCCACTATGTCTCTGATGAAATGGAACTTAACATCAATTTGTTTAGTTCTCTCATGATACATCTGATGCTTAACCAAATGTATAGCACTCTGTGAGTCACAATACACTACAACCTCTTCATTATCAATGCCAAATTCCCTGATAATGCCTTGTAACCATAAATCTTCCTTAATAGCTTCTGTTAATGCCATAAACTCTACCTCAGTTGTTGAAAGAGCCACCACAGGTTGTTGTACAGCCTTCCAGCTAATTGCAGTACCAAATAGTGTAAACACATAACCTGTGAGAGACTCTATATTATCTTGATTTGCAGCAAAATCAGAATCAACATAACCAATCAAACTTTGTTCTCCTGTAAAACCATTCTCAAACTTTAAGCCACGATGAGTAGTTCCTTTCAGATATCTGAGAATCCATCTCACAGCTTCCTAATGAGTCTTACCAGCAAAACTCATATACCTGCTAACTACACTCATTGAATGAGCAAGATCAGGCCTGCAGCATACCATACTATACATTAAACTACCTACAACACTTGCATATGGTACTTGAGACATATGCTTCCACTCTGCATCACTTGTAGGACATTGCTTAAGAGACGACTATTCATGATTCCCCAGTGGTGTAACCACAGGCTCAGCTGTATGCATGTAAAACCTTGACAGTACTTTATTCACATAACTGTGCTGGTTTGGATATAAAACACCACTCTTCAAGTCTCTAGTAATATCCATACCCAGGATCCTTCTTGCTTGACCAAGATCTTTCATATCAAATTCTGATTTTAACATCTCTTTAGTATTGACAATATCAACCATTGAATTACCACAGGACCATATCATCCACATACAGAAGTAAGAAAATCATACTACTTGAAGATACTTGCAGAAAATAAACTCATCTTTCATATTGACTTCTCTGAACACCAACACCAATCACATAGCTATCAAATCTCTTGTACCACTGTCTTGGACTTTATTTGACACCATATACGGATTTCTTCAATAAACACACCTTATTACAATCATTCTCAGTCATCAAACCTTCAGGTATAGTCATTAAGATCTTCTCTTCAAGATTACCATGTAGAAAAGCAGTTTTAACATCTAGTTGTTGAAGAATAAGATCAAATTGAGCAACTATATATAGAAGTAACCTGATAGAGCAATGTTTCACCACAGGAGAGAAAATCTCAGTAAAATCAATGCCTTCTCTTTGAGTAAAGCCTCTTGCCACCAATCTTGCTTTATTTCTAATCTGCTCTCCTTTCTCAGAAGTCTCCACCTTCTTTTTGTAAATCCATTTACAACTAGCTGTCTTACTCCTTTAGGTTTCTCAATAATACTCCATGCCTTATTCTTCTCCAAAGATAATAGCTCTTCCTGCATAGCTACCATCAATTTATCTTTATCATGGCATGAAATTGCTTCTCTATGGCTATCTGGCTCATGAGACTCAATGTCCTGTGCTACATGCAGAGCATAAGCAACCATATTTGACCAATCAAATCTTTCAGAGTGCTTGCCTACATTAGCTCTTTTATGTCTATCTTTAGTTCAACCCTATGACCTCATGTCAGAATTTGAATGTGCAATTTGGCTAAGTATTTTCACAATACTAGCTTGGCTAAGTATTATCACACTACTAGCTGACTGTGCACTTGACTTTCTTATTATGGAATTTGCATTACTTCACTATAATGTATTTCCACGATTTTAGTCTTAGCAGGTATAGGTTTCTCTTGGAGTAGGAATCTTGAAGCATGGATACATGAAGATGTTGACAAGGATTAGGAGTTGGAATCCTACTCGAAGAAGGATTCTAGAAGAGTTTGTAGCATGGAAGATATGAGAAGTATTAGGAGAAGAACATGGTGATTAACCCTGATCAAGATCTTCAATGAACAAAGGACTCCATATTGATTTGGTTATGGAGTTGAGTTGCATGATATGTTCGAGTTTGATTAGGAAAGGAAACCTGTGCAAATTAGGTTTCGGAGAGTTGATATTCTCTTGGACTATTTAAGTTGGAGCTGGAGCATATCACTAAGAGTTTGTAAAGTTATGGAGAGCTTAAGAAAAGAACGTGAAGAAAATTTTTGAAGCAACAAGATCTCAGTTTATCTATAAGAGAGAATTTAGGAGATTTTGTAGGAGAATCTTCTAAAGTGATAAGACTTTGATTTGTTGATATCTGAAGGATGCGATCTAATGTAGATGGACTTCTGGATGCTTTGGGTACTTATATGCTCAAATTATACTCTAAATAACTTAAGAGAATAAGATGTAGTGGTAGACTATGCTTAACTCGGTATCGTTCTCTAGGGAATCAATTAGGCTACCACAACGAATGAGAGTAAACAGTTTGTTTGTGAGTAACTGATGAGACGATAATTTAGAGTCTCCTTTAGTCCTTTTTAGCGGTCTTTGTTAGTCTTTGTTCTTAGTTTTATAGTAGTTTTTGTACAATTTTATGCTTTGGTGTTTTGGTTTTGTTTTGTAGGAATTTAGGTTTTGAAGCTAAAATGGAGAAAACGAAGTCACCTAGGCTCGCCGCGGCGAGGGATTTGGTGCGCCGCGGCAAGATTTTACGAAGCTGCTCACGGATTTGCAAAACGAGCTCACCGCAGCGAAGGAATTTGCTCGCCGTGGCGAGATTTTACGAGGCTTCCTTTGGGATTAAGATCGAAGCTTGCTGCGACAAGGGAATTGGCTCGCCGCGGCGAGATTAAGCGAGCCGATATATAATGCGATAACAGAAGACTCGCCGTGGCGAGGGAAATAGCCCGCCGCGGCCAGACGTGCAAGGTCAGAAATCATTTTTCCTTATTATACTTTGACAATTTTGGAGCTTGGTTTTGCTTGTTTAATGAAGGATTGATATTGAATCCCTGATTATTGTGGTCAATCTCTATTGTTTAATCTTATTCAATTCGTTCTTGCTTAGTTTCTTGAATTGTTTAAGCTTGCATGCGATTATCATTATGTTTGTGTTAATCATGAGCAATATCTTGTATTCTTTCATCCTTGCTTCGATTATGAGTAGCTAAATTACTCCGAACATGGTAGTTGCGTGATAGCCTTGCGTATTCGCTTCTAAGGTTTTAAATCATTCATATAGGTTAGGGTCGTTCAAAGATCTTCGTAAAAACCCTTCAATTCAATACTCTCGTTCAAAGATTCTCTAAAACGTTTTGTTAAGGATCGTGGATTGACGACCCATGATTACTCTAGTTTAAATATCTTCAAATTAGTTTGGTAAAGGTTGAATTGATAGTTTTCTGTACAACGACAGTGTGACAATATGAACGTATCCCTAGAGTGAATTGGCATAGCTTGATCGTAACTACCGTGTTCTTCCCAATACATTCATTCAAATCAATTACATTGCATTTTCTGTTTTCTAGTTATTAGAAGTACTCAATCCAAACACATCAACATCGTTTCACAAGTAACTATTTGCTTTCAAATCGTTGTCGTAGCTTAATTGATTCCTTAGCGAACGATTCTGTGGTTAGCATTGTCTATATACAACAACTTCTTCCTACTTGTTTTCCTAAGTAGTAATTTGAGCATATCAAATTTGGCGCCGCTCCCGGGGAATCAATTCCTACTGTAGCATTTGAGAGTGAATTGTTATTTGCTTGTTTTCAATTAATGCACTAACAGAAACTAAGAATATTTCGAGGCTTTCGAGTTGTGTAGCTTTAACAACAGGTTTGTCAGAAAGGAAATTCCAATGGCCCAGCTTACCTATGGAGCTTACATGCAGCCCCGCGGGGTTAGGGCTGGCAAAGCGGCAATTGTTCTATTTAATGAAGCTAGGAATTTGGAACTCAAGGCTCACCACCTCCACAATCTCCCCAAATTCTACAGAATGGCAGATGAAGATGTGATATGATTCATCAAGGAGTTTGAATTATTGATTTCAGGCATTCCACTGATGGTCGAAGGGGTGACAGTTACTGACGAGGAGATCAGGAAGAAGGTCTTCCCCATTTGCATGCAGGACAAGGCCAAGAGCTGGCTTCTTAACCAGCCGGAGGGATCTTTTCGTACTTGGGATGCTCTGTATAAAGATTTCATGAACAAGTTCTATCCTGCTGAAAAGACTAAGCAACTCCGTCTCCAGATTGAGAAATTTATGCAGATCAGTGATGAGAGTTTCTATGAAGCAAGGGAACGGTTTTTGAATCTGCTCTCTCAGTGCCCTCACCACAGGATGTCTGAGATGGATTTGTGTTACAGATTTTATGAGGGTCTAGATTGGGAAGCTCAGAATATGGTCGACATGACTGTTGATGGGACCATTGTTACAGCATCTCCTGCTGCTTTGACCCAAGCATTCGATAAGCTAGCTGCTGTTTCTCAGCTTAAAGGGACACGTAGTCGGTCTAGAAAGGGTGTAGTTAGAGCTGTGGAGGAAACCTTAGGGCCAAGTAACTACAATTTGGTGGATCAGATCAAGGAGATGAGGATGCTTGGTACGGTCTCCGTTCCCAACACTCAAGTAAGTGAGAGGTGCAACATGTGCGGTAACTATGGGCATGGAGCAAATCTGTGTCGCCTACCTGAGATGATGAGCACAAATCCTACTACTGAAATTGCCAGCTAGGTACAGTCGAGACAGAAAATTAACTAGCAGGCACCGCTAACCATGGATGAGGAAATCAGGAGCCACATGGAGCAATCTGAGAAGTTTTGGTTAGAAGCGCAGAGAATTCAGAGTAGAAATGATCAGCGGTTCGACAACATTGAGCTACTACAAGAGCGGTTAGAGAAGACTTTAGGGGATCTAGTTGGTTAGTTTCAGCAATGGAAAAAGTGTAAGTTCCCAGCGACCGTAGAAACCAACAGAGTTCTAGCTGTTGAGGTGACATTTGATGAGCCAGGAAAGGTGAAGTCCGTTCTCGCGACCTGCACTTGCAAGCTTGATAATACGGTGGCCCAGGTTGATGAACAGGAAGTAGTTGAGGTAGTACCTGCACCGGCACATGAGAGGCCGGTAGAAGAGGAAGTTGAGGAAAAGGAGATGGAAGTGGTTACACCTAGTTCAGTAGAGAAGGCGAATGCGGAACCAACTCAGCTTAAGGTGGATTCCACTACTCATGTGATCCAAAAGGCGGAAAAGAGCATCAGCAATGCGGATAGCTTTGACTTGGTTATCGGGATTGGTAACTCGTCTGAGGTAACTAGTATTGTTGATACGGGAGCTGCCTGTAATTTGATGACTTTTGCTACTTATGTGAAGCTGAACTTGAAGGGATTGGATCCCCGTAAATGCTTCGTTTTGCTGGCCAATGGGATAAGGAGTAGGTGCATGGGTGTAGTCGAAGATGTTCCGGTAAAACTGGACGGTGATGTGTTTATGGCAGATTTTGTGGTTATGGAGTCTTCTCGGGTCAAGGGAAAAGACATGGAGAAGGATATGTTGCTTCTGGGGCGCCCCTTCATCAAGTCTACTCGCATGATCGTCAATCTTAACGCTCGTCCCTGCACTATTAAGGTACATGGTAACCAACGCGAGTTGCAAGCTACTACAATACCATATTCTGTTGCGCAGGTTGAAATGTGGACATACATGGGAGCACACACCGGACCGCTCTATACGCATACTTATCTGCAGGGAAGAAGAGGAGCTGCAAAAGCCGGAAGAACCAAGAACTTCCAGAGTACCCGTTAGCCAACACGGAAGAGTCTTGTACATGACTGTAAAGGTACACCTGCAGGCAAGTCACTGTTGATCCCATTGTCTTTTTTTTTCACTCTACACATGAGGACATGCTTGAGTTTAGGTTTGGGGAGGGGGAATGTGCTCTCTAGTGTCTTGTCTGCATTTTCTCTATTAATTGAGTCTCTAGAGTCTTTCGTCCTTTACATTCTGTATGTTTTGATCATTTTTCTTTTTCTTCTTTTCCCTTCTCGAGTCTTTCGTGAGTCGTTCTTCCATGTTATGAAAGCTCCCATTGTGACTGTTAAATTTGCTAGTTGCTTATGTTTTGCACGATACTTAACTAAGGTGGCGTAGTGGATTTAAAATCTCGTAAGTCTATTTCTCTTGTAAATAGCAAGTTTTTTTATCTCTTTAGTCCAAAAAGACGATGAGAAACTTTAAGCCGATGAAAAAATATTGTACCGGTGCCTGTGTGATCCTTTCGGGAAGTGCAAACTCCCTTGTTTGCGCCTCTTCACGCTCATGTGTACTTTGTTAAGTTAAGTATGACGAACGTTATGCTCTTTATGATCTGTTTATCAAAGCCAGTGCATTACAAAGAACAGGTTTGGGGAGAAGAATTCGGTTGTGCTGTTATGTTTATCTATTCTTGTCATCTGTATTTCTTCCCCTGATTAGTTGATTCGTCTCGGAGTGTATTTGTGGTGCTTGTCATCACCGTAGTCTTGTTAGGCGTGTTTCAGATACTACCTATATACCGGCATGGTCCTAAAAAGCCATCTGTCCATGAGGGTTGATGGCACGTATACCAAACTGACACGCACAAAAGTGCGGACTTCGACAAAACAAACATTACAAAAAAATTGAGACTAAAGGAGTCCATAGTGCCCGAATTGATTAGCATGTAATTCATTGTATGCAAAAATGTGGTGATATGGAAGTTTGGTTGTATGCTCTGACAAGATGCTGCACGCAAGGAAAAAGTCCTTTATGACTTAACTGATTGAGTACATTGCATGAGGTATTTGAGGCACCTTTGTGACGAAAATCACCTGTCTTTCCTCTTGTTGTTTCTTGAGTGATTAACCCACTGGACACTTCCAGAGTGTGTGAGAGAGAGAGAGAGATGTGTAGGATTCCCTTGTGAGGGAATGGAGAGTTAGATTTAAGTGTTATTTACTTGAGAAACTGTCTTGCTTGATTTTCTGTGCACTATTCTGTCAAGGTTAGTTGAGTGCAAACCCTTTGCATTTTGTGAACTTAATGTTTACAATGGTAGAATTCGATCACTTGGAAATCGGACTCGTTTGTGTGTTTCTTATTTGTCGTCGTCTAGAAGTCTAGTTTGTTGTTTTAGTTGTGTGTTTGCTCGAGGACGAGCAAAGGTTCAGTTTGGGGAGTTTGATGAGACGATAATTTAGAGTCTCATTTAGTCCTTTTTAGTCGTCTTTTTTAGTCTTTGTTCTTAGTTTTATAGTAGTTTTTGTACAATTTTATGCTTTGGTGTTTTGGTTTTATTTAGTAGGAATTTAGGTTTTTGAGCTAAAATGGAGAAAACGAAGTCACCTAGGCTTTCATTGGCGTAGATTTTACGGTCGCTCAAGGATTTGCTAAACGAGTTTCGCCACATGAAGGAATTGTCTCTTGGAGAGATTTTACGAGGCTGCCTTTGGGATTAAGAACGAAGCTCGCCGCGGCGAGGGAATTGGCTCGCCGTGGCGAGATTAAGTGAGCCGATATATAATTCGATAACAGAAGACTCACCGCGGCAAGGGAAATAGCCCGCCGCGGCGAGACGTGCAAAGTCAGAAATCGTTTTTCCTTATTAGTTTGGATTTTAGATTCTTTCTTTCATACTTCTTTTAACCTAGTTGATAGAAACAAACTCCATATCATACTTTGACAATTTTGGAGCTTGGTTTTGCTTGTTTAACGAAGGATTGATATCGAATCCCTCATTATTTTGGTAAATCTCTATTGTTTAATCTTATTCAGTTCGTTCTTGCTTAGTTTCTTGAATTGTTTAAGCTTGCATGTGATTATCATTATTTTTGTGTTAATCATGAGCAATATCTTGTATTCTTTCGTCGTTTCTTCGATTATGAGTCGCTAAATCACTCCGAACATGGTAGTTGCGTGATAGCCTTGCGTATTTGCTTCTAGGGTTTTAAATCGTTCATATAAGTTAGGCTCGTTCAAAGATCTTCGTAAAAACCCTTCAATTTAATACTCTCGTTCAAATATTCTCTAAAACATTTGGTTAAGGATCGTGGATTGACGACCCACGATTACTCTAGTTTAAATATATTCAAACTTGTTTGGTAATGGTTGAATTGATAGTTTTCTGTACAATGAGAGTGTGACAGTATGAACGTATCCCTAGAGCGAATTGGCATAGCTTGTTCGTAACTACCGTGTTCTTCCCAATACATTCATTCAAATCAATTACATTGCATTTTCTTTTTTCTAGTTATTAGAAGTACTCAATCCAAACAAATCAACATCGTTTCACAAGTAACTATTTGCTTTCAAATCGTTGTCGTAGCTTAATTGATTCCTTAGCGAACGATTCAGTGGATAGCATTGTCTATATACAACAACTGCTTCCTACTTGTTTTCCTAAGTAGTAATTTGAGCATATCAGTAACAGATAAGTTTTGGATGTTTGTACTTCTAAAACACAGATTAATACTAAAAGCTGATAAACTGATTTGATCAATGAGAGAAAGTGAACACGGTAGTAATGATTCGATTATGCTAATTCGATACTAAGGTAATCATTCATAATGTCACACGGTTGGTGTACAGAAAAGCAATCAATCTAATTCAACCATGTTGTTTTTCGAAGATTGGAAACTAGAGAAATCGTCAGGTTTGTCAGACCGATGATTCATAACCAAAACGATTTAGAAGATTTCAAACTAGCGTATTGGATTGAAGGTTTTATGAGAATATCAAACTAGACGAACCTTTATGAATGAAGATAAACCCTAGATTCGAATTTGCATAACCATCGCACAACTACGGAGTTCTGGAGTGGTTTATCTTCGCATGATTGAAGCAAAGACGAAGGAATTCATAATCTTGTATACGCAAAGCATAAACATAATGATAATCACAAACAAGGGCATACAATTCAATAAATCAATCAAGCATAAGAATTGTATGGAAGCAATAGAGAATTATCAAACTTACTAAGAATTCGATGTCAATGATTCGCTATAAGAGAAGAACCAAGCTCCAAGATCAATCAATGTTCAAAACTAGGTCTAGGAGCTTTTTTCTCAGTAAAAATCGAGTATATGAAGTTATGGCAAAAATTTCCTAAGTCTAACCTAATAAGGAGAAAGAAAAACGCTGAAATCTCGTCTCGCCGCGGCGAGAATATATACTCGTTGCGAAGAGAATTCCAGAAAGTCATACTTGGCTGTCTTGTGTCTTCTCGCCACGGAGAGCTATTGTTGTCGAACTTCCAGCCAGTACTGGATTTCTCGCCGCGGCGAGAATATTTCTTCGCCATGGCGAGCTTGCTGTTCTTCAATTCTCCCACTCAAAAAGGCCTATCTTCAAATACATTTCGGATTGCGATCCCTTTACTCGATTAACATCTCATAAAGTCGTCTTTCCTCCAAATCGTTGATGATTCGGTTTTACACCATCTCATTTGGTCATTTTTTGCCATCTTATTGTCATCCTTAGGTACAATTTTTATTGGTTTTCCTAGAGTATTTTTTACTTGTTTCGTTCTTTCAGTATTTTGTAGGTATTTGGCTAAACCGCGCTAATCGACGGCAAAATGGTGTATTTTACGTACATCTACAAGATATGGAGTTTCAATGCCTCGTGTGGATGCTAGAAGTGGAGTGGGAAGGCCAAAATACCAAGAATATGAGTCAAAAGGACAAAACGGTCATTCCAGGAAGAACTGGCGACGCTAGTTATTAAACTGGCGTACCCCAGTATATTGCGCTAAACTGGCTGGCGACGCCAGTTTGGAAACTGGCGAGGCCAGCCAGGCTTACTGGCGATGCCAGTTAAGAAACTGGCAACGCCAGTAAGTCTTTTTCGCCCAGATTCGCATTTTCATCTCCTAATTCGTTCAGACTTAGTTTTTTTCTACTTTCTATTAGTTAGAAGAAGACATAATTAGTTTGATTATCATCTATTTTCAAGTTTTCATACTTTTGCTCTCAACCTAGACCTATTTTCCAAGGCAATTACCGATTCTAGGTAATTGAACCGATTTTCATCTTGTAATCCGAAGATTGTCAACTAATTGGGAGAGTTATCTACATACTATTTGCATCGATTCGATTCAGGTTCTCAATTCTACCTAAGGTTTGTGACACGAAAGGTAACAATTGTATCACCATTCAAATCTCTGTTTCTAGTATTAGATTATGTTTATTGCTTGTTTAAATACGATATTGATTATGTCTTCGCATGTCATGAGTAGCTAAACACCCTGATTATGGGGTGGTGACGAATTCAATGCATGCTAGCTAGGATTCATGTTATATACACAGGGTACGATTTACTTTGAGCTTTTTAGATTAATTGCGTTTCCAATATTCTGTTTGTTGTGCGTTACGTCAAAATCACTGTTAGATTAAGCATTTGCTTATTTATAACAAAACGTTTTCGTCTTGCTTTATCTATCAGTCAGTTGCAAACAGTAATATCTGGATTATCTTAATTAATTGTAGCTTAATGGAATTGACGTCTCTACTAATGCTATATGTTTTCTGAAACCGTGTAGTGACAACTTGAGTAAATCGACATTGTTACAATCGCCTGTTTCCTGCTAGCTAGCTTGTCTTCAAGTCACCACACCATAATTCTCCTCACTCATATCAATCTCATTAAGTGTTAACTAGTTATCTAGTTAGTCTGCAAAGTAGTTTACTTTCACGTATTTAATCATTCTGCTGCCGAAGCAACCAAACAATTTACTGCTTTCCATATTGTTTATTATATTCGTAAACCCAAACTAAGCCTAGCTAAGTCCTTCGAGACCGACCTCGGGGTTAACTTAACTACACTACAAGCTTTCGTAGTGTTGAGAATTAACTCTTGGCTTAAACATAAATTTAGAACTTTGATTTGACACATCAATCGTACCTAAAGAACAAAAAACCTATAAAACACGAACAAAACCCCAAACGTAAAAACGCACAAAAAACACTAAAAAACTATAAACAAAGACTAACAAAGACCGCTAAAAAGGACTAAATGAGACTCTAAATTATCACCTCATCAAACTCCCCAAACCGAACCTTTACTCGTCCTCGAGCAAACAAACAAACCTAGACAAACTAGACTCTAAACCACGAAACAGAAACAAAAGAGTTAAATTTCCAAGCGATCGAATCTACCATTGTAAACATTAAATTCACAAGATGCAAAAATTTTGTACTCAACTAACCTTGACAGAACAGTGTATAGAAAATCAAACAAGACCGTTTCTCAAGCAAATAACACTTAAGTCTAACTCGCTAGTCCCTCACAGGTGATTGTAGTGTAATTCTCACTCTCTTGGAAGTGTCCAAATAGGGTATACGCTCAAAAAGTAAACTTGGAAGATGACTTTCATCACAAAGATGCTTAGACTATCTCATGCTATTGTACTCGTCTCATCAGGTCGAAAGGGACTTTTGGCAAGCGACTTAATTTTCAAAAATCGAAGACTGATGCTGCTCCCCTTATTCAAATCATTCATTTCAAAATTCAACCACGATTGCACTGTATGTTCAATGCATGGCCTCATTGGGCTCTTTTATCTCAAATTTTTTAAGGTGTTTGTTTTATCGAAAGTCCGCACTTTTGTGCATGTCAGTTTGTTATACATGCCATCAACCTCACATACATGTAGCTTTCCAGCCACGCCGGTATGTGGTAGTATTTGGAACACTCCTAACACGACTAATGGTGATCAATTAAGACCACAGATCCACCCCGAGATTCAAATTTAGATAGCTTTGGGAAGCAGCAAACAGACTCTTAGCAAATATTCATAAACAGTTCAAGTAAAAAGTCACAAGGGTAGAGAGTCTCCTCCCCAAACCTGTTCCTTGGAACGGGTTTGGAGAAGAAAAAAACCAAAGAAACAAGCATGTCGTTCGACATCCATAACAAAACTGAGTACACATAAGTATGATAAGGCGCAAGTAATTCGTACAAAATTTGCACAACCTAGGAATCACACAATACAGTTGCCGGTATAATATTTTTTCATCGGCTCAAGGCTTCTCACAGGATTTTTGGACTAAAGAGCTACACAGACTTATTATTTACAAGAGAAACGGACTTATAGGATTTAAAATCCACTACACTACTTTCAGCTAAATATCATACAAAACATGAGCAGCAAGCGAATTTATCATCGACAATAGACGTTCGACTTGGGAAAATAACTTAGACTCACCACATAAATTTTGAAAATAGGCCAAAAACGCAGGCCAAAAGACTCTATCTAAAAAGCTAAGACATAAACATAAAATGAAAACAAAAGAAGAACATAAAAGTGGCTAAAATACCACCCCACGAAGACAACACAAAACACATGAAATCCCTCCCCAAACCTAAACTTTTAGCTCGTCCTCGAGTTTCAAGTTTAAGAAAGCGAAGGAAAACAGAATGCAGATACGTTAATAAAGGAAAACATACCCCCGGGTTGCCTCCCGGGAAGCGCCTTTTATTATAGTGGTTGGCTCGACTTTTGGGAAATGCTTCAATCCATTATCAAATGGGACTGAATCCCTTGCATCTTTTCCAGTATCCACAGCATTTTGTGAGCCATCCTTAGCTCCTCACCTCACATTCTCCAGTATGTCCCTAATTCCCTGCAAACTAGAATTAAACAAATAAGTAGAATAAAAAACTAAAAAAAAACCTAAGGGAATAGGGGACAAGTAAAAAAGAAAAGAAAGGATCAAGACTCCCCTGGTAAATGTCTGTGCAGTGGCTCTCAAGGACGAAGATATCCTGAGTCTGGATGGCAGCATCTGTAACAGCTATGGAAGGAAATGAAAGGGAATCTTCTAAAATCTCTTCATCAGATACATCCTCCATGCATCCTTCGTCGACCGCAAGAATAGAAGGGTCTAATTCAGGTGTCGTCGTAGAGCAAGACAAATCAAGCTCTACAACTAACTCATCATTAGAACACTTCTCGGGTGCTTAAGGTTCAGTAGAGACCTCTGGTGGAGAAACCGTGTAGCGAGATTTCCATCCCCCCGTACCAGGAGAATACCTCTTTACAAAAGAATTAGCTACCTTACTCCAAGAGTCAATTGTTTCCTCAGGTGCCGATGTAAGCCAATTTCTAGCAGACCCCTCCAAGGCTCCATCAAACATTCTAATGCAAAGCTGCTCTTCTGAAAGAAAAATCCCGTCTTCATTCTCGTGTGGGATCCTAAGCACACCATCATCGAATGCCTCTAAGAATTCTCGAACATCACCATATCCATCGAACTTGGTAAGAGTGGAGTAGTAAGCAGTGTTCGCCCAATAATTTCTGGCATCGACATCCAACTTTATACATGGTTTTTTAGGCATGACAAATGAACAATATTAATCTCCAAAGGTCATAGACATCTTTCAGCCCATGCTGAATTACTAGTATCTGCACATAGAAAAATAAAACTAAAGAGCAGATCCACAAAAATACAGAAATAAAAAGGAAGCAGAAAAACAAACAAAAAATTAAACTCCAAATGCTACAATAGGAATTAATTCCCCGGCAGCGCCGCCAAATTTGATAAGCTCAAATTATACTCTAAATAACTTAAGAGAATAAGTTGTAGTTGTAGACTATGTGTAACTTGGTATCGTTCTCTAGGGAATCAATTAGGCTACCACAACGAATGAGAGTAAACAGTTTGTTTGTGGTAACAGATAAGTTTTGGATGTTTGTACTTCTAAAACATAGATTAATACTAAAAGCAGATAAACTGATTTGATCAATGAGAGAAAGTGAACATGGTAGTAATGATCCGATTATGCTAATTTGATACTAAGGTAATCGTTCGTATTGTCACACGGTTGGTGTACAGAAAAGCAATCAATCTAATTCAACCATGTTGTTTTTCGAAGATTGGAAACTAGAGAAATCATCATGTTTGTCAGACCGATGATTCTTAACCAAAACGATTTAGAAGATTTCAAACTAGCGTATTGGATTGAAGGTTTTACGAGAATATCAAACTAGACGAACCTTTATGAACGAAGATAAACCCTAGATTCGAATTTGCATAACCATCACACAACTACCGAGTTCTGGAGTGGTTTATCTTCTCATGATTGAAGCAAAGACGAAGGAATTCATAATCTTGTATACGCAAAGCATAAACATAATGATAATCGCAAGCAAGGACATATAATTCGATAAATCAATCAAGCACAAGAATTGTACGGAAGCAATAGAGAATTATCAAACTTACTAAGAATTCGATGTCAATGATTCGTTACAAGAGAAGAACCGAGCTCCAAGATCATCAATGTTCACAACTAGGTCTAGGAGCTTTTTTCTAAGTAAAATTCGAGTGTATGATGTTATGCCGGAAATTTCCTAAGTCTAAACTAATAAGGAGAAACAAAAATGCTGACTCGCCGCGGCGAGATTTCCAGAAAGTCATACTTGGCTGTCTTGTGTCTACTCACTGCGGCAAGAATATTTCATCGCCGTGGCGAGCTTGCTGTTCTTCGATTCTCTCACTCAAAAAGGCCTATCTTCAAATACACTTCGGATTGTGATCCCTTTACTCGAATAACATGTCATAAAGTCGTCTTTCCTCCAAATCGTACCTAAAGAACAAAAAACCTACAAAACACGAACAAAACCCCAAACGTAAAAACGCACAAAAAACACTAAAAACTATAAACAAAGACTAATAAAGACCGTTAAAAAGGACTAAATAAAACTCTAAATTATCGTCTCATTAGGTACGTGGACACACTATATATACAGCCAGAAGTTTATCAAAACGCAGATGTGATATTCAAGCTGAACGTCAGTATTATCACAACATCTCACGTCATTGTTCTAGACAAGATTTTTACGCTGAGATACTTATTCTCTAGTAGCTTGTTTAGAATCTCTTTTTACTAAGTTTTTAGTTAGTCATCTCTCTCTTTGTTTGTGATAGATCTAGCATCGAATTGGTGGCCCGATTCAAGTACTTAGTTCTTTGATATTCTCGTCGATAGGAATATTGTCTAGATATCTTTTTGTAAATCCGTTTATAGTGGATATTTCACCTGTGGCTCGGCAGATTATTTATATTTGTGTCTTGTGTTTTTTACATTCCGCTATTTAGACTCTAAGATAGTTTTAGATATTGTTTTTACGTATTGTTACAATATCAATATTTCGTACTAAGTCCCGATCCATACAATTTCAATTGGCATCAGAGCCAGGCACCTAATTCATAAGTATTTGGATTTGGTATCTTTTTAATATTTGTATCAAGCTAATCCTTATTTTAGTAGTTTTTATGTAGTAGATTTTTTTAATTTTTCTTATTATGATTTAAAGAAAATCATACATCGTGCATATATCAAATCAATTGATATTTGTGCATGTAGATCTGTTTCATATGACTGCTATTCTGTTCGTATTATTTCTAATGCAGGTGATGATGAAACAATCAAGTCCATAGTTGGAGAAAGTTTGTCCATTTGTGAGGGTGTTTGTGGAGCACCTCTTATGATACCCATTAAGGTAATTTATTTTGACTTTTCGAACTTCGACTATTTTAATGGCCTTGTTAAAGTGGGTGCAGAACATTTGAATTGGGAAGAATGGAGCAAGGTTGAACTGAGGCTAGAGCAACGTGATGAGCATAATCGTTGTGTTAATTCCAGTGTTGCGATAATACCAGATACAACACCAAAGCCAGCCACGAAAATTGGAATAGATAAACATAATGCTGGACTGCGTGCTCAAGGTAGACATGATTTATCTGTTGGGACAAGGAATTATCTTCCTAAATCTCAATTATTTTGTAAGTCTCCTTCTACATCAACTTGTCATCTTGGTATGTCTTATATAATCCATGTGCAAGTCATGTACCATGCCAACCTAAACACACTTCGTTTAAAAGCTATAAAGCAAATTTTGAGTCGTATATTTGAATCCATGTATATTTGCTTTTGGTTTTGTGACTGTGCTGGAGATATGGATGAAAGGACTTCGACAAGTGGAGAATCTTTCTATGTGTGTGATGTTATTGTTTCTTCGCTTAAACTGGCCGAAATTTTCTCTAAACCTCAAAATCATGAAAGCTTTATTGGACTGTGTTGTGCATGACATTAAGAGTTGTGATCAGGTGTTGCCATAACACCACTGGCTAACACCGAAGACTGCATGTGGTGTATAAGATTGCATTTGATCATGTCCGTGTATCTTTTGAATCTATCTTCTTCTCTGTCAGTTCAGAATATTGTTAGTAAGACTCATGATAATGTGGGAAATTCTTAGTGATTACTCTTGAAACTTAAATTTCTCTTTGTGTTGTTTGTTTCACTAGTGTTTTTGTGGGTTAATGATCATGTCCGGGGGCTCTCTTTACAAAATGCTTTAAGGAAGTAATAAGCACTCTTCTTGTTGAACCAAGTATTGTGCTATTGGCTTTTATTCACTAGTGTTAATCTGGGGTGTGTGGAGTCTTGGCTGCCCTCATTCAGTGTTTTCACTATGTGCCTTTTTATGTGGTAAACTTTTTATGACCAAAAATAGCTCCTGTTGAATTTGGGGTGTGTGGAATTCCGGCTGCCTTCATCCATTGACACAACTAGCTTGAGTTTATCTATGCTTATGTTTCATAGCAATGGGAGCTTTAGTCTCTGGGGTGTATGGAGTTCAGGCTGCCTACATTAAAAGTCTTTGTACTTATCTACATTGCCACAATATGTTCTGTGACGTGGTTATGGTGTATGGAATTCAGGTTGCCTGCATTCAATTTTCATTCAGTCCTAATTTAAGCCTTATTTTTTATTGCATGCACTATGTGTCTCTTTTAGAGTTTAATAAAAACTTCTGGAGAAGTTAAGTTTTTGTGAGTTTTTTACCTGAGTGTTCTGACAACATCATATTTATGTTGTGTGTTCTTACAACACTTCTTTTTTTTAAATTTTGGTTTTTAGAGTTTGAATCAGGTGTCATCCACAGTGTTGTCACAACATCTTACTTAACATCAGAATGATTGACGTATATCTCCTGTGCTTCATTGTTTCCTTCTTTGTCCAACTTGTTTGAAAAGAAGAGTACTGATTTAGGGGGAGTGTTTTGGGTAGAACGATAATTTTGGCTTTTTCATGCTTGTAGCGTATTATCTCTCATTTAGCTAAGATGCTCCACAAGTGGCTTTTTGAAACTGCAGTGTCTCCAGTTTAGTTAAGAAAATCAGTTTACCAAAAATCTTTTTGTCAATGCTTGGCACTGGTTTGGTTTTTTGATATATGTCTCAAGATTTTCTTCAATAGCCATTGATTGAAGTGTGTTATACCCATTAAATCTCTCATTGACTACTACCAACTCTTGTTTTCTTCTCCACTCACTTGTTTTCTCAAGTTACAGATTTTTATGTCTAACTCTTGCGCTCATAGACGATATTTTGTGAAGAGTCTTTATTTACAAAAAGTGGGGAGATGAGTTAGAATCTGAATAACAAAGAAAGATCTTAACATGATATGTTAATCCTTAAGTTCTTAGTGTACTTTTATGAACATGTTTCTTCAGTTTTTAGTGTACTTAATTTTGCTATTCTTGGTACTTTACTTCCTACTAAGTTTGAGGGGGAGTTTGTTTAGTTCATGCCTGTTCTTTGGTTCATAACAAGTTGTTCAGGTATGTTTTGTGAAGAAAGAAAAAAAGGGGGAGAAATGTAACTGTTAAGTAACGTATAACACTGTGCGGTGTTGTCACAACACGTGGTGATTGTTATCTTTCTCTTTTGTTTGTTTTGTCTTTGTTCACAAACTATTTAGGGTGCATGATTCTAATAGAAAAATGAGTATGTCTTCTTGAATTATTTGGAAATGTTCAAATACAAGGATTTTCATTAAACATTGATTGTTAAGAGAAAGAAGGTTATGATGTTTTTGCCTTCCTTACAAAAAGCGAGAGAGTGTTTTGTTATGCTATCTAACCGTTTCATCTTTGTAGTTATGTGTGTCTGCATGTGTTTATATCTGCACTAACATCCATGTTTTGGTTTTGTGAAGAAAGGCGAAAATGGGAAGAATGAAAGTGCAGGTGTTATCTCTTGGTATTGGCACAATACCATAGGACAACACTGTGTTACTGCACTTCAGTCATCTACGAATCTTTTATAAATATCATAGCATTGTGATGTAATCTGTACACTTTTACACACAGGGGCGGAGACAGAGGGTAGCGGGGGAGGCTCCAAAAATTTTGTTTTCTTTATTACTATATGCATTTTTTTTTAAATTACGTTCCGCAACCCCTAATTTTTTTGGTTAGTACATTTAGTTAGTCGACTTTTTAATTAAATAAGTTGAGAAAATTTATAAAATTTAATAAATTTAACGTAAGTCTCCTGAGCTACGGTCTTATGAAGAAACTAAAAGAGACGACATACATTACAGTTATATCATAAAACATCAAAGGTATTATTATGAACATCGGTAATATACATATACATAAAAAGTAATATATAATGTATACTCATAAAATTTTACTGATATTGTATAAAACATTATACATATACTTAAGAACATCAATCCGTCTCTCATGTCTCTCACTCATACACGTCTCTTCCAAGACTTTGTGACAAAAGAGATATTTTATTAGTTAATTAATTTAAAAGGGTTATACGGGCAACCTTTATACTTTTAGACTATTTTATTAATAAGGATTTTTTTTTCTAGCTACCAAGTAAATTCACTTAAACTCTTTCTAACCTAAACCTAATTCAACCCTTTCAAAGTAAAATGGACCTCCTAGTAAAATGCAGGATGACTTATTGTCTAGCAACTTGATAATGCATATTGAAAAAGAAATTATCGAGGGTTTTGACATTCATTCAATCACTGATGATTTTGAGATGATGAAGAGACGTAGAGTACGATTTTCATATAAGTGAGTCATGTTTTATAGATAATTTTTTAATTTGAATAGTTTATTCATTTTTGGTTTGCTTGTGATTCTTTCTTTCCTTTCATTTTATTTGAATATTTATATTTAAATTTTTATGATGAATTTAGTGTCTAAAATAGTGATCCGACCCGGCCCGTTATAGACCGACCTAACCAAATTACACATAGTGCTCGTCTTATAATACTCCACCACCCCCACTTTGAAATCCTGGCTCTGCCCCTGTTTACACAACATTCTAGTCAATATATAAGTAAGCTTTATTTACTCTCTTCTGTTCTCTCTACAATTCTCAGTATTTTTCATCATTCTTCATAGTAATGTTCATCATTCTTCATCATTTTCATGGCTTCCGTAAGCATTTCAAGAAAGGACTAGGATTGTTGATTTGCGTTGTTGTTGTTGTTGTTGTTGTTGTCGTTGAAGCTTCAGTCTTCTTTATGTATGTGAACATGCCTTTCTCTTAGAAAAAATGCAAAGAACTCGAGCAAGAAGACACTTCACCAGTTCACAATAGACCAAAAACCCAATAGTGCATATTATATTCAATCTAAGAGGATATACAGAATAACAATAGCGTGATCCAATACTTAGACGGAAGGTAATGTTATTTAAATTTAGTTCATGAAATAAACCCCTGTTTCCCGTTTCTATAAACCAACCAAATCCGTGTTATATACTCGTTCTCTTTCTCAATATACTATTTACTGTATGGGACATTAATTGATTAACATCCCACCTTCGAGTCAATTGCACTTCTGGTCCCCTAATTGCTACGTCCCCTGCAAATGCGGTCGCGTCTTTTTATACTTTGCAGATACGGTCCCCCATTTTCCCCCAATTTCAATTTCGTGTGCTTTTTGCTGAGATGGCCGATGACATGGCGAACTGAGTTCGGCGATTAGTTCGTCCAGACGAATTAAAAACTTTCCAAACCTTAATACAACATTTCCCTCCCATTTCCCCCAAATCGAAAGCTTACAATATCTCTCCCAAGAACCCTAACTCGAAAACCCCTAAATCGAAAACCCAAATTGAATATGGTCAGCCAAGGAACATGGACGAGTGGTGATTCTTCCATGGATCGAAGGAATGCAAAATTTCTAATGAGCCAGTTCGAGTGGTGTAAGTCTGAGCCGCCTGACGTTGTGGCCGAAGGTACTGACTGGGAGGAGTATCCTGGCCGTTCTTACACGAAGTGTCCTAAAGAGTCGGTGAGTCCTTTCAGTTCGTTCAATTTCGACAATGTGTGGTTCAATTTTCGCAAAATTATTAGAATTTCGATTATGAATTGTGCAATTTGTTGGTTTGAATAGAATGGTTGCCACTATTTTCGTTAGGGTTGTGAGCCATTGAGTCCGAGGAGTGAGTACATGGTGTCTAAGTATCATGACGAATACTTGAGTGCAAAGGCATACAAAAAGTATGCACAATATCAGACATTTTTTTGTTCTTGAAGAAAATATGAAGTTGAAATCATTGATTACTGAGTTGAATCATAAGCTGGACATGTGCAAAAGGGTTGTTGTGGGATTGTCTCTAATTGGGCTTGTTGTGGCTGTTATGATGTATTGAGTAGAACTTATAGTAGTAGTTGTAAGTATTGAGTAGCAGATTAGTAGAGCATGTTTTTGTCTTGATGTATTGATCACAAATCATATGTTTTCTGGATTGCGTTGTAAGAATTTGTGATCAAATGACAATGTACTCTGTTTTGAAAATTAATGAATGCTCTGATTTGCTTTGTTTTGAGTGACTTATCATCTCTTTGTGGTGTTTTTCCATATTATCTACTTCATGTATTTTATTGTTTAATGCACAGATATAGAACTGCATTTTTATATATAACATGGAAAATGCAAATACAGTTCAAACATAGATCATACAAAGACATAAAATTAAAACAGATAACATAACATAATAGTAACACCCCAAACCATCATCACCTAGACCTGGTTCCCAATGTCCTCTAGCAGCTCTTGGACATAGTCCACACATGCAAACCTGAACTCCCAATCCACCTCCTCATCATCACCTCTGAGCAGGTTCTCATCCTCCAGCTTGAGAAGCCTCTCCTTGAGAGTGCTGCCCCACCATCTAAGCTCAGTGTTGATGCATTGAATGTGGATGAGCCTGGTTGCACCATCTGCAGCCTGCTCAAGGTGGGTGAGCATTGGAACAGGAGTCTGGAGCCATTTCAAGACATGCTGAAGCATCACTAGTAGTGGTGGGTTTTCATCAGCGCTTGTGTAGTCCTCAAACTCAAAGAAAACAAAAGAGAATAGTAAGATCAACAGCATGTGTAAAAAATTAAAGAAAACTTGGAAGAAAGTAGAGTAGAACATTAACTGCACTCCCCAGTAGAGATGGTGTGCAAGCCTTTTTGTGATTAGCCTTTCCATTTATTTCTTGCTTAGTTTAAGTGTTTTGTTTGTGATGTGACGAAGGAGAATAATTAGGCTGTATTTATAGTGTTTTTGGCAGTTGAAAAGAAGCATGAAGAGGCAAGAATTGAATGTATTTTGACTAAGACTCTTCAAGTATTGGCTCGTTAGTTTCCATGATGTATTTGGTAGTTTCAAGTAATTTAAGTAATTAATTGGATTACTTGTTGCAGTAGACAAAGATGTAGTG
The DNA here is from genome assembly GCA_026545765.1 of Plantago major. Lineage (NCBI taxonomy): Eukaryota > Viridiplantae > Streptophyta > Magnoliopsida > Lamiales > Plantaginaceae > Plantago > Plantago major. The sequence continues at coordinate 64,935,898 of CM048843.1, forward strand.
ATGACATTGATTTGAATGCATTGAATTCACTCTCATTTTAAGTCCATAATCCGGCTAAACACTCACCATTTGAATTAGTTGTTAAAAAAAGACTTTAATTTAAGATAGATATTAGAAAATTCATGCATAACATAACATAGAAATTCCTACCAAATGTCTTCTAATGTAATACTGACCATCAAGACCATAGAATGACAACAAAACAGCTAAATATTCAAATCAGTCTGCACATAAATAACAAAAGTTGGTACCATGACAAAACACAACTAAAATGCAGAACCATTTGAATCGGTTCTTCTTATTGTTCTTGGTTCCTTTGCTCTTGTAGTTTTTCTTCAGTTCTTCTATAGCTGGAGCCAAATTCTTCAAGGAAACAAACTTCTTACCACCACTCATGAAAGCAGGACCCAAGCTTGAGTCTTGTTGAGATTCAAATAAACTTGGTGCACCTAGTCCTGAAATGGTACTAGTACTTTGTGTCTGACTTAATCTTGCAAAATCAGCTATGCCTTGGAGTAGTTGCTGATGATTGGTAGGTCCTTCAGTGTATGCAGGGGCTTGAGATGCTTGTGTTGGCACATGATCCTCCTACATGGACACATTAAAACGTAAATAACAAGAAGACACTCATGATACTCCTATATACAAACATCACAACATAATTGATTAATTCAGAATTTGAACTAAACAACAACAAACCTCTTCAAGTGTTATCATAACTGGAGGGTCAACAGTGGCATCCCAGACCTGTCTTGCACCCCTCCTAACCTACAATCACATATGTAATATAAGCCAAATCACAAACATAAATACATTACATTACAGTCTATACCAGTCTATATTAAGGACAAGTTTATACCTTAAGCTTTTTCCTCCTCTGTTCTAGTAGCATTTCAAGTAGCACAAGTTCATCATCTTCTGATTCAATGAACACTTGAGGAGGAACATTTTGTTCCATGTGATCAGTTTCAGTAACTCCACTAGTTCCTCCTCCATGAGTAGGACTTGGTTCTCCTTCAGTTGCATTATAAAAGTCATTCCAATCCTGTCCCATTTGTTCATCAAAGTCATCCTCACTTAATCCAAGTTCATCCATTTGTCTCACCTTGCAATATGTAGTATTGTGCCCTGGTGCATTGTAGTAACTACATTTGATACCTGTCTGATCTCTCTTGGCTTTCACTGGTGCTTTTCTTTTCTTTTTGCCTTTTCTAGAAGATTCATCCTCACCCTTTCTTCTAGCATTAAAAGGTCTTCCTCTCTTCTTCAAGAACTTTGGAGGTAGTGGAGGAATAAAGTAGGTATCACCCCAAAGTTCTTTACCATTTATACCATAAATGGTACCACTGTACACAGCTTTGTACACCTCCACACTATAACATTTGTTAACAAAGCTCTCCACATCCAACTTTATCTTACCAATAGCAGCTATTGCATGTGAGCAAGGTATACCTGTAAGATCCCATCTCCTACATGTGCAAGTCGTCTCATCCAAATTCACATTATATTGAGAACCATGCATTTCAAACACCTCCCAGTTACTAGCATCTGACTTCCTTGTGATGTAGTGTCTCACTCTTTCCATATTTTTCTCTAGCTTGGACCTTGGTGAAGGACATAAGTATCTCTTCCATTTCTTATCAGCTAAGTCCCTTTTAGGAAATATCTGTTTAGTTTTAATCAGTACACCATAATGACTTACCTTAGTTCAGAAAGGTATCTAGTACTCTTGGTTCACTTGAACATTGTAAAAGAGGAAGTATACTTAGTATGATTAGTCTAGTAAATCTTGTATAGGATGTCAGGTCTCTGAATGTAATTTTATATCTTTGAAGAAGACCAAGAAGAAGGCATCCAACAGAAAGAGCTCAACTATCTGAAGATATGAAGACTGCACAAGATTACTGAAGACTAAGGAATTGTTCCTCAAAAACCATATGCAAAAGATAACTTAGTGAAAACAATGTTTCTGGAAGAAACGATGTTTTCCTTAGTTTCTGAAAGGCTTGGAGTTTCTGATAGCGACGTGCACATCCTCAGACAGCGTGCATAGTTCCGTTGGCACAACAGGACAAAAGATAGTACAGTGCATTTAATGCCATTGCTGAACTCGCTGACCAAAAGCTTTATCTCTGAACAAAGAGACAAAAGTTCTGTAGTACTATCAACGGATTGTATGTAGTTTGAATCTCAATAGCCTAACGGATAGTAATTCAAACGGCTTGATTTTCACCTATAAATATCACCACTTAGAATGCTTGAAAACACACTTGAACGACAGAATTTCAAATCCTACACTCAAGCATACAAGCCTTCTCTACTTACTCAAAGGTTACAGTTGCAACCAAGCTCTTGATTCTAAGTAGCACGAAAGTTCTAAGTGTCCTGATCCTTAACAAGCTATGTCTGTTGTGAAGGAGTTGAATTGAAGCATTGTTGCGACTTGCTAAGATATCATTCTCCTGAATGAAGAACATAGACTTGGGTCAGAAAAGAACATATCACCACACACTGTCCAAGTGTGTTAAGTGACTCTTGTTCCAGAAGGTAGTATTACATAATTGTGGAAGTTATTAATTTACAAATCTGACAAACTCTTCTTAACCAACACTAGAAAAGGCGTGGAGTAGAGGAAGTACTTAGTTTGGAAAACTAAGGAATAACTCCAAGAAAGGTTCTGAGTAGAGGAAGTACTTGGCTGGGAAAGCCGGGGAAGAACTCAGGGAGAACACTTGGTTGGGAACCTAGTGTATTTAGGAATCGAGAGAAGATATTTGTAAGGTGAACTCAATTATCTATCTTAGTGGATTCTAGGTCGGAGAAAGGCCGAAGTGGATTAGTTGAAGGATTACGACACCTTCAGATACCACTATAAAGCTACTGTGTTATTTACTTTCTGCACTTACTTTCTGCCTTTACTTACTTGCAAAGTAATTTACACACTATACTAGCTTGTTGAGCACGTGCACTTATCAGAAGACTTTCGCTATTCTGATTATAAGTATAAGAAAGTTACCCAACTTTCTGAGAAACTGTTTTATCGACAAAAGTTTGAAAAGACTATTCACCCCCCCCCCCTCTAGTCTTTTACTTTGCCGTTATCTGGACCAACAAGTGGTATAAGAGCTGGAGGTTCCCAAGCCTTCTGCACTGAACCTAGATCCTAGATAAGTGCTCACTAATTACTTAACCCCTGCATTTGATCTATTTGTTAAGTTTTATCCTGCAGGATGTCTTTAGGCGATGCTCCAGTTCTCAAGCCAGAGAACTATGGAAAAATGGAGGATCAATATGATGCTCCATCTGGAAGCCATCAGTGATTAAATGATCGAAGTTATAAAGAATGGCCCTATATTCATTCAGCAAGCAAAGATAGTCACTGATGTCTCTGATGGATGAGATGAAGATTCTGCCAGAAGAACCTCCACTTCAGAAACTTCTACAAGTGGGAGAGCTACTGGTGAGATATCTTTGGAAGAAAAACCCAGATATCTCTAGGCATCGAAAGATTTCAAGTGAAATAGACTGGATGGTCAAGCTCGAAAGATCATTATTCATTCTACTCCATATCACATACAGTGTAAACTGTGGTGTGCAAAAACAGTGAAAGAGGCCTGGCAACTAGTTGAACAAATTTGTGCCGGCTCTCAGAAAACCAAGGAAAACAAGTTCGAAGTTCTGAAATTAAAATTCCATAATTTTAAACAAGGGCCTTAAGAAACCCTTGATCAACTTGATTTTCGGTTTACAACGTTGATAAGTGAAATGGCTGCACTTGGTGAAAGTGAAAGATATTCTAACGCCGAAAAGGTGAAGACTATTGTAAGGAGCTTAAATCACAACTGGAAACATACTCAGTACTTTTATTTCAACCAAGGAATGCCAAATATCACTCCAACGGAATTATTCTCTCATCTAGCCACTGTCAACTATGAAACCTCTCAGAAAGGACAAATAGTTAATCAGCAAGCTCACAGTGTTGCTCTAGTAACACAAGGTACTTCTGAGAAGAAGATTACCAAAGAATCCACTGATGAAGAAGCTCTTGAAATAAAGCAAATGAGCAAATACGTTAGACAGGAGATTGAGAGAAGAAAAGCCAAAGTGAAGCTGAAAAAACATCTAGGCCCTAACTATCACCAGTACAAGAATATGCAATTGACCAACTCTCTGAATAAACCTGGTTAGAAAGCATCAAGTACTGAGGTTACAGAAATCGGAAACGATATCTGTTTCTATTGTCAGAAACCTGGTCACTTCAAGCGGGACTGTCCTGTTCTGAACATGCTCAAGATAGGTGCCAAAAAGGATAGGAGAAACTTCAAGAGAAACCAGAGAGCTATGCTTTCTGAAGAAAGAAAGAAGATCGAAATCAAAGGAAGAATGAAATGTATGGAGTTGCTGAGGAAATCTACCCAGATTACTCTAACTGTTAGGATTATCTGTTTAGATTTTGATCAGCAACCTAATGACTTATCTTAGCTCAGAAAGGTGGTTAGTACTCTTGGTTCACTTGACCACTGTAAAAGAGGAAACTCATTAAGTATGATAGTCTAGCAAATCTTGAATAGAATGTTAGGTCTCTGAATGTATTTTTTATTTCTCTGAAGAAGACCAAGAAGAAGGCATCCAGCAGGAGAAGTGCAACGGATTTGAAGATTTGAAGACTGCTCAAATTTGCTGAAGACAAAGGTTATCAGACACCTATGTCGAGATATCTCTAAGAAACAAGTGTTTTTCAATAAACAGTGTTGCAAAAGAAATCTGAGAACACAAGGTTTCTGAACGAGGAAAAGTGCACACAGATATCTACACTCAGATACCTTGGATAAAGATTATGTTTCCAGGAAACAATATATGTTTAACAAGCAGTATCTTGAGTTGTGATAGTCTCTAGAAAAGGACGTGCAAAGCTTCAGAAAGCATGCATAGTTCCATTGGCACTACAGGACAAAGTATAGTACAGTGCATTAAATGCGCGGACAGAAATGTTTGAACAAAAACGTTAGTCTCTGAAGAAGAAGACAAACGTGCAATAGTACTATACTCAGATATCAATAGTTTGAATTTGATTTAAGCCCAACGGATACTATTCAAACGGCACTCAAATTCATCTATAAATGTCAACACTTAGAATGCTTGAGAACACACACTGAACACAACATATTGAACTTGCACTGAATACTCACACAAGCTCTCTCAAGCATACTACTTACCTTCAAGCTTTCTGTTGCGACCAAAGCTCTTGATTCTAAGTAGCACAAAAGTTCTAAGTGCCTGATCCTTAACAAGCATTTTTATTTGTGAAGGAGTTGAATTAAGATTTCATATGTGAGATTCATTCTCTTGAACACTTATCATAGACTTGGGTCAGTAAAGAACAAGATACCATACATTGTAAAGTGTATTAAGTATACTTGATTCACAGAGCTATCTACATAAATGAATAAGTTATTCAAGAAGCTCACCTGACAAACAAACTTAAACTATACACCAAAAGGCGTGGAGTATAGGAAGTACTTAGTTTGGGAAACTAAGGAACAACTCCAGGAAAAAGGTTTCTGAGTATAGGAAGTACTTGGCTGAGAAAGCTGGCGAATAACTCAGAGGGAACACTTGGTTGGGAACCTAGTGTATTTAGGAATCGAGAGAAGATACTTGTAAGGTTACCTCAATTATCTGTCTTAGTAGATTCTATGTCTGAGAAAGGCCGAAGTGGATTAGTTGAAGGATTACGCCACCTTCAGATACCACTATAAAGACTTGTGTTATTTACTTTCTGCAACTTATTACTTGCTTTATTTACCTTGCTAAGTATTTACACATATCTTGCTGAGCATGTGCACTTATCACAAAAAGTCTTCCGCTCTCTGAAAATAAGTATCAGATATCTTCGCAAAAATCTAAGAAATTGTGTTTATCGACAAAAGTTTGAAAAATACTATTCACCCCCCCCCCCCCCCCGCCTCTAGTCTTCTACTTTGTCGTTATCTTGACCAACAAGTGGTATCAGAGCAGGAGGTTCCCAAGCCTTCTGTACTGAACCTAGATCCCAGATAAGTGCCCACTAACTACTTTTCACCTACACTTGATTTGTTTGTTTAGTGTGTTTGCTGCAGGATGTCTTTAAGTGACGCCCAAATTCTTAAGCCAGAGAATTATGAGAAATGGAAGAACAACATGATGCTCCACCTAGAAGCCATCAGTGACGAAATGATCGACGTGATAAAGAATGGCCCCATAGTCATTCAACAACTCAAGCAGGTCATGGAGGTTTCTAATGGTAGAGACAGAGAACAAAGTGATGGGTCTTCACAGACGGATGCGTCAACCAGTGGGAGACCTACCAGTCAAGTTATTTACAAGCCAAAGCCTAGAGAGCTCTGGACATCGGAAGATGCCAAGAGAAATCGACTGGATGGTCAGGCTCGCAATATCATCATACGTTCTACTCCAGAGCACATACAGTGTAAACTGTGGGGTGCAAAAACGGCGAAAGTGGCCGAGCAACTTATTGAAGAAATCTGTGCCGGCACTGAGAAAACGAAGGAAAATAAATTCAAAGTTTTGAAGCTCAAATTTTAAAACATTAAACAAGGTTCCATAGAGACTCTTGAAGAACTAGATTTCCGGTTTACAACACTCATGAGTGACATGGCTGCACTTGGTGAAAGTAATAGATATACCCAACCAGAAAAGATTAAGACTATTGTGAGAAGTCTAAATCATAACTAGGAGCATACAAAGTTTTTCTACTTTAACCAAGGAATGCCAGATATCACTCCAGTGGAACTTTTCTCTCACCTTGCCACTGTTGACTATGAGACAACTCAAACAGAACAAACAACTGAAAAGTTGCAGAATGTTGCTCTAGTTGCCCAAGGAACTTCTGAAAAGAAGGAAGGCAAGGAGGTGACTCAGGATTCTCTTGCTGTAAAGAAAATGGGAAAATATGTCAGTCGAGAGATTGAGAGAAGAAAAGCCAAAGAGAAGCTGAAAAAGCATCTAGGCTCAAACTATCATCAGTACAAAAATAAGCAACTGTCAAGCTCGCTGAACAAGCCGGCTCAAAAAGCATCTAGTACTGAGGAAGCAAAAATCGGAAACGATATCTGTTTCTATTGTCAGAAACCTGGTCATTTCAAGAAGGATTGCCCTGCCTTCAACAAACTAAAGACAGGTGACAAGAAAGGTAGAAGAAACTTCAAGAGAAGTCAGAGAGCTATGCTCACTGAAGAAAGGAAAAAGATACAAATCCAACTGGATGCTCTAGACATTGAGTCTAATTCTGAGGATGAAGACTCAGATGATTCCACACTGCCTTCTCCAGAGATGTGTGGTGTCTCTCATGAAGTGGTTGACTTTGGTCAAAAGAAGAAAGAAGTCTGTGGAGTGGCAGAAGAAATCTTCCCAGATATCTCCAACATTGAACCTTGTCTAATGGCTAATGAGGTAACACATACTTCTTGTTATACTTATGAAAGTGATGAGGAAGGATTCAAAGATTTGGAACATCTCAGAAGAGAACTTGATCTCTACGAAAGAGAATTTCTAATGGTCCGAGCTAGAGCCGAAACCCTTGAAGAAGAAAAGAATTCTCTTATAAAGGAAAATTCAAAATTACTTAAGATATCTGAGAAAAAGGATGCTGAAATTGCATTTCTCAAAGCTCAGATATCTGAGACAGAAAAGTCACATTAAGAAGCTTTGGCCAAACTTCAAAAGAAATGTGAAGGTCTTCTTTCTGAAAATGAGGAACTCAAAAAGAAGGAAGTATCTTTCCAATCTTATGTCAAAGCTAGTGACACTCTTACTGAAGTACAATCTTACTTAAGAGATCCTTCAGAAAAGGGAGGACTTGGGCTGGACACACAAGCAAATAGTTCTATCACTCTGAATAAGAGTGACCAAAGAATAACATTTGTTAGTGCTCAGCAAGATGGTTCCCAAACAACCTATAGCATTGGTCAGAAAGCTAAGGCTGTTGACAAAGGAAAGGCAGTTGCGACCAAACCTTTGTGGGAAAAACAAGTCCCAAGGAAAACAGTTGGAAATGTTTCTGAAAAGAAACATAGCACTGAAAAGTGTAATCACCCACAGTGCTATGTCTCTCAAAAAGGAAGAATTACAGGATCTGGAAAATTCTCCTATGTCACGTTTTCTGGAAAGAAAATAGACTACGCAGAGACTAGCAAAGCTGCTGAGATGAGAACTCAGATAGCACCAGGTGCTCGGAATGGTATTGGCTATAAAGCCATCGGGAAACAACTTGCTCGTGAGTATAAACAAGAGCAAGAACGATGGTTAAAGCTAGAATTGCTCACAGCAATTATCAGAAGTGGAAGATGAGTCAAGCCACTGAAAATCTGAATGCCAAGGCTAGAAGAAATCTGGCTAGGAAAGCTAAGTTTGCTGAGAAGTAGACTCAGAAACCTGACAGGTATCTGAAAGCACCAAATGGAGCACCAAGGAACACACCAAGGAAGAAAATAGTTCTTAATAACAATGATACTAATCATTTAACTAGAATTCCTCCTTATGTTCCTGTTAGACAAAAGAATGTTCCTAAGAAATTCATTCAAAAATGGATTTCTACTGGAAGATTCTTTAGTCCAGATGGTTCCATTATTGGTATGAGAACCTAATTTCCTGTTTGCTGTTTTGTGCAGAACACTCTAAAGACTAATCCAAAGTTACATTTTGATAGTGGATGTGGGAAGCACATGACAGGAGACAAAGCAAATCTGATTAACTACAGAAAATGCAATGATGGACCAATTATCAGGTTTGCTGGAGGAGATGAAAATCCAACCATAGGATTTGGCAATCTGAAGCTTGGAGCCCTTAGAATCTCTGAAGTACTACATGTAAAGGGATTGAAATATAATCTCCTAAGCATGAGTCAACTAGTAGACAAAGGGTACACTGTCAAGATAAAATCAAAACTATGCAAAGTGATTGACAATGAGTCAAAGGAGACAGTCTTTGTTGCTAGGCGAAAAGGAAATCTTTTTGTTGCTGATTGGGAATCCGCCACAACTGAAGAATGTCTCATGGTGAGTCAATCTGGCAACACTGAAGAAAATTGGCTATGGCATAAAAGAAAGAGTCACTTGAATTTCAAAACTCTAAACAAGTTATCCAAGAAAGAGTTGGTGGTTGGTTTACCCAAAATGGCATATAGAAAAGATGGTATATGCTCAGCTTGCCAAATGGAAAAACAATCCAAAACATCTTTCAAGTCTAAAACTAGACATTCCAGTGAAAGGCCACTGCAAATGTTACATATGGATCTTTTTGAGTCCTCTGTAACTAGTTATGCAGGAAAGAAGTATGGTCTGGTTGTTGTTGATGATTACTCAAGATTCACTTGGGTTGTTTTTCTCAAACACAAATCTGATGCAAGGGTTGAGATACCCAACTTGCTGAATAAAGCTCGAAATCATGAAAAATGACAAGGTATCTGTAATCAGAACAGACCATGGTACTGAGTTTGTGAACCAGTACATAAAAGAGTTTTGTACCTGCAATGGTATACAACATCAACTATCTTCCGTAACAACACCACAACAAAATGGTGTTGCAGAAAGGAAGAATAGGACCCTAAAAGAAGCGGCAAGAACAATGCTCGCTGACACTGAAATAAGTGAAATCTATTGGGTTGAAGCTGTTAACACAGCCTGCTATACTCAAAATAGATGTTTGATTACAAGCACCATGACAAGACTCCGTATGAGCTTTTGATTGGTAGACCCCCTAGTATGAAACATCTAAAGGTGTTTGGTTGCAGATGTTTTGTTCTTAACAATGGAAAAGAATACTTGAGAACATTTCAACCAAAAGCAGATGAAGGAGTATTTCTTGGTTATTCTCTGAATAGCAAAGCCTATAAAATCTACAATAAAAGAACGCAAAAGATTGAAGAATCTATTCATGTAGTCTTCTACGAAGGAAACAATAAAGTACCCTTGAATGAAGAACTCTCAGATAGGTTCAAAGAACTGATGATTAAAGATTCTGAAGAAGAATCCTCAAAAGGAAACAATTCTATCATTCACTTAGAGAATGAATCTGACGATGAAAAGCAACCATTGCATAGTAACAACCAGATGACTCTAAGACATGATGAAAAATTTTCTATGAGAATTCCATAAATGGAACAGGTTACTGAGAACCTTCATCATGAAGAAGTTTCTGAGAATGAGATTGCTGAAAATAGAATTCCAGATATCTCTAACACTGAAAAAGTGTCAAATATCCATGGCATTTCCCATGTGTCAGATATCTCAGATACTGCACAAGTATCCCATCAAAATCATATTGATTCACATTCAGATCAAAATGATATTAATCCTACTAGTTCAAAACCCATTATGAAATGGATAAGAAATTATCCTTCCAAGGATGTGATCGGTCCTTTAGATCAAGGTGTTAGAACTAGGAGAGCAATTGCTGGAAATGCAGATTCGCTCTATGGATGTTTTATCTCAAATATTGAACCTAAAACTATAGAAGAAGCATTGAAGGATCAAGATTGGATCTCTGCAATGCGAGAAGAGCTAGATCAATTTGAGAGAAATAAAGTCTGGAAACTGGTTCCATTTATTGAAGGAATATCTGTAATTGGAACCAAGTGGGTTTTCAGAAATAAAATGAATGAGTCTGGTGAAATAACCAGAAACAAAGCAAGGTTGGTTGCCAAGGGATTCACCCAGACTGAAGGACTAGATTTTGATGAATCTTATGCACCAGTTGCAAGATTGGATGCAATAAGACTCTTTCTAGCCTTTGCAGCTCATAATAATTTTACAGTTTATCAAATGGATGTCAACAGTGCATTCCTAAATGGTGAACTTGCTGAGGAAGTCTATGTTGAGCAACCACCAGGCTTTGAAGTTTCCTCAGAAAGTAGGATGGTCTATAAGCTTCAGAAAGCTCTGTATGGGCTGAAACAAGCTCCAAGAGCATGTATGATACATTGGCCAGATACCTACTAGAAAGTGGTTTCAATAAAGGAGATGTTGATAAAATACTCTTTACATTGAACTATGATGGGAAACTACTTTTAGTTCGAGTATATGTTGATGACATTATATTTGGATGTAAACACAAGCAACTTTGTGAAGACTTTGCTGAGCTCATGAAAAGTAAATTTGAGATGAGCATGATGGGAGAATTAAACTACTTCCTAGGATTGCAAGTCAAGCAACTTAATGACGGAATATTCATTAGTCAAACAAAGTATGCAAAAGACATGTTGAACAAGTTTAATCTAAAGCCTTCTGAAAAGAATGCTAAGATACCTAAGAGCATCGGAACCAAAATGACCTATACTGAATCTGACAAGAGTGTTGAAGAACACAAGTATAGGAAATTGATTGGGTCTCTACTGTACCTCACTGCAAGTAGACCTGATATTCAATATGCAGTTGGAGTGTGTGCCAGATTTCAGACAAATCCAATGCAATCACACTACAACATTGCTATGAAAATATTAAGGTATGTAAAGGGTACTGTAGAAGTTGGATTGTGGTATCCAAAAAGGATGGATTGAGTTTAGTTGGCTATTCAGATCTCGACTATCTTTGGATCATTACTTGATAGAAAAAGCACCTCAGGAACTTGTCAATTTCTTGGTGCCAGATTAATATCATGGTTCAGCAAGAAACAAAACTCAATTGCCACATCTACCACAGAGGCTGAATATATTGCTGCTGGGTGTTGTGCTTCAAAAATATTATGGATACAACAACAACTCAGAGTCTATGGACTCAATGAAGAGAAAACTCCTATTTTCTGTGATAACACAAGTGCTATTGCCATAACTCAGAATCCTAAGTTCCATGCAAGAACAAAGCACATTGATGTTAGACACCACTTCATTAGAGACCATGTTGAAAAAGGCAATATAGAGATACTCAAGATTGGCACTAAAGACCAACTTGCAGATATCTTCACTAAGCCACTACAAGAAAGTAGATTCTTAGCCTTAAGACATAGTCTTGGACTAATGGAGCTACCAAAGAACTGAAAAAGTTCAGATATCTGAAGAAGATATCAAAGGAGGGAAAAAGAGGAATCTGGAACGGGTATCCAGAAAACAAGGTATCTGGAACGGGTATCTAGAAAAAGAGGAATCTGGAACGGATATCCAGAAACCAAAGGCTAAAGGGTAAAATGGCTATTTGAAGATTTCTGAGACAGGCACTCAGATATCTACATCACTCAGTGAGGGGGAACACAAAAGAGAATAGTACAACTGTCTGCAGTCAACTACTCTTTTGAAATTTATATTATTTCTATATTTGTGTAAAACTTGGACAAATACTAAGTGTGAGATAGACTCGGATGCAAACAGTGTTCTTAGTCACACAGAAATGTGATTCAGATAGCAAATCGCCAAAATTCATTAATTGGGCACAATTACAATTGTTGATTGTGATCATTGCTGAAGAAGCAATATTGACCCTTGATGAAATGGGCATTTGATCTTAACGGACGAGATCATTTCTCTGTAAAATAGTGGACTGTAAAAACTCTGACGTGGCCCACTAAGCATTTAATATCAAACAATCTTTTACCCACGCCTTACTGCAAAAACACAGATACGTACATACAAAATCAATTTGTATATATATGTCTGTTGAGATTACATTGCTATATATATAGGATTTTGGCAAAAGAATTCACTTTCGCCTAATCCAACATTCAGACTTGCGCAAGAATAGCAAAAACATTTCTTCAACTTCTTTGCAAATCTCTGTTCCTCAATTAGTTTTTCTGCAAAGAATCACTAATCTCTCACCCTAATCTCTTTCAGACTTTCGAAAACTTACACTATATAAAGAGATGGCTCCAAAACGTGCTTCTACCCAGAAATCCCAATCTACTACCACTGGTACTGCTGAAAAGCAAGCACCAGAGTTAGTAGTTGTAAACAATCGGTTGGTAGGAGACTTTAATCCTGATCATTGGACTTCAAATCACAGGATGATTTGGGGTGGTGCCATGATTGAGGAATACCTCACGGCTGCAATTGAAAACCAAGCCGATAGGAAGCTAATTCTTGACATGCTTGAAAAGGCACAAATCAAGGGTTTCCTGTCTGCTACTCCCAGTAGAGTTTCTTCACTGGATGTGTTAGAATTCTACAACAACTCCAGGATTATTTCCTGTGTTTCTGAAGGCACTGAAACAGTGTCTATCAAATCAAAGGTCCAAGGAAAGGAAATTCTTTTGGACTTAACAACTTTCTGTAAGTTGTTTGAACTTCAAAATCTTGGAAAGGATTTTGAAATAAACACCAAGGATGATGATCTCCTTGAAGGTGTGAAGCAACTGTACAGTGGTGTGTGTGACCTTGACAAACCAGACACACCCACTGATTTCAAACTTGCTGACATCAGAACCAGACATCTGTTGGTTCACTGGGATGTGTTGGCATGCATTCTTCAAAGATGCTTTGATGGTTCACAAGGAGGTGCCGACCAGATAAGCCAAGAATGCTGGATGATGATGTTCTTGTTGCAACAGCAAGTCAAAAGGCTGGAAAACCCTTTCAACTGGGGAAAGTACGCCTTTATGAAGTTTGTGAAGAAGATTCAAGGCTTTACGCCCAAAATCATTAAGGGACTTGTTTAGCTATGGACTAAAGATATGCTACTTGCTGGAGAAGCTTGGCATTGAGCTCAGAGAGAAGGCTGACATAGCCAACAGTAACCTACTCTACAAATATGAGTATACGAACATGATGAAAAAGGTTACTGGATCTCAGAAAGGTTCCAAGAAGCGAAAAACTGAAGAGATATCTGAGGGAAAAGTTGCGACCAAAAACCCTAGAACTTCACGAAAGAAGTCTGCTGGCAAATCAGAAGACACATCCATTGTGGTTGTCGACTCTCAGATATCTGCCGCCACTGCAGATGAACTCATCAATGTTGCAAAAGATACAACTGCTGATGAACTCATCAATGCTGCTAAGGAGAGCCTTGCAGATGAACTCATCAATGCTGCAAAAGATACAACTGCTGATGAACTCATCAATGCTGCTAAGGAGAGCCTTGCTGATGAACTCATCAATGCTGCTAATGAGAGTAGTGGTAGGTACCAAGCCCTATCTGTAGAAACCGCAGGAATTATGGACCAATCAGTTCCTAATGCTGATGAGAGCTCTGACGATGAAGATGATGAATTAGTCATCTCTCAAGTCCTATAGAAATCAAAAAGGGCTAAGGTTACTGAAAAAGTAACTAGTGTAGAGGTATCTGAAGAAGAACCTACACCACAGGTTGCTGAACAAGCACCTGTTTCAAAGGTTTCAAAAGAAGCAACTGTGTCCAAGGTCACTGGATAAATTACACCATCAGAGCAAGAAAGACTGAAGCATATTGAAGATGCTCTGATGAGTGATAGCTTAGTGTTGGAGGATACTGCCATTGCCTCAACACGTAAAAGTCTGTCTCAAGCAGATCTGGATAGGCCCGAAATAGCATCACCTTCTTCATCCAGATTTGAACCACCACACCAACCACAACAGCCAGATGTGGATACTGCTGAAATGATACTTGAGTTACATATACCAGCATCTTTCCTTGCTGAAGAAAATCCTGCAAAAGAGCAGGTTCCCCAACTCAATGAGAGAGATCAAACTGAGGCATCTACTCAGAATGATCAACAGTAAGAATCGAGTTGCATACTCAGGAAAGGTCTGAAGTACCTGAAACTTCAAACAAAGAAGCTGAAATGGAACAACAAGACCAACGCATGGAAGAGTCACAAGTTCCAGAGACCAATCAGCTTGACAATGCTCAGGTAGCTGAATGGTTTAACTCTCTACTTGTGATATTTTTGTGTTTGTTAAATCTTATTATTTAATGAAATTTCTTTGTTACAGGCTGAATTAGAAACACAACAACAAGAGGAAGCTGCAAAGCTTACCTCAGAATCTGAGAAGGAGGCTTCCATAGCCTCACCACTTAAGATAGTTCCTTAAGATATAACATCTGAGATATGTGCAAATCTCTGATCATTTTTCTCATACTAACAGGTTCTACTTAACAGGTTCAAAAAGAAGTAGAAGTTGCTGGGGAGTTGCCCGCTCAATCCCCACAACCAATGGAAATTGATGAGGCATCAAAGCCTTCATCACAAGAAAACCTTCCAGAGACTGCACAAGTCTCTGAGAGACAAGTATCTGAGCTGAGCCTCCAACAGTGGAGGTAATTGACCTCTCAGATATCTGATTTGTCAATAAAATTTTTCTTGATAAAATTTCCTAAGTGTTATGTTTCTAATCTCAGGTTCAAGCAGAAAGAAAGATAACTGAGGATCAGAATTCACAGTCTCCTCCTCATATCCAGATATCTAAGGCACCTAGAACCTCAGTAGTCAAGTCATCTGAGCCTGTCACATAGGTAACTCAGATACCTTTCTACTCTAAAGCCCAGATATCTACTATAGTTTTGAAATTAATTCAGAACACTTTCTTTCAGGCTCAAACAAATGCCACTAAGGTCCCAGTTGATAAGAAAGAGGACCTGCTTCCTTTCTTCAAGGAACACACTTTGCCAAAGCATCTGAAATGCTTCAAGAAATGGCAAAAGCTCCGATGCTCCGATCTATCTGAGATCTTAAAGGTGACCGATCACCACACCAGGAGAGCATGAGCCCTTGACTTGGAAAACTACGTCCATGCAATATTCCCCACTGAACAATATTCTTTCGGAACATTGATGGATAAGGATTTTGTCAAGGAAGTGGCCAGAAAGCTGATCCAAGCTTTCACCCAAGGAGATGGTCTGACCAGAATGCAGATGGCATTCAAGCCTACTTTGCCCCAGACTCTACAGTACATACCCTCTGAACAAGAGGAAGTTAATGGGCAAACAGTCACTATTCCAGAAGTGATCAACCTGGTCACTGAAGATGAAGAAGAGAAGGAGACTGATGAGAATAATTATGAAGATCCTCCTTCTGACCATCACAAGGATGAGGATAAGAAAGATGATGATGTTGCCCTTGCACCAGGGACAGGAGGGGTTCCACAATGAAACAATGCCTCAGCTGCTGAAAAGCACACTGAGTGGACATCACAACAATGCAATCCCCTCCACCATCTCCTCAGAAATCTACCCATCCATCTCCTCAACAAAAAGACACTACTGAAAAAGTAGTTGAGCACTATGAGGAAAACACTCAGAAAATAGTGGATACACAAGCCAGAGTTGCTTAACTCAAACAACTGTTAGAGGAAGAACAACAGCTACATCTTCAACTGGAAGAAAAGATAGCTGAATCCAGAGTCAAGCTAGATAAACTTGAAGAACAAACACACAAAGAAACGCAAGCTTACTCTGAGATTAAAAAGCTCCGGGACGCTGTTAATTATATTGCCAAGGAGCTAGATGTTGAACAAGTATCTGAAGAAAAGCATGATGCTCAGGCTGCATCTTCACCAAAGAAACCATCCTCCAAAGGCAAGAAACCCATATCTGAGATGGTTGCCGCCTTCAGAAACCTTGATGAAGAAGTTCTAGAGGATGCAGATCACTGGGCTGATGACTCAGATGATGAAGAAGACAAGACATTGGCAGAACACCGCAATGAACACTTAGTGGTTTCTTATCTGAAAAGGAAGCTAATTGCTCCTGAAGTATTCAACAAACTGCCAAATGTCCACTCCCAAGAATACATGAATAGATACCAAGTTTTGGCACATCTTAAAAAGGAGTTGTCTTCACAGAACAAAGATGTAATTGCCTCCGTCCCCTCAGATATGAAGAAATTCACTGAGCTCATCACTCAGAGAACAACCAGTATGGTCCTTGCTCAGAAGGATCTGAGAATGGTAAGGTACGATGATGTATCATTAGCTGAAAAAGCTTTTCATGAGGCAAGTTACACTGCTGGAAAAGCAGATGCCATACTAGGCCCATTGGCAGAGCTCACTAATAAGGAAAATGGACTTATCAAACAAAATCAGGAGCTCAAGGCTGAACTTCAGAAGTTGGTTACTTCCTACAATTACTTGCAAGGGAATTTTGAGTCTCTCTTAGAATCCTTTGTGGTACTTAGTCAATCAACAATGACTAAGGGGGAAGGATTTTGACCTCAAGGTCAGGGGGAAGGAAAGAAGAAATCTAGAGTTGGTGCTGCTCAGAAAGGAAGAGGAAACAAGAGAACTTCTCAGCCACCACTCAGAATAAATGAGCCCTCATCAAGTCAAGCTGCTTTGCAAATAGTAGCTACTTCCCAGCATTCAACTGAAGAAACAACAATGGTAACAAAGGCCATGGCACAAAGACCTCCAAGGAGAACCAAGGCTCCAAGGAGAAGACAAGTTAAAGGGATTGAAGAGTCTTCTAAAGAAGAAGAAGAAGAAGAAGGCCAAATCAAATCCCAGGGCAATGAAGAAGGCTGGAAAATTTTCACAAGAATTGATCTTGATGATGATGATGAAGATGAGGATGAAGATGAAGCTCCTCTTCACAGAAAAAGAAGAAAGGTTGATAGCCTATATGAGCCCTTAGCTGCAAAGCCTTTGGCAGCTATAACACCCTCTGGAAATACCAAGTCAATCCAGAGTGGTTCTTCAAGCAATCCCCAAATGGAGAATTCAAGGCAAAGGAGGAATAGACTAAGAGCTGAAAGAAGAAAAAGTCAACTTCCACTCAGGACAGAAGAAGCCAGAATTGAGTATGTGAAGACTGACAACAAATCCTCTGTCTACAGGTGCATTAATCAGAAGAATGGCTACTGGATGCTGGAACTTAAGCATCTACTAATAAATTCCAAATTTCCAGAACCAATCCATAAACAACTCATGGCATGGAGAAAAGACAAGCCAATCTTGATTAACACTGTTAGAACTGTAGGACCGGGATTGGTACTTCTGGACAGTTTCAAACGATGTTGACTATTGATGTTGAGTCAACACCGTTTCTCAACAGTGAACAATGTTCAACTAAACTACGACAATAGTAAACTGTGATCGACAGAACTCTATAAAGTGCAGCGGAATAAAACTGAACACGAGATTTCTCAAGTCAGTATATAAAGATACCGACGGTGCCGTCGCAAAATTTCTACTAGATTTGAAAAGTAGAATTACAAAAAGAAGTTTAATTCAATCACAAATGATTGATTAAACTTACAGCAAACTAGACCTAGAACAGATAAGAAAAACCTATTCTAGTTCAATGATACTAGAGTAATTCTCAATCTTTAGAGAACACTCACAAGAAAACACCGAGGTAAAGGTCTAGTAAAGCAAGACGCCTAAAACATATAATCTTTGTTCTTCAAAGGCAAGCGGCAGTCTTTCAAAGCCTTCTTCTTCCGATATATATAGTCTGCGGAACATCACCTTGGAAGAAGCCGGCTGGCCCAAGTCTAAACAAACTTGGATTCTATAGAAAGGAAACTGCCTTTGATGTATTCAATAGTATAAGTCTTTTAAATCTCACTTTTCCTTATAGCATCAAATTCTTCCTTGAACAATATGGCAGCTTCCTTCTTGCATTATGCTTCTTATTTTCCTTTTTGCTACAGTGCCCATACTTCTTCACATTGGTTTCTGGATAAGGAAATCTTCTGTATATAATATATCTTGAGAATCTTTATTTCCTCTTTCTCTCAATGTGCACATGTATTAACAAACTCTTTCCTTCTTTATTTAGATTGCATTCCTTGTGTCCAAAGCAAATCAAACTCTTCCCTAAATTATGTTTCCCACGCCCAGATCTTCCAAACTACGTTTGGATTCTTTCCAGCTCTTCTAGGTTGCATTGGGTTTCTTCCTTGAGGCCCAAGCTAACCAATCTTGATCCATTAAGCAATGTGGAAGCCCAACTTGTTATTTAATACAAAATATCCATAGAAAAACAACTACAATTGTCGAACCGGTTAATAAACGAAGAAAGGCCGAATTAACAAAACAAGTGCAATATAAATTGTACTTTCAATCTCCCCCTTAATTCTTGCCTTTCTTCACAAAAACCTGAAAACAGTTAGTAGGAAAATACAAGACAATATCAAGCAACTCCCCCTTGCTCCAAGAACTCCCCCTTAATACAAAACAACCAAGAGTATAAACATTCTCCCCCTTTTTTGTGAGGAAGGAAAGAAAACAAAGTTCTTTAAAAAAAACTTCACCATCTTGGTAATCTGTTAAGGACCTGCAGACAAAGTACCAATGCAGATAAACGATGTTGACTCAACATTGTAGTCAACACTGGCATAGGAAGTAGCAAAAGCAGGAATAGAGGTCGGATCAGCTGGAGGGCAGTAATCAGGACTAGAGGTTGGATCAGCTGGAGGGCAGTGTTAGGGCAAGAGTGGATGGTCATGAACACAACTTTCAAAATAAGTCATAATGGGTGTTGTTGGGTTTGCTTCAAGGTAGATTCCTGTAGATATATATCAAAGCAACGAAAGACTGTGCACAACTGTTAATTAAGGATTAAAGTTGCGAGTAAAACAGTTATCCATCAAGTCAAGGAAATCAGATACACAGATAAACCCCAGGGAGGTTGATCACAAATCTTGATTTTCAAGAAAATGACTTGACATGCAAGAACAAGAATGCAGAAAACCCAAAAACCCCAAGAAAACACCTTAGACCTACTCCCCCTCAAACCCAAAAACACAAGAATTAGAGCACAAAACAAAGAGCACAACAAAAGAGCAAATAGTACTTCAAGCACAGTCAATGTTGACTCAACATTGATGACAACATCGGGAAATCAGACCACTCTTAATGTAAGTCAGCCAGGAAACCAAGTCTCAAAATGTGCAGATTCGATTAACACCACTGATGCTGCAGGCAAAACAGAAAGATAAAGGAATACCAAAGAAACACACCCAACATTGCCTCAAACAGTAAATTGAACAATTAGCATAGGTTTGAGTGGGGGTGACCGTGAACCATGTCAAATAATTGGAACACGTATGAATCCGCTCCAAAGCCGAAGCCTATGCGGAGTTAGGCAAACATACGTCTCATGGCATAAAATCACTCATTTGACCACATTGAGTAATTTGGAACTCAGATAGTGAACCAGCAGCATTACGAGAATCGGCACTTTTGTGCGTGTCGGTTTCCAGTACAGGCCATCAACCCTCACGACATATAACACATTGGCCACGTCGATATCGGGATAGTATTTGAAACCTGCCCAACACGATCCTCGACGGAAACACTTCGAGCCCTTTTTATCATAAATCATTAGATTTATTAAGCATAAAGGACAGGAGGCAACATCAAGTGCGAGTCAAGGTACGAGTAAGAATAGACAAAAAGCAGCAAAAGTGGATTTTACATAAAGCAAACACACAGGAGACTCGATACCTTTCAACCTTGGTTTCAAATAGCCTTTCAAACCCTAAGCATCACCACTGTCAGCTACAAACCGAGAACAACCATTGACCAGTACAGAAGCACAAGCATAGAAACACATAGAAGAACTAAAAAGTAAAAACAGAAAACAACATCACTTATTCTATTTTTCCAATGTTGACCGTGACGTTGAGTCAACATTCGTACTCAACATTGACAATCACAGAGAGCACAGACCAAGAGATCTTCGAAGACTGAAGAGTCTCTCACTATCTAACGGCTTGGTAAAAATATCTGCAAGTTGATTGGTTGTATCTATGTGTTCTATGTCAATTACTTGCTTATTGACCAAGTCCCTAAGAAAATGATGCCTAATATCTATGTGCTTAGTGCGAGAGTGTTGAACATGGTTCTTAGAGATATGTATGGCACTAAGGTTATCAGAGAACATCAAAAGGGTAGCACTTTGTAGACCATAGTCATGCAGCATATTTTTCAACCAGACCAGTTGAGACACACAACTGCCAGCTGCTACATATTCAAATTCAGCAGTTGACAGTGACACACAGTTCTGTTTCTTGCTATACCAAGATAAAAGCAACCTCCACTAGTGGATTTTCTATCATCTAGATCACCAGCCCAATCAGAATCACTAAATCCCACCAGATTAGTGTTTGTATCACATGCAAACCATAATTCAAAATTAACAGTTCCTGATATATATCCAAGGATTCTTTTAACGACAGTTAAATGGAGGCTTTTAGGGTTGGACTGATACCTGGTGCGCACACACACAGAGCATGATATCAGGTCTACTGGTAGACAGATACAAAAGGCATTCAATCATTGATCTGTACAATGTTGGGTCAACATCCGCGCCAACATCGATTCTGCTCAACTTCAGAGAGGTACCCATAAGTGTACTGCGTAATTTAGAGTTCTCCTGGACATGAAAGAAGCTGAGTTCACCAATCATATTCATCTCAAAGGTACCTATCATAGTTTGCACAAACTGATGTACTATGGAAAGATTAGTCAAGTTAAGCACAATATAATCTTCTTTTGCACGATTGCAATTGTGGGGATCAGCCACCACGTAGCAGTTGTCAGGAGACCTGGTACTTATCATGTCAAAACATTTATCCTTGCAAGTATGTACTTTACAAGTGTGTTTGTTAAATTTGACCTTCAAATCATCATCACACACATGACAGACACTAATAAGGTTAGCAGTTAAACCTTCAACCAACAGTACATTTTTAAAGGTTGGAAAACCATCAAGAGTTAACACCCCCTTCCCAAGTACTTTACTCTTGTATCCTCCTCCATAAGTTACCATTCCAGTCTTTTGAGAGACAAAGTTAGAAAGATAACTCAAGGTTCATGTCATATGTCTTGAACATCTGCTATCAAAGTACCATCTACCTGCATTGTTAGGACAGGTAGCCACAGAGAAAGCAATATTACAGACAATCTTTTCCCTAGGAGCCCAAACTCTCTTATACTTTTCTCTAGAGCTTTTCCCAGTTCCAGAGGCTTTTTCTTTCTGACTAGAGACAGCATGGTAAGCTTTAGACACAGAGTTTCTGGAACTAGACACTGTTGATGTCGATGTTGACTCAACATCGGACTCATCATTGGATTTTTCATTCTGCTTAACAGGAGCCACCAAAGGAACAGATTTTGGAATAGACACTTTAGATTTCTCTGCTTTTGAAACTGACACATTCGAAGCTGAGTCAACCACATGTTTTTCTATCTTCCCCTTTTTCAGATCTCTTAGATAAGTAAAGCAATGGGGTTTTATGTGACCAGTCTTAAGGCAATATTGACACACATAAGTCTTTTTGTTTCCTTCCACAACCTCACCATTTTCTTTGACAAAAACAGGAGCATCGAAATGTTCAGAAAGAGGTTTGACTTTTTGCATAGCATCAATCCAGTAGTCATCTTTTAAAGCTTCTTTTGCATTCTTAGGTTTAGTAAGAGAGACAAAACAAGAAGAACTCACCGATTGACACATAGTAGTGTGGCTTGCCATTTCCTTATAGTTCTTTCTGGTATTTCCCCTAAGGGTCATTCTTCCCCTTGGATCACCAATGGCTTGCGAACTTGGATGATCTTTGTGAATCCTCGGGGGTGGATCACGCCTGATGGAATCTAGAGGCACGGTCGGTTCCAGACCAGGTTCATCTTCACTTTCAGAGACAGATTCATCTGATGAGCTCTCCCCCTGCAATGTTGGGCGCGATGTTGACTCAACATTTTGATCAACATTGACTCCATCTTCTCCGTGATAGAATCGGGGAATCGTATAGAACTGCATCGATTTAGTACATTTTGGTGCGATAATCTTTTTTTCCCGAACAAGACTGTCTCAACTTCTGTTTTCAAAGGGCACTGAGTCATCAAAAGTAATGTTAACAGATTCTTGAACAGTTTGTGTCCTTAGATTATACACCCTATATGCATGGCTATTAAGAGAGTAACCAACAAAAATGCCTTTATCACTTTTTGCATCAAACTTGCCTAAATGTTCTCTATCATTGATAATATAGCAAGCACAACCAAACACATGAAAGCACTTAAGATTAGGCTTCTTGCCATTTAGAATCTCATAGGGAGTGGTTGAAGTTCCTGGTCTAAGGTAGACTCTATTTATTATGTGACAAGCAGTATTTACAGATTCAGCCCACAATCTTTTTGAAAGGTTCATGGAACTCAACATAACCCTAGCCATTTCATATAAGGTCCGATTCTTTCTCTCAGCCACTCCATTTTGTTGTGGAGTTTTAGGTGCAGAAAACTCATGAAAGATTCCTTTCTTTTCGAAAAAATCAGCAAAGGTTTGATTCTCAAATTCCCTACCATGATCCGACCTAATGCGTTGGACAATAGTAGCATATTGATTACTAAACCTAGCATGCAGTTTCTTGAAGGAATCAAAAGTTTCAGATTTTTCTTTTAAAAAACTTACCCAAGTAAATCGAGAAAAATCATCAACTATGACACAGATGTACTTCTTACCACCTAGACTATCTACCTTAATTGGTCCCATTAAGTCCATATGTAAGAGTTCAAGCGATTGATGTACCTGTTTTCTGCCCTTCGGTTTGTAGGGATGTATGCACAACTCTAGTTTGTTTACCTTTTAGGCAGTCACCGCACACTTGCTTTCCGGCATTGCTCAGCTTCGGCAGTCCTCTAACCGCATCCAGTTTGATTAGCCTTTCAATGTTCCTATAGCTTACATGGCCAAGTTTCTTGTGCCAAGTCACAGCTTTATCATCTCTTGCCAGAATTTATTCGTCAGTGAGTTCTTCTAGAGAATGATCTGCAGACAAATCAACTGAACCATGCAAACAGTAGACATCAGTAGACATTGAGTTTTCAGAGTCAGAAACTTTTTCCCTGAATATTTCTTCGCACGTCTGTGAGTCATCATAATCAAAGAAGAGGATCTGAGACGATGTTGATTTTTCATTGTTGACTAAACATCGATTTCCAACATCGTCCAGAAACAGAGGACAGAGCTGCAACACGACCTTCTGAAGCATCAGAATCCTGTTCATCACCTGAAACATCACTGAGACAAGCAAACAAAGTCTTTTTCTTCTTACGAAGAGAGTTAGCACATTCATTCTGATAATGTCCCCATCCTTGACATTCAAAACAACTAACTTTGCTAAGTTGAGCAAGACTTAAACTAGGGGAATCTACGGTCTTTTTAAACTTGTTTGTGCCTTTTGAATTGCTTGAAGAGCCTTTGTTAGAATTCTTTCTAAAGCTGGTTTTGTTGAACTTTCTACACAACCTATCAAGAGCTTTATCGAAATCTTCTTCAGTCATCTCATCAGATTCATCACGACTGCTATCAGACTCAGAGATTTTAGATTTTGAGTGAAGAGACATACTATGGCTTTTTGTACCTTTGCGCTCATTCTGTTGGAGCTCAAAATTTTTCAAATTGTTCATCAGGGTATGAAAATCCATAGTAGCCAGGTTTTGAGTATCTTCCAAAACAGTTCGTTTTATGTCAAATTTTGAGGAAAGAGTACGAACAGCTTTGAAAATCAGTTGCTTATTAGACATAGCATCACCTAGCAGTTGAATATCATTTGAAATAGTGAGCAGTTTATCAAAATAAGAATCAATGGTTTCTTCTTCTGCAATTCTCAAGTTTTCAAATTTTGACCAAAGCAGTTGAAGTTTAGTTTGCTTAATACTGTTATCACCTTCACAATGATTTTGCAACAAATCCCAAGCTTGTTTAGCAGTAGTGCAATTCTGAATGAGCTTAAACATATGTGGATCAATATGCGAAAAAATTGTATTCAAAGCTTTTTCATTGTAAGAGCTAGCAAGAAAATCATCACCTGACCATTGAGCTTCTGGTTTAGGAACGACATCTCCATCAGCGTCTGGTCCTATGGTAGGCCACACATAGCCTTCAAGAACAGATTTCCATGCACGTCCTTCAATGGATTTGATATACGTTCTGATCCGTATTTTTCAATAGTGGTAGTTCGACCCATCTAGCACAGGTGGCCTGTTGACACTTGAATTGACAACGTCCATTGTAGTAGTACCAAATCTAGACACCAATTAATTAGGTGGCTGGCTCTGATGACACTTGTTAGAACTGTAGGACCGGGATTGGTACTTCTGGACAGTTTCAAAATGTTGACTATTGATGTTGAGTCAACATCGTGCTAAATTTCTCAAACTACGACAATAGTAAACTGTGATCGACAGAACTCTATAAAGTGCAGCGGAATAAAACTGAACACGAGATTTCTCAAGTCAATATATAAAGATACTGACGGTGCCGTAGAAAAATTTCTACTAGATTTGAAAAGTAGAATTACAAAAAGAAGTTTAATTCAATCACAAACGATTGATTAAACTTACAGAAAACTAGACCTAGAACAGATAAGAAAAACCTATTCTAGTTCAATGATACTAGAGTAATTCTCAATCTTTAGAGAACACTCACAAGAAAACACCGAGGTAAAGGTCTAGTAAAGCAAGACGCCAAAAACATATAATCTTTGTTCTTCAAAGGCAATCGGCAGTCTTTCAAAGCCTTCTTCTTCCGATATATATAGTCTGCGGAACATCACCCTGGAAGAAGCCAGCTGGCCCAAGTCTAAACAAACTTGGATTCTATAGAAAGGAAACTGCCTTTGATGTATTCAATAGTATAAGGAGTCTTCTAGATATCAATCTCTTTTAAATCTCACTTTCCTTATAGCATCAAATTCTTCCTTGAACAATATGGCAGCTTCCTTCTTGCATTATGCTTCTTATTTTCCTTTTTGCTACAGTGCCCATACTTCTTCACATTGGTTTCTGGATAAGGAAATCTTCAGTATATAATATATCTTGAGAATCTTTATTTCCTCTTTCTCTCAATGTGCACATGTATTAACAAACTCTTTCCTTCTTTATTTAGATTGCATTCCTTGTGTCCAAAGCAAATCAAACTCTTCCCAAAATTATGTTTCGAGCGCCCAGATCTTCCAAACTACGTTTGGATTCTTTCCAGCTCTTCTAGGTTGCATTGGGTTTCTTCCTTGAGGCCCAAGCTAACCAATCTTGATCCATTAAGCAATGTTGAAGCCCAACTTGTTATTTACTACAAAATATCCATAGAAAAACAACTACAATTGTCGAACCGGTTAATAAGAGAAGAAAGGCCGAATTAACAAAACAAGTGCAATATAAATTGCACTTTCAAACACCAACCACATCAAAGCCTGGTTGGATTTTGAAGTTATCAAGAGAATAGAAGCCATGAAGAAGGACCTATCTGATGAATATCCTCATGGAAAACCAGATGATGGACACAGAATTCCAAACATAACTGGAACAGGCACAAGGCCAAGACTTGCCGTGGAACCCTTTGAGTCATTCTACATGACTGAAGAACAATACAAGGGTGACATCAAATATCTGAGGATTATATATGAATGCTTCAAGCTATCAGATATCAGAATCGAGCATGCCTGGAAGTGGAGAAAGTATCTGTGGGTCAAACACTTTGCCAAGAAGAATCCTACCAAAACCTACAAGGAAGTCTGTGGATTTGCTAGACACACAGAGATGATTGTCAGAACTCTTCTCTTTGACTACTCTGATGATATCAAAAGGTTTGGTGATAGGAAATTTGCAGATTGATCCATGGAACTACTTTGAAGACTTGAAGTTTTGAAGACTTGAAGACCAGTTTATTTGGATGTTAACTTGGAGCTTGGTTACTCCTGTTGTCCTAATTTACTATGTATTTTTTTTCTTGCTGACTGCTCTAAATGTTGTTTTATCTTGTAAAAGTTATCTGTGAACTCTCTTTGTAACATATCTGATGAACCTACTCTCAGATATCAATCTATAAAATATAACTTGTCAGCAAAGATCACACCTTGTGATTTGGTTGATGTTTACTTTCTGCACTTAATTATATGAATTGAAAGATCATAAGAAATGATTAAGTGGTGGATTGTTACCTCATCCAGATTTGTAATAGGTCAGATAGTCATCGTTGACTGATCAAAAAGGGGGAAATTTGTTAGGAATATCTGTTTAGATTTTGATCAGCAACCTAATGACTTATCTTAGCTCAGAAAGGTGGTTAGTACTCTTGGATTAGTACTCTTGGTTCACTTGAACACTGTCAAAGAGGAAACTCACTAAGTATCATAGTCTAGTAAATCTTGTATAGGATGTTAGGTCTCTGAATGTATTTTTTATTTCTCTGAAGAAGACCAAGAAGAAGGCATCCAGTAGGAGAAGTTCAACGGATTTGAAGATTTGAAGACTGCTCAAATTTGCTAAAGACAAAGGTTATCAGACACCTATGTCTAGATATCTCTAAGTGTCCTGATCCTTAACAAGCATTGTTATTTGTGAATGAGTTGAATTAAGATTTCGTATCTGAGATTCATTCTCTTGAACACTTATCATAGACTTGGGTCAGTAAAGAAAAAGATACCATACATTGTAAAGTGTATTAGGTATACTTGATTCTCAGAGCTATCAGCATAACTGAATAAGTTATTAAAGAAGCTCACCTGATAAACGAACCTAAACTATACACCAAAAGGCGTGAAGTATAGGAAATACTTAGTTTGGGAAACTAAGGAACAACTCCAAGAAAAAGGTTTCTGAGTACAGGAAGTACTTGGCTGAGAAAGCCAGGGAACACTTGGTTGGGAACCTAGTGTATTTAGGAATCGAGAGAAGATACTTGTAAGGTTACTTCAATTATATGTCTTAGTGGATTCTAGGTCTGAGAAAGGCCGAAGTGGATTAGTTGAAGGATTACGCCACCTTCAGATACCACTATAAAGACTTGTGTTATTTACTTGCTGCAGCTTATCACTTGCTTTATTTACCTTGCTAAGTATTTACACATATCTTCTCGAGCACGCACTTATCACAAAAAGTCTTCCGCTCTCTGAAAATAAGTATCAGATATCTTCACAGAAATCTGAGAAATTGTGTTTATCGACAAAAGTTTGAAAAAGACTATTCACCCCCCCCCCCCTCCAGTCTTTTACTTTGCCATTATCTGGACCAACACTAACCTTGAGCCATGTCTTATGGCTGATGATGAGGTAACCAACATTTCACGGTTCATTATTATGAGAGTGATGAGGAAGGAATCAAGGATCTAGAACATCTCAGAAGGGAGTTAGATCTTTACGAAAGAGAATTCTTTGTTGCTCGATCTAGAACCAAAATTCTTAAAATAGAAAAAGAGTCTCTTGAAAGCGAGTGTTCATATTTACAACGACTTTCTGACACTAAGGATGCAGAAAATGCATTCCTAAAGGCTCAGATAGACGAGACCAGAAAGTTGCATTCTGAGGCTATGGAGTTGCTCCAGAAGAAGTGTGAAAGCCTTCTTTCTGAGGATGAGGAACTAAGGAAGAAAGAATTATCTTTCCAATCCTATGCCAAAGCGAGTGACACTCTCACTGAAATACACTCTTAAATAAAAGATCCTTTAGAAAAGGGAGGACTTGGGCTCGACACACAAACAAGCAATTCTACTCCTCTGAAAAAGAGTTATGAATGGTTGACGTTTGTTAGTGGTCAACAAAGTGGTTCCCAAACAACCTATAGCATTGGTCAGAAAGCTAAGGTTAATGACAATGGTAAAGCTGTTGCGACCAAACCTTTGAGGGGAAAAAAAGTCCCCAAGAAAACTTTGTAAATGGTTTCTGAAAAGTAACCATGCACTAAAAAGTGCAATCACCCACAGTGCTATGTCTCTAGGAAAGGAAAAATTGCAGGAGCTAGCTGTTTTAAAATGTACCATTTTTCGGAATAAATAATGATCCAGAGACTTGTGAAGCTGCTGAGAGAAGATCTCAGAAAGCAAAAGGTGACGAAATGGCATTGGCTACAAATCCATTAGAAAGATACTTGCTTAGCAATATAAACAAGAGCAAGAACGATGGATGAATGCCAGGATTGCGCATAGCAATCGTCAGAAGTGGAATAAAGAACATGCTACGACCACTCTGAATACCACGGCTAGAAGGAATCTGAACAGGCTCGCTGAAAAGTCGACTCAGCAACCTGACAAGTATCTGAAAGCACCAAAAGGAACACTCCAAGAAGGAAAATAGTTTTAAATGATAGTGACGCTAGTCATTTACTAAAAATTCCTCCTTATGTTCTAGTAAGACAAAAGAATGCCCCAAGGAAGTTCATTCAGAAATGGATTCCTACAGGGAGATTCTTTAGTCCAGAAGGTTCCATTGATGGAGTGAGAGCCTAACTCCATGTTTCCTGTTTTGTGCAGAACACTCTGAGGAAGAACCCGAAGTGGCATTTTGATAGTGGATGTGGGAAGCACATGACAGGAGACAAAGCAAATCCGGTTAACTACAGAGAATGTGATAAAGGACCAATTATTAGATTTGCTGGAGGAGATGAAAATCTAACGCGATCTGAAGCTTGGAGCTCTTACAATCACTGGAGTACTACATGTAGAGGGATTGAAATATAATCTCCTAAGCATGAGTCAATAGGCAGACAAAGGGTACTCAGTAAAGATCAAGTCAAATCTATGCAAATTGGTTGACAATGAATCAAAGCGGGTAGTCTTGTTTGCTAGGTAGAAAGGAAGTCTCTATGTTGCTGACTGGGAATCTACCGCATCCGAAGAATGCCTCATGGTGAGTCAATCTGGCCACACTGAAGAAAATTGGCTATGGCAGAAAAGAATGAGCCACTTGAACTTCAAAACTCTGAATAAGCTAGCCAAGAAAGATCTGTTGATTGGATTACCCAAAATGACATACAGAAAAGAAGGTCTATGCTCAGCATGTCAATTGGGGAAACAAGCCAAAATCTCTTTCAAGTCTAAAACTAGACACTCCAGTAGTAGGCCACTGCAATTGTTGCACATGGATCTCTTTGAGTCCTCTGTGACAAGCTATGCAGGAAAGAAATATGGTCTGGTTGTTGTAGATGAATATTCAAGATTCACTTGGGTTGCCTTTATGAAACACAAATCTGACGCAAGGGTCGAGATACCAAGTCTGTTGAACAAGCTAGAAGTCAAGAAAAATGACAAGGTATCTGTGATCAGAACAGACCATGGTACTGAGTTTGTAAACCAGTACATAAAAGAGTTTTGTACCTGCAAAGGTATACAACACCAACTTTCTTCAGTAAGGACACCACAACAAAATGGTGTTGCTGAAAGGAAGAATAGAACACTGAAAGAAGTGGCAAGAACAATGCTTGTTGACACTGAAATAAGTGAAATCTATTGTGTTGAAGCTGTTCACACGGCTTGCTACACTCAGAATATATTGGTCCAGATAACGGCAAAGTAAAAGACTAGAGGAGGGGGGTGAATAGTCTTTTAAAACTTTTTTCGATAAACATAGTTTCTCAGAAACCTGGGGGTTTCTGATACTTAAATTCAGAGCGCGGAAGACTTTAAGATAGGTAAGTGCAGAAACAATAAGTAAGTGTGTGTGTGTGCTTTGCTGAAATGTAAATACAGAAAGGTAAATAACACAGCATGTATAGTGGTATCTGGAGGTGGCGTAATCCTCCAACTAATCCACTTCGATCTTTCTGAGACCTAGAATTCACTAGAACAGATAATTGAGTTCACCTTACAATAATCCTATTCTAAGATTCCTAAACAAATGGTTCCCAACCGAATGTTCCCCCTGAGTTGTTCCCCAGCTCCTAGAGCTAAGTACTTCCTCTACTCAGATAACCTTGGAGTTATTCCCTGATTTCCCAAATCAAGTACTTTCTCTACTCCATGCCTTGATGGTGTTGGTTATAAGGTTTTGTCAGAAAGGCTTCTCGTATAACTTTTCAGTTATGTTTTCAGAGAGCCTAATAGAACAAGACTACTTAATACACTTGTTCAGTGGATCACAGTCTGCTCTTTACTGACCCAAGTAATTGGTGTCCGTTCTGGAGAATGAGCTTCAGAAAGGGTATCTAATAGTTCAACTCTTTCACGAATAACAATCTCTTGTTAAGGTTCAGGACAACTTAGAACTACTAGTGATTCTTCAAGCAACAGAAAGCTTTCAGAAAGGGTAGTAGAGTGCTTGAGAGAATATTTTGCTTGATGGTAAGTTTGCAAGATAGAGCTTTCTAAGGTATGTTCTTCAAGCATCTAAGTGTGTGATATATATATAGATAAATTTGAGAGGCGTTTAAATTATATCCGTTGTGCTCTCCATCAAATTATATCCGTTTATATCTCGAACTAAGTACTCAGAAGTCACTATCTCATTTTTCAGAGAGGACTGCTTAAAGATTCGCGATGCATTTAATGCATAGTACTGATCATTGTCCTTTAGTTTCAACGGATACATGAGCCTTTCTGATGGCTTGCATGCTCCATACTCATGATGTCATATGTCCAGAATCATATCCCGAAAGTAAGTTAATATACTTAAGAAAGGATTAAGGACATAGTCTTTCTGAGTTAGACTAAACCTTTGTGTCTTCATAAACCTTGTGCAATCTTCAGTCTTCTAATCTTCAGAAAAGCTCCATTGCTAGGATTGATCTTCATGGTCTTCTTGAAATAAAAATTACACTCAGAGACCTATAATCCTAATACAAGATTTACTAGACTAATCATACTCAGTGATTTCCTCTTTTACAATGTTCAAGTGAACCAAGAGCACTTAATCACCTTTCTGGCTAAGATAAGAACATGTGATGAGTTATCAAAATACTAACAGATATTCCTAACAAATTTCCCCCTTTTTGATCAGTCATCCATGACTATCTTTCGATTCCTATTACAAAATTGTAATCCTGGAAGAGAAAACAATCCACCACTTAATCCTTTCAAATGATATTCAATTTTAGTTGAATTAAGTGCAGAAAGTAAACATCAACCGAATCACAAGAAGTGATCTTTGCTGATAAGTTGTCATCTATTAAAATGTATTTGAGAGCATGATCTTCAGATAGGTATAGTTTACAGAGTAAGATGCAACTTTTACAGATAGAGAATTTTAGAAACAATCAGCATGATTACAAAAAGTAATAAAACATACTAAGTAAATTAGAACAAAGGAGAGTCCAAGATCCAAGAGAGTATTCTAATGTTACTAGTCTTCAAGTCTTCAGAAACACAACTTGGGTTTAGATACCTCAAGTTCTTCAGCACCCTTTCTGGATCAGTTGACATGATCATCCACTTTTCTGCATTCTTGGACATAGTCATAAAGAATCCTTCTGACAGAGAGCTCTGTCTTTCTGGATAAGTCACATATTTCATGGTAACTCTTGCCAAGTTTGTGATTCTTCCGCATAATATGTTTGACCCAGAAGTACTTTCCCCAGACCCAGGCATGGTCTACTTGCAGCTGAGATAGGTTGAAATACTTGTATATTTCTTCCAGATAGTGTATATCATCTAGGTATTCATCCAATGTCGTATAGAATGACTCATAGGTTGAAACACCGAGTTTGTTCTTCCTGCTGTTGCTACCATCCAGTTTTCTTACCTTGTGTACATCATCAGGTTTTGGGTAAGGACAGGCAAAAGAAAGATCCATCTTTCTGGCTTCATTCCTCTTTTCTACTTCAAAGTTTAGCCAGGCATGAAGGTGCTCAGGTTTTAGCAACTCTGGCTTGCCTTCTCTCCATTTCAGGATCTGGTTGAGGATGGGAGTTGGAAACTTATCATTGACAAGTAGATATTGTAGTTCCAGAATCCAATACCCTCTCTTGTTCAGAATGCACCTATATGAAGATTCTTCATTACTAGTCTTCATATACTCAATGTGGGCATCAGTTAGCCTTTCTTGATGTGTTTCATTGTTTATTCTCCCAAACTGGAAATCCCTTCTTGCTTTTCTGTTTGGTGGCCTTCTGTCAGGAAATCCTCTAGCCCTTTCGTCACCCAATTTGGCCTTTGGTGGATGTTCCTTGTATAGACTTGGTGTTGCCAGAAGGAGTTCTGGCTGCTAAGGGCTTTGCTGCCAGAGGAGGTTGTGAAGTAGTTGCTTGTCTCCTTTTATTGTGAAGTGGATGTTCATCAGAATCATCCTCATCATCATTGAAGTCCAAAATTGGAGATTTGCAGCTTTCTTGACCTCTTACTTCTCCTTCTTCCTTTTCTTCTTCTTCTTCAGAAGTCTTCTTCTCTTCTGAGATTCTAAGGGACTTGGTTGCCCTAGTGACCATACTTCTCAGCCTTCTGGCTGGTTGATCTGGAACAACTTCTTCAGCAAGGGTGTCTCCAGTGGTGTCCTTAATGACAAGTTGAGGAGGGAGGATTTGATTGTTTTCTTTTTCTTCCTCTGCCTTTCTGAGGCATCTCTTCTTCCCCCTTAGTCATGAATGACTGACTCATGATAGCATAAGCTTCAGAGAGAGTTTCAAAGTTTTTCTGGAGATTGTTGTGTACCCTGACCAATTCTTGAAGTTCCTTCTTCAGCTCGTTGTTCTGTCTAACCAGTTCCTGCTCCTTTCTGTTGAGCTCTTCAAGCGGCCTTAGGATGGCATTGGTTTGCAGAACAGCATGGCTGGCTTCATTCAATGCTGCATTAGCATTGTTACAATCCTCATCCCTGACCAACCCTAGGTCTTTCTGAGAGAGAGCTATGTTGGTTGCTCTGTTGAGTAAAGCAGCAGCCAATGGCTTCATCTCTTCATTTCCAGAACCAATCCATAAACAACTCATGGCATGGAGAAAAGACAAGCCAATCTTGATTAACACCAACCACATCAAAGCCTGGTTGGATTTTGAAGTTATCAAGAGAATAGAAGCCATGAAGAAGGACCTATCTGATGAATGTCCTCATGGAAAGCCAAATGATGTACACAGAATTCCAAACATAACTGGAACAGGCACAAGGCCAAGACTTGCCGTGGAACCCTTTGAGTCATTCTACATGACTGAAGAACAATACAAGGGTGACATCAAATATCTGAGGATTATATATGAATGCTTCAAGCTATCAGATATCAGAATCGAGCATGCCTGGAAGTGGAGAAAGTATCTGTGGGTCAAACACTTTGCCAAGAAGAATCCTACCAAAACCTACAAGGAAGTCTGTGGATTTGCTAGAGACACAGAGATGATTGTCAGAACTCTTCTCTATGACTACTCTGATGATATCAAAAGGTTTGGTAATAGGAAATTTGCAGATTGATCCATGGAACTACTTTGAAGACTTGAAGTTTTGAAGACTTGAAGACCAGTTTATTAGGATGTTAACTTGGAGCTTGGTTACTCCTGTTGTCCTAATTTACTATGTATTTTTTTTCTTGCTGACTGCTCTAAATGTTGTTTTATCTTGTAAAAGTTATCTGTGAACTCTCTTTGTAACATATCTGATGAACCTACTCTCAGATATCAATCTATAAAATATAACTTGTCAGCAAAGATCACACCTTGTGATTTGGTTGATGTTTACTTTCTGCACTTAATTATATGAATTGAAAGATCATAAGAAATGATTAAGTGGTGGATTGTTACCTCATCCAGATTTGTAATAGGTCAGATAGTCATCGTTGACTGATCAAAAAGGGGGAAATTTGTTAGGAATATCTGTTTAGATTTTGATCAGCAACCTAATGACTTATCTTAGCTCAGAAAGGTGGTTAGTACTCTTAGGTTAGTACTCTTGGTTCACTTGAACACTGTCAAAGAGGAAACTCACTAAGTATGATAGTCTAGTAAATCTTGTATAGGATGTTAGGTCTCTGAATGTATTTTTTATTTCTCTGAAGAAGACCAAGAAGAAGGCATCCAGCAGGAGAAGTTCAACGGATTTGAAGATTTGAGAACTGCTCAAAATTTGCTGAAGACAAAGGTTATCAGACACCTATGTCCAGATATCTCTAAGAAACAAGTGTTTCTCAATAAACAGTGTTGCAAAAGATATCTCAAAACACAAGGTTTCTGAATGAGGAAAAGTGCCAACAAATATCTACACTCAGATACCTTGGATAAAGATTATGTCACCAGGAAACAATATATTTTTAACAAGCAGTATCTGGAGTTGTGATAGTCTCTGGAAAAGGACGTGCAAAGCTTCAGAAAGCATGCATAGTTCCGTTGGCACTACAGGACAAAGTATAGTACAGTGCATTAAATGCGCGGACAGAAATGCCTGAACAAAAACGTTAGTCTCTGAAGAAGAAGACAAACTTGCAATAGTACTATACTCAGACATCAATAGTTTGAATTTGATTTAAGCCCAACGGATACTATTCAAACGGCACTCAAATTCATCTAGAAATGTCAACACTTAGAATGCTTGAGAACACACACTGATCACAACATCTTGAACATGCACTGAATACTCACACAAGCTCTCTCAAGCATACTACATACCTTCAAGCTTTCTATTGCGACCAAATCTCTTGATTCTAAGTAGCACAATAGTTCTAAGTGTCCTGATCCTTAACAAGCATTGTTATTTGTGAATGAGTTGAATTAAGATTTCGTATCTGAGATTCATTCTCTTGAACACTTATCATAGACTTGGGTCAGTAAAGAAAAAGATACCATACATTGTAAAGTGTATTAATTATACTTGATTCTCAGAGCTATCTGCATAACTGAATAAGTTATTAAAGAAGCTCACCTGACAAACGAACCTAAACTATACACCAAAAGACGTGAAGTATAGGAAATACTTAGTTTGGGAAACTAAGGAACAACTCCAAGAAAAAGGTTTCTGAGTACAGGAAGTACTTGGCTGAGAAAGCCGGGGAACACTTGGTTGGGAACCTAGTGTATTTAGGAATCGAGAGAAGATACTTGTAAGGTTACTTCAATTATCTGGCTTAGTGGATTCCAGGTCTGAGAAAGGCCGAAGTGGATTAGTTGAAGGATTACGCCACCTTCAGATACAACTATAAAGACTTGTGTTATTTACTTGCTGCAACTTATCACTTGCTTTATTTACCTTGCTAAGTATTTACACATATCTTGCTGAGCACGTGCACTTATCACAAAAAGTCTTCCGCTCTCTGAAAATAAGTATCAGATATCTTCACAGAAATCTGAGAAATTGTGTTTATCGACAAAAGTTTGAAAAAGACTATTCACCCCCCCCCCCTCCTAGTCTTTTACTTTGCCATTATCTGGACCAACACTAACCTTGAGCCATGTCTTATGGTTGATGATGAGGTAACCAACATTTCACGGTTCATTATTATGAGAGTGATGAGGAAGGAATCAAGGATCTAGAACATCTCAGAAGGGAGTTAGATCTTTATGAAAGAGAATTCTTGGTTGCTCGATCTAGAACCAAAATTCTTAAAATAGAAAAAGAGTCTCTTGAAAGCGAGTGTTCATATTTACAACGACTTTCTGACACTAAGGATGCAGAAAATGCATTCCTAAAGGCTCAGATAGACGAGACCAGAATGTTGCATTCTGAGGCTATAGAGTTGCTCCAGAAGAAGTGTGAAAACCTTCTTTCTGAGGATGAGGAACTAAGGAAGAAAGAATTATCTTTCCAATCCTATGCCAAAGCGAGTGACACCACTACAAGAAAACCAGGAAAAAACGACGTTATGGGGCGACGGATTTTATCCGTCGCCCCATAACGACGGATCGGTAAACTGGGCGACGGAATCTATCCGTCGCCCAGTTTGGCGACGGATAATAGTTATCCGTCGCTTATTAGCGACGGATAACTTATCTGTCGCTAATATGGGCGACGGATAAATATTTATCCGTCGCCCAAGTTTGACTTTTATTAAAAAAAAAAAAGAAATTATTTTTTTTGAAAACTGGGCGACGGATAGATTATCCGTCGCCTTATCGCGACGGATACCTATCCGTCGCCAAAAATGCGACGGATCGACTACGCCGACGGACACGTGTCCGTCGGCCGAGTTTCCTTGATTGACAGAGAGGCATCGCCTCATTTCTTCATCTTCTTCCTTCTTCTTCCTCATTTTCTTCTTCTCCTCAATCCTGCTTTTCCGCCAATCATCCGTTATTCCGCCAATCTTGGTGCCTAATCGAAGCTCGTGTGACAAGGAGTTTGGTTCTTCGATCAATTTCATATTTCTACCGATTAATCAAGGTATTTTGCTAAAACCCTAGTTTTTAAAAATTTGGGGATTTTGTTTATTTTTGATTAATTTGAGCAATTATATGTATATATGATAAGTATGTAGTAGTTAGTTTAGTTAATTTGATCAATTATATGTAATTTGTTCAATTTGAATGATATGAATGTATGTAGTATGTTAAGTTTGGTATGGATGAATGTATGTAGTTAGTTTGATTTGTGTGTTAAGTATATATAGTTAGTTTAGTTAATTTGATATGTTTGTTAAGTATAGAAGTATGTAGTTTTGATTTGATAAATTTGTATGTTAAGTATGTAATTTGATATGAATATATGTAGTAATTGATATGTATAGAGTAATTAGTTAATTTGATATGTATGTTAAGTATATAATATATGTACTAAGAGGTTGAAATGGTTATTATATATGTCCAATTTTGTAACACATGAACACTTAATTAATAATTAATTTATAAGGAACATATAATAATTAACAATTAACCTCTACAATCTTCTTATCCAATTGGAATCGATCTAATAAATTAAATACGATCTAATCAATTGGAACGTCTCAGTTAAAAATAAAGTAAACAATGAATTCCGACCGTTCATGGATGTACGATCGCATGCGGTAAATGATGAGTTTCTAGGAGTTTCGTAGAAGGGTTAAAGGTTTCATCTCGTTTGCCATGGGACATCCGGTTTGTGCAATTGGGGTTGATAAAGTGTCCTTGCACATTGAAACCTCATGGAAACAAGCAATTTATGACGCCCATCGCAGATTCGAGCACTTATGACGTTATGGATTCATGCCGAGTATCATGTATGGATTCATCACGGTGAGGAAGCACCGTCCATGGCATACCTCGTGAGGGAGAGGCGGGTTTGGGCCGCCTATTGAGTGCCTTTCGCTTGTCGGAACATGTGCATGGTGTATTGGGAGGAGGATGTAGATCTGTTGGAATGCAAGTTACGTGGTAGGGAGCGTCACAAGTGATGAGGAGGGGGTGCATGAGAATGAGGAGTTTCATCCGCTTTTGTCTCTAGGCTTGTATAACTAGTAATCATTAGTTGATATATATATGAAACCAAACATTATGGTAAAATTGAAGTGATGTAACTTATATTATGTAATGCCTTAACAATTGATGAAGCTAATATAACTTATATTACGTAGCAATCGATTGAATTATTGTGAAATTGATTTATTACCGTAAATGAAAGACCTCGATCTAATGAATTCAAACGTGTCAGGTTATTATCTAATTATTCAATGAATACCGATCGTGGATGGATGTATTGTCGTACTCTCAATGGCAGAGTTCAATGGAGTTTTCTGAAAGGGGTTGAAGGTTTCATTGAATTTGCAATGTCAAATCCGTCTTGTGTAAAGGATGGGTTGATAAAGTGTCCTTGTGCAATGAAACAAAGGTAAAACAAGCAATACGTGACTCCTAAAGTGGTAGTCCAGACTTGAGGAAAAATGGATTCCTTTCTGCAGACGTATGGAATCATCATGGTGAGGAAGCAAGACCGTCAATACATATGACCAATATGCATAACGTGGAAGGAAGAAAAAATGAACAAGTCGGGGAACAATCCCAATCTGAAGGCGATGCTATTCGAGCTCGAGTCGAACAAATGGTGTACGATGCTGCAGGGGCGGAGTTCAGGGACACAACCAACACTGAAACCGAGGTGGAGGTGGAGGAACCACCGAATCCCGAGGATCAGTTGTTCTTTGACTTGTTAGAATCATCAAGGAAGCCGGTTTACCCGAGGTGTAAGCTCACTGAGTTGTCTTTGTTATCTCGGCTAATGAGTTGTAAGGCTAATGGCAAAGAATCAAAACGAGCTTCAATGAATGGGTTGACGTAATGTCGGACCTTTGTCCTGAAGAAAACCTAGTTCCCACCAACTTTTACCAAGCGAAGAAAAAGATGCGGGGATTAGGGCTGCATGGGGTAACCATAGACTGTTGTCCGAAAATGTGCATGATATATTGGGAGGAGGATGCAGATCTAATAGAATGCAAGTTCTGTGGTAAGGAACGGTACAAGCGTTACAAGGAGGGGGCTGCAAAGAAACGACAAAAGAAAAATCTCTCACATAAGAAAATGTGGTACTTCCCTCTAGCACCTCGTTTGAAAAGATTGTATGCTTCAAGTGCTTCATGGATAAAATGCGGTGGCACAAGGAGAGTAATCTCGGATAATGTCAAGGTGGTAGAATGGACCATCCAAAGAGACTCACCCGCATGGAAATCGTTTGACAAGACATATCCGAGTTTGCGGCGAATCTAGAAATGTACGTTTGGGACTTTATGCGGATGGTTTTAACCCGTTCGGTAGTGAACGTAAATACTCTTGTTGGCCGCTTATGCTCACACTGCATAATCGCCCCCGGTGAGTGCATGAAGCGACCATTCATGTTTCGATCGCATTGGTGCTCGGGCCGAAAGATCCCGGATCGACGTTGGATGTTTTCTTGCAACCCCTAATCAAGGAGCCGATCGAGTTGTGGATGGATGGTATCCTCGATATGATGTGTCGACAAAAAGAACTTCACCTTGAGAGCTTTCTTCTTTGGACCGTGAGTGACTTCCCTGCGTACTCCATGCTATCTGGAAGGAAAACAATGAGGAAATATGCTTGTCCACATTGCTTGGAGGATCAGATGCATTTAGACCAAGGGTAGTGGAAAATTTTGTTGGTTTGATTGTCATCGTAGGTTGCTAGAAAGTGACCATCCGCTCAGAAGAACAAGGATCAATTCTTGAAAAATAAAGTCGTCAACAAAAAAGCCCCGACAAGACTTACTGGTGCACAAATTCTTGCGGAGATTGATAGATTGGGTCTTATGAAGGTGACTGAGCTTGGGTGGATGAAGCATAACGAGAAAATTGGTAAAAAATGTGGTTGGAGGAAGAGAAGCATTTTCTGGGACTTGCCTTCTCGAGGCTCTTCTTATCCGTCACAACTTAGATTTCATGCACATTGAGAAGAACGTGTTCGAGAACTTATTCAATACACTTTGCAACATTGAGGGAAAAACAAAGGACCATGCGAAGTCTAGATCCGAGTTGTCGACGTGGTGTAAAAGGCCTGAGTTGACAAAGAAGGATGAGAATGGTAAGTGGCCGAAAGTGTGCTACACAATTGACAACGCTTCTAGGTCAATTTTGTTTGATTGGGTGAGGGCATTGAGTTTCCCAGATAATTACGCCTCAAATTTAGAGAGGTGTGTGGATTTGAAGAAGACAAAGGTTTATGGGATGAAGAGCCACGACTGTCATGTGTTCATGGAGAGGCTTATCCCGGTAGCATTTCGAGAGCTTCTGCCAAAACACGTATGGACTGCTATCACCGAGTTGAGCTTATTTTTCAAAAATTTAGGCACAAGGGTGGTTCATGATAAAGTGTTGGAAAATCTTGAAAGGAACATACCATTGATTCTATGCAAGCTCGAGCGTATCTTTCCACCGAGCTGGTTTGATTTTATGGAGCACTTGTCGGTTCACCTTCCTCATGAAGCGAGACTTGCTGGACCGGTTCAGTATCGATGGATGTATCCATTCGAGAGGTACTTGGGGAAATTGAAGAAGTATGTCAACAACAAAGGTAAACCTGAAGGTTCGATTGCCAATGCCTACATTCGAGAGGAAACTGCAACCTTCTGCTCTTATTACTTTGATGAACACGTCCCTACGAAGACAAAGAAGGCTCGAAATGCGTATACATTCGTAGTTCAAGCGGATGATGAGTTTTCCCTATCTGTCTTCAGGGTATCAGGGAGACCTCTTGGTGCAGCTAAGAAAGAATATCTTACGGATAAAGAGTTGAAAGCAGCTCAATATTATGTCCTCACGAATTGTCTTTGAGGTTGACCAAAGATATGGTACTATTTGCAGGTCAAGAACCATTTATTTAAATTTTAATATAGCTACGCAAGTCTCTACTTCAATTATAGACTTATCATCGAATCAATGTTTGCGCTTTTTCAAAAGCGTTGTTTGGAAGAAAATCCTCGGATGACGGAGGATACACTAGAGAACTACTTGACTCAAAAATTCCTCTGAATTTCAGATTGGTTCCAGAGTATGTCCGAATCCTATTAACAACGTCACATGCATATACTTAAAGGCTCTCGCAGAGGGTCCATTCAAAAAGGTCTACACATTCCCAGGTTATATAGTCAATGGCCTTAGGTTCCACACGACTGAATGTAACACGGCCATGGCGACAAGCAACTCCGGGGTGTGTGTTAATGGTGCAGAAGAGTATGGAGACGCTACTTTGTTTGATTTCCACGGCAAGCTAAAACGAGTTGTGAGGATTGAATATTCTGGATTGCCATTTAAACGAACCTTCTTGTTTGACGTTGAGTGGTATGATCCTAATCCAGTAGTTACGAGGAATAACGATCGTTATGAAATGGTTGATGTGAAACAAAAGAAGAGGTAACGAACCAAGTATGAACCATTTATTCTGGCGACTCAAGCACGACAAGTGGTGTTTCTTGAATATCCAAGCAGAAAACGCGATAAGGGGGAATGGTTAGCTGCGGTACCTATTCGTGCTCGCTCGAAAGTGGAGTACATTGAGAAAGACGACTCAATTACCAACTCGTACCAACAAGAGGATGTCGATAAACAAGCAGAAGATCCCATAGAAGCAGATGATGAGTTGTTTGATCTGCACGAGGACCAATATGTAGTCTTAGAGGACGGCTATAATGGTATATTATGTGTATTATGAGTAATTATATGTGTTATTATAATCTGTTATGTATTATAACTCACTAACACATTTTTATCATTTATTACATTTTTTTGCAGATGCATGACAGAGGTCCACCTATCGTCCCCCCACGCAGCCGCATGATAGTGGTGGGTGGGGACACCGTTGTGGAGGGCTCAAGATCGTGACAGAGGTCTCGGATTCCCGAGACCCCGAGGCAGAGAGAGCGTGGCTCTACCGTCAGCCGGACACATGCTGGAGGGCGACCACGACGATTGTCCCTACCGTGTTCGATCCAAACAATCCCAACGTCACATGGGACGGCTTGCCTGTGATTTTCCCTATTGGTCCTGCCAAGTAAGTATTATACATTCTTCTTCAATATGTAAAACATAACTGATAATGATAGTTGACAAGTATAAATTGTTGTACTAAAGTAATGCATATTCGTTTCTTGTATCTTATACATTGACAACAGCTTATGGCCTCGGGAGGTGCACAACAAACTAGGTGACATCTTCCGAGCGGAGAGAGCCACCAAGGTGGTGGTGAGTGTTGGAGCCACATCTCGAGCATGAGGGCCGAGTACTTGATGAGTCGAGGTAAGTTAAAATATGACATTCATTTGTTTGTAATTATAATCGCTTTTAATATGAGTGGTATGTTAGCCTTGTATGTGAGTGGTATGTTAGCCACTTTATTTGGGTGATATGTTAGTCACCATTGTGTTAGTAAATTTTAGGACAATGTGAGTGGTATGTTAGCCACTGTATGTGAGTGGTATGTTAGCCACTTTATTTGGGTGATATGTTAGTCACCATTGTGTTAATAAATTTTAGGACAATGTGAGTGGTATGTTAGCCACTGTATGTGAGTGGTATGTTAGCCACTTTATTTGGGTGATATGTTAGTCTAAATTTTAGGACAATGTGAGTGGTATGTTAGCCAGTGTATGTGAGTGGTATGTTAGCCACTATATGTGAGTGGTATGTTAGCCACTTTATTTGGGTGATATGTTAGTCACCATATCTGTTATGTTGTTAGGACATGTATTAACTTTGGATGTTGTATGAAATTGGGAATGTAGAAGGAGTACTTCATTCCCAGCAGGTTGATCCCATAGATCTGGCGCGTTTACGAGACTGTGGGATCCAAACTGTACAGAGATATGGTCTGTACGTGGAAGGCCATTCGGGATCGGGGTGGCCCAATCCCTCCACAGGTTGATGCAACGGAGTGGGGATTTGGGATCTTGGCGCCGGCGATGTCCGGGACGTTGCTTGGACCAACAGTAACGGGCATCCCACCGATACACGAAGGGCCGTTCACCACCTTGGGAGGCGATCTCATTATCGATTATTATCAATCGGTGCGTATATATGTGTTTTGCAATCTAGCATTACGTGTATGTATGAAGTCTCTATTACTTGTAGATGATAAATTGTTGACTAGATCTGGTTTGATTCAGGAGGCACGGGGGGAGGTGACATCCAAGTATGCCATCTTCAAGAAGGCCAGCGGTATGGGTATGGACCATTGCCGGGCCTCGTCTACATGATATGTTTATGTTGCTTAAAGTTCATATTTGTACACTATTACAAGTTACTTTTAAAAACAAGAATCGATCATTATATCTGCTATTTACGATTTCAGTGAGGTTGATGCTCGTGTGGCGAGGACGAGACGGGTGATGTGTTGTCAACTGAACAAGTTGACTACATCTTCCTAGAGGTCAACAAACCGGACAAGAAAGGACGAATATATGGACTCGGGAGCCTCGGTTTGCATCTGGCTAGTCCGGCGTGCTCCTCATCATCATCCCAGTGATCAGGACGTCCGGTTTACACGTGACTGGTCTCGGAAATGGTGCGATCGCGAGTCCGGAACATGTTGCTCGGCTAACTCAAGAGATGGAGCAACAAAGGGACGAGATGGAGCGCATGACGAAGAACGAAGGAGGAGAAACGAGCGCCTTGATTCTGAGATGGAGCGATTCATGTCCAGTTCGCCATCACCCACCCACCCCGTCTAATAGCTAGTTATGTATCTGTATGTTGGATTTTTCATATTTACACTTGTTTGGATAATTTCTCCACTCGAATATTACTTTTTATTCATTGAAACATTTTCCGTATTATTGATTTATTATCGAACATTATATTGATTAAATAGGTGAACTACGAAAATAGGGATTAATATGAAATAAATAGTGACGGAAGTAGTGGCGGAATTCACGGTGTGGAATTAGTGACGGAATTTCAAATTCCGTCACTAGTCCAATTAAAATATTTAGCGACGGATAGGATCTATCCGTCGCTAAATATAGCGACGGATAGATTCTATCCGTCGCTAAATATCTATCCGTCGCTAAATTTTGGAATTAAAAAAAATAATAATTGGTCAATCCGTCGTCCAATCCGTCGCAAATTGGACGACGGATTGTTATCCGTCGCCACAGCTCCAGGGGGGCGACGGATTTTCTATCCGTCGCCCGATCCGTCGCCAGAGCTGGGGCGACGGATAGCTGGCCTGTAGCGACGGATCAATCCGTCGCTACAGGCCAGATTTTTTGTAGTGCACTCTCACTGAAATACACTCTTACATAAAAGATCCTTCAGAAAAGGGAGGACTTGGGCTCGACACACAAACAAGCAATTCTACTCCTCTGAAAAAGAGTGATGAATGGTTGACGTTTGTTAGTGGTCAACAAAGTGGTTCCCAAACAACCTATAGCATTGGTCAGAAAGCTAAGGTTAATGACAAAGGTAAAGCTGTTGTGACCAAACCTTTGA
Organism: Plantago major; assembly: GCA_026545765.1. Lineage (NCBI taxonomy): Eukaryota > Viridiplantae > Streptophyta > Magnoliopsida > Lamiales > Plantaginaceae > Plantago > Plantago major. The sequence goes on from CM048843.1 coordinate 64,980,314, forward strand.
GGGAAAAAAAAGTCCCCAAGAAAACTTTGGAAAAGGTTTCTAAAAAGTAACCATGCACTAAAAAGTGCAATCACCCACAGTGCTATGTCTCTAGGAAAGGAAAAATTGCAGAAGCTAGCTGTTTTAAAATGTACCATTTTTCGGAAGAAATAATGATCCAGAGACTTGTGAAGCTGCTGAGAGAAGATCTCAGAAAGCAAAAGGTGACGAAATGGCATTGGCTACAAAGCCATTAGAAAGATACTTGCTCAGCAATATAAACAAGAGCAAGAACGATGGTTGAATGCTGGGATTACGCATAGCAATCGTCAGAAGTGGAATAAAGAACAGGCTACGACCACTCTGAATACCACGGCTAGAAGGAATCTGAGAAGGAATCTGAACAGGCTCGCTGAAAAGTCGACTCAGCAACCTGACAAGTATCTGAAAGCACCAAAAGGAACACTCCAAGAAGGAAAATAGTTTTAAATGATAGTGACACTAGTCATTTACTAAACATTCCTCCTTATGTTCTAGTAAGACAAAAGAATGCCCCAAGGAAGTTCATTCAGAAATGGATTCCTACAGGGAGATTGTTTAGTCCAGATGGTTCCATTGTTGGAGTGAGAGCCTAACTCCATGTTTCCTGTTTTGTGCAGAACACTCTGAGGAAGAACCCGAAGTGGCATTTTGATAGTGGATGTGGGAAGCACATGACAGGAGACAAAGCAAATCCGGTTAACTACAGAGAATGTGATAAAAGACCAATTATTAGATTTGCTGGAGGAGATGAAAATCTAATTGCGATCTGAAGCTTAGAGCGTTTACAATCACTGGAGTACTACATGTAGTGGGATTGAAATATAATCTCCTAAGCATGAGTCAATAGGCAGACAAAGGGTACTCAGTAAAGTTCAAGTCAAATCTATGCAAATTGGTTGACAATGAATCAAAGCGGGTAGTCTTGTTTGCTAGGTAGAAAGGAAGTCTCTATGTTGCTGATTGGGAATCTACCGCAACCGAAGAATGCCTCATGGTGAGTCAATCTGGCCACACTGAAGAAAATTGGCAATGGCAGAAAAGAATGAGCCACTTGAACTTCAAAACTCTGAATAAGCTAGCCAAGAAAGATCTGTTGATTGGATTACCCAAAATGACATACAGAAAAGAAGGTCTATGCTCAGCATGTCAATTGGGGAAACAAGCCAAAATCTCTTTCAAGTCTAAAACTAGACACTCCAGTAGTAGGCCACTGCAATTGTTGCACATGGATCTCTTTGAGTCCTCTGTGACAAGCTATGCAGGAAAGAAATATGGTCTGGTTGTTGTAGATGACTATTCAAGATTCACTTGGGTTGTCTTTATGAAACACAAATCTGACGCAAGGGTCGAGATACCAAGTCTGTTGAACAAGCTAGAAGTCAAGAAAAATGACAAGGTATCTGTGATCAGAACAGACCATGGTACTGAGTTTGTAAACCAGTACATAAAGGAGTTTTGTACCTGCAAAGGTATACAACACCAACTTTCTTCAGTAAGGACACCACAACAGAATGGTGTTGCTGAAAGGAAGAATAGAACACTGAAAGAAGCGGCAAGAACAATGCTTGCTGACACTGAAATAAGTGAAATCTATTGTGTTGAAGCTATTCACACGGCTTGCTACACTCAGAATATGTTGGTCCAGATAACGGCAAAGTGAAAGACTAGAGGAGGGGGGTGAATAGTCTTTTAAAACTTTTGTCGATAAACATTGTTTCTCAGAAACCTTGGGGTTTGTGATTCTTAAATTCAGGGCGCGGAAGACTTTAAGATAGGTTAGTGCAGAGACAATAAGTAAGTGTGTGTGTGTGCTTTGCTGAAATGTAAATACAGAAAGGTAAATAACACAGTAAGTATAGTGGTATCTGGAGGTGGCATAATCCTCCAACTAATCCACTTCGGTCTTTCTGAGACCTAGAATTCACTAGAACAGATAATTGAGTTCACCTTACAATAATCTTATTCTAAGATTCCTAAACAAATGGTTCCCAACCGACTGTTCCCCCTGAGTTGTTCCCCAACTCCTAGAGCTAAGTACTTCCTCTACTCAGATAACCTTGGAGTTATTCCCTGATTTCCCAAATCAAGTATTTCCTCTACTCCACGCCTTGATGGTGTTGGTTATAAGGTTTTGTCAGAAAGGCTTCTCGTATAACTTTTCAGTTATGTTTTCAGAGAGCCTAATAGAACAAGACTACTTAATACACTTGTTCAGTGGATGACAGTCTGCTCTTTACTGACCCAAGTAATTGGTGTCCGTTCTGGAGAATGAGCATCAGAAAGGGTATCTGATAGTTCAACTCTTTCACGAATAACAATCTCTTGTTAAGGTTCAGGACAACTTAGAACTACTAGTGATTCTTCAAGCAACAGAAAGCTTTCAGAAAGGGTAGTAGAGTGCTTGAGAGAATACTTTGCTTGATGGTAAGTTTGCAAGATAGAGCGTTCTAAGGTATGTTCTTCAAGCACCTAAGTGTGTGATATATATAGATAAATTTGAGAGGCGTTTGAATTATATCCATTGTGCTCTCCATCAAATTATATCCGTTTATATCTCGAACTAAGTACTCAGAAGTCACTATCTCATTTTTCAGAGAGGACTGCTTTTTACAGCATTTCTGCCGATGCATTTAATGCATAGTACTGATCATTGTCCTTTAGTTTCAACGGATACATGAGCCTTTCTGATGGCTTGCATGCTCCATACTCATGATGTCATATGTCCAGAATCATATCCCGAAAGTAAGTTAATATACTTAAGAAAGGATTAAGGATATAGTCTTTCTGAGTTAGACTAAACCTTTGTGTCTTCATAAACCTTGTGCAATCTTCAGACTTCTAATCTTCAGAAAAGCTCCATTGCTAGGATTGATCTTCATGGTCTTCTTGAAATAAAAATTACACTCAGAGACCTATAATCCTAATACAAGATTTACTAGACTAATCATACTCAGTGATTTCCTCTTTTACAATGTTCAAGTGAACCAAGAGCACTTAATCACCTTTCTGGCTAAGATAAGAACATGTGATGAGTGATCAAAATACTAACAGATATTCCTAACAAATTTCCCCCTTTTTGATCAGTCATCCATGACTATCTTTCGAGTCCTATTACAAAATTGTAATCTTGGAAGAGAAAACAATCCACCACTTAATCATTTCAAATGATATTCAATTTTAGTTGAATTAAGTGCAGAAAGTAAACATCAACCAAATCACAAGAAGTGATCTTTGCTGATAAGTTGTCATCTATTAAAATGTATCTGAGAGTATGATCTTCAGATAGGTACAGTTTACAGAGTAAGATGCAACTTTTACAGATAGAGAATTTTAGAAACAATCAGCAAGATTACAAAAGGTAATAAAACATACTAAGTAAATTAGAACAAAGGAGAGTCCAAGCTCCAAGAGAGTATTCTAATGTTACTAGTCTTCAAGTCTTCAGAAACACAACTTGGGTTTAGATACCTCAAGTTCTTCAAAGACCCCTTCTCGGATCGATGACATGATCATCCACTTTTCTGCATTCTTGGACATAGTCATAAAGAATCCTTCTGACAGAGAGCTCTGTCTTTCTGGATAAGTCACATATTTCATGGTAACTCTTGCCAAGTTTGTGATTCTTCCGCATAGTATGTTTGACCCAGAAGTACTTTCCCCAGACCCAGGCATGGTCTACTTGCAGCTGAGATAGGTTGAAATACTTGTATATTTCTTCCAGATAGTGTATATCATCTAGGTATTCATCCAATGTCGTATAGAATGACTCATAGGTTGAAACACCTAGTTTGTTCTTCCTGTTGTTGCTACCATCCAGTTTTCTTACCTTGTGTACATCATCAGGTTTTGGGTAAGGACAGGCAAAAGACAGATCCATCTTTCTGGCTTCATTCCTCTTTTCTTCTTCAAAGTTTAGCCAGGCATGAAGGTGCTCAGGTTTTAGCAACTATGGCTTGCCTTCTCTCCATTACAGGATCTGGTTGAGGATGGGAGTTGGAAACTTATCATTGACAAGTAGATATTGTAGTTCCAGAATCCAATACTCTCTCTTGTTCAGAATGCACCTATATGAAGATTCTTCATTACTAGTCTTCATATACTCAATGTGGGCATCAGTTAGCCTTTCTTGATGTGTTTCATTGTTTATTCTCCCAAACTGGAAATCCCTTCTTGCTTTTCTGTTTGGTGGCCTTCTGTCAGGAAATCCTCTAGCCCTTTCGTCCTGCCTTGGGGCTGTGCTGGTGGATGTTCCTTGTATAGACTTGGTGTTGCCAGAAGGAGTTCTGGCTGCTAAGGGCTTTGCTGCCAGAGGAGGTTGTGAAGTAGTTGCTTGTCTCCTTTTATTGTGAAGTGGATGTTCATCAGAATCATCCTCATCATCATTGAAGTCCAAAATTGGAGATTTGCAGCTTTCTTGACCTCTTACTTCTCCTTCTTCCTTTTCTTCTTCTTTAGAAGTCTGCTTCTCTTCTGAGATTCTAAGGGACTTGGTTGCCCTAGTGACCATACTTCTCGTATACATGCGGTTGATCTGGAACAACTTCTTGACAAGGTGTCTCCAGTGGTGTCCTTAATGACAAGTTGAGGAGGGAGGATTTGATTGTTTTCTTTTTCTTCCTCTGCCTTTCTGAGGCATCTCTTCTTCCCCCTTAGTCATGAATGACTGACTCATGATAGCATAAGCTTCAGAGAGAGTTTCAAAGTTTTTCTGGAGATTGTTGTGTACCCTGACCAATTCTTGAAGTTCCTTCTTACGCTTCGTTGTTACATCTAACCAGGTTCTGCTCCTTTTCGCTGAGCTCTTCAAGCGGCCTTAGGATGGCGTTGGTTTGCGATGACATGGTAACTTCATTCAATGCTTGCATTAGCATTGTTACAATCCTCATCCCTGACCAACCCTAGGTCTTTCTGAGAGAGAGCTATGTTGGTTGCTCTGTTGAGTAAAGCAGCAGCCAATGGCTTCATCTCTTCATTTCCAGAACCAATCCATAAACAACTCATGGCATGGAGAAAAGATAAGCCAATCTTGATTAACACCAACCACATCAAAGCCTGGTTGGATTTTGAAGTTATCAAGAGAATAGAAGCCATGAAGAAGGACCTATCTGATGAATGTCCGCATGGAAAGCCAGATGATGTACACAGAATTCCAAACATAACTGGAACAGGCACAAGGCCAAGACTTGCCGTGGAACCCTTTGAGTCATTCTACATGACTGAAGAACAATACAAGGGTGACATCAAATATCTGAGGATTATATATGAATGCTTCAAGCTATCAGATATCAGAATCGAGCATGCCTGGAAGTGGAGAAAGTATCTGTGGGTCAAACACTTTGCCAAGAAGAATCCTACCAAAACCTACAAGGAAGTCTGTGGATTTGCTAGAGACACAGAGATGATTGTCAGAACTCTTCTCTATGACTACTCTGATGATATCAAAAGGTTTGGTGATAGGAAATTTGCAGATTGATCCATGGAACTACTTTGAAGACTTGAAGTTTTGAAGACTTGAAGACCAGTTTATTAGGATGTTAACTTGGAGCTTGGTTACTCCTGTTGTCCTAATTTACTATGTATTTTTTTTCTTGCTGACTGCTCTAAATGTTGTTTTATCTTGTAAAAGTTATCTGTGAACTCTCTTTGTAACATATCTCATGAACCTACTCTCAGATATCAATCTATAAAATATAACTTGTCAGCAAAGATCACACCTTGTGATTTGGTTGATGTTTACTTTCTGCACTTAATTATATGAATTGAAAGATCATAAGAAATGATTAAGTGGTGGATTGTTACCTCATCCAGATTTGTAATAGGTCAGATAGTCATCGTTGACTGATAAAAAAGGGGGAAATTTGTTAGGAATATCTGTTTAGATTTTGATCAGCAACCTAATGACTTATCTTAGCTCATAAAGGTGGTTAGTACTCTTGGGTTAGTACTCTTGGTTCACTTGAACACTGTCAAAGAGGAAACTCACTAAGTATGATAGTCTAGTAAATCTTGTATAGGATGTTAGGTCTCTGAATGTATTTTTTATTTCTCTGAAGAAGACCAAGAAGAAGGCATCCAGCAGGAGAAGTTCAACGGATTTGAAGATTTGAAGACTGCTCAAATTTGCTGAAGACAAAGGTTATCAGACACCTATGTCCAGATATCTCTAAGAAACAAGTGTTTTTCAATAAACAGTGTTGCAAAAGATATCTCAAAACACAAGGTTTCTGAATGAGGAAAAGTGCCAACAAATATCTACACTCAGATACCTTGGATAAAGATTATGTTTCCAGGAAACAATATATTTTTAACAAGCAGTATCTGGAGTTGTGATAGTCTCTGGAAAAGGACGTGCAAAGCTTCAGAAAGCATGCATAGTTCCGTTGGCACTCTGAGACAAAGTATAGTCTGATGCATTAAATGCGCGACGAAATGCTGAACAAAAACGTTAGTCTCTGAAGAAGAAGACAAACTTGCAATAGTACTATACTCAGATATCAATAGTTTGAATTTGATTTAAGCCCAACGGATACTATTCAAACGGCACTCAAATTCATCTAGAAATGTCAACACTTAGAATGCTTGAGAACACACACTGATCACAACATCTTGAACATGCACTGAATACTCACACAAGCTCTCTCAAGCATACTACATACCTTCAAGCTTTCTATTGCGACCAAATCTCTTGATTCTAAGTAGCACAAAAGTTCTAAGTGTCCTGATCCTTAACAAGCATTGTTATTTGTGAATGAGTTGAATTAAGATTTCGTATCTGAGATTCATTCTCTTGAACACTTATCATAGACTTGGGTCAGTAAAGAAAAAAGATACCATACATTGTAAAGTGTATTAATTATACTTGATTCTCAGAGCTATCTGCATAACTGAATAAGTTATTAAAGAAGCTCACCTGACAAACGAACCTAAACTATACACCAAAAGACGTGAAGTATAGGAAATACTTAGTTTGGGAAACTAAGGAACAACTCCAAGAAAAGGTTTCGAGCATGAAGTACTTCGAGAAAGTCGGGAACACTTGGGAACCTAGTGTATTTAGGAATCGAGAGAAGATACTTGTAAGGTTACTTCAATTATCTGGCTTAGTGGATTCCAGGTCTGAGAAAGGCCGAAGTGGATTAGTTGAAGGATTACGCCACCTTCAGATACCACTATAAAGACTTGTGTTATTTACTTGCTGCAACTTATCACTTGCTTTATTTACCTTGCTAAGTATTTACACATATCTTGCTGAGCACGTGCACTTATCACAAAAAGTCTTCCGCTCTCTGAAAATAAGTATCAGATATCTTCACAGAAATCTGAGAAATTGTGTTTATCGACAAAAGTTTGAAAAAGACTATTCAACCCCCCCCCCTCCTAGTCTTTTACTTTGCCATTATCTGGACCAACACTAACCTTCACCCATGTCTTATGGTTGATGATGAGGTAACCAACATTTCACGGTTCATTATTATGAGAGTGATGAGGAAGGAATCAAGGATCTAGAACATCTCAGAAGGGAGTTAGATCTTTATGAAAGAGAATTCTTGGTTGCTCGATCTAGAACCAAAATTCTTAAAATAGAAAAAGAGTCTCTTGAAAGCGAGTGTTCATATTTACAACGACTTTCTGACACTAAGGATGCAGAAAATGCATTCCTAAAGGCTTAGATAGACGAGACCAGAAAGTTGCATTCTAAGGCTATAGAGTTGCTCCAGAAGAAGTGTGAAAACCTTCTTTCTGAGGATGAGGAACTAAGGAAGAAAGAATTATCTTTCCAATCCTATGCCAAAGCGAGTGACACTCTCACTGAAATACACTCTTACATAAAAGATCCTTCAGAAAAGGGAGGACTTGGGCTCGACACACAAACAAGCAATTCTACTCCTCTGAAAAAGAGTGATGAATGGTTGACGTTTGTTAGTGGTCAACAAAGTGGTTCCCAAACAACCTATAGCATTGGTCAGAAAGCTAAGGTTAATGACAAAGGTAAAGCTGTTGTGACCAAACCTTTGAGGGAAAAAAAAGTCCCCAAGAAAACTTTGGAAAAGGTTTCTGAAAAGTAACCATGCACTAAAAAGTGCAATCACCCACAGTGCTATGTCTCTAGGAAAGGAAAAATTGCAGAAGCTAGCTGTTTTAAAATGTACCATTTTTCGGAAGAAATAATGATCCAGAGACTTGTGAAGCTGCTGAGAGAAGATCTCAGAAAGCAAAAGGTGACGAAATGGCATTGGCTACAAAGCCATTAGAAAGATACTTGCTCAGCAATATAAACAAGAGCAAGAACGATGGTTGAATGCTAGGATTGCGCATAGCAATCGTCAGAAGTGGAATAAAGAACAGGCTACGACCACTCTGAATACCACGGCTAGAAGGAATCTGAACAGGCTCGCTGAAAAGTCGACTCAGCAACCTGACAAGTATCTGAAAGCACCAAAAGGAACACTCCAAGAAGGAAAATAGTTTTAAATGATAGTGACACTAGTCATTTACTAAACATTCCTCCTTATGTTCTAGTAAGACAAAAGAATGCCCCAAGGAAGTTCATTCAGAAATGGATTCCTACAGGGAGATTGTTTAGTCCAGATGGTTCCATTGTTGGAGTGAGAGCCTAACTCCATGTCTCCTGTTTTGTGCAGAACAATCTCAGGAAGAACCCGAAGTGGCATTTTGATAGTGGATGTGGGAAGCACATGACAGGAGACAAAGCAAATCCGGTTAACTACAGAGAATGTGATAAAAGACCAATTATTAGATTTGCTGGAGGAGATGAAAATCTAATTGCGATCTGAAGCATGGAGCGTTTACAATCACTGGAGTACTACATGTAGTGGGATTGAAATATAATCTCCTAAGCATGAGTCAATAGGCAGACAAAGGGTACTCAGTAAAGTTCAAGTCAAATCTATGCAAATTGGTTGACAATGAATCAAAGCGGGTAGTCTTGTTTGCTAGGTAGAAAGGAAGTCTCTATGTTGCTGACTGGGAATCTACCGCAACCGAAGAATGCCTCATGGTGAGTCAATCTGGCCACACTGAAGAAAATTGGCTATGGCAGAAAAGAATGAGCCACTTGAACTTCAAAACTCTGAATAAGCTAGCCAAGAAAGATCTGTTGATTGGATTACCCAAAATGACATACAGAAAAGAAGGTCTATGCTCAGCATGTCAATTGGGGGAACAAGCCAAAATCTCTTTCAAGTCTAAAACTAGACACTCCAGTAGTAGGCCACTGCAATTGTTGCACATGGATCTCTTTGAGTCCTCTGTGACAAGCTATGCAGGAAAGAAATATGGTCTGGTTGTTGTAGATGACTATTCAAGATTCACTTGGGTTGTCTTTATGAAACACAAATCTGACGCAAGGGTCGAGATACCAAGTCTGTTGAACAAGCTAGAAGTCAAGAAAAATGACAAGGTATCTGTGATCAGAACAGACCATGGTACTGAGTTTGTAAACCAGTACATAAAGGAGTTTTGTACCTGCAAAGGTATACAACACCAACTTTCTTCAGTAAGGACACCACAACAGAATGGTGTTGCTGAAAGGAAGAATAGAACACTGAAAGAAGCGGCAAGAACAATGCTTGCTGACACTGAAATAAGTGAAATCTATTGTGTTGAAGCTATTCACACGGCTTGCTACACTCAGAATATGTTGGTCCAGATAACGGCAAAGTGAAAGACTAGAGGAGGGGGGTGAATAGTCTTTTAAAACTTTTGTCGATAAACATTGTTTCTCAGAAACCTTGGGGTTTGTGATTCTTAAATTCAGAGCGCGGAAGACTTTAAGATAGGTAAGTGCAGAGACAATAAGTAAGTGTGTGTTTGTGCTTTGCTGAAATGTAAATACAGAAAGGTAAATAACACAGTAAGTATAGTGGTATCTGGAGGTGGCATAATCCTCCAACTAATCCACTTCGGTCTTTCTGAGACCTAGAATTCACTAGAACAGATAATTGAGTTCACCTTACAATAATCATATTCTAAGATTCCTAAACAAATGGTTCCCAACCGACTGTTCCCCCTGAGTTGTTCCCCAACTCCTAGAGCTAAGTACTTCCTCTACTCAGATAACCTTGGAGTTATTCCCAGATTTCCCAAATCAAGTACTTCCTCTACTCCACGCCTTGATGGTGTTGGTTATAAGGTTTTGTCAGAAAGGCTTCTCGTATAACTTTTCAGTTTTGTTTTCAGAGAGCCTAATAGAACAAGACTACTTAATACACTTGTTCAGTGGATGACGATGCTCTTCTTGACCCAAGTAATTGGTGTCCGTTCTGGAGAATGAGCATCAGAAAGGGTATCTGATAGTTCAACTCTTTCACGAATAACAATCACTTGTTAAGGTTCAGGACAACTTAGAACTACTAGTGATTCTTCAAGCAACAGAAAGCTTTCAGAAAGGGTAGTAGAGTGCTTGAGAGAATACTTTGCTTGATGGTAAGTTTGCAAGATAGAGCGTTCTAAGGTATGTTCTTCAAGCACCTAAGTGTGTGATATATATAGATAAATTTGAGAGGCGTTTGAATTATATCCATTGTGCTCTCCATCAAATTATATCCGTTTATATCTCGAACTAAGTACTCAGAAGTCACTATCTCATTTTTCAGAGAGGACTGCTTTTTACAGCATTTCTGCCGATGCATTTAATGCATAGTACTGATCATTGTCCTTTAGTTTCAACGGATACATGAGCCTTTCTGATGGCTTGCATGCTCCATACTCATGATGTCATATGTCCAGAATCATATCCCGAAAGTAAGTTAATATACTTAAGAAAGGATTAAGGATATAGTCTTTCTGAGTTAGACTAAACCTTTGTGTCTTCATAAACCTTGTGCAATCTTCAGACTTCTAATCTTCAGAAAAGCTCCATTGCTAGGATTGATCTTCATGGTCTTCTTGAAATAAAAATTACACTCAGAGACCTATAATCCTAATACAAGATTTACTAGACTAATCATACTCAGTGATTTCCTCTTTTACAATGTTCAAGTGAACCAAGAGCACTTAATCACCTTTCTGGCTAAGATAAGAACATGTGATGAGTGATCAAAATACTAACAGATATTCCTAACAAATTTCCCCCTTTTTGATCAGTCATCCATGACTATCTTTCGAGTCCTATTACAAAATTGTAATCTTGGAAGAGAAAACAATCCACCACTTAATCATTTCAAATGATATTCAATTTTAGTTGAATTAAGTGCAGAAAGTAAACATCAACCAAATCACAAGAAGTGATCTTTGCTGATAAGTTGTCATCTATTAAAATGTATCTGAGAGTATGATCTTCAGATAGGTACAGTTTACAGAGTAAGATGCAACTTTTACAGATAGAGAATTTTAGAAACAATCAGCAAGATTACAAAAGGTAATAAAACATGCTAAGTAAATTAGTACAAAGTAGAGTCCAAGCTCCAAGAGAGTATTCTAATGTTACTAGTCTTCAAGTCTTCAGAAACACAACTTGGGTTTAGATACCTCAAGTTCTTCAGCACCCTTTCTGGATCAGTTGACATGATCATCCACTTTTCTGCATTCTGGGACATAGTTATAAAGAATCCTTCTGACAGAGAGCTCTGTCTTTCTGGATAAGTCACATATTTCATGGTAACTCTTGCCATGTTTGTGATTCTTCCGCAGAAAATGTTTGACCTAGAAGTACTTTCCCCAGACCCAGGCATGGTCTACTTGCAGCTGAGATAGGTTGAAATACTTGTATATTTCTTCCAGATAGTGTATATCATCTAGGTATTCATCCAATGTCATGTAGAATGACTCATAGGTTGAAACACCTAGTTTGTTTTTCCTGCTGTAGCTACCATCCAGTTTTCTTACCTTGTGTACATCATCAGGTTTTGGGTAAGGACAGGCAAAAGAAAGATCCATCTTGTTAGGAAATTTGTTAGATATTTTGTTAGAAATATCTGTTTAGATTTTGATCAGCAACATGATGACTTATCTCAGTCTCAGAAAGGTGATTAGTACTCTTGGTTCACTTGAACATTGTAAAGGAGGAAACCCACTAAGTATGATAGTCCAGCTAATCTTGTATAGGATGTTAGGTCTCAAAATGTAAATTTTATTTTATGAAGAGAAGACCAAGAAGAGGACATCCAAGCAGAACAAGTTCAATGACATTGAAGACTTGAAGAAACTGCACAAGGTTACTGAAACAGTTTTCCAGATACCTTGGCCAGATATCTTGAAGACACGAATAGTTTTAAACAAACTGTGTCACAAGAGATATCTGAGAAATAAAAGGTCTATCTGAAAACACGGAAAGTGTCCACAGATATCTATTCTCAGATACCTTAAGCTTTAACCACATTTCTGAAAAAGAAATATATATATATTGCAAACAAAGTTGTTTCAATAAAAGTGGTATCTGAATATAAGGATAAGAACGTGCAAAGATTCAGAGAAATCTGATCAAGGTTGTCTCTGATACAAAGCATAGTTCCGTTGGCACTACAGGACAAAAGTATAGTACAATGCATTAAATGCACGGACAGAGATGTCTGAACAAAAGCAACGGTAGCTTCTGAAGAAGAAGACAAACCTGCTACAATACTAAACACGGATATCAATAGTTTGAATTTGATTTAAGCCCAACGGATGCTATTCAAACGGCACTCAAATTCATCTATAAATATCAACACTTAGACTGCTTGAAAAAAAGACGCTGAACTGAACACATATCTTAATCTCTCAAGCAAGCTACTTACTCTCAAAGCTTTCTGTTTCGACCAAAGCTCTTGATCTTGAGTAACACTAAAGTTCTAAGTGTCCTGATCCTAAACAAGCACAGCTATCTGTGAAAGAGTTGAATCAAAAGATCAAGTATCTGAGATTCATTCTCTTGAACACTTATCTAAGAGTTGGGTCAGTAAAAAGAACAAGATACCATACATTGCAAAGTGTATTAAGTATACTTGATTCACAGAGCTATCTGATTAACTGAAAAGTTATTAAGAAGCTCATCTGACAACTCAAACCAAAACCAACACCATCACTGGCGTGGAGTACAGGAAGTACTTAGTTTGAGAAACTAAGGAATAACTCCAAGCTTATTGAGTACAGGAAGTACTTAGCTTGGGAAGCTAGGGAATAACTCAAAAAGGTTTCTGAGTACAGGAAGTACTTGGCTGTGAAAGCCGGGGAACAACTCAGGGGGAACATTTGGTTGGGAACCATCTGTTTAAGGAATCTTAGAATAGGATTTTTGTAAGGTGACCTCAATTATCTATTCTAGTGAATTCTAGGTCTTTGGAAGACCGAAGTGGATTAGTTGGAGGATTACGCCACCTCCAGATACCACTATACTTGCTGTGTTATTTACTTTTTTGTACTTACTTGTCAGCAACACACACACACACTTTAATTGTTTCTGCACTTATCTATCTTAAGTATTCCGCGCTCTGAATCTAAGTATCATATATCTACTCAGATATCTGAGAAATAGTGTTTATCGACAAAAGTTTTAAAAGACTATTCACCCCCCCCCCCCCCAGTCTTTTACTTTGCCGTTATCTGGACCAACAAGTGGTATTAGAGCAGGATGTTCACAAGCCTTCTGCACTGAACCTAGATCCCCAGATAGGTGAAGGAACTTTGTCCATTTTCGAGGACTATTTAATTTGTGTGTTAAGTGTGTAGGAATGTCTCTGAGTGATGCACCCGTTCTCAAACCAGAGAACTACGAGAAATGGAAAAATAACATTATGCTCCACCTTGAAGCCATAAGTGACGAAATGATCGAAGTAATAAAGAATGGCCCAATAGTCATTCAACAACTCAAACAAGTCATGGAGGTTTCTAATGGTAGAGACAGAGATCAAAGCGAAGGATCTTCACAAACCGATGCGTCAACAAGTGGGAGATCTACTAGTCAAGTTATTTACGAACCAAAGCCTAGAGAACTCTGGACATCGGAAGATGCCAAGAGGAATCGTCTGGATGGTCAAGCTCGTAATATCATCATCAGATCGACACCTGAGCACATACAGTGTAAACTGTGGGGTGCTAAAACGGTGAAAGTTGCCTGGCAACTGATTGAAGAAATCTGCTTTTAACAGAAAACCAAAGAAAACAAGTTCGAAGTTCTCAAGTTGAAATTTCAAAATTTCAAACAAGGACCCACTGAAACTCTGGAAGAACTTGATTTCAGATTTACCACTCTCATGAGTGATATGGCAGCACTTGGGGAAAGCAACAGATACTCCAAGTCAGAAAAGATTAAGACTATTGTCAGAAGTCTAAACCACAACTGGGAGCATACCAAATTCTTTTATTTTATCCAAGGAATGCCAAATATCACTCCAGTGGAACTCTTCTCACATCTTACTACGGTAGATTATGAGACAACACAAAGAGAACAAACAACTGAAAAGTTGCAGAACGTTGCTCTAGTTGCTCAAGGAACTTCTGAAAAGAAGAAAAGCAAGGAAGAGACTGAGGATGCTCTTGCTGCAAAGCAAATGAGCAAATATGTCAGTCGAGAAATTGAGATAAGAAAAGCCAAAGAGAAGCTGAAAAAGCATCTAGGCTCAAACTAGCACCAGTACAAAAATATGCAAAGCTCGCTGAACAAACCAGCTCAGAAAGAATCATGTACTGAGGAAGCAGAAATTGGAAACGATATATGTTTCTATTGTCAGAAACCTGGCCACTTCAAGAAGGATTGTCCTGCCTTCAACAAACTAAGGACAGGTGACAAGAAAGATAGAAGAATCTTCAGAAGAAGCCAGAAAGCTTTGTTAACTGAAGAAAGAAAGAAAATCCAAACTCAACTGGATGCTCTAGACGTTGAGACAGATTCTGAAGATGACAATTCAGATGACACCAGAATTATGTGGAGTTACTCATGATATAATCGACTTCGGCCTCAAGAAGAATGAAATGTGTGGAGTTGCTGAAATTGACGGTCTAGACATCTCTAACATAGAAATCTGTCTTATGGCTGATGAGGTAACACATACTTCTTGTTATACTTATGAAAGTGATGAAGAAGAAATAAAAGATCTAGAAAATCTCAGGAAATAACTTGACATCTATGAAAGAGAATTTCTAATGATCCGAGCTAGAGCCGAAAATCTTGAAGAAGAAAAGAATTCTCTTGCAAAGGAAAATTCTCAATTAGTTAAGGTATCTGAGAAAAGGGATGCTGAAAATGCATTTCTCAAAGCTCAGATATCTGAGACTGAAAAGTCACATAAAGAAGCAAGCTGAATTACGAAAGAAATATGAAGATCTTCTTTCTGAGAACAAGGAACTCGAGAAGAAAGAATTATCTTTTCAATCTTATGCCAAAGCTAGTGACACTCTTACTGAAGTACAATCTTACTTAAGAGATCCTTCAGAAAAGAAAGGACTTCAAATTTGAATACAGACAGATTGTTCTATCACTCTGAATAAGAGTAAGGAAAGAAGAACATTTGTAAGTACTCAGGAAGATGGTTCCCATGCAATCTATAGTATTGGTGAGAAGACGAAGATTGTTGACAAAGGAAAGGCAGTTGCGACTAAACCTTTGTGGGAAAAACAAGTCAAAAACAAAACTGTCGGGCACGTCTCTGAAAAGAAACACAACACTGAAAAGTGTAAACACCCACAGTGCTATGTCTCTCAAAAGGGTAGAATTGCAGGAGCTGGCAAATTCTCCCATGTCACTTTTTTTGGAAAGAAATTGGACCAACCAGAGACTAGCAAAGCTGCTGAGAAAAGATCTCAGATAGCTTCAAGTGCTCGAAACGGTATTGGCTATAGAGGCATCGGGAAACGACTTGCTCATGAATACAAATAGGAGCAAGAACGATGGCTAAAGGCTAGAATTGCTCAAAGCAATTATCAAAAGTGGAAGTTGAATCAAGCCACTGAAAATCTGAATGCCAGGGCTAGAAGAAATCTGGCAAGGAAAGCTAAGTTCTTTGAAAGCAAACTCGTAAACCCGACAGTATCCAAAGCATCAAATGGAGCACCTAGGAATACACCAAGGAAGAAAACAATTCTTAATAATGATAATCATTCAATTAGAATTCATCCTTATGTTCCTATCAGACAAAAGAATGTTCCAAGGAAATTCATTCAAAAATGGATTCCTACTGGAAGATTGTTTAATCCTGATGGTTCCAATTGTAAATTGAGAACCTAATCTCTGCTTCTGTTGGTGCGTAATGCTTCCGGACTAAAGCACAATGGCTATTTGATAGTGGATGCGGAAAGCACATGACAGAGACAAAGCAACTGGTCGATTACAAAGCTTGCAACACGGGACCGGTTATCGATTTCTTTGGAGGAGAATTAAATCCTCTCTCGATTTGTAACGTCAAATTGGGAACATTAACAATCACTGACGTATTACATGTTAAGGATTTGAAATATAATCTATTTAGCATTAGCCAGTTTGCAGACAAAGGTTTCACTATCAAATTCAAAGCAAAATATTGCAAACTAATTGACAATGAGTCAAAGCGATACCTTGGTTGCTTTCGTGAAAGCGATCTTTATGTTGCCGATTGGGCATCTGCCACAACTGAAGAATGTCTCATGGTGAGTCAATCTGGTCACACAGAAGAGCACCGGTTATGGCACAAAAGAATGAGTCACTTGAACTTCAAAACTCTGAATAGACTTGCCAAGAAAGAGTTAGTGGTTGGCCTTCCCAGAACATCTTTCAGAAAGGATGGTATCTGTTCTGCCTGTCAGATGGGGAAACAATCTAAGATCTCTTTCAAGTCCAAAATCAGACACTCTAGTGTTAGACCACTGCAACTATTACACATGGATCTTTTTGAATCATCTGTAACTAGTTATGCAGGAAAGAAGTATGGTCTGGTTGTTGTAGATGATTTCTCAAGATTCACTTGGGTTGTCTTTTTGAAACACAAATCTGATGCCAGGGTGGAGATACCAAACTTGCTGAAAAAGCTTGAAGTCATGAAAAATGACAAGGTATCTGCAATCGTAGACCATGGTAATCGAGTTTGTCAACCAATACATAAAGGAGTTTTGTACCTGCAAAGGTATACAACACCAACTTTCCTCTGTAAGAACACCTCAACAAAATGGTGTTGCAGAAAGGAAAAACAGAACCCTTAAAGAAGCTGCAAGGACGATGCTAGCTGACACTGAAATAAGTGAAATTTATTGGGTTGAAGCTGTAAACACAGCCTGCTACACTCAGAACAGATGTTTAATAAACAAACACCATGACAAGACCCCTTATGAAGTCTTGGTTGGTAGACCCCCTAATATCAAACATCTGAGAGTATTTGGCTGTAGATGTTTTGTTCTAAACAATGGGAAAGATTATCTGAGAACATTTCAACCAAATGCAGATGAAGGTGTATTTCTTGGTTATTCCACGAATAGCAAAGCCTACAGAATTTACAACAAAAGAACAAAGAAAATTGAAGAATCAGTTCATGTTGTATTCTATGAAGGAAGTAAGAAAACACCTCCTAATGATGAACTCTCAGAAAGGTTCAAAGAACTAATGCTGAGGGATTCTGAAGAAGAATCCTCAAAAAGGAAAAACATCATTATGGAAAGTGAGGATGACTCTGACGTAGAGAAGCTTGATATGCCTAGTGACAACAAGATGACTCACAAACATGATGAAGAATTTCCTATAAAACTTCCAGAAATGGAAACTGAAGATATTCATCATGAAGCTATCTCTGGAAACAATCTCTCTGAAAGACATGTTCCAGATAGCTCAAACACTGAACAAGTGTCAGACATTAATTGCCCTTCTGAGGAGCAAAATGTCTTAGATACTGAAATAGTATCAAATCAAAATCCTAGTGATTCACATTCAAATCATTTGGATATTGATCCTACTAGCACTAAACCTATGATGAGATGGATCAAGGATCATCCTGCAAAAGATGTGATTGGACCAATTAATCAAGGTGTTAGGACTAGGAGAGCAATAGCTGAAAATGCTAATTCTCTCTTTGGATGTTTCATCTCAGATATTGAACCTAAAAATATAGAAGAAGAATTAGGAGACCAAGACTGGATCTCTGCAATGCAAGAAGAGTTGGATCAATTTGAGAGAATTAAAGTCTGGAAACTAGTTCCATTTGTAGAAGGAATATCTGTGATTGGAACTAAATGGGTTTTTAGAAACAAGATGAATGAATCTGGTGAAATTACCAGAAACAAAGCAAGATTGGTTGCCAAGGGATTTACCCAGACTGAAGGCTTAGATTTTGATGAGTCATATGCACCAGTTGCCAGATTGGATGCAATAAGACTCTTTCTGGCCTTTGCAGCTCATAAAGATTTTAAAGTTTATCAGATGGATGTCAAAAGTGCATTCTTGAACGATGAACTTGCAGAAGAAGTTTATGTTGAGCTACCACCTGGCTTTGAAGTTTCCTCAGAAAGCAGAATGGTCTATAAACTACAGAAAGCTCTGTATGGACTGAAACAGGCTCCAAGAGCATGGTATGACACTTTGGCCAAATACCTTCTGGAAAGTGGTTTCAAGAAAGGTGAAGTTGATAAAACTTTATTTACCTTAAATCATGACGGGAAACTACTCTTAGTTCAAGTATATGTTGATGACATCATATTTGGATCTAAGGACAAGCAACTTTGTAATGACTTTGCAAATCTCATGAAAAGCAAGTTTGAGATGAGCATGATGGGAGAAATGAATTATTTTCTAGGATTGCAAGTCAAGCAACTCAATGATGGAATATTCATTAGTCAAACAAAGTATGCAAAAGATATGCTCACAAAATTCAATCTTAAGCCTTCTGAAAAGAATGCTAAGATACCTATGAGCATTGGAACCAAAATGACCTATCTTGAATCGCATAAGAGTGTTGAAGAACATAAGTATAGGAAATTGATAGGTTCACTACTTTACCTCACTGCAAGTAGACCTGATATTCAATACGCCGTTGGAGTGTGTGGTAGATTTCAGACAAATCCGATGCAAACACACTACAACGTTGCTATGAAAATATTAAGGTATGTAAAAGGTACAATAGATGTAGGATTGTGGTATCCTAAAGAAAGCGGTTTGAGTTTATTTGGCGGGTACTCGATTATGCCGGATCATCGCTAGATAGGAAAAGCACCTCAGAACACATGCATTCGGGTACTAGACTTATCTCGTGGTTTAGCAAGAAGCAAAACTCAATTGCAACTTCTACCACGAGGCTGAATATATTGTCTTTGGTTGTTGTGCAACACAAATTCATGGATACAACAACTTTTAAAGACTATGGACTCGATGAGAAGAAAACTCCCATTTTCTGTGACAACACAAGTGCTATTGCGATTACACAGAATCCCAAATTTCATGCCAGAACAAAGCATATTGATGTTAGACATCACTTCATCAGAGACCATGTTGAAAAGGGCAATATAGAGATACTCAAGATTGGCACTGAAGACCAACTTGCAGATATCTTCACTAAGCCACTACAAGAAAGTAGATTCTTAGCCTTAAGACATAGTCTTGGACTAATGAAACTACCAACGAACTGAAAGAGTTCAGAAAGCTGGAACGGGCATCCAAAGAAGAGGTATCTGGAACGGGCATCCAGAGAAGAGAAAAGAGAAAACTGGAACGGGTATCCAGAAATCAAAAGGCTAAAGAGCAAAAAAAAAGACAGCTTAAGATCTCTGAGATGGGAACTCAGATATCTAGTTCACTCAGTGAGGGGGAACACAAAAGAGAATAGTACAACTGTCTGCAGTCAACTACTCTCTTGAAATTTGTATTATTTCTATCTTTGTGTAAAACTTGGACAAATATTGAGTATGAGATAGACTCAGATACAAACAGTGTTCTTAGTCACACAGAATTGTGATTCAGATAGCAAATCGCCAAAATTCATTAATTGGGCACAATCACAATTGCTGATTGTGATCATTGCTGAAGAAGCAATATTGACCCTTGATGAAATATGCATTTGATCTTAACGGACGAAATTAATTCTCTGTAAATAGTGGACTGTTGAAATTCAGACGTGGCCCACTATGCATTTAATGCCGAACAAACTTTTACCCACGCCTCACTGCAATTCACAGATACATACATACAAAACCAATTTGTGTGTATATGTTTGTTAGAATTACGTTGCTATATATATAGGATTTTGGCAAAAGAGATCACTTTCGCCTAATCCAACATTCAGACTTGCACAAAAATAGCAAAACCTTCTCTTGATTCTCTGCAAACCTTCTACAATCTCTGCAAATCAAGATTAAGTTTTTCTGCAAAGAATTACTGAATCAAATCTCTTTCAAACACCAATCCAAATTCTCTACACTATATAAAGAGATGGCCCCAAAGAATTCTTCTACACTGAAATCTCAATCCTCCACTTTGATGCTTTGAAAGCAAGCACCAGAGTTGGTTATTGTGAACAACCGACTAGTAGGAGATTTTAATCCTGACCATTGGACTTCAAATCACATAATGATTTGGGGTGGTGCCATGGTTGAGGAATACCTCACGGCTGCAATAGAGAACCAAGCCGACAGAAAGCTGATTCTTGACATGCTTGAAAAGGCACAAATCAAGGGTTTTCTATCTGCTCGCCCAAGTGGAATTTCATCACTCGATGTGTTGGAATTCTACAACAACTCCAGGATAATTTCCTGTGTTTCTGAAGGCACTGAAATAGTGTCTGTCAAAACCTCAGTCCAAGGAAAGGAAATCCTTCTGGACTTAACAACTTTCTGTAAGTTGTTTGAGTTTCAAAATCTTGGAAAGGATTTTGAAATAAACACCAAGGATGATGATCTCCTTGAAGGTGTTAACAAATTGTACAGTGACGTGTGTGATCTTGAAAAATCAGATACACCCACTGAGTTCAAGCTTGCTGACATCCGAACCAGACATCTGATGGTTCACTGGGATGTATTGGCTTGCATTCTTCACAGATGCTTTGATGGTCTACAAGGAGGTGCTGACCAGATAAGCCAAGAACGATGGATCATGATGTTCTTGCTGAATCAACAAGACAAAAGGCTGGAAAACCCTTTTAAGCGGGAAAGTACGCCTTCATGAAGTTTGTGAAGAAGATTCAAGGCTTGAGCCTAAGATTGCCAAAGGACTATGAGCCAAAGGCCACGATGAGGCTATGGTGCAAGATATGCTACTTCGGAGAAACTTGGCATCAAGCTCAGAGAGGCAATTTGAAATAGCCAACAACCTACTCTACAAATATGAGTATACAAACTTGATGAAAAAGGTTCTGGGTCTCTAAAGGTTCTAAGAAGAAAAATCGAAAAGGTATCTCAAGAAAAGGTTGCGACCAAGAAGCCTGTAACTTCAAGAAAGAAGTCCTGGCAAAAATCAAGAGGAAGACAAGAGGAAAGAGGATTTTCGATCTATCTCTGGATATGATGAGATGATGAAAAAAATCAAATCATCATCATCAAAATCAAAAGAATCATCATCATCAAAACAAGACAACTCAAGAGAGAAAAAGTGCTTAAATATTATTACAGAAAGCCTTGCTAATGAACTCATAAATACTGCCAAAAGTGGTGAAAAACACCAAGCCCTATCTACAGAAACCGCAGGGGTTATGGACCAATCAGTTCCTAATGCTGATGAGAGCTCTGACGATGAAGATGATGAACTAGTCATCTCTCAAGTCCTAGAAAGAGCAAAGAGGGTTAAGGTTACTGAAATAGTAACTGGTGAAAAGGTATCTGAAAAAGAACCTACACCACAGGTTGCTCAACAAGCACCTATAGCAAAGGTTGTTGGTGTAAACACATCTTCAGGGAACGTTTCTTATGCACAACTTCAAGAAGCCCTGATGAGTGGTAATTTAGTGCTGGCAGATGCTGATGAAAATGCCACATCTAAAAATCTGGAAGAACATTCTAATGACCAATCTTCTGCTTCCATACAACCACAACAACCACAACCACAACAGCCACAAGTGGTTGATGAAATGGTAAATGAACTCCATTTCGAATTACCAGCAATGCAATATGCTGAAGAAAATCCTGCAAAAGAGCAGGTTCCCCAACTCAATAAGAGGGATCAAACTGAGACATCTACTCAGAATGATCAACCAGGGGAGGCAACTGAGTTGCATACTCAGGAAAGGTGTGAAGTACCTGAAACTTCAAACAAAGAAAAAATACTGGAATAAGAAGACCAATGTATAGAAAGGTCACAAGTTTCAGAAACCAATCAGCCTGACACGGATCAGGTAGTTGAATGGTTTAACTCTTATCTTGTGCAAATTTTATGCTTGAACATCTTGTTATTTATAGAAATTCTTTGTTACAGGCTGAGTTAGAAACACAAGGACAAGAGGAAGCTGGAAAGCTTGCCTCAGAAACTGAGAAAGAGGTCTCATCAACCTCACCTCTTAAGAAATCTGAGCCTGTCCTACAGGTGATAAAATGTTTCTTGAGTTGTCATTTTTTAGTTATACGATAATGTACTTAACCAATTAAGTGAATGTTTCTAACAGGCTCCAACTGAGAAAGAGGAAGATAAGGCAGAAATGCCAGAAGAAAACCCTAAACCCAAGGTTTCAAGAATGATCATTGAGCCTTCCAGTATGAAGGTATATGAAAATCAGTGATAAAAATTCTTCACCTTGGGTTATCTCAAACTTCTTCTAAATTACTCAATACTTTCTACTCACAGGCTCACTCAGAAGTAGAAGTGCAAGGGAACAGAGTTGCGACATCCCTTGCACCTATGGAAATTGATGAGGCATCAAGGCCTTCATCACAAGAAAAGATTCCAGAGACTGCACAAGTCTCTGAGAGACAAATATCTGAGCCTCCCATGGAGGTAATTGACCTCTCAGATATCTGATTTGTCATCTAAAGTTTTCTTGATAAAATTTCCTAAGTATTGTGATAACTTTAATTCTCAGGTTCAAGAAAGAAAGGTTGATGAGAACCAGACTTCCAAGTCTCCACCTCACAATAAGATATCTGAGACACCAATTGTCTCAGTAGCACAAGTCTCTGAGCCTGAAGTACTTACTCAGGTAACTCAGAAACTAAACTACACTTCTACTCAGATATCTACAAAAGTTTTGAAGCTCACTCAAAACTCTTTCTTTCAGGCTCAAACGAGTGCCAAGCAGGCTCCCAATGATGAGACAAGGGACCTACTTCCCTTCTTCAAAGCTCACACCCTGCCAAAGCATATTCAATGCTTCAAGAAATGGCAAAGGTTAAGGTGCTCTGATCTCTCTGAAATATTGAGAATCACAGATCAACCAAACAGACGAGCACGAGCTCTTGACTTGGAGACATATATCCATGCAATGTTCCCTACCGAACAGTACACAGTTGCGACTCTATTGCATAAGGATTTCTCCAGAGAAGTGGCGCACAGTTTGATACAAGCCTTTGAACAGGCAGATGGTCAGACAAGATTACAAATGGCATTCAAGCCAGTTCTGCCCCAAACTCTGCAATTTATACCTTCTGAACAAGAAGAGGTTAATGGGCAGAAGATCACTATTCCTGAAGTGATCAATCTTGTATCTGAAGATGATGAGGAGGAAGAAATAAACGAAAATGACTTCGATGAACTTCCCACTGACCATCACCAAAAGGATGACACAGACAAAAAGGATGATGATGATGCCCCTGCACCAGGGACCGGAGGAATTTCACAAAGAAATCATGCCTCAACTGCTGAAAAGCAAACTGAGAGGAAAGCACAGAAATCTCCGTCTCCATCTCCTCAAAAGTCAACTCATCCATCTTCCCAACAAAAGGCTAATACTGAACAAATAGTTGAGGATTCTAAGGAAATCACTCAGAAATTGTTGAATACTCAATCCAGAACTGCTCAACTCAGACACTTGTTGGAAGAAGAACAACAGCTCCATCTTCAACTGCAAGACCAAATAGCTAAATCCAGAGATAAGCTAGACCAACTACAAGATCAATATCTGCAAGAGATGATTGCTTACTCTGAGGTTAAAGAGCTACAGGATGCTGTAAATGCCATCACCAAAGAACTCGATACTGAAGAAGTATCTGAAATTAAGCATGATGCTAAGGCTGCATCATCTTCAAAAGAAGTACCATCCTCCTCCTAAAAAGGAAAGAAACCAATCTCTGAGATGGTTGCTGGACTCGACACAATCGATGAGAATGTCCAAGAGGATGAAGATCACTGGGCTGATTACTCAGATGATAAAGAAGACAAGACTTTGGCAGAGCACCGCAATGAACATTTAGCGGTTTCTCACTTGAAAAGGAAGCTGATTGCTCCTGCAATATTCAGCAAACTGCCAAATGTCCACTCCCATGAATACATGAACAGATACCAAGTACTGGCTTATCTGAACAAGGAGTTGTCTTCACAGAACAAGGAAGTAATTGCCTCCGTCCCCTCTGAAATGAAAAAGTTCACTGAGCTCATCACTCAGAGAACAACTAGCATAGTCATTGCTCAGAAAGATCTGGGAATGATAAGGGACGATGATGCGTCTTTAGCTGAAAAAGCTTTGCAAGAGGCAAGTTACACTGCTGGAAAAGCAGATGCCATCCTAGGCCCATTGGCAGAGCTCACTAATAAGGACAATGGACTTATCAAGCAAAATGAGGAGCTCAAAGCCGAACTTCAGAAGTTGGTCACTGCCTACAATTATTTACAAGGGCATTTTGACTCTCTCTCAGATTCTTTTATGAGACTGAGTCAGCCAACAATGACTAAGGGGGAAAGAGTGTACAAATCTGGACCTCAAAGTCAGGGGGAATGGGAAGAAGGAGAAGAAAACAAGAAGAAATCTGGAGCTGGTGTGGCTCAGAGAGGAAGAAGAAACATGAAAACTTCCCAGCCACCACTCAGAATAAACGAACCCTCCTCTAGCCAAGCTGCTTTGCAAATAGTAGCTGCTTCCCAGAAACCTACTGAAGGAACTACAATGATAACAAGGGCCATGGCACAGAAACCTCCAAGGAGTACCAAGGCTCCAAGGAGAAGACAAGTTAAAGGGATTGATGAATCTTCTGAAGAAGAAGAATGTCAAATCAAGCCCTTGGGCAATGAAGAAGGCTGTAAAACTCTCACAAGATTTAATCTTGATGATGATGAGGAAACTGATGAAGATGAAGCTCCTCTTCACAAGAAAAGGAAAATTGAAAGCCTAACTGAGCCCATAGCTGCAAAGCCCCTAGCAGCTAAAACACCCTCTGGAAATACCAAGTCTATCCAGGGTGGTTCTTCAAGCAACAACCCCAAAGAGAATTCAAGACAGAGAAGGAACAAACTGAGAGCTGAGCAAAGACAAAGTCGACTTCCACTCAGGCCAGAAGAAGCCAAAATAGAGTATGTGAAGAATGACAATGATTCCTCTGTCTACAGGTGCATCAATCAAAAAAATGGCTATTGGATTCTGGAACTTAAGCATCTACTGGTAAATTCAAGATTTCCCGAACCAATCCACAAAAAACTTATGGCATGGAGAAAAGATAAGCCAACCTTGATCAACACCAATCACATTAAAGCCTGGTTGGATTTTGAAGTTGTCAAGAGAACTGAAGCCATGAGAAAGGACCTCTCTGATGAATGTCCATATGGAAAGCCAGATGATGTGCATGTAATTGAATATCACAGGAACAGGAACAAGAGCAAGACTCGCTGTGGAACCCTATGAGTCGTTCTATCTAACTGAAGATCAATACAAGGGTGACATCAGATATCTGAGGATTATCTATGAATACTTCAAGCTGTCAGATATCAGAATAGAGCATGCCTGGAAGTGGGGAAAGTATCTGTGGGTCAAACATTTTGTCAAGAAAAATCCTACCAAAACCTACAAAGAAGTCTGTGGATTTGCCAGAGACTCTGAGATGCTCGTCAGAACACTTCTCTATGATTATTCTGATGACATCAAAAGGTTTGGAGATAGGAAATTTGCAGACTGATCCATAGAACTACTGTTGAAGACTTGAAGAGTTGAAGACTTGAAGACTAGTCTATTAGGATGTTTACTTGGAGCTTGGTTACTCCTGTTGTCCTAATTTACTATGTAGTTTTTGCTGTATTTTTGCTGACTGAGCTAAACTTGCTTTATGTATTGAAGTTATCTGTAATCTCTCTTTGTAACTTATCTGAAGAACCTACTCTCAGATAGTATTCTATAAAAGATAACTTGTCAGCAAAGATCACACCTTGTGATTTGGTTGATGTCTACTTTCTGCACTTAATTGAATGATTTGAAAAATCTTGAGAAATGATTAAGTGTTGAATTGTTCACTCATCCAGATTTATAATAGGTCAGATAGTCATCGTTGACTGATCAAAAAGGGGGAAATTTGTTAGGAAATTTGTTAGATATTTTGTTAGAAATATCTATTTAGATTTTGATCAGCAACATGATGACTTATCTTAGTCTCAGAAAGGTGATTAGTACTCTTGGTTCACTTGAACATTGTAAAGGAGGAAACCCACTAAGTATGATAGTCCAGCTAATCTTGTATAGGATGTTAGGTCTCAAAATGTAAATTTTATTTTATGAAGAGAAGACCAAGAAGAAGACATCCAAGCAGAACAAGTTCAATGACATTGAAGACTTGAAGAAACTGCACAAGGTTACTGAAACAGTTTTCCAGATACCTTGGCCAGATATCTTGAAGATACCTTGGCCAGATATCTTGAAGACACGAATAGTTTTAAACAAACTGTGTCACAAGAGATATCTGAGAAATAAAAGGTCTATCTGAAAACACGGAAAGTGTCCACAGATATCTATTCTCAGATACCTTGAGCTTTAACCACATTTCTGAAAAAGAAATATATATATTGCAAACAAAGTTGTTTCAATAAAAGTGGTATCTGAATATAAGGATAAGAACGTGCAAAGATTCAGAGAAATCTGATCAAGGTTGTCTCTGATACAAAGCATAGTTCCGTTGGCACTACAGGACAAAAGTATAGTACAATGCATTAAATGCACGGACAGAGATGTCTGAACAAAAGCAACGGTAGCTTCTGAAGAAGAAGACAAACCTGCTACAGTACTAAACACGGATATCAATAGTTTGAATTTGATTTAAGCCCAACGGATGCTATTCAAACGGCACTCAAATTCATCTATAAATATCAACACTTAGACTGCTTGAAAAAAAGACGCTGAACTGAACACATATCTTAATCTCTCAAGCAAGCTACTTACTCTCAAAGCTTTCTGTTGCGACCAGAGCTCTTGATCTTGAGTAACACTAAAGTTCTAAGTGTCCTGATCCTAAACAAGCACAGCTATCTGTGAAAGAGTTGAATCAAAAGATCAAGTATCTGAGATTCATTCTCTTGAACACTTATCTAAGACTTGGTCTAAAAGAACAAGATACCATACATTGCAAAGTGTATTAAGTATACTTGATTCACAGAGCTATCTGATTAACTGAAAAGTTATTAAGAAGCTCATCTGACAACTCAAACCAAAACCAACACATCACTGGCGTGGAGTACAGGAAGTACTTAGTTTGAGAAACTAAGGAATAACTGCAAGGTTATTGAGTACAGGAAGTACTTAGCTTGGGAAGCTAGGGAATAACTCAAAAAGGTTTCTGAGTACAGGAAGTACTTGGCTGTGAAAGCCGGGGAACAACTCAGGGGGAACATTTGGTTGGGAACCATCTGTTTAAGGAATCTTAGAATAGGATTTTTATAAGGTGACCTCAATTATCTATTCTAGTGAATTCTAGGTCTTTGGAAGACCGAAGTGGATTAGTTGGAGGATTACGCCACCTCCAGATACCACTATACTTTCTGTGTTATTTACTTTTCTGTACTTACTTGTCAGCAACACACACACACACTTTAACTGTTTCTGCACTTATCTATCTTAAGTCTTACGCGCTCTGAATCTAAGTATCAGATATCTACTCAGATATCTGAGAAATAGTGTTTATCGACAAAAGTTTTAAAAGACTATTCACCCCCCCCCCCCCTCTAGTCTTTTACTTTGCCGTTATCTGGACCAACACATCTTTCTGGCTTCATTCCTCTTTTCTACTTCAAAGTTTAGCGAGGCATGAAGATGCTCAAGTTTTAGCAACTCTGGCTTGCCTTCTCTCCATTTCAGGATCTGGTTGAGGATGGGAGTTGGAAACTTATCATTGACAAGTAGATATTGTAGTTCCAGAATCCAATACCCTCTCTTGTTCAGAATGCACCTATATGAAGATTCTTCATTACTAGTCTTCATATACTCAATGTGGGCATCAGTTGGCCTTTCTTGATGTGTTTCATTGTTTATTCTCCCAAACTGGAAATCCCTTCTTGCTTTTCTGTTTGGTGGCCTTCTGTCAGGAGATCCTCTAACCCTTTCGTCCTGCCTTGGGGCTGTGCTGGTGGATGTTCCTTGTATAGACTTGGTGTTGCCAGAAGGAGTTCTGGCTGCTAAGGGCTTTGCTGCCAGAGGAGGTTGTGTACTAGTTGCTTGTCTCCTTTTATTGTGAAGTGGATGTTCATCAGAATCATCCTCATCATCATTGAAGTCCAAAATTAGAGATTTGCAGCTTTCTTGACCTCTTACTTCTCCTTCTTCCTTTTCTTCTTCTTCAGAAGTCTTCTAGTCTTCTGAGATTCTAAGGGACTTGGTTCCCCTAGTGACCATACTTCTCAGCCTTCTGGCTGGTTGATCTGGAACAACTTCTTCAGCAAGGGTGTCTCTAGTGGTGTCCTTAGTGACAAGTTGACTTGAGGAGGGAGGATTTGATTGTTTTCTTTTGCTTCCTCTGCCTTTCTAACGCATGTCTTCTTCCCCCTTAGTCATGAATGACTGACTCATGATAGCATAAGCTTCAGAGAGAGTTTCAAAGTTTTTCTAGAGATTGTTGTGTACCCTGACCAATTCTTGAAGTTCCTTCTTCAGCTCGTTGTTCTGTCTAACCAGTTCCTGCTCCTTTTTGTTGAGCTCTTCAAGCGGCCTTAGGATGGCGTTGGTTTGCAGGACAGCATGGCTGGCTTCATTCAATGCTTTATTAGCATTGTTACAATCCTCATCCCTGACCAACCCTAGGTCTTTCTGAGAGAGAGCTATGCTGGTTGCTTTGTTGAGTAAAGCAGCAGCCAATGGCTTCATCTCTTCTGGGACGGATTTTAGCACTTCTGTGTCTTGGGCAACTAGTGTCTTTCTGAGCTCTAAAAAGACACTGTTCCTTGCACGGTGCTCTTCACTTCTTGAACTACTTGGTGCAGAGAATATATGAGGAGCATGTAGGGCTCTTTTGTGCTGAGTGACAAGTCTCTCATCTTCTGCTTCAGTAATCAAGTTGTGGGTTTCAGCATCACTATCATAATCCTTTTCTTGGATTTTTTGCAGATTGACAATCTTCTTCTACTTTCCATCAAGTGTGTTGGCCTTCTGAGAAGATGTAGTAGGTCTTTCTGATGCAGTCTCAGCATCATGCTCTTCATCATCATTGTCATCCATGGCATCTATTTCAGCAGCTGTGACAACAATGGCATTCTTCAAATTTCTTTGCTCATCTAGGAGTGCCAATTCCTTGACATTAGCTTCTTCGAGCTTTTTGATTTTGGCTTCCTTTTCATCAACAAGAGCTTGAGTCTCAATGTTGATTCTCTTCTCTTCTTCCAATACCTTTCTGAGTTGTTCAATCCTAAACTCAGCAGCTGAAATTTCTTCTGTGGCATCATTGCGTTCAGCTTGTTGGGTATCTTGATGAGACTTGGGAGGTGATGATGATGGAGCAACCTGAGCATTGGAAGGATTAGCCTGTGCTCCACTTCCTTTGTTGGCTTTCTGAATCCCGCCTTGTCCAGGTTGGGGATCATCATTCTGATCATCAACATCCTTTTTCTTTGCTTCTTGGTTTGGATGCTCAGAGGGAGGTTCTTGATAATCATTTTCGTCCATCTCCTCGTCATCTTCTGAAACCAGGTTGATCACATTTGGGAATGTAATCATCCTCCCATTAATTTCTTCTTGTTCAGCAAGATAAGTAGTGAGCTTGCTGGGCAAGGCAGGATGGGTAACCATCTGCTCTTGGGTTTGAGCATCCGCAGACTTGAAATCTGCTATAAGTCTTTGTGCTACTTCATGAATGAAGTCTTCATGCATTAGAGTGGCAAATGAGTAGGACTCTGTAGGGAACAATGCATTGATATAATCCTCCAGATTTAGGGCAATTGCTCTCTTTTCTGGGACGTCGATTACTCTGGGTACTTTAGAAAGGTCAGCCTTTCTGAGTTTCTGCCATTGTCTGAAGCACTTGAGATGTTTCTTTAAAGTCTCCTTCTGGAAAGCCTTGAGTAAATCAACTGGCACTAGACTTTGAGCCTGAAAGAAAGTGTTCAAGTTAGTTTTGTTCAAACCACTTGTGTTAGTATCTGTGTGCGTATGAGCTTCGAGCATACCCGTAGAAACACTAGGCTCATCTGCTTGGATTTTTGCTTGCTTGGGCACAGAGGCCTCAGATACTTTGGTGTGAGGAGAAGTTTTATCCTCATCAACCTTTCTTTCTGCTTAAACCTGAGAGTTAAAATCAAACATGTTTAGAAACTGTTAACAGAAAAGATAGGTGGAAAAGTGCTTTCTGAGACTTCACTTACTTCCAAGTGAGGAAGCTCAAGAGATGTTCCTCGAAACCTTGGGGTTTCGCACCTTTTCGCAGAATCTTGTTCGAAGCTTTTAGTTTCTTTTGGAGGAGATGACACAACTGTTTCTCCATCCAATAGTTCTTCTGACTGAGCCTGTAAGAACAAACATAAGAGATTTTAGTAGTGGGTTTTCCAGAGCATTCTTTGAAGAAGACTATTACTGATGACTTACCTTCTCGTGAAGGCTCAAGAATATTTCCTCAGAAAGCTTTTCAGCTTCTGGAATCTCTAGGTTTTGGGGTGTTGGTTCCACCACCACTACTTCCTCAGTTGGAGCCTAAGAGGAGACATTAAGAATATCAGAACATAAGAAAAGAGCATTTTTAGTTAGTTATTTCTTGTTCAGAGATAACTTTTACTACCTGTGGGACAGGCTCTTCTTGATGTTCTGAGGTTGGAGGGGCCTCTTCTTGATTCAAGGGGGTGGATAGGTTTTCTTCCCCCTGAAAGTGTGTCTCCAAGTTGGCCTGTAACAAATACAGCTTATGAGTAACAAGTTAACATACAATTATGTTGACATGTTAGATACAAACTATCTTTGTTACCTGAATAGAGTCAGGCTGATCATTGATCTCTTGGACTTGTGGTGATTCCACAGTCTCTCTGTGCTCATTGTTGTTCTCCTCTGCAGTATCATTCTGAGTCTCCATCTCAGTTTGATCCCTTTCTGAGAGTTGAACTCTCTCAGAAGGTTGAGGAACCTGTTCAAGAACAGGGTTTTCTTCAGCAATATTAAGTGTTGGCATTGTGAATGCGGAAGCAATGGCAACATCTTCCATCATTCTATCTTCCTCATCCATGCCTTCTTCTTCCTGCTGGGCAGAGGGGCTCTTGTCTTTCTGAGGAGCTGAGCTTGAAGCTCCTCCATGGGTCTCATACTTGAACCTTTTGAGTACTTTTGCAAGTACTTCATCATCCTCAGAATCACTATTCTGTGTTGGTGCAGACCCATCTATGATATTTCTATCATCTGTGGAGAGTTCTGGAGCAGTTTGGTTCAAGACTCTTGGGGCATTCTGGAGTTGCCTTTACGAAGGCCCAACATCTTCTGAGACCTTGTCTCCAGAAGGTTGCGCCTCTTGTATGCTTAGGGGCTTGGAGGCTCTTTTGCTATGAGTCCTCTTTCTCTTGGCAAATGGAGGTTTAGCTTGAGCTTGCTCAGAGACCTCCTCACCTTCTTGCAGCTTTCTTCTTCTTACGAAAGTGCGTTCTCGTGACAAGTTTCTCCTTTTCTTCAAAAGCGTGTCGAAAAGGAGTTGGATCGATTTCTTGCCTCTCTCTGAGAGTGATTCCCATTGTTTCCAGAATGTAACAGATTCTGAGACCAAAGTCCATTTTGGCTTTTGGCTCAGCAAGGCCATTGATGATTTTGGGCTCAAATTCCTCAATATGTCCAAGGAATTTGTTGTAGGCGTACTTCCCCCAATTGAAGTGAGTTTCCTGCCCTTCATGCTTCTTGTTCAGAAGATGCACCATCATCCATCTCTCCATGCTTATCTGGTCTACTCCACCTTTGTTGCCATCAAAGCAACGGACCAGAATAAGAGCTAAAGTACTCCAGTGTTTCTGGAGATGACTAGTTCTAATGGCTTTCAGAACAAAGTCTCCTGGGCAACCTTTTGCATTTTCTAATTGGATTGCTTCAAATAGCTCTTTGACGCCTTGAATCATGGAAGCGTCCTTGATGTTGATGTCTTCAAATGTTCCTCGATTTTTCAATCGGAATATCTTGCAGAAAGTCTTGCAGTCTAGAACAATTTCTTGTCCTTGGACTTCATTCTGCATGTATTTTTCTTCTTCATCATTCACAACTTTTGTGAAGATTTTGGAGTTGTTATAGAACTCCTGTACATCCAGTGTGGATAGTCCACTTGTAGATATGGGAATTCTTCAGCATCCCCAATATCAGTTTCCTTGAACCTTTCTGAGATTTCATCAGCAAGGGGTGTTTTCTTGCTTCCTTCATAGAATACAACATGAACTGATTCTTCAATCTTCTTTGTTCTTTTGTTGTAAACTCTGTATGCTTTGCTATTCCTAGAATAACCAAGAAACACACCTTCATCTGCCTTTGGTTGAAATGTTCTTAGATACTCTTTTCCATTGTTAAGAACAAAACATCTACAACCAAATACTTTTAGATGTTTGATATTAGGAGGTCTACCAACCAAGAGTTCATAAGGGGTCTTGTCATGGTGTTTGTTTATCAAACATCTGTTCTGAATGTAGCATGCTGTGTTTACAGCTTCAACCCAATAAACTTCACTTATTTCAGTGTCAGCTAGCATTGTCCTTGCTGCTTCTTTAAGTGTTCTATTTTTCCTTTCTGCAACACCATTTTGTTGTGGTGTTCTTACAGAGGAAAGTCGGTGTTGTATACCTTTGCTGGTACAAAACTCCTTAATGTACTGGTTGACAAACTCAGTACCATGGTCTGTTCTGATTGCAGATACCTTGTCATTTTTCATGACTTCAAGCTTATTCAGCAAGTTTGGTATCTCCACCCTTGCATCAGATTTGTGCTTCAGAAAGACAACCCAAGTGAATCTTGAGAAGTCATCTACAACAACAAGACCATACTTCTTTCCTGCATAACTAGTTATAGATGATTCAAAAAGATCCATGTGTAATAGTTGCAGTGGTCTAACACTAGAGTGTCTCATTTTGGACTTGAAAGAAATTTTGGATTGTTTCCCCATCTGACAGGCAGAACAGATACCATCCTTTCTGAAAGATGTTTTGGGAAGGCCAACCACTAACTCTTTCTTGGCAAGTTTGTTCAGAGTTTTGAAATTCAAGTGACTCATTCTTATGTGCCATAACCAGTGCTCTTCTATGTGACCTGATTGACTCACCATGAGACATTCTTCAGTTGTGGCAGATGCCCAGTCGGCAACATAAAGACTGCCTTTCCGCCGAGCAACCAAGACTGTCTGCTTTGACTCATTGTCAATAAGTTTGCAATGCTTTGCTTTGAATTTCACATTAAATCCCTTGTCTGCAAACTGGCTCATGCTAAATAGATTATATTTCAAACCCTTAACATGTAATACGTCAGTGATTGTTAATGATCCTAATTTGACGTTGCCAAATCCCAGAGAGGGATTTAATTCTCCTCCAAAGAACTCGATGTTTGGTCCAGTGTTGCAAGCTTTGTAGTTGACCAGATTTGCTTTGTCTCCTGTCATGTACTTTCCGCATCCACTATCAAATAGCCATTGAGCCTTAGTCCAAGAGGCGTTCTGCACAAAACAAGAAACAGGAGTTAGGTTCTTGCCTCAGAGATAGAACCAGTTAGACTAAACATTCTTCCAGTAGGAATCCACATTTTAGTGAATTTCTTGGGAGTTTGTTTCTGTCTAACTTGATCAGAAGGAGATGCAATAAAATCAGTAATTCTGATCTCAATCTTCCTTCTTGGGGTGTTTCTAGGTGTTCCTTTTGGTGCTTTCGGACCACAGGTTTCGGG
Source organism: Plantago major (assembly GCA_026545765.1). Taxonomy (NCBI): domain Eukaryota; kingdom Viridiplantae; phylum Streptophyta; class Magnoliopsida; order Lamiales; family Plantaginaceae; genus Plantago; species Plantago major. The sequence goes on from CM048843.1 coordinate 65,014,417, forward strand.
ATTGCTTTTCAAGAACTTAGCCTTTCCGCCGTGTTCCTTCTAGCTCGCATTCGCTTTTCAGTGGCTTGAGATTTCTTCCACTTCATCATTACTACGTGCAATATCAGCCTTATGCGCCATTGTTCTTGTCCTTCCTTATATTGTTGCGTAAGAACTTTTCCAATAGCCAATGCCATTTCGAACACCTTTGGCTTTAGAATCGTTCTTCAGAAGCCTTACTAGTTTCTGCACCATTTTTATTTTCATAAAATGGTATAGTAGAGAATTTGCCAATTCCAGCAATTCTTCCTTTCCTAGTAATGTAGCAATGTGGATGGTTACATGTCTGAGGGTTATGTTTCTTTTCAGAAACCTTATCCACAAGTTTCTTGTGAACTTGTTGTTCTTTCAAAGGCTGGGTTGCTACTCCTTTTCCTTTGTCAACTACCCTAGCTTTCTGACCAATGCTATAGGTGGTTGAAGAACCGTTCTGTTGACTTTTTACAAAGGTCAACCTTTCATCACTCTTCTTCAGAGGAGATGAATTACTCGATTGTTCATCAAGTCCAAGTCCACCTTTCTCAGAAGGATCTCTCAGATAGGATTGAACCTCAGTGAGAGTGTCACTAGCCTTTGCATAAGATTGGAAGCATAGCTCTTTCTTTCTGAGTTCTTCATTCTCATAAACTAGCTTCATCATTTTCTTAGTAAGTTCATCCAAGGCTAGTTTGTAAGAATTTTCATTCTCAGATATCTGAGATTTCAGAAAGGCTATTGCAGCGTTCTTGTTCTCAGATACTCTGGTTAGCTCAGAAACCTCTTTTTCAAGAGTTTCTTTGCTTTCCTCTAGAATTCTGGTTCTGGATTGTGCTTCCAGAAATTCTTTCTCATAATGATCCAATTCACTCTTGACCAACTCCAGATCCTCAATTCCATCATCACTCTCATAGTACAGAAATTGTGAATTGTTAGTTACCTCATCAGCCATAAGACACATTTCAATGTTGGAGATGTCTGGACCAGCAATCTCAGCAACTCCACACATTTATTTCTTCTTAAGGCCGAAGTCAATTACATCGTGGGTGATTCCACACAATTCTGGTGATGGTAGGTTTGAGTCATCTGAATCTCCATCTTCAGAATCTGTGTCAAAGTCTAGAGCATCAAGTTGAATTTGAATCTTCTTCCTTTCTTTAGTCAGTAAGGCCCTTTGATTTCTCTTGAAATTTCTTATGTCCTTCTTGTCACCTGTCTTGAGCTTGTTTAAAGCAAGACAATCTCTCTTGAAGTGACCAGGCTTTTGACAATAGAAGCAGATATCATTTCCTATTTCAGACTTCAAGATTAACACCTTTCTGAATGGGGGTGTTCAGAGAGTTGTTCATTTGTATGTTCTTGTACTGATGATAGTTTGGGCCAAGATGCTTTTTCAGCTTTTCTTTAGCTTTTCTTCTCTCAATCTCTTGACTCACAAATTTGTTCATGTGTCTTACTGCAAGAGAATTTTCTTCAGATGCTCCTTTGGTATCCTTTTCAGATGTACCTTGAGAAACTAGAGCAACACTTTGCAACTTTTCAGCTGTTTGTTCTCTCTGAGTTGTCTCATAGTCTACAGTAGCAAGATGAGATAAGAGCTCTACTGGAGTAATATTTGGCATCCCTTGATTGAAATAAAAGAACTTAGTGTGTTCCCAACAGATTGAGACTTGACAATAGTCTTAACTGCTCGACCGGGAGTATCTATTTCTTTCACCAAGTGCAGCCATATCACTCATAAGAGTAGTAAATGAAATCAAGTTCTTCCAGAGTTTGGGGACCTTGTTTGAAGTTTTGGAACTTCAATTTAAGAACTTCGAACTTGTTTTCTTTGGTTTCGCCCAAGCATGATTTCTTCAATCAATTGCTGTGCAACTTCGCCGTTTAGCACCCCACAATTTACACTGTATGTGCTCAGGTGTCGATCTGATGATTATATTACGAGCTTGACCATCCAATCTGTGTCTCTTGGCATCTTCAGATGTCCAGAGCTCTCTTGGCTTGTCTTCATATATAATGCTTCCACGAGCAACATGACCACTATCACTAGCAGCCATATCCTCGCTTCCATCTTCCTTGTCTGAGGCTTTTCTTCCATCAGACACCTTAGTAACTTGTTTGAGTTGTCTGATTTTGATAGGCCCTTCATTGATGACATAGATCATCTCATGATTAATGGACTCCAGATGGAGCGTCATGTTGTTCTTCCATTTCTCGTAGTTTTCTAGCTTCAGAACGGGTGCATCACTCAGAGACATACCTGCACACTTAACACACAAATTATATAGTCCTCAGAAAGGGACAAAGTTCCTTCACCTACCTGGGGATCAAGGTTCAGTGCAGAAGGCTTGTGAACCTCCTTCTCTGATACCACTTGTTGGTCCAGATAACGGCAAAGTAAAAGACTAGGGGGGGGGGGGTGAATAATCTTTTAAAACTTTTGTCGATAAACATAGGGTTTCTGAGACTTAAATTCAGAGCGCGGAAGACTTTAAGATAGGTAAGTGCAGAAACAATAAGTAAGTGTGTGTGTGTGCTTTGCTGAAATGTAAATACATAAAGGTAAATAACACAGCAAGTATAGTGGTATCTGGAGGTGGCGTAATCCTCCAACTAATCCACTTCGGTCTTTCTGAGACCTAGAATTCACTAGAACAGATAATTGAGTTCACCTTACAATAATCCTATTCTAAGATTCCTAAACAAATGGTTCCCAACCGAATGTTCCCCCTGAGTTGTTCCCCAGCTCCTAAAGCTAAGTACTTCCTCTACTCAGATAACCTTGGAGTTATTCCCTGATTTCCCAAATAAAGTACTTCCTCTTCTCCACGCCTTGATGGTGTTGGTTATAAGGTTTTGTCAGAAAGGCTTCTCGTATAACTTTTCAGTTATGTTTTCAGAGAGCCTAATAGAACAAGACTACTTAATACACTTGTTCAGTGGATGATACCGCTTTCTTGACCCAAGTAATTGGTGTCCGTTCTGGAGAATGAGCTTCAGAAAGGGTATCTGATAGTTCAACTCTTTCACGAATAACAATCTCTTGTTAAGGTTCAGGACAACTTAGAACTACTAGTGATTCATCAAGCAACAGAAAGCTTTCAGAAAGGGTAGTAGAGTGCTTGAGAGAATACTTTACTTGATGGTAAGTTTGCAAGATAGAGCGTTCTAAGGTATGTTCTTCAAGCATCTAAGTGTGTGATATATATAGATAAATTTGAGAGGCGTTTGAATTATATCCGTTGTTCTCTCCATCAAATTATATTCGTTTATATCTCGAACTAAGTACTCAGAAATGACTATCTCATTTTTCAGAGAGGACTACTTTTTACCGCATTTCTGCCGATGCATTTAATGCATAGTACTGTTCATTGTCCTTTAGTCTCAACGGATACATGAGCCTTTCTGATGGCTTGCATGCTCCATACTCATGATGTCATATGTCCAGAATCATATCCCGAAAGTAAGTTAATATACTTAAGAAAGGATTAAGGACATAGTCTTTCTGAGTTAGACTAAACCTTGTGCAATCTTCAGTCTTCTAATCTTCAAAAAAGCTCCATTGCTAGGATTGATCTTCATGGTCTTCTTGAAATAAAAATTACACTCAGAGACCTATAATCCTAATACAAGATTTACTAGACTAATCATACTCAGTGATTTCCTCTTTTACAATGTTCAAGTGAACCAAGAGCACTTAATCACCTTTCTGGCTAAGATAAAAACATGTGATTAGTGATCAAAATACTAACAGATATTCCTAACAGAATAGATACTTGATAAACAAACACCATGACAAAGCTCCCTATGAGCTTTGGACTGGTAGACCCCCTAATATCAAACATCTAAGAGTGTTTGGTTGTAGATGTTTTGTTCTGAACAACGGTAAAGAATATTTAAGAACATTTCAACCGGAATCGAAGTGACTCAGAGAAAAGATACTAAAGTAGTCAAAATGAATGAACACATTAAAAAAATATTTTTTTTGTTCGATTCGTTTTTTTCTTACGACACGATACTAAAATCTGGATTGTCGGATTTGTCGAACAAAACAATTATTTTCTTTATTATTCTATGCTATAGTAATTATTTATATATTTATATATTACTATTTTTTAATAGAATATTTCAATTGCATTTTATTAGAACTTGGCCCCGCTTTCCCTAATACTAATAAAAAAGAAACTCCCTTCTTATTTCATAGAATTGACAAAGAAAAATACATTAGGGTAAGTTGGTTACTTCTACTAACTATGCACAAAGAGGAATATTTTAATAAGGAATTAATGAAGGATTTGTCCGTGAATGAATAATTACATTTCTTGGTCTTTCGCTATAACATAATTTTTCGTTTTTTATAGGTAATAGACATTCAAAAGGACTAACTGTTTTGTTACATACATAATTAAGTCTTTATTGACAATGCTATTTTTCCATTTTCAATCGTGGATATAGACAAATTCGATTTCCATAGCATTAATCATTTTGACTAACGGTTTAAGGCAGATGAAGGTGTATTTCTTGTCTACTCTCTGAATAGCAGTGCATATAGAGTATACAACAAAAGGACACAAAAGATTGAAGAATCTGTCCATGTAGTATTCTATGAAGGAAACAAGAAAGCACCCACAAATGATGAACTCTCAGAAATGTTCAAAGAACTTTTGATCGAAGATTCTGAACAAGAATCCTCAAAGAGAAACAATTATATCATAGACTTGGAGGATGAGTCTGACGATGAAAGGCAACCTCTGCCAAGTAACAACAAGATGACTGTAAGACATGATGAATAATTACCTCTGAGAAGCCCTGTAATGGATCATATCTCAGAAAGTGTTCATCATATAGAGGTTTCTGAGCCAAGGGTCACAGAAAGACCTGCCTCAGATACTCCAGCACTGAACAAGTGTCAGAAATCCAAGGTACCATTAATGTGCCTAATTTCAACGATACTGAACAAGTATCCTATCAAGGTCATGATGACTCTGATAACAACAACATTGATCTTGATCCTACTAGTTCTAAACCTATCATGAATAAGAGACCATCCTGCTAAGGATGTGAATGGTCCTCTAGACCAAGGTGTCAGAACTAGGAGAGCTATTGGTGAAAATGCAAATTCTGTCCATGGATGTTTCATTTCAAATATTGAACCTAAAACTATTGAGGATGCATTACAAGATCAGGACTGGATCTCAGCAATGTAAGAAGAGTTGGATCAATTTGAAAGAAACAAAGTCTGGAAACTGGTTCCCGTTATTGATGGATTATCTGTTATAGGAACTAAGAGGGTTTTCAGAAACAAGATGAATGAGTCTGGTGAAATAACCAGAAACAAAGCTAGATTGGTTGCCAAGGGATTCACCCAGACTGAAGGACTAGATTTTGATGAGTCTTATGCACCAGTTGCAAGATTGGATGCAATCAGACTATTTCTAGACTTTGCAGCCCATAATGACTTCAAAGTTTACCGAATGGATGTTAAAAGTGCATTCCTGAATGGTGAGCTCGCTGAGGAAGTCTATGTTGATCAACCCCCAGGCTTTGAAGTTCTGAAAATCTGCAAAAAGTATTTATGCAAAGAAATTCTTGCTATTTTCGACCCAACTCCCTTTCATCTCTTCCCCATCGTACTATTATAAAAGAGAGATGACACCCAAAAGAGCTTCTACAAAGAAGACTCAAGAAACCACATCTATAACTGCTGAAAAGCAAATTGAAATAAAAAACCGAAGAGTCACTGGTGATTTTGATTTCAAGATGTGGAACAAAAACTCGAAAGTACTCTGGGGAGGAGTACTTGTCGACGAGTATGTGATTAATGGTTCAAAACATCCACGTGATGTGAGGCGAGGACTACCTCTACTTGAAAAGGTAGGGATTAAAGAATTCTGCTCTGCACAACCTTCTTGTGGCTCACTCATAGACGTACTAGAATTTTATAACAACTCAAAGATATTCGATGAAGACACAGAAAATGTGTCTATAGAATCTAAGGTTCAAGAAAAGGTGGTTAAACTGAACCTTAAATCCTTCTGTGAACTCTTTTTCCTTCCCACAAATGGCACTGAATTCATCCCTGACACCTCCGTCCAAACTGCTGAAGCATTTTACTTAGAGCACATCAATGCAGATGATAAAACAGCTCCTGATTACTTCAACAACCACGATGTCAAAAGAAAACATCTGGCAGAACCTTGGGATACAAATGCATTAATCCGTCACAGATGTTTTGACTGCAATGTTGGAGGAGTAGACCAAGTAAGCATGGAACGTTGGGGAATGTTGGCTTTCCTAAGCACCCTGAGTGAGCAACCAAAGGATTTCAATTGGGGGGAATACGCTTTCCTAAGGTTCATTAGCAAGATAAAGGAATTTTCTCCTTAGATTGTTGATGGAAAAGCAGAACTTACAAAGTCAGTGGCCTTCGGTCTGAAAATCTGCTATATCCTTGAGAAATCGGGGATAATACTCAGAGATCCAACACCAATTGCCAAAGGTGATCTGATAAACAAGCACAAGGCTGTGCCTAGTAAAAGAAAGGCATTCAAAGTTTCTGAGGGTCCAACTCTTAAGAAGCCAAGAACCTCCAGAAAGAAAAAGGCTACTAATAAAGTGGAAGAACCTGCTAAGAGAGAAGATTCTGCAGAGACAGAATCTGATGAAGACATCAATGTCAATGCATCCTTAGCAAGGGGTACCAAAAAGTCCAATGCCCTGTCTGAAGAAGAAGCCTGCATCTTCTACTTTACCCCCACCATCTCTTTTATTGAGAAAGACATGAGGGAAAGACAACCAACCCCTCTAGAAAGTGCAAACCCTGCAGAAATGCAAGAGGTTCCGAAGGAAGAAGCTTTGATAAAGGAAGACATGTTTATTCAACATCACGACCATCTAAGAGATGTTGTCGATATGTTGAATGCATTTCAAGAATTTATAGAGCTACCAGCATGTGTCACTGCTGAAGAAAATCCTGCAAACAAGCAGGTTCTCCAACTCTCTTCAAAGAGGAGTCTTTCTACTGTTACGACCAAGAAAGACGCCCAGGGGATGGCAACCGAGACATTGTCTCTGGAAGGGCCCAAAGTGCCAGAAACTTCAAACAAAGAAAAAGTCACTCAGCAACAAAACCAAGACGTGGAACCCACTCGAGTTCCAGATACCAATCAGTCTGATGCAAATCAGGCTGATCTTAAATGTAAGGAAGGACAAGAAGCAGAAATGCTTTCAGAGAAGGAGAACACCACTTCTCCAATCATTTAAGAATCTGAGTCTGTTATACAGGCTCAAACTGAGAAGAAAGATGAAGCAGCTGAAAAGACAAAGGCTTCAGAGGACACACAAGAAACTACGCAGGTTTCTGAAAAACATGTTTCTGAACCTCCAGTGAACGAGGATCAGAAAGAAAAGGAAGTTGAAAAGGAGAAAAATCTTAAGTCTCCTAAGTCAACTGAAATATCTGAGGCACGGACCGCCTCTCCCAACAAGACTTCAGAACCTGTTATTGTGACACAGGTTCTTTCTGATACGCCTACTCCTCCGAGTCCTTCAACCTCTGATGTTGACTCTTTCGATGGGGAGTATCTCTCATTACTCGATAAGTACGAGACCACCGTCCTGACGAAGTAGATGGAACACTTTTCACAATGGCAGAAAGTCAGGAGACTTAGCCTTAAAACTCTGTCTAAAGATGGTGATGACGCACAAATGAGAGAGCAGTATGAATCCCTGGAAGAATTCGTTCATCGATTGCTACCAACTGATAAACATAGGCTCAATGAATTTATAAGTACGGGATTTAGAAATACTGTGTGTGACCATTTTGTGGAACTCTTTCAGAATACGGATAAGCAGAAGCAGCTTCAGATGATTCGTCATGCTATACTTCCACGTCACTTACAACAAGGAGCTTCTTCTACTAAGACTCCAACTTCTGATAACAAAGAGGAGTTGGATCGAAAGGACAAATCTCAAACTTCTCTACCATCCTCCTGTAAACATGATGCATCTAAGGATAATTCTGATGGTGATAATGATAACAACAATGATCAGCCACCTGGAGCAGGAAGAACAATCTCTACAAAGCAACCCTCAGTTGTTGCAAAATAATCTGAGAAGAAACAACCCACTTCTACCTCTCACCATCAAGATGATTCCTCCAGCAAGAAGCTACACAAGGACATCTTAGAACTCTCTGATGATAATCCGATGCAAAGAATCGCTGTAATTAGAGTCCAAGATATCTCATCTCAGAGACTTGCTGACACAGGAAGCTACACTGCATCTTGAGGTACAAACCAATATGACAGAAAAGGAAGCCGACCTCAAGAAAGTTGAGGATCTCATTCTCAAAGAGGAAGCAGCTCTACATGAATTACAAAATCTCCAGAGTGCTAAACAAGCAGCTATTGACAAGGAGAATCAAGACAGAGAGATTGTTGTGGAAGAACTAAGAGCTTCCATTAAACAAGGTAAACAGGCTGCTGACAACCGGAATTTTGAAGAAGAAGCAGAACATAGGGATTCAACGCCTCTGAAGGACAAATACACTTCACAGGACTTTGCTTCACCAACGCTTGACCCCTTGATGATAATTCCGGTGCCAAAATCTGTTGGTGATGTATGGAGTGAGCAAGAATAGATCTTTGAGAATCTGTTTAAGGAATGCTCTGATCAAGACAAGGAGCTTATAGAGTATGCACCTCCTGCCTTCCAGAAACTTGCAGCACTACTTGCCAGAAGGATCACTACTTTATCCTTCGTTCAGAGAGAACAGGCCCTGCAAAGAACGAAAGATGAGGATTTGATACAGCTCGTCGACTACCTCTCCACTGTAGCTATTGAGAATATACCAAAAGTGGTCTCTGAGGTAGCAAAGCTAAATGATGAAGAAACTAGTTTTGCTAACCAGGATATGCTTTTAAGAGCTGAACTACAAGAAATCACTCAAGCTTATAAAGGATTACAAGGAATCTTTGCCTCCATCTCAGAATCCTTTGTGAAGCTGTCAGAACGTATTGATCAGGCTCCTATGACTAGGGGGAAATGGAAAAACTAAGAGGAAAAGCAAACAACTAACTTTATCTGAAGCTTTGCCTCTACAAAGTACCTCTAGTCAAGCTCTGCTACCACCACCTCCACCTGTTACTCAAGAGTCTCACGAAGTTCCTAAAGATTCCAAGAGCTCAAGGAAAAGAAGAATCTTCAGAGACTATGCAGAAGATGTTGAAGAGCCTTCTAAAAAGAAGAATGAAGTTGGTCAAGATGGAAACAAGGCCTCAGTGGCAACTCATCAGGAAGAAGATGATGAGGAAGAAGACCCTACACCTCTTATTCGAAAGAGAAGTGTGGGATTTCCAATTGCACCAGGATTCACTTCTGCAGTGCCCACTCAAGAAAGTACAAGTAACAGAGAGCTTTCCAAGAAAGAGCAAAGGGAAGCATTTAGACTGAGGAAGATCAAAGAACGAATTGAAAAACTTCAAGGAGTTGATTCTTTAAGTCCTGAAGAAGTACTAATAAAGTATGAACCAACTCCAGAAGATCTGAACTCAAATGTCTATAAGTGCATCAATGGTTTCTGGGTAATGGGCATCAATAGTTTAATATTTGCCTCAAAACCTTTTCCAAAACCAGTCTTTCTTCAATTGATAGCCTGGAGAAAGAACGAAAGGAAATTGCTATCTGATGAAAGATTAAAAGATGCACTATCCTTCGAGATAATGGTCAGAAAACAAGCTATTGAAAAAGAGCTTACTGATGTTTGCCCCTACTACAGACCAAATGATGTTTATTTGAAACTCAATGTTCTTGGTTTCAAGATGGTACCAAAAACTACTTTAATGGTCTATGAAAACTTCTACATGACAGAGGAAGAATACAAGCTAGATCTGCAATACTTGAGTAAAGTGTACCAAGAACTCAAGTTATCTTCAATACAGATTGAGCATGCCTGGCTCTGGGGTATATATCTCTGGGTCGAAAGGGCTCGTACATCATGTAAGACATAAATATCATACAAGGAGTATGTTGCGACCTCCAGAAAGTTTGAACTTTTCGTCAAAGAAGCTCTCACTGACTACTCAGACGATATCATCTGATACTCTGCTTACATTCGAGCAGATGACGAAGAATGAAGAAGGATGAAGGCCAGCTAGTTAGGATGTTCACTTGGAACTTGGAATTTCCTGTTGTCCTACTAAGCTGTGTAATCTTTTGATTTTTGCTGATTGTACTTACTGTTTAATTATCTGGTAAAAGTTATCTGCACTTACTTTGTAATTGTTATCTGATGAACTTACTCTCAGATACTCTCTAATGAAAAGTGATGAGTCAATTTTACATCGTCTCATTTGGACTTTTTTACCGTCTTATTGCCATTCTCAAGTATAGTTTTTATGTGCTTTATTGGTATTTTGTTACGTTTTCATGTTTTGTGTATTTTGTAGGTATTTGGCTAAATCGCACTAATTGAAGGCAAAATGGTGCATTTTATATGCATCTACAAGATATGGAGTTCCAATGCCTCAGATGGTTGCTAGAAGTGGAGCGGGAAGGCCAAAATATCAAAAATTGGAGTCAAAAGGAGTCAAAAGGGCAAAACTGTCATTCCAGGAAGAACTGGCGACGCCAGTTTAATAACTGGCGTACGCCATAAACTCTCTGTTTCTGGCGCTAAGAAACTGGCGACGCTAGTTTTGATTACTGGCAACGCCAGTTTTGTTTTTCACCAGCAGATTTTGATTTTCTCTGTCTTTTTCCCGGTTCGTTTAGAATTAGGTTATTTCACCTATATATATTAGATAAGAACCTTTTACAATCATTTATGATTATTGTTCTCTTCTTATTGCTTTTTAACCTAGAACCTTTCCAAGGTAATTACCTACCTATTATTGGAGGTAATTGAACCGTTTATCTTGTAATCCGAAGATTGACATTGATTGAGAGATTATCTACATAGCTTTTCGCATCGATTTGTTTTAGTTCTTCAATTCTACCTAAGGTTTGTGAAAACGAAGGGTAAATTGGTATCAATCCATTCGAATCTTTGTTTCTTGCTTTAGATTATGTTTGGAGCCTATTTATATCAATATTGATTATGTCTTTGCATAATATGAGTAGCTAAACACCCCGATTGTGGGGTGGTGACTGATTCAATGCATGCTAGCTAGGGTTCATGAGATTCGAAGTGCATCGGGTTTAGATTACTTGTGCTTTTTAGATTAATCGCATATCTTGCTATTCAGTTTGTCGAGCATGCCAGCAAAATCACTGTTAGATTAAGCATTTAATTAATACATCAAAATATCTTTTGCCTTGCTTGATTTAACAGTTTAGATTGCAAACTGTAATAGTAGGATTAGCTAGATTGAATGCAGCCTAGTGGAATTGACCCCTCCACTAGTGCTATTCGTTTTTTAACTCAAGATTGTGACAACTTGCATAATCTATCATGTGAATCGTATGTATCCTGCTAGCTAGCTTGTTTAACGTTACAGCTCCATAATTCTCCTTATTCATATCATTGTCATTTAGATTAATTTGTTTTCTAGTTAGATTGCATAAATAGATAGATAATATAGAACAAATTCGCTGCCGAAGCAAACAACCCTTTTACTGCTTTCTTTACTGTAATTACTATTCATAAACAAGACTCAGCTCAGTTAAGTCCTTCGAGACGGACCTCGGGGTTAACTTCCCTGCACTATAGGTTTTTGTAGTGTTGAGAATTAACTCTTGGCTTTTAAACAAATTTAGAACTTTGATTTGACACATCAAAAAGATAACTTGTCAGCAAAGATCACAACTTGTGATTTGGTTGATGTCTTACTTTCTGCACTTAAATAAAAGAATGATAAATCATAAGAAATGTTTAAGTGGTGGATTGTTTCCTCATCCAAGTTGTAATAGGTTTATAAAAGTAGTCATAGGTGACTGATCAAAAAGGGGGAAATTTGTTAGGAAATATTTGTTTAGTTTTGATCAATACACCATAATGACTTACCTTAGTTTAGAAAGGTATCTAATACTCTTGGTTCACTTGAACATTGTAAAAGAGTAAGTATACTTAGTATGATTAGTCTAGTAAATCTTGTATAGGATGTTAGGTCTCTGAATGTAATTTTATATCTTTGAAGAAGACCAAGAAGAAGGCATCCAGCGGAAAGAGCTCAACTATTTGAAGATATGAAGACTGCACAAGATTACCGAAGACTAAGGAATTGTGCCTCAGAAACAATATGCAAAAGATAACTTAGTGAAAACAATGTTTCTGGAAGAAACGATGTTTTCCTTAGTTTCTGAAAGGCTTGGAGATAGTGACGTGCACAGCCTCAGACAGTGTGCATAGTTCCGTTGGCACAACAGAACAAAAGATAGTACAGTGCATTTAATGCCATTGTAGAACTCGCTGACCAAAAGCTTTATCTCTTAACAAAGAGACAAAAGTTCTGTAGTACTATCAACGGATTGTTTGTAGTTTGAATCTCAATGGACTTACGGATAGTAATTCAAACGACTTGATTTTTACCTATAAATATCACCACTTAGAATGCTTGAAAACACACTTGAACGACTGAATTTCATATCCTACACTCAAGCATACAAGCCTTCTCTACTTACTCAAAGTTTACAGTTGCGACCAAGCTCTTGATTCTAAGTAGCACGAAAGTTCTAAGTGTCCTGATCCTTAACAAGCTATATCTGTTGTGAAGGAGTTGAATTGAAGCACTGTTGTGACTTGCTAAGATATTCATTCTCCTGAACGAAGAACATAGACTTGGGTCAGAAAAGAACATATCACCACACACTGTCCAAGTGTGTTAAATGACTCTTGTTCCAGAAGGTAGTATTACATAACTGTGGAAGTTATTAATCTACAAATCTGACAAACTCTTCTTAACCAACACCAGAAAAGGCGTGGAGTAGAGGAAGTACTTAGTTTGGAAAACTAAGGAATAACTCCAAGAAAGGTTCCGAGTAGAGGAAGTACTTGGCTGGGAAAGCCGGGGAATAACTCAGGGAATTCTGAGTAGAGGAAGTACTTGGCTGGGAAAGCTGGGGAAGAACTCAGGGAGAACACTTGGTTGGGAACCTAGTGTATTTAGGATTCGAGAGAAGATATTTGTAAGGTGAACTCAATTATCTGTCTTAGTGGATTCTAGGTCTGAGAAAGGCCGAAGTGGATTAGTTGAAGGATTACGCCACCTTCAGATACCACTATAAAGCTACTGTGTTATTTACTTTCTGCACTTACTTTCTGCCTTTACTTACTTGCAAAGTAATTTACACACTTTAATAGCTTGCTGAGCACGTGCACTTATCGGAAAGACTTCCGCTATTCCGATTATAAGTATAAGAATGTTACTCAACTTTCTAAGAAATTTTATCGACAAAAGTTTGAAAAGACTATTTACCCCCCTCCCCGTCTTTTACTTTGACGTTATCTGTACTAACAGTCCCTATTCTCTTCATCAGACACTGTCTTATCCACTCAAGCATGGTCAGAATTGGCTTTTGCCTAGCTTTTAGAATCATCTTATTGAAGGACTCACAGTTGTTGTTCAATGTCAGATCACACTTTGGATATGTGTCAAAGTGACTTTTGGTCCAACCTTGAGGAGGCTTGGACACCAACCAGTCATATGCTCTTGGATCAAGAGCATGCATCTCATCCATTGCTCTCCTCCAATTCCCCTCTGTGGTAGCATTTGATGCCTTATACAAAGCATGTTTGAATGCATCTCCTCGAAAACCAGCATTCCAAATGTTCTTCAATAAATGTCTCACACAAAACCTGTGCCTTACACCAGGAAACACATCAGCCATTCCTTTTATCAATCCCTTCTGCTTATCAGACATTATAGTGATCTTAGAGGGATTATTGATGTTCAGATCAGCCTTGATCAGTCCAAGAAACCAACTCCATGTGTTCCCCTGTTTCACTTGACACAACACTATAAGCTAGTGGGAATAGCTTGTTATTTGGATCAACTCCCATAGCTGTGTGAATAACACCCTGATGTGGACCTTTTAGGTGACAACCATCCGCTCCTATCAAAGGTCTACAACCAGTAATGAAACCTTCTTTCAAAGCATGAAAGAACACATAGAACTGTCTAAACTCATTGGTTTCCCTATCAACATCACAAATAATTGTGGATCCTGGATTCCTATTCCTCAGTTCTTGTGCATAATCCCACAACATTCCATATTGGGTATTTGGATCACCTTCCAAGATACTTAAAGCTTTCTTTCTTGCTCTGTAAGCTTGGTGCTCTGAAATATGGATGCCTAGCTCATTGAAAACCTCAATAATAAACACTTTCACTGATCTTTCAGAGTCAGCTTTGAACTTATTGGGGAATTTGTGTGCTAGCCATGTGCTCCTTGCATTAGTCACTGTGGATGTTTGTGAACATGTATGTTCACTCTCATATGTGTGAACTTTAAATTCAGGAGCATCTTTTAGCTTATGTGTGTGAACTCTCTACTGGCAATCCTCATTTTCTTGACACTTAGCCCACATTCTCGTCTTATAATTCTTCACAATCTTCAAACATCTCTATGACCTTACAACATGAGAGTGAATTGCAATGTTGAAGTCATCCTTGGTCACAAATGTCATACCCAAATCTAACCTCGGCTCATACTCATGAGCTTGTTTGTGGCATCTTCTTATAATGGTCTATCTCTTGCTCTCTCCCCATCTTCTTCATCAGATTCTAGGGCAGAGTCAAAATCATCTGAGCTATTGTTGACCACATCAAACTCTTCAGATTCATCAGAGGAGCTTTCTTCTTCTTCCACAAGTTTAGACTTCCCTTTCACATCCCCTGCCTCCCTTCCCCCTGTTACCTCACCATCAATAAAAACTGTACATTCCCTTAGGTCTAGGTGATCATTGGCATGGGACAAAACATCTATATCTTCTCTTAATTCTTTGAAACCAGCCTTATAGACATAAAACCTCCTAACATCACTCACATTGCATAGGTCTGCAAATGCCTCCAACTGATTCATATCCACATTTTCAAGAGGCACAAAATCATACTTCCTCATAATAGCTTTCAAATATTTCTTTTACCTACACTTAGCATCTTCAACAAATTGACCCCCATAATGCAAGCATATAGTCATATCAGTAGAAGCTTCATCTGTTTAACAAAAAAAGGTTTTATTTTTAAACAACAACAACAACGACCGCATCTTAACAACAATGACAACAAATGCATGATTAACAGTACCCATGCATAAAATAGTAAACTTTGAGATCAACACAACAATTTAATATTCTTATAACATGGAAAGTAACAAAAACAACTCACCATAATACGGATGGGGCATGTACAACACATCCGCCTCTCTTAATGTCATTCTTTAATGTGTCTTCCTTGAAACTTGCAAGCATTAAAGGTGTTTTTTGTTTGGATATCTTTCTTGAAACTTGTAGTAGTAAATGGTGGGTAGTAAATGAATGAAGATGGGTAAAACTAGGTTTTAATTTTTTACTTCTTCATTTTGGCGGGAAAAATGAAGAACAATTCCTCCAATTGTCAACTTTGCCGACTTAAGGGACTAATCTCATGATGTGGAGTGATTTGGCGATGATGTGGAGTGATTTAGCGCTGATATGGCTTAAATGGCCACTTAAGGGACTAAATACGCATATTATACGGATCAAAATACGAAAAAGGGGACTAAATGTGCAAATCGGGAAACCCTAGGACCAAAATCGAAGAGGACTACGGGTTTAGGGACCAAAAGTGCAATTGGCTCTCCCACCTTCCAATCTAGCTGACCTTTCCTAAGGTTCTTCTTTTCAGTATGTTACCTATGTTGCCTGATTTTCTGTGGTGACTCTGTTGACTCAACAATTGAATATGGTTCTTTGTGTTGAATTTATGACTCTTAAGCAATCCCGAGTTATATGTGCTGCCATTAGACGTTTAGACATTTTGTGTACATGGTTCCCATTTACTTTGTTTGAGCTCTAACTGAAAACTAATCTTCAAATGTTTACATCGTGGATTTGTTAAATGTGAGTTTCAGCACCAATCCGTTAGCAAATGCTGAAAATCATTACTACTGGTGAAAAGAATAGACTATATCAGGTAACGACCAATAAGTTTTGATATTGTTAAGTCGAATTATACTGAGATCAACCAAATTGAGATATAATACAGGTCTCTCTCCATGCGTATCGTATTTAGCAAATATTAGTGTAGATCCATGATACACTTCACACCCCACTAACGTGTGCCGCTGTTTCTAATTTAAGATATAAAATAGATATAGTATCGGTTTTTGAGTAAGTCTCCGAAGAAGCGGTCTCTAGATAATTTATCTAGAGACGGACCTATATTGTCAAGAAGATTATGGATGTTATTAATCAAAACACATATATTCTCTCCGGGTCCTGAAAATTTGGGGCCTCACGTTTTTATTTATATATATATTCTGTTTATGTAAGAAAGGCATCACACACGGAGTGGTCAAGTGGCAGTCCGGTTTTGGCAAAATGCATTGTTACACTGGCGTCTACATTCGAAACCTGTCAGTTCCATATTTTTACTTCTTTTTTTTCTTTGTTTTGTTGTTATGGAATATGTCTGATTACTTTTATATTATTTATTTATTTCACATTTTGTTAAACATCCTTTTTTTTCATTTTTCAAATATAATATAGTAAGTGTCCTGGGAGACAGTCTCTAGATAAACTATCTTGAGGCGGACATATATTGCAAGAAAATCATCTATGTTATTAATCAAAACACATATATTCTCAACATTGGTGTTTTTTCATATTACAACAAGATTTGTTTCATTAACAACATAGACGTTTTGATTAATGACATGGATGGTTTTATTGATAACATAGGTCGTCTCTAAATAAGTTATTTAGAGACCGTCTATCATGAGACTTTGTGAATATAATATACCTTCTACATTTTTTTTTCATTTTTCTAATATAATATAGTTTATGAAAATGTGATTTCCTTCATTATATAATTATCGTTTATTCCACTAATAATCAATTTAACTCCACATTTTTAATTATAACTTTTTATTTCAACTGAGAAAACGATAAATTGATTTTTATTACACTATTAATTGGGGCCCTGTTTTAAAAGGTTGCACAGGGCCCCTGAAATCTCTGAGACAGCCCTGATTCTCTCAACATTGGTGCTTTTTCATATTAAAACAAGACTTATTTCGTTAAAAATATAAACGTTTTGATTAATAACATGGATGGTTTTATTGATAACATAAGGCGTCTCTAGATAAGTTATTTAGAGACCGTCTCTTATGAGACTTTGTGTCGGTTTTTAGTTTTTACTACTATATTACTAGGGATTTTCTCTGATTAGGCCTGCCTGACAACTGGCAGCCAGTAAAATTTTGATACGTTTAAATGTATAAATCCCTGAAATTAAAACAAACAGGTCGATCTAAAAAACATACTCCCTCCATCACGGTTTCATCTTAAAGAGAAAGTGAATAAAATAGGAGATGTGGTGATAAAGTAGGAAATAAAGTGAATAAAGTATGACAAATAGTGAATAAAGTAAGAGAGATAATGTATAAAGTAGAAGAGAGTTTTTCCATTTCAGGATTGGTAATATGAAGTTGGGACGGCCCAAAACGGAATGCGGAAAGACGAAACTGGAACGGAGGGAGTACTATTTTTATTTTTTAAATTTTTAGAGGGCTCTTTTGAGTATTTTGATTAATATTTGTATTTTTTTAATACAAATATTCATAGGGCGATAGGGTGACCGCCTTGGTGCCTTTGACAATTTGATATGCACTGTTAGATTAAAGGTCTAATGGTCTATAATTAATTGCATGTTGTTTGGTTAGGCGAAATTTGTCAGACGATATAAAA
Organism: Plantago major; assembly: GCA_026545765.1. Lineage (NCBI taxonomy): Eukaryota > Viridiplantae > Streptophyta > Magnoliopsida > Lamiales > Plantaginaceae > Plantago > Plantago major. Next base: position 65,032,319 of record CM048843.1, read on the forward strand.
GTCCAAGTAAGTTGCGCATAGCTAACAATAGTACACGCCCATTGTACTAATGTTACTTCTATAATCTAAACCGTTAGTTCTTTAGATTTAATTTCAACCCTCCATTTTTTGTTAATGCAACTAGTCATTGTATAGTCGAATCATATTTAAATATATTATAAAGTTGTTACTTACACACCCTTATGTTTTAACTTAACAAAATATATTCAAAACAATCTAAAATATATTCTAAATTGTTATATTCTAAATGCGTTATTCAAAATATACACAAAATAACGCATTCTAAAATCTACCCTACGTTAATTAAAAATTTACAAAATATACACAAAACAATCAACACACCTTCGAAAGAGCTTCCACCAACCCCGATTCAATAGTGACCCGCAAATTATCATATTCTAAATGCGTTATTTTACCTTATCTTTATCCGAAATGATCCAATGAAATGATAATTCGGAATATAACAAAAATTTAAACACATTTGAAATCTGAATTGATCCTATTCGAAATGACTCAAAGTGCTATAATAGCTACTAGCTAGTTACAATTGGCGTACAGAGAAGAAACTAAAATATCCTTTGCAAGTTTACAACTTTTGACCTCTTATGTGAGCATTGTTAAACCCTCAGCCAAGACATTCTCAATTAAATAATAACATAACTAACCGTCCAGAATCATGCAGAATTGGGTGAGATGATAATACTCCCTCGTTATTTTAAAATCTTTACTATTTGCCATTTCGGACATTTTTTTACAAGTTTAACTTTTTCATTTTTAAAAACTCATTATCTCTACTTATTAATTTTTAAACACTTTATTTCATACTATATCTATTCTCTTTATTACTTTTTCTATTATCTCTTTTACTTTTTACCATCTACTTCCTATTTTATTATATTTCCTTAAAATTTTAATAAAGTCAAATGGTAAACCTTTTAAAAAAACCGAGGGAGTATAATATTTTCTGAATGGAAACATCAAATTTGTTTCCAGTGAAAATGTCCAAAACATTCAACAACCATATCACATGAAGTCACACTTGTGTGACACAATCCAAAAGCTAAACATCTAATACAAAAACATGAAAAGCATTTTATCTGCCGAATGAACAAACTGTCGATTTTTTCCAAGAACTTAAAGCGACACAATGCTAACATTGATCTTCTCTCCCTCATTTTTCGCTCCGATTCATCTAAGAACAAGACTCTTCATTTGCTCTCCCGTTTAAATACAGCCACACCTCACTTAATTCTAACACATCCTCAACGAATTCCTAAATTCATATTGAACTATTCGGAAAAAAAAGAAAAAGAAAAAGAAAAAGTATATCCATAATCCATGGAACGTTTGGAAGTTGCTGTGGTGATGGTTCCTCTCCCCTGCCAAAGCCACCTCAACCAGCTCCTGGAACTCTCCGCCCTGATTGCCTCTCACGGCCTCCAGGTCCACTTTCTTGGCTCCACGACCCATAACCGACAGGCCAAGCTCCGGTCCAACCGCCTAAAACTTGACAATATCACATTCCACGACTTTCACACTCAGCCAATTGATGCTCCAGAGCCTGACCTGAACGCCCTGGAAAAAGTTCCCATGCACCTCTTTCCTGCAACAGCAGCCTATTTCGGCCTCCGACAAGTGATCACTTGCTTCGTGCAAGATATATCCTTAAAATCGAGGCGAGTCATCATCATTTACGACAGGATGGTAGCTGAGGCTATTCGCGATGCCGTTTTGGTTCCAAAAACAGAGTCTTACGCATTCAATTGCCTGTCAGCTTTTAACCTGTTTTTCATTCTATGGGAAGCGATGGGAAAACCGTTTGAAATCGAAGGAGAATTGAAAGCCGTTCCTCCAATGAAAGAATTTATTCCTGAAGCAGCATTGGCATTTATAGCAAACAGCAATGTTCAAGAGAGAGCTGGAGATATTCACAACACAAGCATTGTTATAGATAAGACTTACATTGATCTAATGAGTAGAGAACAGATATCTGGAAACAAGAAGCAATGGGGATTCAGGCCAAGTCTCCCGACTGGCTTTGGCCTCACTGCTGGAACAAAAGGTCGACACACGTGCTTAAACTGGCTTGACAAACAGGATCCAAGATCGGTTATCTACGTATCCTTCGGTACCACAACTTCATTAACCGAGGAGGAAGCAAAAGAGATCGCAATGGGCCTAGAACAAAGCGGAAAGAAGTTCATATGGGTGCTCAGGGAGGCTGATAAGGCCGATATCTTCGTTGGTAAAGAAAGAAGGATTGAGTTGCCAGAAGGGTTCGAAGAACGAGTCGGACAAAATGGGATTGTGATTAGAGAATGGGCGCCGCAATTGGAGATATTAGGCCATAAGTCCATAGGAGGGTTCATGAGTCACTGCGGGTGGAATTCGTGCTTTGAGAGTTTGTTCATGGGGGTGCCTATAGCGGCTTGGCCGATTCATTCGGATCAACCGCTGAATGCTTTGTTCTTGACAGAGGTTTTGAAGGTTGGTTTGGTGGTGAGGGAATGGGGAGATAGGAAGGAAGTTGTGAAGGCATCAGTTGTTAAGGATGTTGTTGAGAGGTTGATATCATCAAAAGAAGGTGACGAGATAAGAAACAGGGCTGTGAAGTTGAGTGAAGCTCTTAGGGAATCAATGGAAGAAGGTGATTCATCTAATGGACAACTGAATCAGTTCATTATTCATATTAGTAGATGAAAGAAACATTCTTCTCTTCTTACATTTTCTTCTCTTAATTATGTTTTTCTTACTTTTCCTGTATTTCATCAATTTCCTTGCATCTATGCATCTATGCATCATCACCTATATCTTATTTTATCATTCACCATTAAATTATCACATCCAAAATAAATTTTAGGATCAGCCCTTGTGCATCATTGAAATTTGGCATGTAAGGCGAATTAATCCAGTGGGTCACTTTGCCCGTTTCAAACCCGACCAGGACGATATTGCTTTCTTCTCGAGTCTCTAATAGCACGGATTCCGCCATTAACACTGCTTAGAATCTTGTAGTCACCTTATTTGTCTCCAAATCTGTTGGGTTTCTTCTTTTCCTGCCAAATCGAACACTCCATCTTAGTTTTACCATTTTTGGTTGTGAGATTCTACATCAAGAAGAATCGAACACATGACCTCACGGAAGAATGAGATGTACATTGTGCTGAAGATATTGTACTCATATGCATGAGGAATTACAGTTGTACATTTAGCTGAATTACTTGTACGTTATAGTTAGGTATAGTTAGTTAGTTAGTTAGTTAGAGTTCTATATATAGAACTATTCTCTGTAAACTTAGGCTCAGTTCTTTTATCTGAACTGAATTGTAGTATAAAACGAATGTAAGCAGAATCGAATGAATCTGGCTCGAATCGAAATTAATGAGTTTTCAAATGAAGAGAACATAGCCTTACTCACTTTCCATTCATAATTCATTCAATACACTATTCAATTCAGTAGTTAACATGGTATCATTACGCCAGTGAAAATTTTCATCGATTTCTCTCGTTTTGCACAAATTTTTTGGGCGTTTTTAGCTCGTTTCTTCCGATAAATCAACTCCGATTGATTCTCTGTACCGTGTCAAAATTCAATTGAATAGTTTCTTGTTATTGATTAACAATGGCAAAATCTCAAACCGCTAATCCAGTTTTAATGCTGGTGCTAATCCAACCGGCAATGTCAATTCAACCGCCAATGGTGGTGGTGCTAATCCGGTTGATGTCAATGGTGTTCGACAGCGAAACTTTGTGGAAGATTCCATTTCTCCATACTTTATGCAGTCTTCTGATCAACCTAGTATTGCAATTGTTTTGAATCCATTGATTGGAACCAATTACGCTTCTTGGAGTAAATCTATTCTTATGGCTTTGAAAGTTGAGAATAAAGTGAAGTTTATTGATGGTTCGATTAAAGCTCCATCTGAGGTAGATTCTCCTCAACTGTTTCCTGCTTGGGAACGGGTTAATAGTCTTGTGTAGGGTTGGTTATTCAATTCTTGTTCTACTGAAATCCGTGCTAGTACAATGTATTTTACTATTGCACATGAACTGTGGGCTGAATTGAAGATTCGTTATACCAAGAGTGATGGACTGAGAATTTTTCATTTGAAAAAAGCATTGAGTAATATGAAGCAAGGATAACAATCTATATCTGCTTATTATGCTAGTTTCAAAACCATTTGGGATGAGTTTATTGCTAATCGTCCTGTGTCTAAATATGTACTTGTGGTGGAAGTCGTGAGTTGGTTGCTGTTCAACAGACTCATGCTGTGATAAAATTTTTGGTGGGGTTAAATAAGTCTTATGCTAATGTTCGTCAGATATTGATGCAATTGCCAATTCTTAGTCTTGTCAAAGTTTATTCTATATTACTGCAAGAAGAGGGGCAGAGAAATTTGCAGTCTGCTAATGTAGCCTCCAGTCAAGATTTCATGGCTATGTGTACTCAATCTACTCAACCACAAGATTTTACTCAGGAGACTATTGCTTGTTTGGCCAAGAATGGGTATTACAGGCAAAATAACAAGGAGAAAACTAGACCTAATTGTACCAACTGTGGTATTTCTGGCCACAGTACTGTCAAAACTTGATATCAATTGATATGTTATCCTCCAGGTTGGCAAGGTCCAAGAGGAGCGAGGAGAGGTGATCAAGCTCATGCTCATGCTACAGTTACTGACATTAATACTCCTCAGTCTGCTGATATTAGCCCAGAATTATATGCTCAGTTTCTTCAATTTCCTCAGTTTCAGGCTCAGATGCATAATCATGCTTCACCTGGTGTTCATTCAGCTGCTAAGGCTGTATCTGATAGTACAAATCAGGCTCCTGCAAGTGACAGGTAATCAAAGGGGGTATGCTCTTACTGTATCATTTGCTTATGCATTATCTTGTATGTCTACTTATAAAGTAAGTGATGTTAAAAATGCTAAGTGGGTGTTAGATATAGGTACTACGTACAGATCATATGGTTTGTAGTGATGTTTACTTCTCTTCTAATATTAGAGGTATACATGTCAATACTTCTTTACCTACATACAGGTGACAACATTATAGCATAAAAAATTGGTGATATTAAATTCTCTAGCAATATCACTTTGCATGATGTTTTGTATGTACCCAAGTTTACTTTTAATTTAGTTTCAGTCAGGCATTTAGCTGCTTATGAGCATTTAGATAGCCAGTTTTCTACTTATCATTGTGATTTGAAGGATCAAGCAACCAAAGGAAAGATTGGCTACGCTAAGTTGATTGAAGGATTATATCAGTTGCAAGTACATTGTTCCAGTGCTTCTGCTTTTGCTGATGAGAGTTCACTTTTAGATAAAAACAACTTTATGGCATCTGAGACTAGGTCATACATCTATGGATAAACTTTCTTCTATACATGAATTGGATATCAAACATTGTAATAAATCTTTGTTTCATTCTTGTGACATATGTCACTTATGTGAACAAAAGAAGCTTCAATTCAATGAAAGTGTTACTATTTCTTCAAATTTGTTTGATCTCATTCATGTAGATATTTGGGGTCCTTTTCATACTGTTTCTTATTTTGGCCACAGATATTTTCTAACCATAGTTGATGATAAGTCTCGATGTACATGGCTTTATCTTATGAAAAGTAAATCTAAAACAAAAACTCATTTACTACATTTTTACAAGTTAGTGTTAACTCAATATGGAAGCAAAATCAGATGTATCAGGTCTGACAATGGACCTGAGTTTCATTTATTCGATTTTTATTCATCTTTGGGAATATTACATAAAAAATCTTGTGTAGAAACACCACAACAAAATGGAAGGGTTGAGAGGAAACACCAACATTTGCTGATGAGTCGATTTTACATCTTCTCATTTGATCTTTTTTACCGTCTTGTTGTCGTTCTTAAGTGTAGTTATAGTTTATTTTATTAGAGTTTTGTTATACGTTTTCGTATTTTGTGTATTTTGTAGGTGTTCAGGCTAAAACAATGCATATCAATGCATTAATGGAAGCAAGGAAGTTCCAAGTCCTTAAAGACAGTTGAAAACGGAGTCCAACGGTCGAAACGCAAGTGGACTCGGAGTTCGGATGGAGATTCTAGAGATGTTCGAGCGAAGATATGTGAAAGTGTTAACTTGGAGCAGTCCTAGTATTTTGGCTATAACTTTTTCATATGAACTCCAATTGACCTAATCTTGGTGTCCACGCGTAGATAAGACCAAGAGCTACAATTTTCATGAGGAATCATTTTCAAATTCCAACGTTTGGACACTCAGAAGTGCAAAAAACCGGGCCTGAGAGACTTGGCGCGCGCCAGGGCGCGTTTGGCGCCGCCAGGCGCAGATTCCTATATATATATATCCAACTTTTGCAATTTTTCATCATATTCTCATTATTTTTATTCTATTCTCTTCTCAAAAACCCTAGATTTTATTCTTGGGCAATTCTTTCACCACCTATTATTGGAGGAATTGAACCCGATTTACATTGTAATTGCTCATGATTATCAATTATCAATACATTGGTTATTATTCTACCGATTGATTTAGGAATTTGTCATCCTCCAAGCGTAGTGACAACCTCTTGGTAACAATTTCTCCTTTTTCATCGTTTAATATTATTGATGTTGGATTGTTTAATTATTTATTTCTTATTGGTGATGAGCATGAGTAGCTAGACACCCTTTATGGGGTGGTGATGAATTCAATGCATGCTAGTTAGGGTTTATGCAATTCAATAACAGTAAGATGGGATTTACTTAATGCCTTTTTGATTATATGCATATGTAGTTTCGTGTTCTGTGTTTTACCCACAAAATCATCAAAGGATTATGCAAACGATTTACCACCAAAACGTCTAGAGATTGCAAATCCATAGGTTCTTAGCAAACACAGAAACTACATTAGCATTATAATTGTAGCTTGGTATACTTGACCACTCCACCATTGCTATATGTTTTGTAAAACAAACTCGGTTAGCTCAATATCATAGAGCCGTCGTACCTTATCTTATATAAGGTGTTTGCATAGAGCGACTAGATCAGTGTAATAATTGTTTGGACATGTCCCAGTGATAACTAGAGTAAATCACAATTGTTATTATTGCATCTATTCCTGCTAGCTAGTATTGATTATTCATCACCGCTCTGTAATTTTGATAACTTATCTTGATAAGATCGATATACAAGTGTTTGATTTCTTTGTGTTCAGAGTTAGAGTTAGACTAGAAATTAGAACTCGTTGCCGAAGAAAAACAACCTTTTACTACTTTCCTGTTGATAATTATATTCCATGAAAAGAACTCAGCTTAGTTAAGTCCTGAGAGATCGACACCCGGGGTTAACTTCACTGCATTATAAGTTTTCTTAGTGTTGAGAATTAACTTTTGGCTATTCAAACAAATTTAAAACATTGATTTGACACATCATTTGCTACATATGGCAAGAGCATTCATGTTTCAATCAAACATTCCCATATCATATTGGTCTAAGTGTGTTATGACACAGCATGTCATGTTATCAATCGACTTCCTACTACTGTTTTACAAGGTAAAAGTCCATATGAGGTATTGTACAATACTAAACCTGATTATTCCTACGTGAGAGTTTTTTGCACTTTATGCTATGCATCTACTTTAACTACGCACAAGTCTAAATTTGATCATAGTGTTGTGAAATGTGCTTTTCTTGGATATCCATTGGGATATAAGGGTTATAAGTTGCTCAATATTCTCACAAATAAAGTTTTTATATCCAGGAATGTTCAATTTGTTGAAGGATCTTATCCTTTTCAACATTCAGATCCTTCTTCTTCTCATACTCCTTTATATACTCTTGTTTCTCATGATTATTCTCATGAGACTGTTATTTTTTATTTACCCATTGATGATATTGTTGGGGGATAAACCTCTCAACACCAACACTACCACTGCAAGTAACCTAATCCCAGCTCCGCCTCCAACTTGAAGTCCGATAAGAGGGTTGTCCGAGAAAGAGCACCTGAAAGGACTAAGTGGAGGGGGGGGGGAGGTTAGAATGGGTTACCCGGATTGCCAAGGTCAATCCGGTAAGAGGCTTCACTCAAACGAGAGGTGGTAGCTCTCAATGCGATAGTAATGGGAAAGGTATTATGTTCCAGAACACTTAGGGATTGTTGCTTCCCTCAAGGTCCTTTACCTTGTGCTGTATTTATAGTTATCATATACTCATGAGGTAGCTCATAAGATGATGCCAAGTGTACGATCCAGATTTGGACACCAATGCTACCTTTGGCCCATGGCCCATTAGTGAACAGTAGTCCAATACCGATAAGTGGGCCTGGGAGGGTAGTTTGAACCTTTTCCCTCTGAGAGTACTGTTCCGCCTGTTGGGTCCGTGTTGGTCCCTCGGACAGATCTGTCTGCTTGGTTGATCTGCCCTCAGGTGACTCTGGATGTCCGAGCCAAGAGTCTCACGGAAGTATCTCAGTGGTTCTGTTATATACGTTTGGTCTTAAAGTAATGGTGGCGTCCGAGATTCTGTCGTACGGTCCGTTAGGCATCTCTGTACTGACATGGTCAGGTTTGGAAGTCCTTTCCTTAGCCAGCTCGGACTAGCTGTGGGGATGTAGTGACCTCAGCGTACTGGTCGATTCACTTTGGGCGGACCATGTGAGGTCGGACCAGTACTGGATTGGCTAGTTAAGCCGTGATGCGCTTTAGGACACGCTCTATGGCGCCCTTAACGGATTGGACATATTTCCGTATCAACATATGTCCCCCCAGTTTCCAAGTATCTTAGTAGAAGATAGTTGGTAACTATGAGGGATCGATCGTAATACGTGGAGCGTGTCCGAATCGTTAATTAAGAGAAAAAGGAAGAAATCCTTTTTGTCGTGATCCGTCGTCCGTGTCCTCAAGGATTCAATATATCTCTTTCCCCCCCCCCCCCTTTTCCGTCTACAGTCCGAGTTATCACGTAACTGGGACTGTAGAGGAAAAGGTATTTGTATCCAAGATATATGTGCCCGAGTACGGTTAGGATCTGACGTAGCTGTCTGGAAGCTGTCCGTTAGGCCGATTGTTGAATTTGTCCTCTTCGTAAGCCCAAGAGGCCCAATAGGTTGTCCGTTCGGCCCACGGGAGAAAGATCCCGAGTAAAGGGACGTGACCGTTGGATCAGGACGACATCAACGGTTGGGGTTCCCAGTCCGATTGATGTGACGCGTCAAAGATTAAATGCGACGCATCGACACCATCCACTCGCGAAGCGGTACAACCCTTGGATTGGAGAGGATCAATGGCTGGGATTCAAATTCAAGCGACGTGACTCTTGGCTATCCCATATTGCCCTTATAAATAGTCAGCCCATCAGTCATTTTCACACTTTTGGCAATCTCGAAACTCAGAGCAATCCTTAAGCAATTCAAACAACGCAAGGTCGATCTGAGCAACTGGGAATTGTAAGAGTTTTGGGCCACCAAGCTATCTGTAACCTCGGTGCATTACACAAGTTCGATCATCCGTGGAACTTCTCTGTTTGGATATTAGCAAGTAAGTACTCTTCTTTGGCCTCGTTTAAGTTGCCTGTATTCGCTATACGCCTATCGCCTGTCTAGTGTAGCTTCCCTTGCTGCTTCCGTAATTGTGCCTGTCTTCAGTAATTGACTCTTGCGATGCCTTTGGTTTAGACGATAGTTGATGTGTTTCTGCTGCATTCTCATAATATGCCAATTTTCCTCATTGATGTCTTGTACTCTCATTTGATAAGTCCCGTCCGACACAACCTGTCTTGACAATGCATGTTTACTTGTAAATCAGTGTGGGTTGTGGTATTTGCCCATAAATTTTTTCTTTTGTCATCGTGCCACAAGAGGCAGATCGCGGTGCCGATGCGGCAATACTGCAGGTGTGTCTTGGGGTCCCTGTCCTTCTGTGTATAGAAAATCTTAGGGTTTAAACTTTTTCGCGGACCTCTGGACTTAATAAGACATATAAATGAACTCTCGGACAATAACAATCATCGTTTCTGATCCGTTTCCTTCTGCCCTAGGATGTCCGGGAGCGATAGTCAAAACGTTCACAAGGTGCGGGATTACCAGGATGGAGTAGGTTTGGGCGATGAATCCGTGGACGTGAACGTGTCCGTAGGAGACTATCTCGTGGATGTCTTTTCTTCCAGAGATTCCGACGCTAGGCACGGAACCCATGAAACAGTTAATCCTCCGACGGACAGGCTAGTAGTCGAAGGCGGTGTTGATGAGTCGAGAACGTTGGTCCAATCTCGGACTATAGGAGGTGTGGGAGGGCCTATAGATCCGAATGCGCTTCAACTTGAACGGGCAGGCGACAGTGGGCATGAGGCTGATGACGTGGAGATGTTCGAGGCCGGAGTGGAGGACCGTGTTCTGGTAGAAGCAGGTCCGTCCAACTCAAGCACGTCCGAAAGACCCGAAGGTGTCCTCGAGGACGAAGAAGATGGTGAGGAAGAGGAAGGTGAGGGCGAGGAGGAAGAAGAAGAAGGATCTCCTGTCACTCGTCCCTCTAGACGATCCAGTCGGCGGATTACATTACATCCTGCCTGCTCACCCAATCTTCAATTAATCGAGGGTCGTGGTGCAAAAGCTGCCCGAGTCAAGTTCCCGCGTCCTGCGTCCGCTGTTACCATAGTGGATCAATTTGGAGAATTAAACGCGGACGGGCTTCTTCCTACGTGTCCATCCAGGGTTAGAGCGGAGGACATCCCCGAGTGGAGGCGGAAGTGGGAGATCCCTGATTCCGTAGAAATCATGATTCCCGAGCCCGGTCACGCCTTTTACAATCCGCCCGCTGGGTATATGTGCGTGCATGAGGTGGCCTTCTCCTGCGAATGGAAGATCCCCGTTGCTACAGAGCTGAAAAACATCCTGAACCATATTGGTATAGGTCCGAGTCAGGTTATCCCCAAGTCCCTGGGTAACCTTATTTGCTTTGTAGTTTTTTGTAAGAAGAAAGGGCAGCCTGTAAACTTTGAGAATTTTAGGCAGCTCTTCCATGTCTCGTTCAGTCCGGGGAATCCACTATTCTATACTTTCATGAATAGGAAACCTTACAACTTTATCTCGGACTCCATCTCGTCGTTGGGGTCGAAGTGGTGGGACAAGTACGTTTTCGTTCGCATGGCTCTGAAACCAGGAGAGTCCGAGAGGCAGCGAGAACAGTGGGGACTGCCCACAAAGTTTCTGAGGGAGAGCATCCCGGACTGGCGCCCTCTTCCAAAGAATGTGGCTCCGTGGGTGGCGGCAATCCACAAAAAGTATGACCCACCTACTTATCCATTTCACGGATTAATTTGTCAGCCACTTCCCTACCTTTGCGGACTAACCGGTGAAGTAGATGTGGGAGGGAAGACGGACTTCAGTAAGAATCCGTTGACTGGAGACTTTGGCATTTTTTCTTCTTCATTATACTCTATTTTGATCACAAGTTTCCGCAATTCCGATAATCCTTCTTTAACCCGCCTGTTTCTAACGCCCTTGGTTTATTGTGCAGCTCACTGGTTTGACTACATCATGTCGACTCTCGGAGAGAAGAAGAGGTTGCAGAGGGAACAGCAAGCTTTGGAAGTCGCGGCTGGTTAAAGGACCAAGATCATTAACACTTCCGCGGGTCTGCCCATGTCGGATCCGAAGAATGCTGCTGTGTTCGCCGCCGAAGAAGAAAGGCGGAGCAAGGCTGGAGAAGACGCCCAGGCCCTGGCGGTGCCTGATAAGGGTAAGGCTCCTGCTAAGCGGAGCGCCACTGCCAACACTCGAGCTCCACCCCGAGACGTGCTTATGCGGGACGCCATCGTCTCGGGACAAAAGAGGGCGGAGGCTCTGGCTAACTGCGAAGAGGCGATTGTCCGTATCCTTCTGTGGACCAAGTCGCTCTGGACAAGGAGTACGAAGCGTTATGGACTCGAAATGGAGCGGTTGGCAATTTGGATGCTCTATACCAGCGGGTAAGTAATCTGTCCTTGGTTTACCTGTTTTGTTCTTAATGTGATACAAATATAACTTGTGTCTACTCGGGGGTTTTCCCAGCTTGGGTGTTTCATCAAGGCCATGCAGTGGAAGGCCAGTGAACGGGCCACCATTGAAGAGGATCTTCATAAGGCTGTGTCCACATCCGCGGATGAGGCGGAAAAAGCGAAGCAGCTGGAGATGAAGCTGAAGGAGAAAGAGGTGAACTTCCACAAGCTGAAGATCAGTTGGGAGAAACTCAAGGCGGAACTCGACCACCAGGAGAGGTTCGTCGATAAGGCGATGCAGGCTTTCCTAGATTTTAAGAACTTCCTGGTCGGTGGCCTCCAATATGTCCGTCTTTACGCCGGCCGTGACTTCTTGCGGTCTGCCTCTTTCAAGTTACTGATGTCGGACAAGTCGGATGCCTCCCGACTGGATGGGTTTGTGTCTGCGATCGGACAGCTGCAGTCCAAGGGACTTCTTCCACCAGACTTCGACTGGAAGGCGGAGGGATTAATCCCCTCTGCGGATGCGAATGGTGTCGAAGTGCCCGTCGATAGTGTCTCGGACGAGCAGTTGGCTGCATGTGAGTTCGTGGAACTGGTCACCGAGGAAGGCAAAATTGAGATCCAGAACAGCGGGCCTTTCCTTCCTAGGTTCCTCCCGGAAGCGATTCTGAAAGTGGGCCTTGTACCCTTTGATGATTATCGAGCTTTCCTGCAAAAGTGGTTTGCCCTACCTGCCCGCGTTCTCGATCTTCCCGCTGATTTCAACTTGTTTGCCCACGCTCAAGCTCTTGCTGCGGAAGCCACCAATCGGCCTGAAGTCGGAAGTGGTCCAAGCCGATCGGGCGAATGAGAAGTCCGGTATGCCCGTTAGAAATCTCAGATTGCTAACTTTTTCTGTTGTATTTGCATCTTTTGATAATTCGGAATATCCTTCGACATTATGACAATGTTCTGTATTTTATCCGAGGAGATGAGCCTCCTATGCTTCCGAACGTTTACTTGCTCTCTTCTTCGCTCCTTTCTTTATCTGTTGCTCATAAGCTGAGTTATTATAAATTACCCATCTCTTAAGAGCACGCACCGCTGGAGGTGGTATCTGATGTAGAAATCAGACCATCATCTTTCCGATGCTCGGACTGTTCGCCCCTTGGGATGCGAGATTCTTCTAGAAGGAGGAAGGTGAAACGGTGAAATAGTCATTATGACTACGTCTTTTCATCTCCTTAGTCGTCGGATGATCGACAGATGGCGAGATCTGAAAGACTCGTTGCCACTATAAATAAGGGTGTGGTAATTCTCCTTTTTCACTGTTGTACCTTCCCTCACTCTTTCTTGCATTTTATCTACTTTAGTATCCAGCGGAAGTCGGTGTTCTTCAGAATGTCGGAATCGGGCGATGAAGAGTATAGTCACTGGGTGAACTGTGCTTGCGGGCACATGCATCCGCCCATCTATCCGGGTAGAGGCACCGCACAAGACCCTATTGTCCTGGATTTCGAAGGCGATCCCCCTCAATGTCCAGGAATAGCTAGGAGATTGGCTGAGGAGGAGAGGGAGCGGACGCTGAGGCTGATCCGTATGAGGATCCGTGCGCAACAGCGAGCTCGTCAGGTCCGAGGTGGAGGCTCGGAATCCCAAGGCTTCCCGGTCCGTGAGGGAGCAAGGCGGGGTATGCCCCGTGGATGCATGTACTCTTCTTCAGACCTTTTCATATTGTTCTTCTATTATGTAAATGTTCGGATAATTTTGTTTATAAAATTCGAACTATTTTTCCTTGGGTGGGATCTCCGTCTTTTCCTTCTTGCAGACCTCGTCGGATGATACTGACGCATATATTTTTTGCAAAAAATGGCTGAGAAACTCGAACGTAGTTGATGGGCTTGTTTAGGCTTGGTTAGGTAAACCCGTCTGGCCCAACACTGTTCAGCCCAAATGAATAGTTTAAGCCCATTGTCGACGTCGAAGTTCTGACGTGTCGGACACCCATTGGTTCGCCATTTCTATAAATACTGCGGATCCCTCTTGGCCTTGGTCGTGCAAATCCAACTTCCACTTTCCAAATCTACTCAATAGCAAAAAAGATGGTTTCTTGAATAGTTTCCCCCTCTTGACTCCCGTCCACTCTCAAATCGGCATTTATCCTGAGTTTGAGAGTGGAGTAGGTCTAGAGGGGAAAATCGTTGAAGATCAGTTCACCGAAGAGCATAGATCTCAGTTTGAATGTATATCTGCCTGTCTCCTCTACTTTCTTCCAACCCTACTTTAGTGGTTCAAATCTCTCTTACATTGGAAATGGTTTCCGAATTTCAAGAGAGTTTGAATCTCTAAAGCCGGTGAGGCGGAAATCTCTTCCTGTCTGCACTTTGTTTTCCCTGGATACAGAACTTGCATTCCATGTTTCGGTGGTGTCCTGAAGGATTCCGGCATGCTTAACCGTTTTCTTGTGTGCAGGTAGATTGAGTTCCTGGTCTCCGCGGAAACCAGATCTTTGCGCTTTGACACAGAGGAAGCTTCTTCTACGGGGGACGATCTTTGCTGGGAGATGACGTATCTCCAGAGACATTTTCTGCCTTTTTCTCGTAGCGTCCGGATATCGATCCGTGATTGCAAATTGTACAGACAACATTAAGTATAATTCGTCTATGTATGAACGAAATCTCTTGCTTTCTTTGTAGCTAATCGAACATTAGAAATCGAAAGATAGAGGTTGTATTGATTTGACGGAAATTTAATTACAACTTGGGGGCGCTATGGCCAATGACAAAAGGTTCAAAAAGAAAACAGAACTGGCGGAGTTCCGTGTAACAGATGGTTGATATTGAAATGATCAATCGACATGATGGAGCTCCGCGCAATTTTCTTCAAGCATAGAACTTCTGGAGGTTTCTAGCATTCCACGGACGCCTGAGGAGATGTCCGTTCTCATCTTCTAATACATAACTGGCATTTACTTTGGCCCCAATAATCTTGTAGGGTCCTTCCCACTTGGGCTTGAGTTTTCCAACATTGCTCAAAATGTCGGCCCGTCGGAGCACTAGGTCCCCGACTTGCAAGTTTGCCGCATGAACGTTCCTGTTGTAGGCTCGGGCTGCGGTTGCCTGATACCTAAAGATGTTCGCCAGTGCATCTGACCTTTTCTGTTCAAACACGTCCAACTCGAATATCCGAGCTTCTCGGTTTGCCTTGTCTTCGAACTCTTGGATTCTCATAGTCTCTACAGCAATCTCGGATGGTATGACTGCCTCGGAACCATACACCAAGGAGAAAGGAGTTTCTTTGGTCGCAGTCCGTGCAGTGGTGCGATGCGCCCATAGCACGCCTTCCAGGTCGTCCGCCCAGCTTTCTTGCGAAGTTCTCAACCGCTTCTCGAGGATTTTGACTATTGTTTTGTTTGTGGACTCAGCCTGTCCATTGGCTTGCGGGTATCCAACAGATGTAAATCGTTGCTCGATTTTGAAGGATGCCAGCCATTCCTTCAGCCTATGTCCTGAGAACTGGGCACCATTGTCCGAGACGAGAATCCTGGGCAGGCCAAAGCGACAGATGATATTCTTCCAGATAAAGGTCCGCACTCGACTTTACGTCAGAATGGTCGCTGACCTCGACTTCTACCCATTTGGTAAAGTACTCCACAGCTACAATGAGAAACTTCTTCTGCTGGGTACCCCTCGGAAATGGTCCGACAATGTCGATACCCCACTGATCGAACGGACACGCTATGATTGACGGAATCATAGGGTTCGTCGGGCGATGTGGGATGTTTGCGTAATATTGGCAATCCTGACATCTCCGGGCGTGGTCGGCGGAATCTTTACCGATGGTGGGCCAATAATAGCCTTGTCGTATGATTTTCTGGGCAAGGGTCCTCCCCCCGGAATGACTCCCACAGCTTCCGTTGTGTATCTCTTCAAGCACGATGCATGCTTCTTGTGGGTTCAAGCATCTCAAGTGGGTCCCGGAAAAAGATCTTTTGTACAGATCATCACCCATTATAAAATATCTGTTTGCTCGGCACTGCACACTCCTTGATTCTTTCGGATCGGCCGGCAAAGATCCGTCCTTGAGATAGTTAAAAATGTCAGTCATCCAGTTTTTCCCCATGTCAAGTATCATGACCGCCGAACTGAAACTCATGACGGATGAGTTAGTGATGGTGAGTAGAATTACTCTCCTTGTGTCCAAAGCCGCTGTAGCAGATGCGTATTTTGCCAAGGCATCAGCTCTTTCATTCCGAACTCTATCAAACTTTTCCAGGGTGAATTCCTCAAAGTGGCTGGCCTCATTCCTGAGTAGCTCCAGATACTTGATCATCGAAGGACCTTTTGTGGCAAAATTTCCTGAAAATTGGGCTTCGACAAGCTGTGAGTCCGTGTAAGCTTTGACCTTCCGGGCTTGGAGAGACTTGGCGATCGAGTCCCCATTAAAAGTGCCTCATACCGGCCTCATTATTTGTAACTTTGAAATCCAAGGAAACCAGATAGTCGAGTTCCAGCGCCTGGCTCTTAAGGTAGATTCCAATTCCTCCCACTCTTCCAGTGGAAGAACCATCGACTTCCAATGTCCAAATATCGAAAGGATGTTTTTTGATTTGGAGATCTCCTGCGAGCTGCTGAGGTTCCGCTCTTGGTTCATCCCCTCCAGTGATTTTCGTTCTGATGCTATCCGAACTGGGATCTCTGGGATCATCATCAAGTAGAAACATTTGATTGAACCGAGTTTCCCCCTCTGACCAAGGGAGGGGCCGATTGATGAACTGGGCTTCCTCAAGGTTTTCTGGGTTGAACCTAGGAGGGGCTGGATTTCGGACTATATGTTTGGTGACTAAGCACTCGAACACTGGCTTGTTAGGGACTTTCTCTGAATCCTTCTCTGGGTAATCCGCTAAGAAGTCGGCGAGGACCTGAGCCTTTTTGGCTGACGGAGCCTGGTAGCAAATGTCGTATTCGCTGAGCTCGATCGCCCACTTAGAGAGTCGTCCAGATTGGTCGGGCTTTCCCAGGACCTCATTGAGGGTTTTCGGGTGTGGCAGATCTAGGATCGCCTTGATTTTCTCGGGATTGGCGCTGATTCCCCTTTCCGTGACCATGTATCCGAGGAATTTTCCTCCTTTCACTCCGAAAGTGCATTTTTCCGGATTCGCCATCCCATACTTGGCAGGATGGAAAAGCAATTGTTGAGATGCTCAATATGCTCTTCCTCGATCTTACTTTTAACGAGCATGTCGTAGACTTCCATCGTCTTCCGATCTCGCCTTTGAACAATTGGTTTACGATACCGGTAGGTGGCTCCCGCGTTCTTCAGTCCGAATGGCATCACCTTGAAGCAGTATACTCGTCCTGCCGCGAAGAAGGCCATTTTCTTAACGTCCTCCTTGGCCATCCGAATTTGGTAAAATCTTTGGTATGCGTCCATGAAGCTCGGTAGCGCACATCCGGAGGTAGAGTCAACCAGTTGATCTATCCGTGGCAATGGGTATGGATCCTTGGGGCAAAACTTGTTCAACCTTGTGAAGTCATTACACATTCGCCACTTGCCTGGCGACTTTTCGACCAAAACAACATTGCAAACCCAGTCAGAGTAGCGGACTTCCTCGATGTGTCCTGCCTTTAGAAGTCGATCGACTTCGGCGGATATGATGGCATCCTTGATGGGGCCAAAGTCTTTCCTTTTCTGTCGGATGTATTTGACCGAAGGATCCATGTTCAGACGGTGAACTGTAACCCGTGGGTCGATTCCCTTCAGGTCGTCGGTACTCCAGGCGAACACATCGCTGTTTTCTCGGAGGCACGCGATGAGCTTCATCTCTACTTCCACATTCATTTCGGTTCCGATCCTTGTTTTCTTCTCGGGATCGCCAGCAATAATCTCGATCTCTTTGAGGGTCTCATGAGGCTCAATTCGCATCGTTCTAGGAAATTTTTCCTCTGGGTTCCTACGCCGACTTGTGAGTCCTCCTTTCTGGGTGTAAGGATAGTGGGCGCGTCGGGAGTCACGGTGACTGTTAGCACGGGCGCAGACGCCCTTCTTGTGGACATGATATAACATTCCCAAGCTTCTCTGACATTTCCGAGCTCTTGTCCGACTCCGAAGGCCGTTGGGAACTTCATCCTGTTGTGGAGAGTAGACGAAACAGCTCGGAACTGGTTGAGACCTGGGCGTCCGAAGATGGCACTGTAGTCGAAAGTTTGTTCGACCACCACGAAGCGGACTTCTTGTGTCACCCTTGCCGGGAAGGTACCGAGAGAAACATGTAACATGATACTTCCGAGGGGTCGTACAGTTCCTCCTCCGAATCCTAATATGGAGGTGTGCACTCTGCCATATCGGACTCCACCCAATGCCATCTGATCCAGTGTCCTCTTAGAGATGATGTTCGAGGAACTTCCAGTGTCAACCAAGATCTTATTCACTCGGTAGGTTGCAATGGTCAAGGAGACCACTAGTGGGACATCTGGGTTTTCGATGTCTTCTCCCCCTGCCGTAGGAGGAGGAATTTCACTGTCATCGAATGATGTGGCGTTAGTTCCTGGAATTGCCGGACTAGCATATGCTCGGTCATTGTTTCGGAGGTTTTGCGCGGTGCGCTCCCTTGCGTTCCTGCTATCTCCCCCCGTTGGTCCTCCCGCAATAGTGTTGATCACCCCGCTGTATGGGGCATTTTCCATTTCGATATCGTCAGTATATCGGTAAGAACGTTGGTCCAGATGGGGCGGATAGTTGGTTGGCGGAGGGGGCAAAGGAGGGCGGTGGTTCCGTCATCCTCTCATCTCTCCTTTGCTCGTTTCTATCTTGTCGCATGTGTTCGTCCTTATAGATATGCTCCTTCAATTTTCCATCCCTTATCGTGTTCCACTTCGTTTCACAATGCTATCGTCTGCATTTCGTGTCCGCGACACTTGTGAAACTTGCAATAGCCTTTGCGTTCTTACTCTTACGGCATTGTGAGGGGCTTCGCCATCGGACGTCGACAATTTCTTCTCAACAATAGTGCCAAGATGTCGGATCTTGGTCTGTTGAGCCGGGTATAGTCCGCATATCGTCTTGGCGGACTTCTCTCCCTGTGAAAACCTCTGTCTCTTTGATCCCTTCTTGAATCGAACTTTGCCGGGCGTTGGTCTTGCTTCACCGGATCCTTCGCTTTCTTGGACACAGCTCTCCGGAACATTCCTTCTGTAATCTTCTCCATACATCACTTCCTCACAGATGTCTTCTAAGTACTTTTCGCTTCTTACTTCTTGACTTGAGAGTTTTCTTCGGAGTTCCGAGTTGAGAGTATTAGCATACAGGTGTCGGACCCGTTCTTTAATATTGTGTGGCTCAACCCGAAGAACCTCCGTGTGAAATCGATCCAAGAAAGTCTTTAGATCCTCGTGCTCTCCCTGTATGACGCCTGCTAGATGCTCCACGGTACGCTTTCTCCTCTTGGATTTGCCGAATCGATTCAAGAATTTAGAAGATAGATCCGCGTACGACTGTATCGAATTATTCGGCAAAGAGGTGTACCAATCCATGGCAGTTCCAAAGAGAGTGGACGAGAAAGTGAGGGCTTTAGTGTTGTCACTCATCCTTTTGGAATCCATCTTTCTGTTGAAGCGGGTAAGGTGACCCACGGGACAAGCGTCCCCATAGTAGTATTCCAAGTTTGGAATCACTTGGTCCGAATTCCTGTTTCTCTCCTTCTCCCTCATGATATTGTCACACAGGGGATTGGGCGCGCTAGTAGTTATCTGCTTGTGATCTTTTACGAGACGTCCGAGGCTTAGAATCTGAGCTTCTAAAGCCTTTTGCTGGGCGTAGATCTCGTCCGCTGTCATGATCTCCCCTGTCCTCGGATGCATGGCCACATCCGCGGGAAGTTCGTTCACACGGGCTCTTGGAATTGTTTCCGCCACTTGATCCCTGTCCCTCGGAGGCACTGGGAGTGGAACTTCTGGGTGTCTATTGTTCACGTCTTGGCACTCTCTCCTCACTCGATAGCTTCCTTCCCCTCGGATTTGTGAGGCCGAGGCCCGCCTATCCAATAGATCTCGCAAATCCTCCAGGGGTTGCTGATCTCCTAATCTCTGCTGGATTGGACGTTGTCCGTTCCTAGACAATGCCGCTCGCCGAGGGTGTAACCACTGGCGGAGTGGCTTGTTGCGGAGGAGCATTGTTGGATCCCAGGCACCCTTGGATGATTGTTAGCAGCCTGTCAAACTGCACCTCGCTCAATCCAAGGCCGTTAGTTCGGACAACGCGTCCATCAGGCATCGTGAATTGTCGGGGTGCGGGTGGGCCTTGAGCTCCTGTCGGAGAAGCTCGGGCCGCACCTTCTTCCGAGGAAGGACTGGCTGTATGTCCCTCGCTTGGATATCTTCCTCTTACTGTTGCCGCCCTGCGTCCCCGGGTGGAGGCGTCCCATGGGCGATGGTGGAGTTCTTAGTTCAGAGTACCTCTGTCATTCGCCTTGTTCTTGCCAATGGTTTACTCGAAATGCAGATGCTTTTTGTAAAGTTCCCACAGACGGCGCCAAAATGTTGGGGGATAAACCTCTCAACACCAACACTACCACTGCAAGTAACCTAATCCCAGCTCCGCCTCCAACTTGAAGTCCGATAAGAGGGTTATCCGAGAAAGAGCACCTGAAAGGACTAAGTGGGGGGGGGGGGGTTAGAATGGGTTACCCGGATTGCCAAGGTCAATCCGGTAAGAGGCTTCACTCAAAGGAGAGGTGGTAGCTCTCAATGCGATAGTAATGGGAAAGGTATTATGTTCCAGAACACTTAGGGATTGTTGCTTCCCTCAAGGTCCTTTACCTTGTGCTGTATTTATAGTTATCATATACTCATGAGGTAGCTCATAAGATGATGCCAAGTGTACGATCCAGATTTGGACGCCAATGCTACCTTTGGCCCATGGCCCATTAGTGAACAGTAGTCCAATATCGATAAGTGGGCCTGGGAGGGTAGTTTGGACCTTTTCCCTCTGAGAGTACTGTTCCGCCTGTTGGGTCCGTGTTGGTCCCTCGGACAGATCTGTCTGCTTGGTTGATCTGCCCTCAGGTGACTTTGGATGTCCGAGCCAAGAGTCTCACGGAAGTATCTCAGTGGTTCTGTTATATACGTTTGGTCTTAAAGTAATGGTTGCGTCCGAGATTCTCTCGTACGGTCCGTTAGGCATCTCTATACTGACATGGTCAGGTTTGGAAGTCCTTTCCTTAGCCAGCTCGGACTAGCTGTGGGGATGTAGTGACCTCAGCGTACTGGTCGATTCACTTTGGGCGGACCATGTGAGGTCGGACCAGTACTGGATTGGCTAGTTAAGCCGTGATGCGCTTTAGGACACGCTCTATGGCGCCCTTAACGGATTGGACATATTTCCGTATCAACAGATATAGCCACTAATATTGTTATTTCGACTATTAATGATTCTCATATTGATCGTTTAGATGTTGCAGAGTCTGAAGAAGTAAATTCTTTGACTTTGTTAGAACAGTAGGACCGGGATTGGTACTTCTGGACAGTTTCAAACGATGTTGACTATTGACGTTGAGTCAACACCGTTTCTCAACAGTGAACAGTGTTCAACTAAACTACGACAACAGTAAACTGTAATCGACAGAACTCAATAAAGTGCAGCAGAATAAAACTGAACACAAAGATTTCTCAAGCCGGTATATAAAGATGCCGACGGTGCCGAAGCAAAACTTCTACTAAAATTGAAAAGTAGAATTACAAAAAGAAGTTTAATTCAATCACAAACGATTGATTAAACTTACAGAAAATTAGACCTAGAACAGATAAGAAAAACCTATTCTAGTTCAATAATACTAGAGTAATTCTCAATCTTTAGAGAACACTCACAAGTAAACACCGAGGTAAAGGTCTAGTAAAGTAAGACGCCTAAAACATATAATCTTTGTTCTTCAAAGGCAATCGGCAGCCTTGCATTGGCTTGATCTTCTCATATATATAGATGCCAGGATCGATCTCATGGAGAAGGCTCAAGCCCAAGTCGAAACCTGTTGGGTTTCTTTCATAAGGAAACTGCCTTTGATGTATTAATGGTATAAGGAGTCTTCTAGATATCAATCTCTTTCAAATCTCACTTTCCTTATAGCATCAAATTCTTCCTTGAATCATTATGGCAGCTTCCTTCTTGCATTATGCTTCTTATTTTCCTTTTTGCTACAGTGCCCGTTTTCCTACAAGAATCGCTACAGGTTCGCCATGGACGTTTTGATGAGTGCTACAAGAACAATCTTGATCCATTAAGCATGTTGAGGCCCAACTTGATTTATCCTACAAAATATTCATAGAAAAACAACTACAAACGTTGAACCGGTTAATAAACGAAGAAAGGCCGAATTAACAAAACAAGTGCAATATAAATTGCACTTTCAATCTCCCCCTTAATTCTTGCCTTTCTCACAAAAACCTGAAAGCAGTTAGTAGGAAAATACAAGACAATATCAAGCAACTCCCCCTTGCTCCAAGAACTCCCCCTTAATACAAAACAACCAAGAGTACAAGCATTCTCCCCCTTTTTTGTGAGGAAGGAAAGAAAACAAAGTTCTTTTTAAAAAAAACTTCACCATCTTGGTAATCTGTTAAGGACCTGCAGACAACGTACCAATGCAGATAAATGATGTTGACTCAACATTGTAGTCAACACTGGCAAAGAAAGTAGCAAAAGCAGGACTATAGGACGGATCACCAAGGGCGATGTCAGAATAGAGTGGATGGTCAGCTGGAGGGCAGTGATGTGAAGAGAGCGGAAGGTCAAGTACACAGCTTACAAGATAAGTCATGATGGGTATTGTTGGGTTTGCTTCAAGGTAGATTCCTGCAGATATATATCAAAGCAACAAAAAACTGTGCACAACTGGTAATTAAAGATAAAAGTTGCAAGTAAGACAGTTATCCGTCAAGTCAACGTAATCAGATAAACCCTAGGGAGGTTGACCAAAAATCTTGATCTTCAAGAAAATGACTTGAAATGCAAGTACAGGAAAGCAGAAACCCAAAACCCGAAGAAAACACCTTAGACCTACTCCCCCTCAAACCCAAAAACACACAGAAATAGAGCACAAAAAAAAAATGGAGCACAACAAAAGAGCAAATAGTACTTCATGCACAGTCAATGTTGACCTGAATGTTGACTCAACATTGATGACAACATCGGGAAATCAGACCACTCTTAATGTAAGTCAGCCAGGAAACCAAGTCTCAAAATGTGCAGATTCGATTAACACCACTGATGCTGCAGGCAAAACAGAAAGAGAAAGGAATACCAAAGAAACACACCCAACATTGCCTCAAAAAGTAAATTGAACAATTAGCATAAGTTTGAGTGGAGGTGACCATGAGACCGTGAACCATGTCAAATAATTGGAACACGTATGAATCCGCTCCAAAGTCGAAGCCTATGCGGAGTTAGGCAAGCACACGTCTCATGGCATAAAGATCACTCAGTTGACTATATTGGGTAATTTGGTACTCAGAAAGTGAACCAGCAGCATTACGAGAATCGGCACTTTTGTGCGTGTCGGTTTCCAGTACAGGTCATCAACCCTCACGACATATGACACATTGGCCACGTCGATATCTGGATAGTATTTGAAACCTGCCCAACACGATCCTCGACGGAAACACTTCAAGCCATTTTTTAACACAATTCATTAGATTTATTAAGCATAAAGAGCAGGAGGCAACATCAAGTGCGAGTCAAGGTATGAGTACAAATAGCCAAAAGGCAGCAAAAGTGGGTTTTACATAAAGCAAACACACAGGAGACTCGACCCCTTTCAACCTTGGTTTCAAACAGCCTTTCAGACCCTAAGCATCACCACTGTAAGCTACAAAACAAGATCAGCCAAAGACAAGTACAGAAGCACAGGAGCACAGAAACACACAGGAATAAAAAAAATAAAAAGACAACAACATCACTCTTACTAATTTTCCAATGTTGACCGTGATGTTGAGTCAACATTGGTACTCAACAATGACAATCACAGAGAGCACAGACGAGAGATCTTCGAAGACTGAAGATTCTCTCACTATCTAACGGCTTGGTAAAAATATCTGCAAGTTGATTGGTTGTATCTATGTGTTCTATGTCAATTACTTGCTTATTGACCTAGTCCATAAGAAAATGATGCCTAATATCTATGTGCTTAGTGCGAGAGTGTTGAACATGGTTCTTAGAGATATGTATGGCACTAAGGTTATCACAGAACATCAAAAGGGTAGCACTTTGTAGACCATAGTCAAGCAGCATATTTTTCAACCAGACTAATTGAGTCACACAACTCCCAGCTGCTACATATTCAGATTCAGCAGTTGAAAGTGACACACAGTTCTGTTTCTTGCTATACCAAGACACCAAATTTGGACCAAGATAAAAGCAACCTCCACTAGTGGATTTTCTATCATCTAGATCACCACCCAATCGTAATCACTAAATCCCACAGATTAGTGTTTGTATCACATGCAAACCATAATCCAAAATTAATGATTCGATATATATCCAAGGATTCTTTTAACGCAGTTAAATGAGGGCTTTAGGTTGATCGATACAGCGCACACACGAGAGAGCATGATATCAGTCTCTTGGTGATGACAATCTGAAGGCTTTCAATCATTGATCTGCATAATGTTGGGTCAACATCTGCATAACATCGATCTCGCTTCAGAGAGGTACCCATAAGTGTACTGCATGATTTAGAGTTCTCCCGGACACGAAAGAAGCTGAGTTCACCAATCATATTCATCTCAAAGGTACCTATCATAGTTTGCACAAACTGATGTACTATGGAAAGATTAGTCAAGTTAAGCACAATATAATCTTCTTTGCACGATTGCAATTGTGGGGATCAACCACAGAACTGGTACCTGTCATTTCAAAACATTTCTCCTTGCAAGTATGTATTTTACAAGTGTGTTTGTTAAATTTGACCTTCAAATCATCATCACACACATGACAGACACTAATAAGGTTAGCAGTTAAACCTTCAACCAACAGTACATTTTTCAAGGTTGGAAAACCATCAAGAGTTAACACCCCCTTCCCAAGTACTTTACTCTTGTATCCTCCTCCATAAGTTACCATTCCAGTCTTTTGAGAGACAAAGTTAGAAAGATAACTCAAGGTTCCTGTCATATGTCTTGAACATCTGCTATCAAAGTACCATCTACCTGCATTGTTAGGAGAGGAAGCAACAGAAAAAGCAACATTACGCATGTCTTTTCCTAGAAGCCCAAATTCTCTTATACTTTTCTAGAGTTTTTCCAGTTCGAAGAAGTTTACTATTACGACGGATGGCAATGAAGAAGCAGTTTTAGAAACAAACTTTCTGGAAACAGACACTGTTGATGTCGATGTTGACTCAACAGAGTGCCCAACATTAGATTTTTCATTCTACTTAACAGGAGCACCCAAAGGAACAGATTTTGGAACATACACTTTAGGAGAGACAATACAAGAGGAACTTACAGATTGGCAGATTGTTGCATATCTTACCGTGTCCTTGTAGTTTTTCCGAGTGTTTCCTCTTAAGGTCATTCTCCCACTGGTGCTTCCGATGACTTGAGAACTTAGATGATCTTTGCGAATCCTTGGGGGTGGATCACGTCTGATGGAATCCAGAGGCACAGTCGGTTCCAGAACAGGTTCATATTCATTTTCAGAGACAGATTCATCTGATGAGCTCTCCCCCTGCAATGTTGGGCGCGATGTTGACTCAACATTGTGATCAACATTGACTCCATCTTCTCTGACAAGAATCGAGCGGGAATCGGTATAGAACCCGCATCGATTTAGTACATTTGCAGTGCGATAATTTGTTTTTCTGATGCAAGACTGTCTCAACTTCTTTTTCAAAGGGCTGAGTCATCAAAAGTAATGTTAATGATTCTTGAGCAGTTTGTGTCCTTAGATTATACACCCTATATGCATGGCTATTAAGAGAGTAACCAACAAAAATGCCTTTATCACTTTTTGCATCAAACTTGCCTAAATGTTCTCTATCATTGAGAATATAGCAAGCACAACCAAACACATGAAAGTACTTAAGATTAGGCTTCTTGCCATTTAGAATCTCAGAGGGAGTTATTGAAGTTCCTGGTCTAAGGTCGACTCTATTTATTATGTG
The DNA here is from genome assembly GCA_026545765.1 of Plantago major. NCBI lineage: Eukaryota > Viridiplantae > Streptophyta > Magnoliopsida > Lamiales > Plantaginaceae > Plantago > Plantago major. The sequence continues at coordinate 65,058,407 of CM048843.1, forward strand.
ACAAGCAGTATTTACAGCTTCAGCCCACAATCTTTTTGAAAGGTTCATGGAACTCAACATAACCCTAGCCATTTCTTGTAAGGTCCGATTCTTTCTCTCAGCCACTCCATTTTGTTGTGGAGTTTTAAAAGAAAACTCATGAATGATTCATTTCTTTTTGCAAAAATCAGCAAAGGTTTGATTCTCAAATTCCCTACCATGATCCGACCTAATGCGTTGGACAACAGTAGCATATTGATTACTAAACTTAGCATAAAGTTTCTTGAAGGAATCAAAAGTTTCAGATTTTTCTTTTAAAAAACTTACCCAAGTAAATCGAGAAAAATCATCAACTATGACACAGATGTACTTCTTACCACCTAGACTATCTACCTCAATTGGTCCCATTAAGTCCATATGTAAGAGTTCGAAGCAGTTGGATGTACCTGTTTTCTGCCCTTCGATTTGTAGGGATGTATGCACAGCTCTAGTTTGTTTACCTTTTAGGCAGTCACCGCACACTTGCTTTCCGGCATTGCTCAGCTTCGGCAGTCCTCTAACCGCATCCAGTTTGATGAGCCTTTCAATGTTCCTATAGCTTACATGGCCAAGTTTCTTGTGCCAAGTCACAGCTTCATCATCTCTTGCCACAATTTGTTCGTCAGTGAGTTCTTCTTCAATAGAATGATCTGCAGACAAATCAACAGAACCATGCAAACAGTAGACATCGGTAGACATTGAGTTTTCAGAGTCGGAAACTTTTTCCCTGAATATTTCTTCGCACGTCATGAGTCATCATAATCAAAGAAGAGGATGCGAGGCGATGTTGAGTTTTCATTGTTGACTAAACATCGATTTCCAACATCGTCCAGAACAGAGGACAGAGCTACAACACGACCTTCTGAAGCATCAGATTCCTGTTCATCACCTGAAACATCACTGAGACAAGCAAACAAAGTCTTTTTCTTCTTACGAAGAGAGTTAGCACATTCATTCTGATAATGTCCCCATCCTTGACATTCAAAACATCTAACTTTGCTAAGTTGAGCAGGACTTAAACTAGGGGAATCTACAGTCTTTTTAAACTTGTTTGTGCCTTTTGAATTGCTTGAAGAGCCTTTGTTAGAATTCTTTCTAAAGCTGGTTTTGTTGAACTTTCTACGCAACCTATCAAGAGCTTTATCGAAATCTTCTTCAGTCATCTCATCAGATTCATCACTACTGCTATTAGACTCAGGGATTTTTGATTTGGAGTGCATAGACATACTAATAATTTTCGTACCATTGCGCTCATTCTGTTGAATTTCAAAATTCTTTAAATTGTTCATCAAGGTATGAAAATCCATAGCTGCCAAGTTTTGAGTATCTTCCAAAATCATTCTTTTTATGTCAAACTTTGAAGAAACAGATCGAACTGCTTTTGAAATCAATTGTTTATTGGACATGGAATCTCCAAGAAGTTGAATATCATTAGAAATAGTGAGCAGTTTGTCAAAATAAGAATCAATTGTTTCGTCTTCTGCCATTCTCAAACTTTCAAATTTAGACCAAAGCAGTTGCAGTTTAGTTTGTTTAATACTGTTATCACCTTCACAATGATTTTGGAGTAAATCCCAAGCTTGTTTAGCAGTAGTGCAATTTTGTATGAGTTTAAACATATGAGAATCAACATGAGAATAAATTGCATTCAAGGCTTTTTCATTGTAAGAACTAGCAAGAAAATCATCACCTGACCATTGTGCTTCGGGTTTTAGAATGACATCTCCATCGATCTCGGTCCTATGGTAGGCAAGGCATATCCTTCAAGAACCGATTTCCATGCACGCCCTTCAATGGATTTGATATACGTTCTGATCCGTATTTTCCAGTAGTGGTAGTTCGACCCATCTAGCACAGGTGGCCTGTTGACACTTGAATTGACAACGTCCATTGTAGTAGTACCAAATCCAGACACCAATTAATTAGGTGGCTGGCTCTGATGCCACTTGTTAGAACTGTAGGACCGGGATTGGTACTTCTGGACAGTTTCAAACGATGTTGACTATTGACGTTGAGTCAACACCGTTTCTCAACAGTGAATAGTGTTCAACTAAACTACGACAACAGTAAACTGTAATCGACAGAACTCAATAAAGTGCAACAGAATAAAACTGAACACAAAGATTTCTCAAGCCGGTATATAAAGATGCCGACGGTGCCGAAGCAAAACTTCTACTAAAATTGAAAAGTAGAATTACAAAAAGAAGTTTAATTCAATCACAAACGATTGATTAAACTTACAGAAAACTAGACCTAGAACAGATAAGAAAAACCTATTCTAGTTCAATGATACTAGAGTAATTCTCAATCTTTAGAGAACACTCACAAGTAAACACCGAGGTAAAGGTCTAGTAAAGTAAGACGCCTAAAACATATAATCTTTGTTCTTCAAAGGCAATTGGCAGCCTTGCATTGGCTTGATCTTCTCATATATATAGATGCCAGGATCGATCTCATGGAGAAGGCTCAAGCCCAAGTCGAAACCTGTTGGGTTTCTTTCATAAGGAAACTGCCTTTGATGTATTAATGGTATAAGGAGTCTTCTAGATATCAATCTCTTTCAAATCTCACTTTCCTTATAGCATCAAATTCTTCCTTGAATCATTATGGCAGCTTCCTTCTTGCATTATGCTTCTTATTTTCCTTTTTGCTACAAGGCCGTTTTCCTCGAAGAATCGCCATAAAGGTTCGCCATTCTGATGGCGTTTTAGTACGATGGCCTTACAAGAACCAATCGTGATCCATTAAGCATGTTGAGGCCCAACTTGATTTATCCTACAAAATATTCATTGAAAAACAACTACAAACGTTGAACCGGTTAATAAACGAAGAAAGGCCGAATTAACAAAACAAGTGCAATATAAATTGCACTTTCAAACTTCATCTACACATGTTGCATATGTTCCTACAGATATTCCTGTTGCATCTGTTTTACCTGTTTTGGATGATACAGCTGGTCTCGGAAGATCTTCCATACAGAAAAATGTTTCTTCTCATTTGGGTGTATATGATTATATACTTCCTCCTTCTTTAAATCATTCTTTATTTCCTCATGGTGTTAATTGTGCTGAAACTACTATTAATCATACTATTAAGTATCCAAGTTCTTTGTTCTTGTCTAATGATAAACTTTCTCCAGCTCATAAGTGTTTTTCAGCATCTATAACTATTGTTCCAGAACCCAATACTTATAAACAAGCAGCACAACATCCTGAATGGGTTGTTGAAATGCAAAATGAGTTAGATGCTTTGGAGAGAACAAAAACATGGGAACTTGTTGAGTTACCACCTGATAAACACTGCATAGGATGCAAGTGGATTTTCAAAGTGAAATTCAAGGCAGATGGCATAATTGAAAGATATAAAGCTCGCTTGGTGGCTAAAGGGTACACATAAAAAAATTGTGTGGACTATTTTGACACCTTTTCACCAATGGTAAAGCTCACTACTGTGAGGTGTAGCTATTGCTGCAGCTAATTGATGGTTTCTACATCAGTTAGATGTTAACACATCATTTCTTCATGGAAATCTGAGTGAAGAAGTTTATATGACACCCGCACCTGGATATCATAAAGCTCAATCATCACAGGCTTGCAAACTGGTAAAGAGTCTATATGGCCTTAAACAAGCCAGTAGACAATGGTTTTTTAAATTACAGAGTTCCTTAATTTCTATGGGATATGTTCAATCTGTAGCTGATACTTCTCTGTTCATTAAATCTTATAATATTCGAGTTTTACTACTTTACTTGTATATATTGATGATATAATATTAGCATGCAATGATTTATCTGAAATTTCATCTGTTAAAGCTTCTCTTGACTCACAGTTTACTATAAAGGATTTAGGTGAACTTAAGTATATTTTAGGTTTGGAGATTGCTCGCATAGACAAAGGTATTAATGTTTGTCAATGCAAGTATGTTCTTGATTTTCTTAAAGATACATGTTATACTGCATCCAAACCTGCTCTCACACCCATGGATGCTAAGACCAAACAGGTGAAGGATGATAATGACTTATTATCAGATCCTCAAGTCTACAGAAGATTGGTAGGTAAGATGATTTACTTGACCATAACCAGACCTGATTTGTCTTTTACTTTGTAGATTCTCAGTCAGTACATGAGTTGTCCCACAAATAGACATCTAGAAGTAGCTCATCATGTCTTGAGATAACTGAAACAATCACCTGGTCAAGGAGTCTTTTATCCATCAACAAACAGTCTCAAGCTAAAAGGTTTCTCAGACGGTTATTGGGCATCATGCTCAGACACAAGGTGAAGCACATCTACATATGCAATATTTTTAGGAGATTCTCTTATTTCCTGGCAATCCAAGAAACAAAACACATTTAGTAGATCAAGTGCTTAGGCAGAATATTGTGCCATTGTTGTTACTACTTGTGAGATTCAGTGGTTAAAGTATCTTCTCAGTGATTTTCTTGTTCCTCATACAGATTCAGCATTACTCTACACAGATAGTCTCTCTGCATATAGCACCAACGCAAAAAACATATAGAAATGGATTGTCATTTGATTCGAGACAAGACACTACAAGGAGTTGTTCAGTTGCTTTACATAAACAATATGGATCAGATTGCTGATATGATGACCAAGTCCTTACCATTGCCTATGTTCAGTCATTTTATGCGCAAGCTGGGCATCATGAATATTCACTCCCATCTTGAGGGGGGGCTGTGAGATTCTACATCAAGGAGAATCGAACACATGACCACACGGAAGAATGAGATGTAAATTGGGTTGAAGATATTGTACTCATATACATGAGGGATTACATTTGTACATTTAGCTCAATTACTTGTACTTTATAGTTAGTTATAGTTAGTTTGTTAGAGTTCTATATATAGAACTATTCTCTGTAAACTTACTCACTTTTCCATTCATAATTCATTCAATACACTACTCAATTCAGTAGTTAACATTGGTCTCAAACATTCTCCAAGTCGAATTTGTATCCAGACCACCACTATCGAAAATTTGTTAGGGCTCTACTTCTTTTCCGTCACCAATGACTCATAACGTTCTTCAATCATCTAGCCATAAAGAACTTCACCAACCCTTCAATTCCCAAGCATAATTGTAGACTTAGTTGAGCCTTGTTAAGCTTGACTCCATCCTTGTTTGCGGAAACGTGATACAAGGATATTCCATAACTCTGGCTCAGAGGCTAAGTTATGGGTTCTTATAAGAACGAACTATCCAAGCAACTCGCCCGAATCGCGAGACCTTATGATGAGACGCTGGGTTATGGGAATAATTTCTTAATTGAATTATTAAGTAATTCACCTGAATTTGAGTGCCTCCAAGAAATCTTGGTACAGTTCACCTAAAATCTAGGGTAATTTCAAAACTAAGAAGTGTCTTAATCGGTACGCGAATGAATTCGGTGGAAATATCAAATATCATAAATCAAAGTGATTAGGGTTAAGCCCTAATGGTCCTATTTATACTGGCTACCTGACAAAGTATTTTAGGTAGTCCGGAACTTTAAAAGAAATAAATATATGAAAAAGATAGGCTGAAATAAATAAAATATCCTACTAAATCTACTTGCCTTATCACCTAGAGATAATCTAGCATTTGCCTTCAGCTTCTAGATCTATGGCCCAAAAAAATATCCTAAGATAATAATTACTAAATAATGTAAATAATACTCCCTCCGTTCCATTAATAACTTCCTAACTTTACTTATTTGGCGTTTCGTTAGAAATTCCTAACCCATAAATGGAAAACTTTTATCCCACTAACTAATTTTTTATTATATCTCTTTCCTACTTTATCATCATTTTATTCAATCTCTCTCTTACTTTATCACCCACTTACAACTTTACCAACATAATACCTCACACAAACTAATATTTTATTAATTTTCCTTAATAATAGAGAAATTAAGGAGCTAGGAATCTCTTATTGGAACGGAGGTAGTACTAAAAAGAAGATATTCCACCGGACTGGGTTTGCTAGATGGACTATAGCCACTTTTATTAGTTCGTGATGGACCGACACAAAGTAGGGTTCCATCACTACCCCCTCCCCCAAAGACGAGCCTTGTCCCCAAGGCTCTTCATCTCTTACTCCCTCAGTAGGCGCATCCTTGCCATTCTTCTGGGCGAATAGCCCCTCCCGCCCCTCTATGCGCCTATCCGTCGAGTTCCATAGTTTCAAGGCCTTTAGCCGACTTGACCGGCTTGCTCCATCTCGGAACCTTTCCTTTTTCTGGGTTGTCAACACAACCACCTCTTTCTTTTTGCCACTAATGGCGAAAACCTCCATTACTAGGAGCGGTTTCTTCTCAGGCACACGGTCCTTCAACTTATGATGTACCAGCTGATTGTTTCCCATCATGCCTTTTTCAACAACCATTGGCAGAAAATCTATTGTCGAATATGTGCATTCCTTAGCACAATCAAAGCTAACACTACATGTACCAGTCAACCACAACAATGCCAGAATAGCTTGAATCCTAACCATGTTTCCAGTAATAAGAATATCCAAGCCTTCGTCGGATCCCACTGCTTCCATACAACTTCCATCCTCTTTGCTATTCTTTGGGAGTTCTTCCAACTTCTCTTATGACTCTTCCACGGAACCCTCAACTCCCAAAACTTTCCTTGGTGTACTTGAGCTCTTCTTAACATGTGTTCATAGGATTGCTACTTGAATTCCTTCAATTTCAATGGTATCAACTCCAATTGCCGGTTGGCCCGTGCTCCGTCCAAGCCCGTTCAGTCACTCCGGAAACCCTAATCTTTTCTCCACCCAGATCTTCCATAGGTTCCCCTTTACTCTCCTCTTCATTTGCCCTTGTCAGTGAATGTTCTTGATCTGGGTACTCAGACTTCACCGTAGCTTCTGACAATCCCCTACTTGTTCCCTTTCCTCCTCCCTTACCAGCAAAATGTTCCAAATTAGTACATGAATTGAAATGTGAACTTACCTCTACTGCCGATAAGTTTCCATCACAACTGGAAGACAACTTCCTACTCAACGACACCATATATGGTTTTGCAGCAGCGTCCCCTAGGTCAAAACCGTCTCCAGATGTCTCCAATAGCACTTCACGCTCCGTTCTGACTACTCACGAACCGTGCAGACTTCTCACGCGCCCAGCTGGCGCGTCCCCTCCCTTTTCCACGTTGCGAGTGCTCCTTAAGCGCCAGAGCGCACACTCTTCCTCCAATTCACCACTCGCATTCCGTCCCTTCTCTAATTCGTCTGGCTTCGCGAATTTGGGCGGTTTGACCATTGAATCTGGTTCAACCATCACCAGTTTTGGACAAACTTGCTGGGTCTTCTTCCCCAGGTCTTCCATGGCGCCTTTTCCTCCATTGTTGACGTCTTCGAGTTCCATTCCTCCTCCAAACACTCCGAGCTCACCTAATCTCTTCTCTTCCTCTATCTTGGTGTTGATGAATTCGGTCGATTTGGGTTCCGACAATAGTTCATCATTCGAGATTGACTTATTCGAGAAATGGCAGCTCTTGGCCCGTATCTCCTCCCTGATATAATTCTACCTCTTCTCCACTCCCTTGGCCGTCACCATCTATCTCTCTTTTTTACCAAAGATTCTCGACCATAGCCTGGATCTCCCATATGGTTTTCTCCATGGTGTCTCGTCATTCCTTCTTGGTTGACATTGCTGCGGAAGCTTCAAGATGCAAAACCTTCTCTGAGGCCAAGTGATGAGACGCTGGGTTGTGGGAATTATTGAGTAATTCACCCAAATTTGAGCGCCTCCAAGAAATCTTGGCATAGTTCACCTAGAATCTAGCGTAATTTCACAAGTGAGAAGTGTCTTAATCGGTACGCGAAAGAATTCGGTGGAAATATCAAATATCATAAATCAAAGTGATTACCTAATAGTACTATTTATACTGGCTACCTGACAAAGTATTTTTGGTAGTCCATAATTCTAAAGAAAATAAAAGATATGAAAAAGATTTGCAGAAATAAATAAAAGATCCTACTAAATCTACTTGCCTTATCACCTAAAGAGAATCTAATAGTTGCCAAGTTACTCTAAATCTCTGGCCCAAAAGAATATCCTATGATAATAATTCCTAAATAATGTAAATGTATAATAAGTACTAAAAAGAAGATATTCCACCGGACTGGGCTTGCTAGATGGACTTTATCCACTTTTATTAGTTCGTGATGGACCGACGAAAATTAGGGACAATAATTCACCTATGAACTAGAATATTTTAAGCAATACATGCCTTAGCCTAAAGAGGATTTATCGGAACAAGATTTATCCATACTTCTTAAATGTGAAAAGTAATACTAAAGTGATAATAAAGAACTTCCAATATTTATAATAAGGATCAATTACATACACACTCGAAGATTGATTGTTTTCATTTAAGTAACCAATATATCAACAATTACATATAGGTCCAACATATATAATAGATTAATAATTACATTTAGGTCAAAAGAACGTCACTAAAGGGTGAAAGAATTGTGGTGAAAAGGTATTTTGCGACACTTTAGGACCTATATGTAATTGTTAATCTATTGGTTATCTAGATGCAATAATTATAACAAAGTAGTGAATGCAATTATTACAACTATGATATCTATTGAAACTAGAACCCCAATACAAATAATCCAATTTGGCCAACAAGTAATAGAAAATAGTGTAGGAACTTGACCCCGAAGGTAGGAATATGAAATGAAGTTAGGTGGAGTGAGAAGGTGAAGAAGAACGTATCTGAAGAAAGAGATCAGGGTGAGAAGAGTCAGCAATTTAATGTTTATTCGAAGACTTAATTACCCCGCCACGGTGCACACGGTGGTATGGCTATCATCCGCCAAGATTAACTTCCATAAATGACACTACAATAACTAAGTATGACGAACATTGTTTTGAGTATAGAACAAGTGCAAAGAAAATCGAGTGAGAAGATAAGGGCGTAAAAGGTATTGTAGAAAATGAATTTTCATCCCCTAAGCTAGTTGTACTTCTCGAAGGTTCCATGAGAGTGTGCAAAACCTTTTAAAAGTGATGTAATTGAAAAGTTGAAAAACCTATAACTAGTTTAAAGTTATACACTTTTAGAAATCAGTCAATCACTAAAGGGTGAAAAAAACTCAACTGAAATATTGTCGGGAACAAATTGGAACAGCTTGCAACCTTTCACCAAGTGTTGCAACGGGTCTTGTGGCAAAGGCTAAAGAGCAAGTCTAGTTAAAAAAACTTAATTTTCTTAAACAATAGAAAAATCATATAACAATTAGTATAAAGAAGGAGACTGTGCCATAGACTTGGGTGGGAGTAATATGATTTTCCTAAAGTATTGTTTAGGAAAATCTTGACTTTTACAAAAATTTGGCAAGGCAATTTGTTGTTGCTTAGAGGATGAGTGTTTAAACCCCATAGAGTCATTCTTTATTTTTGGAGACTTTTCACATTTTTCTCGTTAAAAAAAATATAAAGAAATTATCGTGAAACACTAATTCAAGTGATCTACTTGTGTATTAATTTTCGAAACAATAATTAAACTAAAGCCAAGTAAATAGTCACCCCCAACACGCTACATGCATTTAAGTTAAAAATAGGATGAAAGGTATCATTACCACAAGAAAAGCATGTAGTTTACTTTACAAACTCGGTCCTTGCGTAGTACCTGTTGATGTAAATCAAAGAAAAGAATGCAATAGATATTAATTTGTTGTCAATTTATCCCGTGTATGAGATCCCACGTGCATTTAAGTTGAAAATACAAAACCTCATATACTTCTTTTTCATGTTTTTCATGAACTTTAATTAACAAAGTCAAACATACTCCCGTGTGTTTGGATTGGTTCAAATAATTTATACAAAATATGTGAATTGATTACTTAGTATCATTAGTTTCACACATGAGATACACTCGATACTGAATGCATGTTTCCGATGTACGTATTGGACATGACCAATGTAATGTATTGAATGGCTTGATTCATTTTACTAATGTTCCTAATTGATAGTATACTGTATGAGATTTTGATTATATTAACATAAACCACGCAGTTATGAGAGAAGAATAGCTTGAGTACCACCACATTGGTACAGGTCTTGGCAACCGTTCTAGATTTCACGGGCGGTCCTATTATTAATATCTACAACCACCTTGGAGACGGTACGACTTTTAGGGTGAGCGCGGGCGAGTGTGGGCGGATTTTTACGAAAAATCAAACCGACCCACCTATGGTGGGTGATTATAATTATAAATCGAAGCGGGTGGAATATTTTTCCAATCCGCAGCGGTTCGGGTGATAAAAATGGCGGACGGGTGGCGGGCGGATTGGCGGGTAAATATAGATAAAAATAGATGTAGTATAAATTTGCAACTTGTGCAGAAGTAGATGTACAAAGAAAAAAAAAATAGCAACAAAAAAACATGTTCTGAACAAAGAGGGTAGTGATTATTTTGAAATAGTTATCATTCTTTACTTAATTTTAAAGATTTTAACGCATTAATGAATGAAATGTTGACCCGAGAGTTGTCAATTTGTATTATTTTGCTCGAATACACGACATAAGCTGAGAAGAACGAATGGTGAATGCAAAAATGAAGACGAAATAATGCTTAAAGAGAAGAGTTGTAGGCTCACTTAAACTATATCTATATTCAACGACATAAGCAAGATGCAACTTCTCTAACCGATGGTTCTCCTTAAACTTAAATTCACAAACATATACCTACATACATACATACATAAAAATGGCGGGTGGGTCGCGGGTTGCACCCATCCAACCCACCACCCACCCACCAATGGCGGGTGAAAAAAAAATTAACCCACCACACATTTTATAATAAAAAATAGTTGGCGGGTGCGGGTGAAAGGCGGGCGGTTTGCAGGGGTGGGTCGGGCGGGTGAGTTTTTTGCACAGCCCTACCGACCTTGATAACCGTCCTTTTAATTTTTGAAGGTAGACTAGGACAAACCAACGGTAGGGGTGGGCGCGGGACGGGATCGGGATTGAGCATCGGGTACCCAGTAATTCGGATCTGAATATATTCATCCCAATCCCGACCCTATCTTTTGCGGGTACCCGCAATAGATTGGATCGGGATCGGATTACCCTATTGGGTATTTATTTTTATATAAATAAAAATAAACTATTTGTAAACGTTGTAATATATACAGCAAACTATGAACCATGTGTTTTGCTACTGTTAGCTACCTAAAGACTCTCCTAATTAACTCGCTAAATGAACATTAGCTTGCTGTTAAAACTAGATAAAATTATCCAGTTAAACACTATATAAAATTATCCTCATATGATCATCTTCTCGGTGGACCTAATTGCATAACTATTTTTTATAAGAATATAAGTTTCTTCGGGTACCCTATCAGGTTTCGGGTATTAAATTTTCATTCACAATCCCGTCCCGAACATATAATATAAGTTTCGGGAATTTATATTGCGGGTATTCAATCCCTAAATACCTGACCCTATCGGAATTTTTTTGTATAGGGTCGGGACGGGATCTGGATTACCCGAACCCTTCTCCCACCACTAACCAACGGGACCGACACCATCATAGGTGACACATCATCATAAAGTAAAAATGAGACAGGATGTCATGGAGGTCCCCAGGCTCTTCCTATATATATATAAACCTCACTTCCGTACTTATGAGGTATGCATTTCTTACTTCGTCAACCACTATATTCGAAAGACCAAGGCACGAAAATTCAAAGAGTCACTTTGGTAGTTGAGTTTGATTCGAGCTGTCTATGGCATGCCAGTCAAGTGAATAAACACCCTTACCCTTTCTTAGATATAGAGGTGCGAAGACAATATAGGAGTCGGGAGTACCGCTGCCTGGGGTATCAAGGTGTGGAGTACCTTTCATGAGGAAATACCTTTGGGACACTTGGTGGATTTAATTAGATTCTTATTGTAATTATTAGTATTTATACATTTTTATATATACATTATCATGGTAATAGATACTACAGTAAAAACTCTATAAGTCATATTGTCAGAACCGGAAAAAAATATTTCTATAGAGAGTTTATTCCTAACTAAAGTTTTGTAGTAAAAATATCTTTTGTAAATAAAATCCACATGCACAACTTAAATGTTATATTTCTTGAAAAAATATTTAAACTATTAACAAATAAGTAAAAATATCTATTAGACAAGAAGCGGAGGGGATAAGAATTTGTGGTTTTGTCTACCGTGCCGTATGATGTAGTGCCTCCTCCTGCTTGGATGTGTTGTACAGTGCAACATATTCTACACATGTACAGTCATGGTACAAAATTTAAAGCATCATGAGACACTACAAAGTGCGACACGGTAGACAAAACTATTTGTGGATGATTTAACTTAATACAAAATTATCATATCGATTAGATAAGAATTGGAGGGGATAATCCGAAAGACGATAGCATGGAAGTAGTAAAAATTTCATATAAAAAAGCTTCGAACCTACTCGACAAGTTAGAGATGCTTTTGGTGCAACAAGAAGGTCCACATAGATCATCTACTAATACATAGAAGCTAAAAGATGTGTTTATCACTCAAAAGTTTAAGTGAGATGTATTATAGACAACTTTAAATAAGTACTTTACATCATAAACTTCATGCAAAACACACACACACACACACACATATATATATAGGGGATATTATTACTTAAGACGGAACCTGAAAAAGTCATGAAATATTACAATGTGGAGTTTATTCTTATTTAATAACTGGTCCCAAGTTGGAACCAGAATTTTTTATTACTATGAGAAGTTTATTCCTTTATGGAGTATTCCTATATGGTGTTTTTAGTGTATATGTAAAGAGACGGACCTATGTTGTTATGAAAATAATCGATGTTATTAATCAAAAAATCAAAACGTCTATGTTCTTAACATTTATGTTTTTTCATATTACAAAAGATATAAATTTCGTTAACAACATAAACATTTTAATTAATAATATGTATGATGTTCCTAAAAATATAGGTCGTCTTTAGATGAGTTATATAGAGATCGTTTCTCATGAAAGTTTGTGATATGTAAATATTACGAAAAATATTTGAATATCATAAATTGACCTTACAATATTCCTGTAAATTACCAACGAAAAAGGGAGATTGATAAGCACAACACTCTCTAAAAAAAATCCCTTAGTTTCCACCGACAATAGCTCGGTGCCACCGAAACCGCCGTTTAATTCCTTTGTCGACATAGTTAGCTCGGTTACGGCTACTGTACATAGTTAGTGCCCCTGTTAGATATCAAACTGATGTCAATAAAGCAAAGCTACAGTCTACTTCTCCGCACACTAACTTTTCTACTTGGTTGGAACATCTAGCAAAAGCTCCCCAGGTTCAAGATGAGGATATGGTTGGTCCTTCTGATGATAAAATTCCCTTTGTTAACTTTGATGCAGGGGAATTAATGGATTTTGGAGGACGCTGGTCAAGTTCACTGATTATCAGTACGATTGGACTTGAGCGATCAATCAAAGATATTCAAAAGCATCTCAAAGCTATTTGGAAAACCTCTCATGATATTGATGTTATCGATGTAGGGAAAAGAGTTTATATTTTGCGTATGCGAAGTCAAGAGGATTATGTGTTAGCCTTAGCTGGAGGGCCATGGTTTTTGATTGACCATTTTCTAGCGGTGCAGCCTTGGAGGATTGATTTTGCGCCAACTGATAGCCTACTTCCATCCATGCCAATTTGGATACAGCTACATTGGCTTCCTTTAGAACTTTATGATATGAGAGCTCTGGCTAAGATTGGTAAGTCTATTGGTACACCTATTAAGGTGGATGTTCGTACTGCCACGGTGTCACATGGGAGATATGCTAGATTATGTGTCGAAATGGACACATCGAAACCACTTCCACAGGTGATACAAATTGGCAAGAGATTTCAGGTTGTCACTTATGAGGTTAAAGTGAAATTTATCTATGCTTGTTGCTGTATTGGTCATTTCTCGCATGAGTCTGAGGCAAGTAATTTTGGTGAACAAAGTTGGGCTGATTTGGCAGAACAATCTGGGCCAATGATAGGGCCTTTTATTTTAGAAGATATTGGGCCTTTCAATGTGGGCAAACATTCCCTGGAGAATTGTAAGGGGAATAATGAGGATTTTGTACGCATGTCAAGCGATTTAATATCAGAGGCATGCGCTACCTTCCATGCAGAAAAGAACAAAAAGGAAATCTTGGAGAGTGCAACAGTTGGCCCAAATAATAATCGTTTATTAGATTCTATGAATGTTTTGCATGTTCCCGAGGGTTCTAGGCAGAAATTTCATCATAACCTTTCTAGCTACACTCCACCAAAACACTTTCCTCAGATTACTTCTTCAGATTTGGTACATTCAGAAAACCCTAACTTTGCTGAGAAAATGGTGATTGTGACTCCTCTTACCAACGACGAAACAGTGAACGGGAATGCAAAGGAGATGGCCCAAGGACAAGTGATGGCTCCTCTCCTAACTCAGGCAACAATGACGGAAGCGACTGCGGTACGGTGTCGGAACAAATCCCAAATGGTCATCTGACAGTCTCGAAGATGAATACACCTCTACCACCGGTGAGCTCTGTGATGATAGGCACAATGCAGGTGCCATTACCTTCAATTCAGTCAGCAGCGGCAATTGCCAGGCAAGTGGTGAGGGAGGCGCAGCGGGATAAGCACCCCAATCCCGACACGCCCAGATCCAGCGGTGGGCAATTCTCAGGCCAGATAGGAAACCCTAAATAGAGGAGGGGTTTAAATTTGGGAGAATCCTCCCAGACTCGATCAATGAGAGATGGAAACAGACCAACAGTCGGTCAGCTGTCCTTGCCAAGGAGTCGCAGGCACGTGGCAGAATCATCAAGGCAGGGCAGAATAAGGGCAGCACAGGGAAATTAGCAGCCAGGTTCGGCCCAGGTAGGAGTGACCGTGTCTCAGGCGGAATCGGTGGCAATGGGTGCCATGCATGGGGGTCTTCCAGTCAGTCAACCGATGATCTTCAACGTGGGAGGAGAAAATCCAAGGCCTCCAGTTCCACCAGATCAGGGAAATGGCAGAGAAGGACGCGTGGCTCAGGCGCTCAAGCTGGTAATGCAGAGGGAAAGGATAGAGAATCAGAGGGTGGGTGCTTCCGATAGGGTCTCATTCCTTCCGGATTCCGCCCTACAACAGGCAGCCTCTCCTTTTCCAGATGCCAAGGAATGGAGGGGTAATTTCGTTGAGGTATAGCAACAGTACGGTCTTTCTGTCTTCAGGGATGCAGATTCGTCATGTGGTCTCCTTTCTCCCTTGGGCAAACGGGACTTTTCCTCTGGTGAACATGCTGCCATTGGCAAACGAGCTTGGTACGGGTCCTCTGGTGAGGAGCCCAGGGGTATGGTACCCCGTGCCTGATCCAAATACTATGAGGATCTTTTTCTGGAATGCTCGGGGAGCAGCCAAACAGGAGTTTGATGTAGCGTTGAGTGACTATATAAGGGAGAATCGCCCGCTAGTTACCATCATCACTGATACGAGGATCAGTTTGGAACATTCTCGCGCGCTTATATGCCTTTGTTCAACTATCAAAACAGTATTATCTTGTCTCCACCTGCACAGACACCACATATTGGGGGTTTTTGGATTTTGTGGAACGCTTCGGATGCTGATCTGGTGGTTCAGGATTTGGGTGATCGTATTCTTAACTTTCGGGTAATCTCACTTCACCAGCCTCTTCTGCTCAATGTAGCAGCAGTGTACAATAACCCACAGGCAAATCAGCAAGACCAGGTTTGGAACAACCTTAAATGTTTTAGTACTACTTGTCGGGGTCCTTGGGTAGTTTTAGGTGACTTTAATGCTATTTCAAAACCTTCTGAAAAACTGGGGGGCTACACCAGGTCAGATTGGAGTAGGATTCATAAGTTTAATGATTGTTT
This sequence comes from Plantago major, assembly GCA_026545765.1. NCBI lineage: Eukaryota > Viridiplantae > Streptophyta > Magnoliopsida > Lamiales > Plantaginaceae > Plantago > Plantago major. The sequence goes on from CM048843.1 coordinate 65,074,334, forward strand.
TAGTACTTGTGGTCTTTTCGATTTGGGGTTTTTTTGGCTCTTCGTATACGTGGTCTAACCACCAATTTGGTAGAACTTATGTTTGTGAACGTTTAGATCGTGTGTGTGCTAATAATGATTGGATTACTATTTTCCCTAATTCCGTTGTTCGACATTTATCTCACTCGACTTCTGATCATAAACCTTTGCTGTTGGACACTAATGATGTGTTGGTTTCAAGACAGAAATTTTTTTCGATTTGAAAGTATGTGGAATAATGATCCAAATTTCCGTTCTAAGCTTAAGGAGTTTTGGGAGGTTAATCAACCTGGGTTGACTTGGTCTTCTGTGTTAACAAGTTTATCTCAACAAATGTCAACTTGGTCGCTTAATCAACTTCACCAAGTTAACTTGGATTTGAAATCTGCTAACCAATCCTTCCTTCTTTGGCCCAATTGAAATTGATTTAGCTAAAAAAGTTAATGGGCTTTTAGCCCAGAAAACTAAAATGAATTGGCTTCAACAGGGTGATTGTAATTCAGCTTATTTTCATGCCCGTGCTTCGACCAAAAAACGCCGGAATTATATCCAAGGCATTAAAAATGCGGATGGCACTTGGGTCACAGACCCTAAACAGATTTGTCAAGTGTTCTCGGATTTTTTCAAACAACAAACTCTTTCCTTGGGAGTGTCTTTGGGGCCTTTTCAAAACCTTAGAATTCCTACATTCTCTTCCTTGGACAATGACATTTTGTTAAAACCAGTTGAAGATACTGAAGTTTGGGCTGCTATTAATGCTATTGGGCCTTCAAAGGCTCTTGGCCCAGATGGCTTTAATGCTGCCTTATATCAAAAAAATTGGGAAATTCTTGGCCCAACTGTTTTCCGGTTTGTTAAACAAAATTTCAGTTCTGGCCAACTTGACCCGGAGTTGAATGCTACACAAATTGTTTTAATTCCTAAAAAAGATAACTCAAGGGAACCATCTCATTTTAGACTCAGTAGTCTTTGTAATGTATCTTACAAAATTATTACGAAGATTATGGTTGGTAGATTGAGAACTTTTATGCCAAAACTGATTTCACAGTTTCAAAATGGTTTTGTTCCTGGCCGTAACGTTTGGGACAACATAATGTTAGCTCACGAGCTACTCCACACCATGAATAAAAAGCGGAGTGTGAGTCAACAATATATTGCCCTTAAGTTAGATGTTGTTAATGCCTATGATCGCTTGGAATGGGATTTCTTAGAGCTAGCCCCTTCAGAAATTTAATTTTCATCCGTGGTTAATTCATTTGATCATGGTCTGTGTCAAAACCCCCTCCTTTGTGGTTAAAGCTAATTCTGAACTTTCTGATGCATGGTGCCCTTCTAGAGGACTTACACAGGGAGATCCTCTATCTCCCTATCTATTCATCTTGGCACAGGACCTTTTAACTGTTTTGCTTGTTAAACACATGGAAGCCAAAACAATTTCAATGCTTAGACCAAGCCCTAATTGTCCGCAAATCCCTTTATTGAGTTTTGCGGATGATTGTATGATTTTCTTTAAAGCTTCCAATTCTTCTGTCCAAATGCTTTCAAACTGTTTGGGTTGGTATGCTAAGGTTTGTGGCCAAGAGATATGTTGGAATAAATCTAGAGTTCTATTCTCTCCAAATGTTCCTATCCATAGGAAACAGGAGATTATTGAACAGCTAGGTGTTATTCCAAATCATCACAAGGACAAATATTTAGGTATACAATTTATGTTTGGAAGAAAGAAGTCAGACTTATTTGATGATCTTATTTCCAAGACTTCTTCTCATATCTAGAATTGGTATAATAAGTTTTTGTCTGCTACGGGGAGATCAATCCTTATTCAATTTGTCACAAATTTTTTGCCTGCTTACACAATGTCTTTATCACAATTGCCACAACATTATATTATGCATCTGGATAGATTGAATAATAAATTTATGTGGAATCCTACTTCACAAGGGAAAATCAAGTCTCGTGTTAAGTGGAAGGTAGTCTGTCTTCCCAAACCCCTAGGAGGACATGGAATCAAAAATCTTAATCTTTTAAACAAAGCCTATATTTTATAACTGTCGTGGAATTTGGTGTTTTATCCTAATTCTTTATGGGCTTTAGTTTATAAGAATAAGTATTTTCGAAATCAATCCTTCTGGGATGCTACAACTTCCCCTTCTCACAGTTGGTTTTGGAAGATTTTGTGTAAAATGAAATCTACCTTTACTTCTTTAATTGCTTGGCAAATTGGTGATGGGTTGTCTTTGAACTTTTGGTTTGACATTTGGGTGCCACATAAAAGGCTTTCTGATTATGTGACCACAATTAGTCAACCTGATCTTAAGGTTGCAGATTTTATCCAAACTGGGGCTTGGAATATCACTAATTAAGGAATGTTTTACCTCTTGATTTAGTGTCTGAAGTGGTGGCCTTATCACTCCCATCTTGTGCATTTCCGTGACACTTTAATTTGGCCGCATCACCCATCTGGTAGATTTACTCTCAAAACAGCTTATAAGCATCTTGTTTTGAATGATTTTCCTACACCTTGTCAACCGTGGTATAGAGTTTGGCATTTGAAGACCTTGCCACGAGTGCGTACTTTTTTGTGGACTGCTTTACACCACAGACTCCCAACTTGTGCTTTACTGCATCATCAAAAAATCTTGGAGTCTCCTCTGTGTCAATTATGCAATTCTGGGGATGAATCTTCTCATCACCCTTTCTTTGTGTGTCCAGGTTTTGTGCGCCTCCGTTACTGTTTATTTCCTTCTTCCACCACTCCAGTTGCAACTGTCGATGACGTTGTGTTTAATCAAACTTTAAATTCCTCTAAACAATTGAACCTTGTGCATCTGTTGTGGATAATTTGGAGGGCAAGGAATAACTTTATTTTTAACAAAAAGACTGTAGAGACAGAGGACTTAATCTACCAATTTCATTCTCTTTACATGTATTTGCAAGTTAAATTTCCTCTAGCAAACAAGTGTAGCTCCAAAGTCCTCTGTAGATGGATTGCCCGTCAACCTGGTTTTGTTTCAGTTAACGTTGATGGTTCACTTTCAGGTGATACTAGGGTTGCAGGGTTTGGGTGTATTTTAAGGAACGAACATGGCAGGTTTCTGCGTGCTCCTTGGGGAATTTAGGGAAAATGGACATTAATGCAGCCGAGTTATGGGCGGTGTATCAGGGGATGACCTTAGCGGCCCAAATGGATTATACTAATTAAACTGCAAATTCAATCTGACTTGCAATATGTTTTTGCTTGTTTGAACAGGTCCCAACAACCAACGTGGAAGTAGAGGAGGATTCTGACGAAGATCAGGAGGCTCCATGAAAAGTTTGATCAAGTGCAGTTATCTTTTGTCTATCGAGAAAGTAAAAGTGTTGCAGATTTGCTAGCAAAGTATGGTAGTGGAGCTCGATCTTTTGTTGTAAATAATGACTCTGGAGTGCCACTAAGAAATCCCGATTTAAGTTGTAAGTTAGTTGGGGCCTTCTACCGTCAGTCGAAGTGTCGCCCTGACTAACGTTAGTCAATTATTTGAATACTTAGTCTTATAAAAGTCCTATACTATTAGGAAAGTCCAAAAAGTCCCATTGGTTTCTACAGAAATTGTCTAGTTTTTACGTTGGTCCGTTTTTAATTTTGCGGGTCAAAATACCCGGGTTTTGCGGGTCGAAAATCATTCGGGTCATACCGTTTTATTTATGGGATAGTATAAATAGGGTTTTGTCGGTTATTTTCTCCATTTTCAGCCATTTCTTCTCCGACTTTCTCTGTTTTAGGCGATTTTTTTCGAAACCCTCGATTTGGCGATTCTGGAGCGATTTTCTCCCTACTTTTGGCGATTCATTGCGCGATCATCAGGTAATGTATGTTAAAACTTGATTTTAGTGTTTTTGAGTTCGATTTGTTGCTTTGTTGTTGTCTGTTTAAATTTGTTTAGCAATTTTTTGTTGCTTTGTTGTTGAGTTCGATTAGTTTCTTCGTTGTTGAAATTTGATTCATTGCGTTTTGTTGCTTCGTTGTTGTTGTTGTCAGTTGTTGAGTTCGATTTCGCGATTTGAATTCAATCCAAAAGCGATTCGCCTTTGCTGTCAGTTTCATCGCGATTCCAGTGATTATCAGGTAATTTGTTGCTTCGTTGTTGCTCGATTTTTGCGTTTTGCTCGTTGTTGCTTCGTTGTTGCTCGATTTTGCGTTTTGCTCGTTGTTGCTTCGTTGTTGCTCGATTTTGCGTTTTGCTCGTTGTTGTTGTTCGATTTTCGTTGTTGTTGCTCGATTTTCGATTTTCTGTTTCATCTCTTCAGTTTCATCGCGATTGTTGTTGTTCGATTTTCGTTGTTGTTGCTCGATTTTCAGTTTCATTGCGGTTGTTGTTGTTCGATTTTCGTTGTATGTTATTAGGTACATTAGGATAGTTTTCATGTTGTTTGTCTAGTTGTTACATTATATTGTCTAGTTTTTACATCATATTGTCTAGATTATGCGAGGAGTTCTCTAGTTTTTACATTATATTGTCTAGGAATTCTCTAGTTTTTACATTTTCACCAACTATCAAATTTACTAACTGATCTCAACATATTTGTCTAGTTTTTAGAGGATATTGTCTAGTTTTATTATCAAACATGAACATAGTTGTCTATATTGTCTAGTTTTTATACTATATTGTTTAGTTTATGAAAGGAATTATCTAGTTTTTACATGATATTAAATTTTTTTTTCTTATATCGAGTGGCAATAAGTTTATTCAAGATATTTACTAACTGATCTCAACATATTTGTCTAGTTTTTAGTATATATTGTCTAGTTTTATTATCAAACATGAACATAATTGTCTATATTGTCTAGTTTTTACATTATATTCTTTAGTTTATGAAAGAAATTCTCTAATTTTTACATGATATTAAATTTACATTATATTGTTTATTTTTTACATTATATTGTCTAGTTTATGCGACAAAATTTTACACTATATTGTTTTATGATCAAATTAACATGAACATAATTGTCTATATTGTCTAGTTTTTACACTATATTGTTTAGTTTAAAAGATGAATTCTCTAGTTTTTACATTATATTGTCTAGTTTATGAGAGCAATTTTCTAATTTTTGTATAAATGTTCAATGCTTTTTTTGTATAAAATGTGAAGCTTGATTGGACTTGGTAAACTTGGAACTTTTGATTGTGGTGTTTTTCTAATGAAGCATATGGAGCTGTTCCAAGGAACTCCTTTTCCTTGATATAAGAGACCTTATGCTGATGATGATTTTGAAGAGGGTGTATTGGATGATTTGAAGAAGAGTGCTCTGAAGAAACTAAAGCAATCGAAGAAAAATTAGTGTTTTGAACTGATGATGATATTTGTCTAGTTTTGTAACTGAATTATCTAGTTTTGTAAATGAATTGTCTAGTTTTATTACTTATCCAGAAATTTACCCAGTGAAACATAATTGTCTATATTTTCTAGTTTTTTACATTATATTGTCTAGTTTTTACATTATAATTGACCCGTTTTTAATGAATCCGGGTCAAAAGATCCGCGAAAAATCATAAAAAAATCAAGTCGAGAAAAAAGGTATAATTGTCTAGTTTTAACATTTGAAAGGGACTTTCGGGACTTTCCTATATATATGGGTCTTTCGCAAGACGGACTCTTATTTTAAACTATTAGATGACAGATCTAATGGTTGTGATTGATTGACCTGCTACCTGTTGCACTAAGTGTTGCCATTTAATATTGCTCCTGTCGATCTCCATTATTCTACATCGCTCTAAAACAGTGTTGTCAATCCCGGCGAGATCCCGTGCGATCCCGCTATCCCGATGCGTTTTGGCACCTGGGCGGGATTGACATGCCCATCCCGGGAAACATAGCATCCCGGGCAAATCCCGAAAATCCGGGGCGGGATTGCGGCCGGAATCCCGGATTTTCCCAGCGGAATGTTAAAGTTTGGGGTAAAATGGTCATTTACCCCAATTAAAACATAATACAACAGCAAATTTACAAAGCTCAAACCCATTTTTCTTTAGTTTCTGGTTTTATGCCCGTTATTGAGTTATTTCTAAGCTTTTATGTTTATGTTATGATGTATTTTATATCATATATTTAACTTCAGTATCCCGGTCATCCCGGTAGCGCGATCCCGCTATCCCAGATTGTTTAGGTGGGCGCGACACGCGGGATCCGAGATTAACAACACTGCTCTAAAATTAGTTAGTGATATAAAATATTATTATATATTAAAAAGTAATAAAATTCATTATATAATCGATCGCTACGAAAATCCATATTAATACAGTAATCAATAGAAGGTAACCGAGTTGTCTTCAATGATCAATTTAGTCGGAGCTTCATTCTTAAAAGATTCAAAGTCCACCAAGATCACCACCATCAGCCCGCCGTGGACAACCGAATTAGCCGGAATTTACCCTCCGCTATCTACACGCCTTCTTAATTCCATCCGTCTTGCCTCATTTGTTGCGAGTTGGGAGCTTTCGAAGTTCAAGCCACCATGAATGGAGGCTATGAAGCTTCGCGAAGCTCTTCTGCTTAAACCCATACAAATTAATTTAGATAGGTATCATAGGAGAGGAGATGCAAATAATAAAGCTCCGAGTTTCCGTCGTATTGTGAGTGGATTTCTTCGAATTCTTTTGTATTATATCATGACATGTGAACAGACGGTGAGTATTAATGTCGGAAATCAAGACTTTGTACCCATATATGTGGAATAAATAGTCAAAATCGACTGTACAAAAGTTTTTGTTGAGTTACAGGGACTTAATTAAATTTTATTAAAACATAAAGGGCCGTGTTTTGAGAATTTAATGACATCTAGGGACTTGTTATGTATTGGTCATTTGATAAATTACTAATGTGACATTCACCCAATTGTCAATTAAACTCACGTTATGAGCTTTAGGAATTGCAGAAAAGCCCTCAAGTTTAAATAATCATCAACGTCGACTTTCAAGTAATATGCAATTGAACCTCCAACTGTCAATGGTATTAAATTATTTCCATTCTTTTCTTTCCGTTCCAGACTGATATCGCATGGAGCATGGAGCACATTTATAATTTTAATTAATATATGGAAAAATTACATATACCCCTCCCTCTCATAGATGCCCTTCTCACATCTGACTACCACTCAGATCAACAATTACATCCAGGTCCATTAATCCAGATTTGTGTTGACCAACTTATAAGCTAAATCAATTTATGTCAAAACCAAATATGCCCTTATCTATTTCTTTACAAATATCATTTTAAATAAAAAAAATTAAAATACAAATTTAACTTAACCATTTTAATTAAGGGTAATAAATAGAAATTACAAAAATTACTTCACCATTTCCGATCGATTTTTCCGGGCATCGAAAATTGCCTATCTCCACCCCACCATCTGTTCCACCACCATCCCAACTTTTATGCAAAACAGATTAGAAAATTTCATTGCCTGCAAAACAGATTCTACTGCTCCATACCACTACTCCGAAGCTCACCATTTTCTTCTCTACTACTACACTCAAATCCAACTCTCCAATTCTTCCTCAAATTCCCCATTACAACTCTCCAATCATTCACCTACACCAAAAAGGCCCATTTCCGCAATCTAAGAATTCCAATCAACGACCAGCTCAACAAATTTACCAATTCAATTTACTAGGAAACAGAGGCTAGCGAATATGAAACAGAAGAGGAAGCAGAACATGATAGCTACACAGACGAAAACGAAGAGCAAGCAGTAGAGAATGGCCAGGCGAGTTTGCCATCGCTGGTGCGGCAGAGGTGGAGGTACTCCTCAATAATTTCGATCGGTTGGTCTATCAGTGGTGGAACTCCTCAATAATTTTGAGTTCTAAGATCTGAAATTAAAGGCTTATTTTGATCAATTAATTGTTCTTGTGATCGATTATATGCTCGTGAACATGAGGGTTTGATCTTGGTAGAGTTTTGTTAATGATTGAATCCGATTTAAAAAACCAGGAACTTAATTTAAAGTTTTAAAATTTTGAAACCCTTGCTTTTGAGAATTAGAGTTGAACCAGGGACTGACGTTGCAAAATGAATTTTGCTGGACACTTCTGATTTCTCTCAATTTGGCCCTAAAATAATTTTTAATTATACAATTAAGACAAAATATTTTAAAAATATATAATTAAATTATAAAAACTATGTTATTTATTATTTATAATTTTTTTAATATTATTTAAATAAATTTTATTTGTAGGGCAGGAAAGAAGAAGTTTTAATTTTAACTTGAGAATTTAATTCTATTCAGGGACTTGAGTTGTAAATAATAATCAACCATCAATTACATTCAAGTCCACCATTTAGTTAAAGGCTATTTGGCCAATTTCAAAATCTGATATTTGAACAGGGGCAAAAATGGATTTTCCAGGTTTAGATTCACCAAACGTCAAATTCGTGGACTTTGATGTCATTTTTTTTTAACGAACATGACTTGCATGTAATTGTTGATCTAAGTGGTAGCCATCTGCAACATTTGCATCTAACAGGGGGCCTATATGTAATTTGCCCTTAATATATATTGTAAATCTGTAATCGGTCGGCTCAAACTTCATCCTCACAGCCCTGTCATCCTAGTCCGGACAAGAAAATGGGCCTGGCGTTTTGAGATTTTTTTTTCTTGGTTGGGACGACCATAGTTACTTAGAAATTTTTTTTCTCAATTTATTGTTTTATTTTTATTAAATTTAAAGTTAAAATTGCAAAAAGAATTAAACAAGTTGCAAGTTAGAGCAATAGAGAGCGACGCCATGTGGCGTGCATCGATACTCGATCGACATTAGTCGAGCGTCTGTGATTAATGAAAAGCGAAGTTAGTTTGGGACGTTTGTCCGCCATGGTTGGCGATGCTTGTTAGTTTGGATGTTAGTAAGCAGACTTTAAGACTCGTATCTTCGGATATGAAATCGGTATGTAATATTTTTGTCCAAGTAATGAATCGGCATGGTATTTCAAAAAAAACATTTCCAACGAACCTAGATATCTGGTGTTAGCCCATATACACCGTTCATATGGCCCAAACCGTCTCAGGATCTCATCTCACGGGATAAATTGACAGCAAATTAAGATCTATTGCATTCTTTTCCTTTGAGATTACATCAACATATACTACGCAAGGATCGAGCTTGTAAAGTTAACTACATGATTTTCTTTTCTTGTGGTAGTATACCTTTCATCCTATTTTTTAAATAAGAATTACTGTATAATTGGAAAGATAATTATAATATTTATATCAATATAAAGAAAGAAGATATTTCTTTGGTTCCAATAAAAACTTACTAGGTTGATTACTTTTACGAACTTTGATCACAAGTACTCTTAATTAGATTGAGAATTCCATACCAAAGTTACATTCGAAAATATATTTAATTTATTTTCATAATATAATTTTATTTTATTATATTGTGTAATGTAAGAAGAATTTAAAATCAAAGTTTGGAAAAAAAAAGTCCTCCTAGTAATTTATTGGGTAAAATCAGGAATGCTTCGTCATTCCTGAACAGACAATTAGATATACACCATTATATCTTTGATCTATAGTCAATATCAAATCTTCAAATACGATAAGGTGATCGCTCTATCGCCAAGTGATCGCCCTTTTACTTTCGCTCAATGAATATTTAAGTTAAAAATTATAAATATTGAGCAAAATATCTAAATTTATCAGTTATATTCTTTTAAACAATAAAAATATATATTTTTAGAATTATCTACTTTTTTATTTTATTATTTTTATATTTAATTGGAATAAATGTTACTCCCCCGTTTCTGTAAAATTGAAACAATTTTCCGTTTTGAACGTTTCACTAAAAGTGTTAAATGGAAATTACTTCCACAATACAATTTATTATCAACCACACATTTTTTTAGCCTACGTGTACTTTTCCACTCAATTAATATCTCAAACTCATTTTTAACCATATAGTTTTATGGACCACAGATTTTTCTTAAAAATTGTACAAATCAAAATTATGAAACGGAGGGAGGGAGTATAATTTGTGACTAGACGCCTGTTAAATATATTGTTTAGAGCTAGTACTATCTAATTATTGTAAGGAGAGAGACAAGGAAAATGAATGACTCTGCCAACAAAATTCAGGAAGTTCATGGTCCATTCCTGTATGGCTGTAGGATTCACGTTCCATACGTTCAGGACAATGATGACAATATAAAATATAAACATACATGGGCCTCATCGACCCCACGAAATTTAAACTCATTCGTCAGAGAGTAGTTCTGATTTTATGAGATATAATACCTTACCATAAAAGCTGTACTATATGTTTTTTTAGATACTCTTGTCGAATAATGGATAAAATGTACATGTAAATTGTAATTATGGAACGACAAAAATATTACTCCCTCCGTATTTTATAAAACTTTCAATTTTATTATTCTGCGGTCAACTGTCTCCGACTTTGACCGTTAATTACTTCCAAACTAATTAAATTTTCATTATATGATTTTATTAAATTATTTACTATTATCGTTTAAGAGTAATTTGTGGTCAAAGTCGAAGACAGTTGACCGGTCAAAGTCAAAATGGAAAGTTTTATAAAAAACGGAGGTAGTATGACTTAGTCACATAACATACGGTCTTTTGCAACCCTCTCTATATCACATTATCACATTAGTATTTTATTCACTTCAACTCTCTATGCAATTCTCTATTCCAAAAGTTGAATCTCAATTTTATTTTATTTTCGCATTTCTTTCAAACTTAATATTTCGTTTTAATTTTTTTCTCATTTCCATTTGAACTTCATTCTTTATTTCATTTTAAATGTCTTTAATAATATAATAATATCACATTAATTTTTAAAAATACATCACTTGAAAAAAATTACATTACTTCAAAATAATAATTACAATACGTGAAATTTAAAATTAGAATACTTGAAAGTCAAAATTTCAAAAGTTAACCGAGCACGTATTGCATCATCGTAATGGCGGATGATCATAATTTAGTTTGCATTTTTCAAGCATGTTTTATGACTTTTAAGAGTTGTGTTTTTTCTTTTTTGCCACGTGTAATTTTAATTTCAAATATTTTGTATTTTAAATTTTACAAATGTTGTTTTTTATATAATTGTGTTAATATTGTTACAAATATTATTATCATATGAAAATATTAACCATTACTTGAAATTGAAAAAAAAAATACAATAATAAAAAATAAAATAAATTAAACTAAAGAAAAACAAGAAAAAGGAAAAGAAAACCAAACTAAAAGAATAAAAGAAATCAAAACTAAACTAAAAAAAAAAAGTTAAAGCAAAATTGGCACTGGGAGCACCCTAGCGTTGCAACAACTACTATGAACGACTACAAAAACACCATCACCAAAAGAGTTCGAGATGGTGTTGCAACGAGGAGATCATCAGTTATTACGGCATTGACATCCCTTCTTTCTTTTTTTTTCTAGCTCTACATTGACATCCCTTCTGAGCAGGTCATTTCTTCTTTTCTTTTCTTTTTTTACTTCTTCTTCCACACTACTCTCTTAGTATCAGATTCCACAATATCATCTTCCATCAGCATCCAGGGTTATATATAACAATCTCTTTATAACACTATTCTATTAATTTTTTATATTACTAAAACTTACAAGAGTCCTACAGACTATGAGAGTCTTTCATAATATACAAACATATAGAATAAGGGAAAACTTGGTTGCGAGAAGACTTGGTTGCTGAAGGAATTTCGCGGGTTTAATAAGTGGATCCTGGAGTTCCGAGTTTGGTATTGCTGAATCTTCACGCAGATTATTGGGTCATATAAATAGTCTTTTTTTCAGTTTTTTTTCCATTTTCATTCTTTTCCCCCTCTCTCTCTCTCTCTCTCTCTCTCTCTCTCTCTCTCTCTCTCTCTCTCTCCGGCGATATCTCCGCCGTCCGGCCATCAATCTTAAATCCGATTGCATATTTGAGTTGCCCATGACCCGATCTACATTTCTATCGGTTTCGTTTTTTCATTTGATCGACTTTTGAAAACGTTCGCCGGAATTCGAAGCTTTTCCGGTTGTCTTCTCCGGCAAATCTCCGACTACTCAACACACATGAGTCATTGCCTTGTCGTTTCCTCGATTTTCAGGTTTCTTCTCTCAATTCTTCAGTTTTTTTCGTTTTTCGTTTGGTTTTGGTGATTTTTAGTAATTCCGCGTAACTGTATATTTGGTGTATAATTGTTGATATTTTAACTTTAATTGCGGATGTTTGGCCAGTAATTGTTGATGTTTGTATATTTTCTCTATTTTAAGTTAGTTTTTTCTTTGCTTTTGTTGCGTTTGTTGGTAGATCTTCATTGTCGTGTTCGATTTTGTTTAGGTTTTCATGTAAATTTTGTATGTTTAGTTGTAAATAGATGGTGTTCTGGTTTCATTACTTTATGGTTATACTTTCTGTAGTATTGTTTTTAAATTGCTTATGTTTCTGCGTGAATTGTGCATGTTTATGTGTAAATAGTTGATGTTTGGTTATATAAACAGATTATGTTCCACATCTTTGATTTCTAGTGCTTATTGGCTATGTTTGCATATATTCATACTGGAATTGCTTATGTTTAACGGTAAATTGGTTATGTTTTATGTTTCATATGTTAAAAAAATTATTGTTTAGTTTTTTTTATGTAAATTGTGCATATTTAGTTGTTAATTACTGATGTTTATGGTTTTATTCCTTTCTTGTATAGAGTTTTTATAGTTCTGTAAAACTGGATGTATGTATTAGTAATCTATGTTTATACTACAATTGTTGATGTTTAAGTTGTAAATAGATGATGTTTTAATATAGGCTTTTTGTTTCATCTCTTGAAATTCTTATTTGTTTAGGTTTTTATGTAAATTGTGTATGTCTACCGTAAATTGTTGATGTTTGTCATTTTTTAGAGATTATGTATTTTGTAAACCTGCTATTTTTCAGTGTTAATTGTGCATGTTTATATTGTACTTGTTGATATTGAATGTTAAATAGGTGATGTTTGTTGGTGCTTTTTATTTTTGGGTGTTTCGATTTCCTTACCACTAATTGCATATGTTTATATTGCAATTATTGATATTAAAAGTCAAATTGTTGATATTTGTTGATGTTTTTGTTGCATATACTAGGTTTTCATAAAAATGGTGGTCGAATAAAGAAAACGATTGATGATAAAGATGGAGATGTGGATGGAGGATTCGACGAACAATTCAAGGGTGTTTTTTTTTTTTGTTTGCAAAGATGATTGTAATTTGGATATATATAGTGATTTTAAATTTTTTGTATTGTTTTATATGTATGACATTTATTGATTGATGAATGGAAGTGATTTCTATATTTATTTATAAATATTGTATTTTTTTGTATAAATAGGTTGTCATTAATAATTTTATGCTAAACAGTAAACATAGACAATTAGATATCAAACATAGACAATTTAGAAATAAGGCTAGACCACGCACCCTTTTCTCTGCATGGATGGCGCTAAATGACCGGCTTGCAACCAAGGATAGGGTACGACGATGGAACTCTTCCCTTGACCAGAAGTGCCCCTTCTGCGTGCATGACGAAACACAACAACATCTGTTTTTTAATGCTCCTACAGTAAGCGTGCTTGGCAAGGTGTACTACGTTGGCTAAAAATAACTAGAACCCCTCAGGGGTGGAGTGTGGAACTCGATTTGATGTGTTGTAGATTTGGAGGAAAGAGTTGGAAATCAAAGCTCCTAAAGAGTGCCTTTGCTGAAACTATCTACGCCATATGGATCGAGAGAAACACCGTATGTTTCCAGCAGAGACCTGCTAACCAACATCTAGAAGACAAAATTATTGATGTATTGATTAACAGAGCTTGGGTAGATCCTCGATTGCGAGCCCATTGCGCTACGTTGAGGCTACCATGATAGACTAGCTTGTTAGTTTTTTATTCTTCTAGTCTTTTTGATTCTTTTGGACATCTTTTTGCCTGGATCTTAGGATCGGTGTGTACTTATTGGTTGGAATGAAAGTTTAATTTTGTTTCAAAATATAGACAATTTGATCCAAAGTACCAATATGACTGGATGGACACATGAAAGGAGCTGTGTATTGTAAGTAAAAAAATGTGGGTCGACCCGGCTTGGCCAGGTTCACCCGCAAAAAAATCATGTTGTATAGTTTTATGTATAAATTGTCTATGTTTATCTATTATATAGGACTCTAAAAAACTCTCAATATATTGTGGAGTCTGAGGAGACGAATATTTTTCTATTGATTATTCCAACGGTGTGCATCACATCCACGAGTCTAGTCATTCGTTATCACATGCTCATATTTATATTAGGCCACAAATGAACATAAATACAATTCTGCGTACGTATTAAAACGCACACTGAATAACAAGACATTATACGTACAGCACAGGTTGTGTACATGCTGCAATTAATGGGCAGGCCAGTACTTAAAATGATTGCTCTTCATTAAATATGCAAGATTTGGTTTCCAGCCACAAAAATTTCCTCAAGGTGCTAAATCACTCCATTGCTTTCAAGTAATCTTTGTGTCTATATATACATCTGTAATTGGCACATTAAGAATCTATCACAAGGAACACACTACATATCTCACAAAAACACTCTATTAACTGCCTCTTTAAGCAACTTTCTTGCAGTACTGCCCAATGGGAAGCCTAAGTGAACAACAAAACCACCAAGATGTTGCTGTAGTCATGGTTCCATTTCCAGCTCAAGGACATCTCAACACCCTCATGCAACTCTCCTGCCTCATATCCTCCTTCGATTTCCCGGTCCATTACGTGGGCTCCGCGATCCATAACCGCCAAGCATTATCCCGTGTCAACGGCCTAAACCCACTGCACGTGTCAAAAATCCGTTTCCACGACCTCCGAATTCCGGCCTTCGCTAATCACCAACCGGACCCCAACTCGTCCAACAAGTTCCCCGCACACCTCCAGCCTACCTTCAACGCGACAATGAGCCTACGCGAGCCTGTCGCGGCCTTGTTACGCGACATGGCATCGAAGTTCCGCAGGGTTGTCGTGATACACGACGCGCTCATGGCTCTAATGGCTAAGGACGTGGAGGATATTCCGAACGCGGAATCCTACTCGTTCAACTGCGTTTCTGCGATGTGCATGGCCCGGTTATTTTGGGAGAAAACCGGCTTACCGATCCCTGATGACCTAAAGGATTTGCCGAACGTTGGAGATGGTCTAACGGGCGAGTTCCAGTATTTTCTGGCTGTGCAATTTGAACATCTAGATGTGAGAGCTGGAGATCTGTACAACACTGCAAGATTGTTTGAAGGGCCTTATCTTGATATGTTAGCTAGAAAAGAGATAGGTGGTGTTGGAAACGTTTGGGGTATCGGACCTTTACTCCCTACGAAGCTAGCATCAGATAATCAACATGAATGTCTAGACTGGCTCGAGAAGCAGGAGGCGAAATCGGTCATATACGTTGCCTTTGGTACAACAACTTCTCTGCCTGATGAACAAGTAAGAGAGCTAGCTTTGGGGCTAGAACAGAGTAAACAGAGGTTTTTGTGGGTTCTGCGGGATGCCGATAAAGGTGATGTGTTTGATGGAGAGGTGAGAAGGCCTAAAATACCTGACGGTTTCGAAGAAAGGGTGAAAGGAGTTGGATTGGTTGTGAGGGAATGGGCGCCACAGCCGGAGATTTTAGCCCATCCATCCACTGGGGGGTTTATGAGTCACTGCGGATGGAATTCGTGTATGGAAAGCATTACTATGGGAGTGCCAATAGCAGCATGGCCTATGCATTCGGATCAACCCATAAATACTTGTCTTGTGACAGAAGTACTAAAGACCGGACTTGTCCTGAGGGATTGGACTAAACGGGAGGAGATTGTGAAAGCTTCTAGAGTCGCAAGTGTTGTGAGGGCGTTAATGTCATCGGAAGAAGGGGATGAGATAAGGAAACGTGCTGCGGAGTTGGCTGTTAGCGTGAGTCAAGCTACCGAGAGAGGTGGTGTGTCTCGTGCTGAAGTGGAGTCATTCATCGCGCATATAGCAAGATAGAACGCCTGTTTTCGCAAAAATCGAGTTGCTTCAGTTGTTGGTTTCTGATTACTGCTTTTTCATCTATTTCTGTTGTTTTCCAGCTACTACCTGTCATCAATAACAAGTCCCTAGTTCATGGAATCGATCTATTTTTTCTGCATCTACAAGACTACAACCAATCATAGTCTAAGATCTATATATATTGCAATATCCATGTATAAGTATAATGTCACAAGTCACAACTTCAAATAGTCAGTGCAAATTACGTTGAAGTGCACTGAATTATCCACAGGGGTGGATGGGAACAGCCACATTGTTAATCATACTGTGCATATTTGCCCACACCATCGATCAAGCAGTATACACCAGTCTGGCATTGCGCGGGGTAAACTACACAAAACCCCCTCCAATTATACTAAACATGTATGAAACACACTCAATTATTAAAATTGCACCAAATCCCCCGAAATATTAATAACCATTGTAGGATATACCCTCAATTACCAAAATTGCACCAAATCCCCCCAAACATTAATAAACATAGCACGACCCTCACTTATCAACATTGCACCAAATCCCCCCGAACCGTTGAAAAAATAGCGGAAAATTCATTTTTCGTCCATATAACTGAAGATGCGCTTCACACGCAGCAATAAGATTATTTATACCTATAATGTTACAAACTCACCCCTATTTTTTAACAAAAGAAATTACAATTTTTAATTTAGCAAATCATAAGAAATTAGAAAACAATTAAATAAATAAAAGGGCCCTAATATCTCCGATTCCACTGAACACTAGGATTGTTAAAAAACAATGAGTGTTTGGTCACTATTAATGAGTACAAATGCCTCCATTGCAAGGTCATAAGATCAGTGTTTCTTTATTCTTTTTATTGATTCTTACTGTTTTTAGTTTTCCATTTTATCTTATAATGGTACATTGTTATAATTATAAAAAGTAGAAAGAAACACCGACCTAACGATCAAATGGTCACAATTTCTAGGATTCATAGTAGTATACGAAAAACCGAGACCTTAGGGTCATTTTTATATCCTATAATTATTTTTTAATGTTTTAATTATACTTTTTAGTAATAAAGATTTTCCTTATAAATTTAATAAAAACTATACGTAACTTTGTAACTCAACAAGCATGAATAATGTCCGGTCTCATTTGTTGTATGTGAATAACATTTAATAATTGGTAGTTTCAACTTCCCCCGGGGAAAATGAGGTAATTGTTATTGTTTCAGAGTGTTAGGTGCAATCAAAATAACTGAGGGTGTTTCGTGTAATATTTATTCATTCATGTTTGGGGGGATTTGGTGCAATTTCAATAATTAAGGGTGTTTTGTGCCTGTTTAGTATAATTGGAGGGGGTTTTATGGAGTTTACCCGACATTGCTCGGTCCAGCTTTTCATAGCCTCAACAAACGTATGATGTTCACGATATATCTTGAACATCATACGTTGGTTGAGATTACTAATTACGATCGGCTGGTCTTGGTATCATTCTACTATTAGCAAGTCTCTTCTAAGACTTTATGATATACGGTTAGGATTACAGCCAATCTGGAACGACTATCATCTCAGTTTTAGCATAGATTGTCCATAACCATGAAAAATTTAGATAAAACATCTATGTACAGAACATTCTTATAAAAGTAACATATGTAACCAGATACAAAACTCAACTATTATGCTAATAAAAACCAATGGTAATTGATCTGCAGAACATGGCAGGTGCGAGTTTTGCTTTATCAGAATAAAATCAAAACAGAATAAAAATCATATGATATGAGTCAATTTCAGTCATAGTATTAGAGTAGGAAGATGATGAGAAAGCATTTGTATTTAAACACTGATCATCTATAGTGGTGGACTGGAGTAGGTACATTCTTGGTCACATAGCATATAACTATATAACTATATAAGTATGTACTCAACCAGTTTATCTGTCAAGCTTCATACATGATACACCAATATATATCATATATGATGCTGCTGTCGTAATTTCGTGTCTTGGCAGAAGGTATGATGCCCTGTGAAATATATACTACTGCAGTTAGGCTTTCAACTAGGCAATGTTGAAGCATCAACTGCAGCAAATTAAGTGTGAAGTATTAGCATGTCACTGATTCCACCAGATGGATGATCCTCAACCTGCCAATATTCTTTAATCTACTTTAAGTTGTATCTAGATGCCGGCGAAAAGACAGGGTAGAGATACATAGTATCATCTGTTGGTTGTAGAGAGTGGGTGTATGAAGATGGTGAGAACAGAATGTAATATAGAATCTGCTGAGCAAAGGGTTAGCCCTCGGTCCTTAAGACTTTGATTGCCCCGCTCTGATGCTTACGGTTTACTTAACAATCAGTCTCCCAAAATAGAACAGTAGACAGTTAGTATTCTAACACTAAATCGCTAACTCGTCGAACTTGCACTACAAAAAAAACCAGTTTTAGCGACGGAATTATCCGTCGCTAAAGCTGTGCCGATCCGTCGCTAAATCCTTAGCGACGGATAATCCCCCGTCTCCAAACCAATCGTCACTATTTTTTTTGTCGACGGATAAGTATTTCGTCGCTAAATAACGACGAACTGGCGAGAGATTAATCCGTTGACCAGTCCGTCCGAATTGACGACGGATTACTTATCCGTCGCCAATTAGCGACGGATTTTTTCCGTCGCTAAATTCACTGTTTAAATTTTTTATTTTTATTTTTTATATTTCTGTTTCACATTTCACCTGTTTTTCACATAATATAATCATAGATAATATACCCGAAACAATTAAATTGCATTAATATATCCGAAATAATATAAATTATCCATAAATTATCCAAAACAAGAAGAAGGTGAATTAGTGTCAAATTATCCATAATAAGTGTGATGTAACTAAGAATAATCGGGAGGAGGCGATGGGTGAGACTGGGAAGAAGTGCTGAACATCTGGGTCAAAGCGTCCTTCCGCTGAGCCATACGAGCCTGTTCCTCAAGCACTTGCTCAGAAGTCGCTTTTATGACTATTTCCTGGTGGAGAGGAGTCATCATCTCTTGAACCTGCTCATGTGTGTAGATATTAGATCGCGATCCTGATCCCTGGGACACTGAGAAGCTACCAGAACTCATGGAAGGGCCCAAACTTCCCAATTCATACATTCGACCCTTGATGTCCATTGGGTTGACCTCGAAGAAGATCTGGTCTTGCTCTTCAATTGACAGCTCATGACCGTCGATCATCCTCTCGTCCATCCTCCTCTCGACCTCAATCTGCAATTGTTGGTTGCATACGAAATGAGATACAATTTTAGGAATCACTTTAAAATACTCAAATACAAATGTTAACCTTAAGAAAGAAACGTGCCGCAATACGCTCGGCCCTCACGTCAGTCCAGATGCCATTCTTCAGCTTAGCCTTCTTGAAGTGGTACAGAGCACTCTTCGGCTGTCCTCTATTGGCCTAAAAAAATATATGTGCAAACAAGTAATTAGTTGATTGAAATGAAAGCAAAAAAACTGTTATGTATCATATTCCAAGTCATAAACAACATATTTACTAACCTCCATCACGTGATCTGTAACAACAGCTCGTGACCCATAGTAATGTCTGGCAGTGCCCGTACCATCTCGCGGCTCAGACAAACGGTTTTGTCTGTTCTTGTACGCTTGATCCTGGACGAAGGGATCATTCCAGTACTCCTCCCAAAGTGCCCACTCGTCATCCCCCACCCAAATTGGTTGTCTGTGTGTCTCCTTCATTTTGTAAACCATTTTCCTATAGATGTCTGACCCTAAAGTCTCGAAAACGGAGTACAACTGGGACACCAGGGCATTGGGAATGTAGTAGTCCTTCTACAACAATTCCATTCAAAGTAAAAATTACACAAGTTTAAAGAAAGATAACAATTTAAATATAACACCAAGTTTAGTGGCTAACATACCACTCAAATGACACAACAAGTTCATGAATGGTGACTAACACATCAAAACAAGCTTAGTGGTAACATACCACTCAAATTGTCCTAAAATTGACTAACACAATGGTGACTAACATATCACCCAGAATCAGTGGCTAACATACCACTCAAATGACACAACAAGTTCATGAATGGTGACTAACACATCAAAACAAGCTTAGTGGTAACATACCACTCAAATTGTCCTAAAATTGACTAACACAATGGTGACTAACATATCACCCAGAATCAGTGGCTAACATACCACTCAAATGACACAACAAGTTCATGAATGGTGACTAACACATCAAAACAAGCTTAGTGGTAACATACCACTCAAATTGTCCTAAAATTGACTAACACAATGGTGACTATTGACTAACATATCACCCAAGTTCAGTGGCTAACATACCACTCACAGATATAGTGGCTAACATACCACACACATTAACACAATGATTAAAAGAACAAATAAAGCATTCATTGTAACATTTAAGCTTACCCACAGCTCGTCGAAGTAAAAATGCTTCATCCGATCCGGGATGTTTGACCACTTCTCGCCTCCCTGTCCCGGCATCTCCCTCCTCCCCCTGAAGATTTTGCCTAGTTTGTCTGAGGAATTCGGTGGCCAAAACCTGTTATCAATGAGACAAACAAGAAATGAATATTCATTAGTAAAATCATGTAACATATATTTATCTTAAGTGTATGTTCTACAAATGCATAATACTTACTTGTTCCTGCCGTTGGGGAACAACACAGGCTTCCCCTGGAATGTAGCACCGTCCGTCAACGTCTGGTAGGGACACCCGTCAGAGGGGTAGTCACTAGGAGCATGTGCCGTGTGGGCCGGTGGAGTCTCTGGTACCTGAGACTGGCTGCTGCTCCCACCAATGTCGTATCCAACGAGAAGACTAGTACCATGACTCGCTGGCAGCATCTGCAAGAGCATATAAGAAATTGCAGGAAAAAATGTGTTAGTAAAGAATACATGAATATGCATGTAAAACATATACATTTGACATATATTAACGCACAAAAAGTAATAATAATCAACAAGTAAGCATATATACACATAACAACTAAGCATACAATACACACATACCCTCGTCCTCCTCGGCTATTGTTAAGTCTATAAATTGGTCTTCATGCAGGTCTATGAACTCATCATCGACTTATCTGACCTTTCTCATTTGTTTGATCGACCTCTTCTTGATACGAGTTGGTAATTGAGTCGTCCTTATCAATGTACTCTACTCTGGAGCGGGCCTGTATATGCATCGCAGCCAACCAGTCCGCCTTATCGCGTTTGAGGCTTGGATATTCAATAAACACCACCTGGCGTGCTTGAGTCGCCAAGATAAACGGTTCATACTTAGTACAATACCTCTTCCTATGGTTAATTTCTAGCATCTGATAGAGCTCGTGTTTCTTTGTACCACTTGGAGTAGGATCATACCAGTCAACATCAAACAGAAAGGTTCTTTTCAAAGGAAACCCCGGATATTCAAGTCGCACAATTCGTCTCAGGTTCCCGTAGAAATCATACAAATCATCAGTTGCATCTTGATCTTGCCCCCTGACACACACCCTAGAATTGCTTGTGGCCATGGCGGTATTAGACTCAATTGTTTGAAATCTAAGGCCATTTACTAATGTGGAGACCTTTCTGTTTGGTCCCTCTGCTAGAGATTCTAAGTAAGGACATGTGACTTTGTTGACAGGATTTCGTACGTACTGCTTGAACCAATCTGCAAATTCTGTTTCCAACTTCTCTTGAAGAAGTTCTTCAATTACGTCATCTGCCATTGTTGGATTCTTCTCTCTGAAAAGGTTGTGGACACGATTACATGATTAGATATATATAGTAGTTAGAAGTTAAAATCCATGTGTTAGCGTAAGAAAGCTACTCACCGAGCATAAATCTCCATAAATTTGTCAACTTCAGCACAGTTCGAGAGGACATAATATGTGGCTGCCTTCAGCTCCTTATCCGTCAGCCATTCTGTCTTTTCTTCTCGAATAGGTCTCCCCGAGACCCTAAAAATTGAAATGGAAACGTCATCATCCTCTTGAACTTCAAATGTGTCTGCGGTTCTGGACGGCCTAGATGCCTTCGTCGGGACATGGTCCCCAAAGTAATAGGAGCAGAAGGTTGCAGCTTCCTCTTGCACGTAGGCATTGGCCATCGATCCCTCAGGCTTGCCTTTGTTGCTGACATACCTCTTCAATTTCCCCAAGTACCTATAATAATGCATATATGTTGATGTAACACAATGTAACTTGGGAAAATTCAGACTTTATAAGTAAATGATTGCCTTGATTACACACCTCTGGAATGGATACATCCATCGATACTGAACCAGTCCAACAAGCCTCGCTTCATGTGGGAGGTGAACCGACAAGTGCTCCATAGAATCAAAGAAGCTCGGAGGAAAGATACGCTCGAGCTTGCATAGAATCAATGGTATGTTGCTTTCAAGATTTGCTAACACTTCATCGTCAAGAACCCTTGAGCATAAATTCTTGAAAAATAAGCTCAGCTCGGTGATCGCAATCCATACAGATTTAGGTAGCATTTCTCGAAATTCAACAGGGAGAAGCCTCTCCATGAACACATGACAATCGTGGCTCTTCATCCCGTACATCTTTGTCCTCTTCACGTCCACACACCGCCC
The DNA here is from genome assembly GCA_026545765.1 of Plantago major. Taxonomy (NCBI): domain Eukaryota; kingdom Viridiplantae; phylum Streptophyta; class Magnoliopsida; order Lamiales; family Plantaginaceae; genus Plantago; species Plantago major. Next base: position 65,097,003 of record CM048843.1, read on the forward strand.
CAACTTTGAGGCGTAATTGTCGGGGAACTTCAATCCCCTCACCCAATCAAATAGTTTGTTCCTAGATTCAGTATCAATTGTGTAGCATGCCTTGGGCCATTGCCCCTTATCATTCTGCTTTGTCAACTCGGGCCTTTTACACAATGTATCCAACTCAGCTCTAGATTTAGGGGTGTCCTTTGTTTTTCCGGGAATGTTGCAAATCGTGTTGAATAAGTTCTCGAACACGTTTTTCTCAATGTGCATGAAATCCAAGTTGTGACGTATAAGAAGACTGCTCCAATAAGGCAAGTCCCAGAAGATGCTTCTCTTCTTCCATCCACAATTTTTGCTAATTTTCTCGTTATGCTTCTCCGACCCAACTTCAGTCACTTTCATAAGACCCAGCCTATCTATCTCCGCAAGTATTTCTGCACCAGTAAGTTGTCTCGGGACGCCTTTGTTCACTACTTTATATTTCAAGAATTGAGTCTTGTTCTTCCTGAACGTATGGTCCTTTGGTAGAAATCTACGATGACAGTCAAACCAACATTCCTTTCCGCTCTCCTTCAGTCTAAATGCATCAGTGTCTTCCATACAATGTGGACATGCATTAAAGCCCGCGGTTTTCCTTCCAGATAGCATGGAGTACGCAGGAAAATCACTCACGGTCCACAGTAATGCTGCTCTCAATGTAAAGTTCTTCTTCGTTGACACATCATATGCCGGGATACCATTTTGCCACAACTCAATCAGCTCCTTGATTAGGGGCTGCAAGAACACATCCAGCTTCTGTGACGGATCATCTGGCCCGGGCACCAACACAGTCAAGAACATGAATGGTTCCTTCATGCACTCACCGGGGGGCAGGTTGTACGGTGTCAGTATGACTGGCCAACAAGAGTACTTCCGGTCATTTCCAAACGGGTTAAAACCATCCGTACAAAGCCCCAAGCGTACATTTCTAGGCTCGGCTGCAAACTCCGGGTAGCTCTTATCGAACTGTTTCCATGCGGGTGAGTCTGATGGATGCTCTATTCTACCCTCTTCCGGGATTACTCGCTCCTTCTGCCACCACATTTTATCGGAACAAGCTGGAAGCATACAACCTCTTCAAACGAGGTGCTAGAGGAAAATACCGCATTTTCTTATGTGGTAGATTTTTCTTCTGACATTTCTTTGCAGCCCCCTCCTTGTAACGCTTGTACCGGTCCTTACCACAGAACTTGCACTTCAGTAGATCTTTATCCTCCCCCCAATAGATCATGCACATATCCTCACAACAATCTATGGTTTCCATGGGCAACCCAATCCCCCGCATCTTTTTCTTCTCCCCCCAATAGACGTATTTTTAGTACTTCCGATCACATTTTTCTCCGTCCTTTTACGCTTTGAGAGATGCTCATAATCCATGAACGGTGCTCGTGTCTCACCATGATAACACCATACCTCATACTGAGACACGAACCCCTTACGTTTCAAGTGCTCCACTACCGTTTCAGGAGGCAAAAATTGTTTATTCCTACATTTGTTCGCATTGCAAGGGCACTTCATCTCCCCCCACTCAAACAAGTAGTTTGTGTAAGCGCAAAAGTGATGAAGGATTCAACCCCTTCCACAAAACTAGACTGAATTCTGCCATTAACTATGCGCCGGTACATCCATGAACGATCGGGATTCATAATTATATGATTAGCCTGACACGTCTACAATTATTAGATTTATAACATGCATTTTACGTTAATATAATCACCAAATAGTCTCAAAACACTTAATTAAATCTTCATAATCTAGTGTATATATACGAATTTATCGAATCAAAATTACTACGTAATTACAAACATCCTAACATTATACTAATTAACAATACAAATTCACAATCAATATATCAATTGCACAAAGTTAACTAACTAGTATACTATAGCTCCCATAAACATACAATTGATCTAATTAGTCGAAATTAACAAAATTACCAAATTTGTCAACAAGTAAGGGTTCCAAAACACTCAACTAAATCTTTCTAATCCTACTACATATACGAAAATATCAAATTAACAACCCTACATACTTCCAAACATCCTAACATTATACTAAAAATCCAAATTCACAATCAATATATCAATTGAACATCTCAAAGTTAACACACTACGTAATATAAGCTAAACTAACTACTACATACTTACAATAAACATGCAATTGCTCAAATTAGTCGAAATTAACAAAATCCCCAAATTTGGCAAAGTTAGGGTTTTAGCCAAAATACCTTCAATTTAGCTGAAAAAAGATGAAATTGGTTGACCACACGAGCTCCTTGTCCCACGAGCTTCGAGAAGACTCCAAAATTGGCCGGAACGGTCGAGATTTGGTCGGAAATTGGAAATGGCGAATGAAGAAGGAAGAAGGAAGAAAAAGAAGCTGCTGAAAAATGGAGAAGAAAAGGGCTACTGCCCGATTCTATAACGATTTTAGCGACGGATCGCTATCCGTCGCTAACGTCCGTCGCTATTTGACGGATAGCGATCCGTCGCTAAAATCAATTTTCTTTTTTTAAATTTTTTTAATCCGGTCAACTTATTTAGGGACGGATATAATATCCGTCCCTAAATAACGACGGATATTTTTATCCGTCGCCAAATAGCGACGGAAAAATATCCATCGCTAATTTAACGACGGATTAGAGACGGATTGAGCGAATTCGCTTAATCCGTCTCCAATCCGTCGCTAAACCTAGCGATTCGTCGCTAGATAGCGACGGATTTTATCCGTCGCTAGGCTTCGTCGCTATTTGGCGGATTTCTTGTAGTGTTAGCAGTATGGAAACTTTAGGCTTTTTAGAGAGTAAGAGAGAAGAAAGAAGGATTGGATTTCTGTGTGCTGAAAATCCGAATCTGGGTGTCTATTTATAATTTCGAAGAGTTGCAGTCTGAATAGATGTAGCTTTTCGCGAACAGGTCTCTGCAGAAATAAAAATTCAAACGGACACATCTATTTGAATTTTGCCGTTCAGTTACATCCCTCAGTGAATGGACAGATCCATTCGCTTAAGTCCAACCCAAACAGACACATCTGTTGGGCTTTCTGTTTCAGACTCTCTATTGGGCTTGTTTCTGGCCCAAAAAGATTACAATCAACTCAAGACCACGACCCGCGAACCCACGGACCCCGGACACACGACCCAAGGCCCGGGCGGGCGCGTATGGTCAAGTGATGGAGCCATCTAGCTCCTCCCCCCTTCAAAAATCATGGGTGCCCCTTGGGGCAAATCTTGGACTTATAACTAGTTCTTTCTTTCTCAATTTTAGCCATGTGGGACTTCTCCCATTTTCAACTTTTGGCATTCCACATTTAATGCACCAACCAACACACTTTGAGCTCCAATTACTCTTTCACCTTTCAATGAATTTTAGCAATTCTTTCTCAAGTGCAATCTACTACTATAGTAGATTATTCACGTTCAAGGGAAACGCCATTTCCAACGTGTGGGGCCCCTTTGGTTTAGGTGCAAAAACATGGACTAGCCTCATTGTAGACTAAAATTCTAACAATCCCCACATGAAAGAAGATTGATGCTCACAGCACTTCGGGGTGCTCCGGCCTAGAATTTTTGGCGGAAAATCATATTGCATCAGGATCGATTGTCAGCGACATTGAATCGTCCCTAGTAGATTAACATCGGATTTACTTGCCACACGGTGGACGTGGTGCCTTGAACCGGTCGGCGTTTTGTGTAAACCAAGACAATGATATCAACACAATCATTCTCCTTATAGCCTAGTTCATTGTTTCGTCCATTAAGGCCTTGGACTCACTTGGATTCTTAAGTGTTGACATTTGAAGCGGCCTAAACTTCACACTTAAATAGGTGACCTAGTTCTAAGAGCATTCCTTCCAATGCTCCGCTCGTAAGCTAAAGAGATTAAGAATCTCTTCAGAGATCATTAAGAGTTCAGTGACTCAACCTCCGCCCGGATTGCAGGAGCACTGAATGTCTTTCACGGGAATGGCGCAAGTGGAGCAAGAGCTCCTAAGTGCTTTTACCTCGAAGTGCCAAACTTCACGAGGCACGTACTAGTCCTTTACAGCTTCGTTGTCCCATTGAACCAAATTCTTGGGATCTCCAGTCAGTATGGTTGGGTTGCCACTGCAAAGTCCTTTATTGAGTGGGTCTTAAGCCCATTCCCTTAGACAGTCATATTACTTGATCTCTAGGTATAGCTTTATTTAGCGGATCCGCAATGTTATCCTTTTATTTCACATAATCAATAATCAATTGCCTAATGGTCTTATGACTACGACGTATGTGTCTAGCTAGACTTGCCATTGTACATATTACTTTCAGCCCTTCCTAAAACTGACATACTATCACAGTGTATTGTCATGGAAGGCATAGGTTTCTCCCAACAAGGGATGACCTCTAAAAATTCTCAAAGCCACTATGCTTCTTCTCCAGCTTTGTCCAAAGCTATGAATTCCGATTCCATCGTGGATCGGGCGATGCAAGTTTGTTTAGAGGACCTCCAGGAAATAGCCCCACCACCAATGGTAAATAAATACCCACTTGTGGACTTGATGTTTGTGCTATCAGATATCTAGTTTGCATCATTGTATCCTTCCAATACAGCTGGATAACTTCCATAGTGTAATCCATAATCTATTGTGTACTTTAAGTAACTCAATAGATGATGTAGTGCCGTCCAGTGGACACTTCCTGGATTACGCGTAAATCTAGCCAACTTGTTGACTGCATACGAAATATTTGGACGAGTGCAGTTCATTAGGTACATCAGACTGCCAATTATCCGGGCATATTGCACTTGGTCCACAGGATCACCATGATGTTTCTCTAAACATTGATTCCTGTTCAAAGGTGTTTTCATAGATGGACAGTCAAAGACCCCAAATATCTTCAAGACGTCTTCAACGTAATGAGATTGTGATAGCACCAAACCCTCGGACGTCTTAGAAATCTTTATTCCTAAGATTAAATCTGCCACACCCAAGTCTTTCATGTCAAAAAGTTGTTTCAACATTTGCTTGCTTTTCATTATCAATTCCAAACTACCAGTAATGAGCATGTCATCTACGTATAAGCATATCATGACAAAGGACTCAGCGTTCCCTTTTACATAGATACACTTATCACATTCATTGATAGAAAAGCCCTTTGACAGCAGCGTGTTGTCAAACTTTTCGTGCCAATGTTTCGGAGCTTGCTTAAGTCCGTACAATGACTTGACAAGGCGAAAAACCTTCTTCTCTTGTCCTAGAACCACATACTCTTCAGGTTGTTCCATGTATATTTCTTCTTCCAACTCTCCATTTAGGAAAGCGGTTTTAACATCCATTTGATGTATCTCAAGACCACGCAGTGTAGCAATGGCTATGAACACTCTAATGGAAGTTAATCTTGACATGGGTGAGTATGTGTCAAAGTAATCAAGACCCTCCTTTTGTCTATAGCACTTGACTACTAGACGAGCCATGTATTTATCAATGGTCCCATCTTCTTTATACTTGTGTTTGAGTATCCACTTGCAACCCAGAGGTTTATTTCCCAGAGGAAGATAAACCAATTCCCAAGTATGGTTTTGCAGTATGGATTCCATCTCGCTCTCAATGACCTCTTTCCAAAGAGTAGCGTCAGGATTGGACATCGCCTCTTGGATTGTCCTTGGTTAGTTTTCTAGCATGTAGGTAAGAAAATCAGGGCCAAAGTCCTTCTTGGTCCTTACCCTCTTACTTCTCCTAGGTTTGACATCAGTAGCTTCAACAATCTTCTGATGTGAACTTTCAGATTCTTCCATTGAACCACTTGGTTCCGGAATTTTCTCATTTGGAACTTGTTCCATTTGTTCAGGAATTTCCTTGTTAGCTGTTGGTTCGAGAATTTCTTCACTCGAACCTATAGCAGTTTCATAATCTCTCTTGTGAGTGATTAATTCTTTATTCTCCTTTCTAGGAAAGATCTCTTCAAAGAATTCGGCATTCCTTGACTCAATAACTGTTCCGTCATGGATATCTGGTATCATCAACTTATGCACTAAGATGCGATACACACTACTGTTATTCGCATGTCCTATGAATATGCAATCTACAGTCTTGGGTCCAATTTTGACTTGCTTTGGTTTAGGTACTTCTACCGTAGCCAAGCAGCTCCACACTTTCAAGTATTTGTATGATGGCTTGTGACCCTTCCATAATTCATATGGAGTAACATCACTATTTTTCCGGGGTATTCTGTTAAGAAGAGTAGTGGCTGTGAGAATAGCCTCCCCCACAAGTTCTGGGGTAATCCAGAATCTAGTAATAGTGTGTTCATCATCTCCTTGAGATTGCGATTTTTGCATTCAGCAACACCATTAGACTGAGGTGAGTAAGGAGCATTAGTTTGATGAATGATGCTAAACTGAGAACAATATTCTTCAAACGGTGCTCCATATTCTCCACCTCTATCACTTCGAATTACCTTAATTCGATTATTAAGTTGGTTCTCAACTTCAGTCTTGTAATGTTTAAATGCTTCTAAGGTTTCATCCTTACTTCTTAGCAAGTAAACATAACAATATCTTATGCAATCGTCAATAAAAGTAACAAAGTACTTTTTCCCTCATCTAGTTTGCACAAACTTTAAATCACACAAGTCGCTGTGAATTAACTCTAGAGGAGTAGTGGTTCTGTTCACTAAATGAAATGGTGTCTTAGTTAATTTTTCCTCCACACAAACCTCGCATTTAGTTTGAGGGTTGATTTCAAAGGACGGAAAATGTTTCAATCTGATTAACTTTCGAATAACAGTGTAGTTTGTATGTCCTAATCTATGGTGCCATAAATGAGAGAACTCAGACAAGTAGGTAGAATGCTTTATTTTATTGCTATCAAAGGAGCGAAGTACAGACATTACAGACAACTTAAAGAGCCCAACACTTATTATGTAGCCCTTTCCTACAAACTGACCATTCTTTAGCATTACAAACTGACCAGACTTGAAAGTTATTTTGAAATCAGCCTTAACCAACAGTGTTCCGGACACCAAGTTCTTGCGGATGTCAGGCACGTGCATCACTTCATTCAGAACCCAGAAGTCATCTTCAGAACCACCCTTCCAACTCCTTTCACCTTCGAAGTAGCATCGTTCCCCATGAACAGCTTTATATCCTTCACCGGAGAGTAGGTAGAGAAGGCACCCTTGTCAGAACATATGTGGCGAGTTTCACCCATATCAATCCACCATTGCCGTGGGTTCTCAGCCAAATTTTCCTCCAAGACCATAGCAGCAAAGGAATTGACCATGTCCTCCACCATAGGATCATCTTTTGCTTCAGCAACATTGGCCTTTTCCTTCTTGAGACAGTTGCAATCTGCCTTCATATGCCCAGGCATCCCACAATTGAAGCACTTTCCCTTGATTTTCCTGGACGTTCCTAGATTCCCGGAATTCCCAGAGTTCCCTTGAGACTTCACGTCCCCATTACGCTGCTTGCGCTTCTTGTTGGAATTCCCCTTGGACTTCCCCTTTGGATCCACCAGGTGAGCCTTGGCATCCATGGGCTGCTTTCCTTTTCCCAAAGCCCTTCGATTGTCTTCCTGGATCTGAAGCTTAATGATCAACTCTTCAAGCCCCATTTCCTTGGTCTTCAACTTGAGATAACTCATGAATTCACTCCATGATGGTGGCAGTTTCTCAATCAATGAAGCAACCAGAAATGATTCATTAGGCTTCATGCCCTCTTGTCCAATTCGTGGAGAATCATCTAGTACTCCAGAACTTGACTCATCACAGATATAGAGTCAGTCATCTTCAAGTTCAAGAACTTCCCCGCGATGAACTTCTTTGTACCAAAGATCACGTATGCAGTACTTCATGTCGATTTCTCCACAATTCTCCTGTAATCGACAAAGGTAATGCGATAGAGAGCATCAGAAAGGCAATTGAGAATGTAGTTCTTACATAAGAAGTCATTGTGGAACTAAGCATCATAGGCCAATTGCCTCTTCCGGTTGTCATCTTACACGGCTTGCACCTCCTCCGTAGCCATAGAATTTGCATCAACCTCCTGCAAAGTGGGTGGAGCAGGAGGGTCAGCAGTAAGGAAATTCGCCAGCCCAATAGTTGTCAGGTAGAACATCATCTTCTGTTTCCATTGTTTGAAGTTCGTCCCCATGAACATCTCTAGTTTCTCCTCATGGTTAGCAGGAGCAGCATTCACACGAACAACAGGTACAACTCCAGCAGTAGACATCTTCAATACAGAATCAAAGTCTTAAGCTGTTGGTTGTAGAGAGTGGGTGTATGAAGATGGTGAACAGAACAGAATGTAATATAGAATCTGATGAGCAGAGGGTTGGCCCTCGGTCCTTAAGACTTTGATTGCCCCGCTCTGGTGCCTACGGTTTACTTAGCAATCAGTCTCCCAAGATAGAACATCAGAGATTTAATATTCTAAATCGTTAACTCGTCGAACTTGGCAGTATAGAAAGTTTAGGCTTTTTAGAGAGTAAGAGAGAAGAAAGAAGGATTGGATTTCTGTGTATTGAAAATTCGAATCTGGGGGTCTATTTATAATTTCGAAGAGTTGAAGTCTGAATAAATGTACCTTTTCGCGAACAGGTCCCTGCAGAAATAAAAATTCAAACGGACACACCTGTTTTAATTTTGCCGTTTAGTTACATCCCTCAGCGAATGGACAGATTCGTTCGCTTAAGCCCAAACCAATCAGACGCATCTGTTGGGCTTTTTTGTTTCAGAATCTCTATTGGGCTTAACCAAACACAATATGTTTCTGGCCCAAAAAGATTACAATCAACTCAAAACTGCGACCCGCACACCCACGGACCCCGGACCCGAGGCCCAGCTCCTGGCGGGCGCGTATGGTCAAGTGATGGAGCCATCTAGCTCCCCCCCCCCCCCCCCAAAACCATGGGTGCCCCTTGGGGCCCAAACTATTAAGCAAGTTTTTGAGTTATAACTAATTTCTTCTTTCTCGATTTTAGACATATGGGACTTCTCCCATTTCCAACTCTTGGCATTCCACATTTAATGCACCAACCAACACACTTTGAGTTTCAATTACTCTTTCACCTTTCAATGAATTTTAGTAATTCTTTCTCAAGTGCAATCTACTACTACAGTAGATTATTCACGTTCAAAGGAAACGTCATTTTCAACGTGTAGGGCCCCTTTGGTTTAGGTACAAAAATATGGACTAGCCTTATTGTAGACTAAAATTCTATCATCATCCTCCGCTACAAGAAGCCATCATTTCCGACTGAAGCAATGACTACCAATATTCTTGTTGGACAACACAGTCGTTGCTAATTTTAGCGTAGACTCTTAAAAGTTAAAACTCTTTCTACTTGCGAGTTGTTAAAATACCTCGTAATGTTATTTCAATTCAATAAAACTTCCTACTACTCCTATAGTACTATGTTTATACTATTATAAAATAGAAAAAAAGATCGTAGCAGATTCGCCACTAATAGTACCAGGCATGGTGGGCATCCAGGGTTCCAAAAAATTGTGTGGGTGCTCAGGACTTGTTCTTGAATTGTCCACGACATAAGATCACAACCAAAATTGTGTGGGTGCTCAGTTCAGAGTCTAATTAAAGACCCTTTTCCTTCCTCCAACGACCAGGTAATAACATTCTTCTAACAAAACTAAAGGTAGGGCAAGAGAACATAAGGTAAGATGATGAAAAGTTTCTTCCTTGTTACTTTTACAAAGAGTGCACAAAGGATAATTAGGATATGTTATCTTCATCTAAAAACTCATTAATTTCAATTCAGTCAGATTCATTCAGTTCAGTTTAGTTATGCTTAGTTGTTTTTTATACTACAAATAAATTCAGTTAAGTTACATTCAGTTTAGTACAGATCAGATCAGTTCAGTTCTGTCGAAGAGAACAGAGCCTTAATCATCTTTTCTTGTAAATATTTGAGGCAGCTGGAATCTATATATATGATAAAAGTGATGATTTAAATGAAAGAAGAGACGTGCCACATAAGCAAAAATCATATGTGGCAAATTCTAACCCAAAATAATTGATTTATTAATCTTCCTATTTTCATGGAAAAATTATAACATTCACAAGTTGTTTTCGTATCTGTTTTTGGTTCTCGACTCTGTTTAAATATTCTAAACAGATTTATATTTTTTCTTCCTTATCTGTTTAAATTGAATAGTTGTTGTGATTCGCAGACAGATTCACGTTATGTACTATCTAATCAACATTATCTACTTACCTCTCAAAAATAAAATAAAATAATCATGTTTCTTACTACTCTTCCAATTTAACAACAATTTATATTTTTACTACTCTTCCAATTTAACAATTTATATTTTTACTACTCTTCCAATTTAACAACAATTTATATTGTTACTACTCTTCCAATTTAACAACAATTTCGTAAGTAGACATAAAAGCAAATACATTAGATATTTTAGATGATTATTACTTCTATTTTATAGGGAGTCAAAACATTTTAGATGATTATTACTTCTATTTTATAGGGAGTCGAAACATCTATATACTCCCTCCGTCCCGAACTCAACTTCCCACTTTCCTTTTTAGTGCGTCCCAAACTCAACTTCTCATTCTTAATTTAGAAAGTTTTATACCCCACCATCATTATAATAATACTATCTCTCATACTTTATTTACACTATTTCCTACTTTATTCACACTCTTTTTTACTTTATTCACTATTTTTCCTACTTTATTATCATCTTTCCTACTTTATCTATTTTTCTATTAAAACCCGTGTCCGAATCAACGGGAAGTTGAGTCCGGGACGGAGGGAGTATATATGAAAAGTGGTGGTCTATCTCAAAGGAAAACCATGCCACATAGCCAAAAATCCTAGGTGGCAATTTCCCTCCAAAAACAATTAATTTTTTATTAACCCTATTTTCATGGAAAAATTATAACATTCACAGTGGGAAAAAACATTATATTATTAGTTCTATGCATTGTAAATTAATCCTAACAGATTAATTTTTTTCCTTTCTAATCTGTTTTAGTAATCCGGATTTCTAGCTACTCATTATTCCAATAATTAACAGAATCACGATACTCCATTTAATTATTTTTATTTTAGATATCAAAAAAACCTAATTATAATAAGATAGACCACCTTCAATTAGCTAAGTAAATGGAGACAACATGTTTAAATTGATTAATTTAATCTGAGAAATTATCGTTGGCAAAGCTCACAGGAATTTCATGGACTCTCAATCCCGTAAATGTGAGTAACCACCTTACTACTATTTAGACTCCCATTTTATGTTGACTCATATATATCCTATTAAAAAATCAATTCTTATCATATATATCCTAATTTAGTTTGTTACGAACTAAATCTCTACATATAATCACAACCCATCGCGATTTTCAGTCAGGAAAAATTACGTCATTTTCGTTTCAAAATTCTACTGTACTCAATGGCTAGCTCTTCAAGAATCCGTTTGATCGCTTCCACCTTAGCAACAAAAACTCTAAATACATAATGCCACGATATTGTTAAGTCTACGTGTTAGTACTTTCAGGATAAATTAAATAAAATCTTGGGCCACAAATTGTTGCACAATATGTTTAGTTTTATCTACTAAGGTTAGTTACATTTTTTAAATTATCAAATCAAATCTTTTAATCTATATTAATGAAACTACATCTGTTACAAACTAAATATATAGTATATATATACGTATCCCTGCACTTCACGAATTCCAGTAGGCTTTAAAGAGTATATTTAATTTCATTTCATAATAGTACCTTACCTAACTCAAAGCTACTCTCCATTTAATTGTGTTAGAGATGGTAACTATCGTCATATGTTATATAGTATATTTATATCACAAAGTCTCATGAGATACAATTTTTATCTATAGACGGCCTATATCATCAATAAAACCATACATGTTATTAATCAAAACGTCTATGTTGTTAACGAAATAAGTTTTATTGTAATATGAAAACACAAATGTTGATAACATATTTGTTTTTATTAATAACATCTGTTGATACGGACATGTGTCCAATCCGTTAAGGGCACCATAGAGCGTGTCCTAGAGCGCATCAAGGCTGGAATAGCCAAATCAGTACTAGTCCGACCTTTAAATGGTCCGACCTAAGGGAGACCATTCCAGGTCAACCAGTACTTACAAGTTGACACACCTTCTCAGCTGGGTCCGACCAAGCTAGGTGTACGACTTCCGAACCTGACAAAAGGTCACATGGTCTTCCCAAGTGCCACGAACTGTTAGTCCTAGGATGCCAAACGGACCGGGCGAGAGAATCTCGGACGCCACCGTCACATTAAGACCAAACGTATATAACAGAACCACTGAGATACTTCCGTGGAACTCTAGGCTCGGACACCTTGAGTTACCTAAGGATAGATCAACCAAGCAGACAGATCTGTCCGAAGGACTGACACGGACCCAACATGCGGAACAGTACTCTCAGAGGGAGAGGTCCAAACTACCCTCCCAGGCCCATTAATTAGTATTGGATTACTGTTCACTATTGGGCTATGGGCCAAAGGTAGCATTGGTGTCCAAATCTGAATCATACACTTGGCATCATCTTATGAACCTCTTCATAAGTATATGATAACTATAAATATAGCACAAGGTCGAAGACCTTAAGGGGGGCAACAATTCTTAAGTGACAATCCCTAAGTCATAAGTTTTATTGATATTCTAACCTTTCTCATAACTATTACATTGAGAGCTCCCAACTCTCTCTTGAGTAAAGTCTCTTACCGGATTGACATACGCAATCTTAGACTAGGTTGCTTGTGATAGTTTAGTTAGTGTTCGAGGAGTTACCGTTCAACATTTTGGCGCCGCCTGTGGGAAACGAACCCACGAATATTAGTAGAAGATAGTTGGTAACTATGAAAGGAACAAGTGTGTTGTGGAGCATGTCCGAATCGTTAACTGAGAAGGAAAAAATCCTTTTGTGGGATCCGTCGTCCGTGTTACGGGGATACTATTACGGGGATACTTGTCTCGTGGGACACTTGACAAGATACAATAGTAAGATGGATTCAAAGGGGATGAGTGACAACACGAAAGCTCTCACGTTCTCATCTACTCTCTTCTGAACGGCCATGGATTGGTACACTGCGCTGCCAAACCAGTCGATAAGGTCTTATGCGGACCTCTCCTCCAAGTTTTTGGGACGATTTGGAAAATCGAAAAGGAGAAAGCGTACCGTCAAGCATCTGGAAGAATTTATCCAAAGGGAGAAAGAGGATCTAAGGACCTTCCTAGATCGCTTTAACGCGGAAGTTCTTCGAGTTGAGCCACACAGTATTAAGGAACGGGTCCGTCACCTGTATGCTAATACTTTCAACTCAGAGCTCCGCAGATAACTTTCTAGTCAGGAAGTGAGGAGTGAAAAGCATTTGGATGAAATCTGTGAAGAAGTGATGTATGGAGAGGAGTACCGACGGAATTTTCTGGTGAGAGCATGATCCAAGAAGGGAAAGGAGCTAGTAAAACAAGAGCACCGCCCTAATAAGTCTGATCCGAGGAAGGATCACAGAGATAAGGGCTTCCACAGAGAAAGGAGTCCGCCAAGGAGATATACGGATTATACCCGTCTCAATAGACCAAGGTCCGACATCTTGGCAACTATCATTGAGAAGAAGCTGGATGTCCAATGGCCAAAGCCCTCTCACAACAACCGGAAGAACAAGAATGCAAAGGGGTACTGAAAGTTCCACAAGAGTCGTGGTCATGAGATGGACGATTCCATTCAACTGAAAATGTAGGTTGAACATTTGATAAGAGAGGGAAAGCTGGAAGAGCACGTCTATACGGATGAGCCTTCTAGACACGATAAGACGGAACGAAAAAGGCATGATAGAGCTACAGAGCCGCCACCTCGTCCTCTATCCTTGCCACCTCCACCAGCCCACCGTCCGCCTCGCACGGACCTACACCCATACAAGTACAGTGATGACGTTGAAATGGAGAACCCTCCATACAGCGGGGTGATCAACGCCATAGCGGGCGGACCAACTGGGGGCGATAGTAGGAACGCAAGAGAGCGGACAGCTCAGAATCTTCGGAACAATGATAGATCATATGCTGCTCCAGCGATTCGAGGGACAAACGCCATATCCTTCGATGATAGCGAGATTCCTCCTCCTACGGCAGGAGGCGAAGACATTGACGATCCGGATGTTCCGCTGGTGGTTTCTATAACCATTGCGACTTATCGAGTGAACAAAATCTTGGTGGATACGGGGAGTTCCTCGAACATCATATCCAAAAGGACAATAGACCAGATGGATCTGGGAAGAATCCGATATGAGAGAGTCAACACCTCCATACTAGGGTTTGGAGGAGGAACTGTCTGCCCCCTAGGGAGTGTCATGCTTCACGTTTCACTTGGGACACACCCCGCAAGAGTGACACAGCTAGTCCAGTTTGTAGTGGTGGATCGAACTTTCGACTACAATGCCATCTTTGGATATCCAGGACTCAATCAGTTCCGAGCTATTTCCTCCACTCTCCATAATAGGATGAAGTTTCTGACCCCATGCGGAGTTGGAGAGGAAGTGGGGAACATCCGAGAAGCTTGGGAGTGCTACATTATGTCCACAAGGAGAGCACTGCGCCCGTGTTGACAGTCGCTGTGACTTCTGATCCGCCAGCTATTCTTCCATAAAAAAAGGAGAGTCCGCACATTGGAATAGGGAGCCAGAAGGACAAGTTTCCAAAAACTGCACGAATCGAGCCTCATGAAACTCTCAAGGAAGTTGAGCTTGTTGTTGGAAGCCCGGATAAGAAGATTAGAATCGGAACAGAGATGAATGCGGAGGTAGAAATGAATCTCATTGCTTGTCTCCGAGATAACAGTGATGTGTTTGCCTGGAGTACTGATGACCTAAAGGGGATAGATCCGAGAATTGATGTTCACCGTCTGAACATGGATCCCTCAATTAAGTATATTCGTCAAAAGAGAAAGGATTTTGGTCCGATCAAGGATGCCATCATATCCGTCGAGGTTGATCGACTCCTGAGAGCAGGGCATATCGAAGAGTTCCGTTATTTTGATTGGGTTTGCAACGTGGTTCTGGTGGAAAAATCGTCGGGCAAATGGCGGATGTGCAATGATTTCACCAGGCTGAACAAGTTCTGCCCAAAGGATCCATTGGTTGACTCAACGTCCGAATGTGCGTTACTGAGTTTCATGGACGCATACCAAGGCTTTTACCAATTTCGGATGGCCAAGGAGGACATCAGGAAAATAGCTTTCTTCGCTGCAGGGGGGGTGTATTGCTTCAAAGTGATGCCCTACGGATTGAAAAATGCAGGAGCAACTTACCAACGACTGGTGAATCAGATGTTCAAGGAAGAAATTGGCAAAACCATGGAGGTGTATGTGGATGACATGCTCGTTAAGAGCAAAACTGAAGAACAACATGTGAATCACTTGAACAAGTGCTTTTCTATCCTTAGGAAGTACGGTATGAAACTGAATCTAGAAAAGTGCACCTTCGGAGTGAAAGGAGGAAAGTTCCTAGGATACATGGTCACAGAGAGAGGGATAAGCGCAAATCCTGAGAAGATCAAGGCAATCCTAGATCTTCCTCATCCGAAGAACCTCAATGAGGTACAACAGCTTATTGGACGTCTTATGTCCTTAAGTCGTTTTATTTCGCGATCCGCAGAAAAGAACCTTCCCTTCTTCAAAATCCTCCGGAAAGGAGAGAGCTTTGAGTAGACCGTGGAATGTTCTGAGGCTTTTGAAAATTTGAAAAAGTACCTCCATTCCCCTCCACTGCTCTCCAAACCCGTGGAAGGAGAACCACTCTACCTCTACCTAGCAATTACGGAAGAGGCAATGAGTTCCGTATTAGTACGGATTCAAGCTAATGATCTCTTGCCAATACTATCTTAGCAAATCCCTTGCTGGAGCGGAGACAAGATATGTGAAGATTGAGAAATTTGGATATGCTTTGGTTTACACCGCAAGGCGGTTAAAGCCATACTTCAAGTCTCATAAAGTAGTAGTACTAACTAGGAACCTTTGAAATAGGTCCTGGGAAAGCCCGACCAATCCGGACGGCTCTCTAAATGGGCAATTGAGCTGAGCGAATACGACATTAGCTATCAGGCTCCGACAGCCAAGAAGGCTCAAGTTGTTGCTGACTTCCTAGCGGAGTACCCTGAAGTGGATTCAGAGAAAGTCCCGGACAAACAGGCATTTGAATGCCTAATCACCAAGCAGATCATCCGAAAGCCAGTTCCGCCAACGATCAACTCAGAAAACCTTGAGGATGCTCAGTTCATTAATCAGTCTCGGACTGCATCATTGGAGGAAACTCGGGTTAACCAAATGTTCCTTCTTGGTGATTTCACAAGGAAATCCGGTACTAACAACTCTGGCCCGGATATTAAAAAGAAGGAGGAACACATGTTGGAATCTCGGGAACTTACAGAAGACCTCCAAACCAAAGAACATCCCTTGGATGTTTGGACATTAGAAGTGGATGGTTCCTCCACTGGAAGAGTAGGAGGAATTGGAATCTATCTTAAAAGCCCTGATGGCGCGGAACTCGACTACGCGATATCCTTGGAATTCAAAGTCACCAATAATGAGGCTGAGTATGAAGCACTGTTGGTCGGACTACGTCTAGCCAAGTCCCTACAGATCCGGAAACTCAAAGCTTACACGGACTCACAGTTAGTTGAAGCCCAATTTTCCGGTACTTTTGCCACAAAAGATCCTTCGATGATCAAGTACCTTGAGCTACTCAAGCAAGAAGTCAGTCTCTTTGATGAGTTTACCCTGGAGAAGTTTGATAGGGCCTGGAACGAAAGAGCGGACGCTCTGGCAAAGTACGCATCCGCAACAGCTGCTCTAGACACGAGGAGAGTAATCCTACTCACTATTACTGACTCATCCGTCATGAGTCCTAATCCAACCGTTATGATAACTGACACAGGAAGAAACTAGATGACTGACATCTTTAGTTATCTCAAAGACGGACCATTACCAGCAGATCCGAAGGAGTCAAGGAGTGTGCAGTGTCGAGCAGACAGATATTTTATACTTGGAGAAGATTTGTACAAGAGATCTTTTGTTGGGACTCATTTGAGATGTTTAGGCCCGCAAGAGGCGAATACTGTGCTGGAAGAAATTCACAGCGGAAGCTGCGGAAGCCATTTCGGAGGACGAACTCTTGCTCAGAAGATCATTCGACAGGGCTACTACTGGCCTACCATTGATGAGGATTCCGCTAGCTACGCTCGGAGATGTCCTGATTGTCAATATTATGCGAACATTCCCCATCGTCCGACACACCCTATGATTCTGTCAGTCATAGCATGTCCGTTTGATCAATGGGGTATTGATATTGTCGGACCATTCCCAAGGGGCACTCAACAGAAGAAATTCTTAATTGTGGCTGTGGAATATTTCACCAAGTGGGTAGAAGCTGAAGTTGTGGCAAGTATTACGGAAAGTCGAGTGCGGACCTTCATTTGGAAAAACATCATTTGTCGCTTTGGTCTACCCAGAGTGTTGAGGGGTAAACCTCGAACACCAACACTACTACTGCAAATAGCCTAATCTAAGATCCACCTCCGACTTGAAGTCCGAGAGAAGGCTTGTCCGAGCAAGAGCACCTGAAAGGACTAAGTGGGGGGGGGGGGGGGTTAGAATGGGTTACCCGGATTGCCAAAGTCAATCCGGAAGGAGGCTTTACTCAAAGGAGAGATGATAGCTCTCAATGCAATAGTAATGGGAAAGGTATTATGTCCCAGGAGACTTAGGGATAGTTGCTTTTATCTTGCTTACCTTAAGGTCTTGGACCTTGTGCTATATTTATAGTTATCATGTACTTATGAAGAGGTTCATAAGATGATGCCAAGTGTATGATTCAGATTTGGACACCAATGCTCCCTTTGGCCCATAGCCCAATAGTGAACAGTAGTCCAATACCGAAAAGTGGGCATGGGAGGGTAGTTTGGACCTTTTCCCTCCGAGAGTACTGTTCCGCCTGTTGGGTCCGTGTTAGTCCCTCGGACAGATCTGTCTGCTTGGTTGATCTGCCCTTGGGTAACTCTGGATGTCCGAGCCAAGAGTCTCACGGAAGTATCTCAGTGGTTCTGTTATATACGTTTGGGTCTTAATGTAATGGTGGCATCCGAGATTCTCTCGTACGGTCCGTTAGGCATCTCTGTACTGTCATGGTCGGGTTTGGAAGTCCTTTCCTTAGCCAGCTCGGACTAGCTGTGGAGATGTAGTGACTTCAGCGTACTGGTCGATTCACTTTGGTCGGACCATGTGAGGTCGGACCAGTACTGAATTGGCTAGTTAAGCCGTGATGCGCTTTAGGACACGCTCTATGGCGCCCTTAACGGATTGGACACATTTCCGTGTCAACATATGTCCCCCCAGTTTCCAAGTATCTTAGTAGAATATAGTTGGTAACTATGAGGGAGGGATCAGTCGTGTCTGTGGAGCGTGTCCGAATCGTTAGTTAGAAAGGAAGAAAATCCTTTTTGTCGGGATCCGTCGTCCGTGTCCTCAAGGATTCAATATATCTCTTCCCCCCCCCCCCTTTCCGTCTACAGTCCGAGTTATCACATAGCTGGGACTGTAGAGGAAAAGGTATTTGTATCCGAGATATATGGGTCCGAGTACGGTTAGGATCTGACGTAGCCCTCCGGAAGCTGTCCATTGGGCCGATTGTTGAATTGGTCCTCCCGTAAGCCCAAGAGGTCCAATAGGTTGTCCGTTCGGCCCACGGGAGAAAGATCCCGAGTCAAGGGACGTGATCGTTGGATCAGGACGACATCAACGGTTGGGGTTCCCAGTCCGATTGATGTGACGCGTCTGTCAAGCATTAAATGCGACGTACTGACAGCCATCCACTCGCGAAGCGGCACAACCCTTGGATTGGAGAGGACCAACGGCTGGGATTCAAATCCAAGCGATGTGACTCTTGGCTATCCCCAAATTGCCCTTATAAATAGTCAGCCCATCAGTCACTTTCACACTTTTAGCAATCTTGGAATTTAGAGCAATCGCAAAGCAATCTGAGCGTTTGAAGACACATCCGAGCAAGCAAGAGTCGCAAAATTTGAAAGTTTCTTCTTCGAATCCGTACCCTCGGAGAAGCAGCAAGGCTTAGTCGTCCGTTCAAACTTATCAAATCAACTTTATCAAGTACGTACATCTTCATTTTTGCTGAGTTGTCTTCTTTTCACGATATGCTTATTTCGTGCTCATATGTTTTTGCCTTGCTCGGATATGAAATTGTCGAGTCTGTTCTTGCCGATATTGCGTGTGATAGGCTTTAGCAACGCTCTTAGTTGAAACAATTTCTCCTCCGTACTGTCGCATGCCAATTTATTGCCAGTATCTTGTTGATGCATCTCATGTGTATGCCGACTGTAACCAAAATTTGATTATGCACGCTTATTTGGTAATGTGTTGGTGCCAATCGGCACACAATCTTGCGTAAATCTGCCCCGCTCAGCGTGCTCGGTAAGGTAGGTGATAGTGCCAACGGCGCGTTAAGTAGAAATCCGTAGGCTTTCTTTGACTTAAGAAATTACCTAAACGAACTCTCGGACAATCAACACCATCATTCCTGACTTGTTTCCTTCTGCCCTAGGATGTCCGGGAGCGATAGTCAGAACCAGCACGAGGCCCCAGGTTACAATGACGCAGTAGATTTAGGGACTGGGTCCGCGGATCTGACCTTGTCCGCGAGAGATTTTGTAGTTGTGGAGCTTGGGTCGTCCAGAGATTACGATCTTTGGGCATGGAGTTAGCGGTATGCATGGCGCAGCATGCTTTCAGCGGACCGGGGTGACCTTGCTAGGACTAGGTCGTTAGTCCAATCTCGGACCATAGGTGGCATCGGGACATCCTGGGATCCGAGCGAACTGCGTGCGGAGCGGGAAGGCGACAGCGGTCGGGAGGCTGATGAAGTCGAGATGTTCGAGGCTGGGGTGGAGGACCGTGTTGTAGCGGAAACAGGTCCGTCCAACCCAGGCACATCCGGGAGACCCGAAGGTGTCATCGAGGAGGAAGAAGATGGTGAGGAAGAGGAAGATGAGGACGAGGAAGAAGAAGGAGAAGGATCTCCTGTCGCTCGTCCCCCTAGACGATCCAGTCGGCGGATTGCACTACACCCTGTTGCGCCCGTTCAATCCAGTCTTCCATTAATTGAAGGTCGTGGTGCCAAGGCGGCAAGGATCAAATTTCCTCGTCCCGCATCCGCAGTAGTGATAGCGATTTAGTTCGAGAGCTAAACGCGATGTGCTCCTTCCTACCTGTCCATCGAGGGTCAAACCTGAGGAGATTCCGGAATGGAGGCGAAAATGGGAGATCCCTGACTCCGTAGAAATAATGATCCCTGAACCCGGGCATGCATTCTATAACCCTCCCGCTGGATATATGTGCGTGCATGAGGTGGCCTTCTCCTGCGGATGGAAGATCCCCATTGCCACAGAACTGAAAAACATTCTGAATCATATTGGTATAGGTCCGAGTCAGGTTATCCCCAAGTCCCTGGGTAACCTTATTTGCTTTGTAGTTTTTTGTAAGAAGAAAGGGCAGCCCGTAAATTTTGAGAACTTTAGGCAGCTCTTCCACGTCTCGTTCAGTCCGGGGAACCCACTATTCTATACTTTCATGAATAGGAAACCTTACAATTTTATCTCGGACTCCATTTCGTCGCTCGGATCGAAGTGGTGGGATAGGTACGTTTTTGTACGGATGGCTTTGAAGCCAGGGATGTCTGAGAGACAGAGGGAACAATGGGGGCTGCCCACAAAATTCCTTAGAGAGAGTATCCCGATCAAGGCCCCTTCGAAGAATGTGGCTCCGTGGGTGGCGTAATCCACAAAAAGCATGACCCACCTACTTATCCGTTTCACGGATTAATCATCCCACTTCCTACATGCGGACTAACAGGTGCAGTAGATGTAGGAGGGAAGACGGACTTTAGTAAGGATTCGTTGACTTGAAACTTGGCATTCTTTCTTCTTCAATATACTCTATTTTGATTACGTATTTCCGCAATTCTGATAATTCTTCTTTAACCCGTCTGTATCTAACGCCTCTGGTTTATTGTGTAGCTTATTGGTTCGAATATATCATGTTGACACTCCGCAAGAAGAAGAAGTTGCAGAGAGAGCAGCAAGCCCTGGAGGTCGCCGCTGGTCAGAGGACCAGAATCATCAACACTTCCGCGGGTCTTCCCATGCCAGATCCGAAGAATGCCGCGGTTTTTGCTGCGGAGGAAGAAAGGCGGAACAAGGCTGGAGAGGATTCTCAGGCCTTGGCGGTGCCCGACAAGGGCAAAGCCCTCGTCACTCGGAGCGCCACCGCTTCGAGGTCCCAGGCTTCCGCTGCTGCTGCACCACCACGGGAGGTGTTGATGCGGGATGCCATTACCTCGGGATGCAAGAGAGGAGCAACTTCGGAGGCTCCTCCCGCAGCAAAGAGACAGCAATTGTCCGCTGTTCTTCCTGTTGACCAAGCTGCTCTTGACAAGGAGTACGAGCTGGCTTGCGGACTCCCTGAGGTTGAGCGGGTCGGAGGGCTGGATGGGCTATACCAACGGGTAAGTAATCTTTGGATGCTCTCCTTGGTTTGTTCTTAGTATGACAAAAGTGCAACTTATATTCTTACGGACTTCTCGCAGCTCGGCTGTTTCGTCAGGGCCATGCAATGGAAGGCCGCTGAACGCGCTACCATTGAGGAGGACCTCCACAAGGCTGTGGCCACTTCCGCGGATGAGGCGGAGAAGGCGAAGCAATTGGAGATGCGGCTGAAAGAGCAAGAAGTGAAGTTCCATAAGCTGAAGGCCAGCTGGGAAGAAATCAAGGCGGACCTCGACTGGCAGGAGAACTTTGTCGACAAGTCGATGAAGGCTTTTCTGGATTCCAAGGATATACTGCTCGGAGGCCTCCAATATGCCCGTCTTCAAGCTGGTCGTGACTTCATGGAGTCCGACTCCTTCAAGTTCTTGACGGCGGACAAATCCGATGCTTCCCGCCTGGATGGGTTCGTGTCCGCTATCGGACAACTGCAGTCCAAGGGACTACTTCCACCGAAATTTAACTGGAAGGCGGAAGGGTTAATCCCTTTTGCGGATGCTAATGGCGTGGAAGTCCTCAGATGCGATGTCTCGGATGAACAGTTGGCCGCGTGCGAGTTTGCAGAACTCGTCACTGAGGAAGGTGAGATCGAGATCCGAAATGGCGGGCCCTTCCTCCCGAGATGGGTCCCGGATGCTCTCTGAAAGGTATGCTTTGTACCTTTCGACAATTTCCGGGCTTTCCTGAAGAAGTGGTTCTCCCTGCCTTGCCGGGTCGTTGGCCTTCCCGCGGATTTCAACTTGTTCAATGTTGTTGAATCCCTTGCTAAAAAAGCCACCTCCAACATGCCCCCTGTCGATCCGCCTCAAACTGGTGAAGCTGGTCCGAGCCAAGCTGGGCCTCAGTGAGAAGTCCGGGGTATGCCCCGTTGAAATTCTCAGATTTGAATCTTTCTGTTGGATTTGCATCTTTTGATAATCTCGGAATGTCATTACATACAATAACAATGTTTCGTATTTCATCCGAGGAGTTGAACCTCCTATGCTTCCGAACTATTACTTGCTCTCTTCTTCGTTCCTTTTTATCTGTTGTTCATAAGCTGAGTTATTATAAATTGCCCATCTCTTAAGAGCACGGACCGCTGTAGATGGCATCTGATGTAGAAATCAGACCATCATCTTTCCGATACTCGGACTATCCGCCCCTTGGGATGTCTAATTCTTCTAGAAGGAGGAAGGTGAAACAGTGAAATAGTCATTATGACTTCGTCTTTTCATCTCCCCCGTCGTCGGATTATCGACACGTGGCGAGATCTTGAGGACCCGTCGCAACTATAAATAAGGGTGTGGTAATTCTTCCCTTTTTCACTGTTGTACCCTTCTTCGCTTTGTGTTTTGTTTCACTGATTCCAGCCATCCACAAAAGCCGGAGTTCTCCAGGATGTTGGAATCTGAAGACGAGGAATATCAGCACTGGGTAAATTGTGCTTGTGGGCACATGCATCCACCAATTTACCCGGGTACGGGGACCGCAGATGACCCGATCCTCCTTGATTTTGAAGGCGATCAACCTCTATGTCCGGGAATAGCTAGGAGGCGAGCCGAGGAAGAGAGGGAGAAGACGCTGAAGCTGATCCGTAGGAGGATTCGTATGCAGCAGCAAGCTCGTCAGGGCCGAGGTGGAGGCTCGGAGTCCCAAGGCTCGACTTCCGGAGTCTGGTGAAGGAACAAGGTGGGGTATGCCCCGTGGATGCATGTACTTATCCTTGGATCTTTCCAGATTGTACTTCTGTTATGTAAATGTTCGGATAATTTTGTTTATAAAATTCGAACTATTTTTCCTCGGACGGGATCTCCATCTTTCTCTTGCATTTCGCTTCGGATGATATTGACTTTACATATTTTTGTAAAATGACTAAGAAACTTCGGACGTAGTTGATGGGCTTGTTTAGGCTTGATTGGATAAACCGTTCGCCCAACAATCGCTCAACCAAATGAATAGTTTAAGCCCATTGTCGACGTCGAAGTTCTGACGTGTCGGACACCTATTGGTTCGTCACTTCTATAAATACTGCGGATCCCTATTGGCCTTGGTCGTGCAAATCCAACTTCCACTTTCCAAATCTACTCAATAGCAAGAGGACGATCTCTTGAATAGTTTCCCCCTCTTGACTCCCGTCCACTCTCAAGTCGGCGTTCATCCTGAGCTTGAGAGTGGCGTGGGTCTAGAGGGGAAAATTGTTCAAGATCAGTCACCGAAAGGCATAGATCTCAGTTTAAATGTATATCCGTCTCTCGCTTTTCCAACCCCACTTTAGTGGTTCAAATCTCTCTTATATTGGAAATGGTTTCCGAATTTCAAGAGAGTTTGAGTCTCTAAAGCCGGTGAGGCGGAAATCTCTTCTTGTCTGCACTTTGTTTTCCCCGGACACAAGACTTGCATTGCCATTTATTGGTGGTATCCTGAAGGATTCCAGCACGTTTAACCATTCTCTTGTGTGCAGGTAGATCGAGTTCCTGGCCTCCGCGGAAATCAAACTTGCCGCTTGACATGGAAGAAGTTTTTCCCGGCGGGGGAACGATCTTTGCTGGGAGATGACGTATCTCCAGAGACGTTTTTCTGCATTTTTCGTATTGCGTCCGTAAGTCCAGATAATCGATCCGGGATTGTAAATTGTACAGACAAGATTATGTATAATCCGTCTTTGTATGAATGAAATCTCCTGCTTTCGTTGTTAAACGAACGGTAAATCTCAGATGCGTAAATCAAAAAATCACAAATCGAAAGATAGAGGTTGTATTGATTTGCCGGAAATTCAATTACAACTTGCGGGCTCTATGGCCAATGGCAAAAGGACCAAAAAGAAACAGAACTGACGGAGTTCCGTGTAACAAGTAGTGGAAATTGAGATGATCAATCGACATGATGGAGATCCGCGCAGTTATCTTTACGCATAGAACTTCTGAAGGTTTCTAGCATTCCACGGACGCTTGTGGGGATGTCCGTTCTCATCTTCTAATTCATAACTCCCATTCACCCTTGCCCCGACAATCTTGTAGGGTCCTTCCCACTTGGGCTTGAGTTTCCCGATATTGTTCAAAATGTCGGCTCGTCGAAGCACCAGGTCCCCGACTTGCAAGTTAGCCGCACGAATGTTCCTGTTGTAGGTTCGGGCAGCAGTTGCCTGATACCTAAGGATATTCGCCAGTGCCTCAGACCTTTTTTGTTCAAGCATGTCCAGGTCGAATATCCGAGCTTCTTGGTTTTCTTTGTCTTCGAACTCTCGGATTCTCAAAGTCTCTACAGCAATCTCGGATGGTATGACTGCCTCTGAACCATATACCAAGGAGAATGGAGTTTCTTTGGTCGCAGTCCGTGCAGTTGTGCGATGCGCCCACAGAACGCCTTCCAGGTCGTCCGCCCAACTTTCTTGCGAAGTTCTCAAACGCTTCTCCAGGATTTTGACTATTATCTTGTTTGTGGATTCAGCCTGACCATTGGCTTGTGGGTATCCGACGGATGTGAAACGTTGTTCGATTTTGAAGGACGTCAGCCATTCCTTGAGCCTATGTCCTGAGAACTGGGCACCATTATCCGAGACTAGGACTCTTGGTAGGCCGAAGCGGCAAATGATATTCTTCCAAATGAAGGTCCGCACTCGACTTTTCGTGATGGTCGCTACAGCCTCCGCTTCTACCCACTTGGTAAAATATTCTTCCGCCACAATGAGAAATTTTTTCTGTTGGGTACCCCTCGGAAATGGTCCGACAATATCGATACCCCACTGATCGAACGGACACGCTATGATTGCCGGAATCATAGGGTTCGTCGGGCGATGTGGGATGTTTGCGTAATATTGGCAATCCTGACATCTCCGGGCGTGGTCGGCGGAATCTTTACCGATGGTAGGCCAATAGTAGCCTTGTCGTATGATTTTCTGGGCGAGAGTCCTCCCCCCGGAATGACTCCCACAGCTTCCGTTGTGTATCTCTTCCAGCACGGTCTGTGCTTCTTGTGGGTTCAAGCATCTCAGGTGAGTCCCGGAAAAAGATCTCTTGTACAAATCATCACCCATTATAAAATATCTATTTGCTCGGCATTGCACACTCCTTGATTCTTTCGGATCGACTGGCAAAGATCCGTCCTTGAGATAGTTAAAAATGTCAGTCATCCAGTTTCTTCCTGTGTCAAGTATCATGACCGCCGAACTGGGACTCATGACGGATGAGTCAGTAATGGTGAGTAGAATTACTCTCCTTGTGTCCAAAGCCGCTGTAGCAGATGCGTATTTTGCCAAGGCATCAGCTCTTTCGTTCCAAGCTCTGTCAAACTTTTCCAAGGTGAATTCCTCGAAGTGGCTGGCCTCATTCTTGAGTAGCTCAAGATACTTGATCATCGAAGGACCTTTTGTGGCAAAACTTCCTGAAAATTGGGCCTCGACGAGCTGTGAGTCCGTGTAAGCTTTGACCTTCCGGGCTTGGAGTGACTTGGCTAGACGCAGCCCCACTAAAAGTGCCTCATTATTGGTAACTTTGAAATCCAAGGAAATCGCATAGTCGAGTTCTGCGCCATCTGGGCTCTTAAGGTAGATTCCAATTCCTCCCACTCTTCCAGTGGAAGAACCAACCACTTCCAATGTCCAGATATCGGAAGGATGTTTTTTGGTTTGGAGATCTCCTGCGAGCTGCTGAGGTTCCGCTCTTGGTTCATCCCCTCCCGTGATTTCCATTCTGATGTTGTCCGCACTGGGGTTTCTGGGAACATCACCAAGTAGAAACATTTGGTTGACCCGAGTTTCCCCATCTGACAAGGGAAAGGGCCGATTGATGAACTGGGCTTCCTCGAGGTTTTCCGGGTTGAACTTTGGCGGAACTGGCCTTCGGACAATATGCTTGGTGATTAAGCACTCGAGCACCTGCTTGTCAGGGACTTTCTCTGAATCCTTCTTTGGATAATCCGCTAAGAAGTCGGCGAGGACTTGAGCCTTTTTGGCTGACGGAGCCTAGTAGCAAATGTCGTATTCACTTAGCTCGATCGCCCACTTAGAGAGTCGTCCTGATTGGTCGGGCTTTCCTAGGACCTGTTTCAAAGGTTCCGCAGTTAGTACCACTATTTTGTGAGACTTAAAATAAGGTTTTAACCGTCGGCAAGATATAAACAAGGCGTATGCGAGTTTCTCGATCTTAACGTATCTTGTCTCCAAAGAAGGGCTTTGCTAAGATAGTAAATCGGCAAATGCTCGTTAGCCTGAATCCGTACTAATACGGAGCTCATTGCATCTTCCGTGATTGCTAGGTAGAGGTAGAGCGGTTCTCCTTCGACGGGTTTGGAGAGAAGTGTAGGGGAATGGAGGTACTCTTTCAGTTTCTCGAAAGCCTCAGAACATTCCGCGGTCCACACAAAGTTCTCTCCTTTCCGGAGGATTTTGAAGAACGGAAGATTCTTCTCCGCTGATCGGGAAATGAAACGACTTAAGGACATTAGACGCCCAATAAGCTGTTGTACCTCGTTGAGGTTCTTCGGATGGGGCAAATCTAGGATTGCCTTGATCTTCTCGGGGTTTGCACTTATCCCTCTTTCTGTGACCATGTATCTCAGAAACTTTCCTCCTTTCACCCCGAACGTACACTTTTCGGGGTTCAACTTCATACCATACTTCCGAAGAATGGAAAAGCAATTGTTGAGATGCTCTCTTCCTCAGTCTTACTTTTAACAAGCATATCATCTACATAGACTTCCATAGTCTTGCCCAACTCCTCCTTGAACATTTTATTCACCAACCGCTGGTATGTAGCTCCTGCGTTCTTCAACCCGAATGGCATCACCTTGAAACGATACTCTCCCCGCCAAGAAGGTTTTCTTGATGTCGCCCTTGGCCATCCGGATTTGATAGAAGCCCGATATGCGTCCATGAAGCTTAGGAGCGCACATCCATGTAGAATCTACCAACCGGTCTATGCGAGGTGGGATAAGGATCCTTTGGGCAAAACTTGTTGAGCCTTGTGAAGTCATTGCACATCCTCCACTTTCTGGGCTTTCTCGACGAGTACCACATTCTGCACCCGGTCCGAGTACCTAACTTCTTCAATGTGCCGGCTTTCAAGAGTCGGGTCCACTTAGTAGATATGATCGCGTCCTTGAGGCCAAAGTCTTTCCTCTTACGTCGGATATATTTGATCGAGGATCCATGTTCGACGGTGAACGGTGATTCTCGGATCTATTCCTTCAAATCATCGATACTCAAGCAACACGTCCTGTTGTCTCGGAGACAAGCAATAAGTTTCATCTCCAATTCTGTGCTCATCTCTGTTCCGATTCTAGTCTTCTTATCCGGGCTTCCAACAACAATCTCGATTTCCTTGAGAGTTTCGTGAGGCTCGATCTGTGCAGTTCTAGGGAACTTCTCCTTCGGGCTTCCTACCCCTATCTGCGGATTCCCCTGTTTGGGAGGGAGAACAACTCTCGGATCGGAGGTCACCGTGACTGCCCAAACGGGGGTAGATGCCCTTCTCGTGGACATAATGTAACACTCCCAGGCTTCTCGGATATTTCCTACCTCTTCTCCTACTCCAAAGGGGGTAGGAAATTTCATTCTGTTGTGTAAGGTGGATGAAATAGCCCGGAATTGATTGAGTCCTGGGCGCCCAAAGATGGCGTTATAGTCGAAGGTCCGATCAACCACGACAATCGGACCGACTGTGTTATCCTGGCCGGGAAGGTTCCGAGTGAAACGTGCAACGTAACACTTCCTAGTGGTCGAACAGTTCCTCCTCCAAACCCTAGTATAGAGGTGTGAACTCTGTCGTAGCGGATTCTTCCCAACTCCATCTGATCTAGTGTCCTCTTAGAGATGATATTCGAAGAACTCCCGGTATCCACCAGAATTTTGTTCACTCGATAAGTCGCGATGGTCAACGAAACTACAAGAGGAACGTCCGGGTCGTCAATCTCCTCGCCTCCTGCCGAAGGAGGGGGAATTTCTCTATCGTCGAAAGATATTGCATTTGTTCCTTGAATCGCAGGGGCACCGTACGCCTGCCATTGTTCAAGGTTTTGGGTCCGCCCTTGCATTCCTCGCTATCACCTCGGAGGGTGCACTGCGATAGTGTTGATCACTCCGCTGTACGGAGGGTTCTCCATTTCCGTCTTGTCGCCGTATCCGTACGGATGTCCTCCCCTGTGTGGCGGATAACCTACTGGCGGAGGTGGCAAAGATAGTGGGCGAGGTGGTGGGTCAGCAGCATTATCCTCCCTCCTCCGCCTGCTCGTGCTCGGAGGGCTGCCCGCATATATGTGCTCCTTCAACTTGCCTTCTCTCACGGTGTTCGACTGCTTTTAATCGATATACTGTCGCCTCATGGCCTCTGCTCTTGTGAAATTTGCAGTATCCCTTCGCATTTATGTTTCTCCGATTATGGGATGGCTTTGGCCATTGGACGTCCAACTTTTTCTCAACAATAGTGGCCAAGATGTCGGATCTCGGCTTATTTAGGCGCGTGTAGTCCGCGAATCGCCTGGGCGGACTCCTCTCCCTGTAAATGCCTTTGTCTCTGTGATCTTTCTTCAGGTCGAACTTCCCCTGGCGTTGCTCTTGTTTTTGCGGTTCCTTTCCCTTCTTCGATCCTGCTGATCGGTACGCCTTCGGTATTCTTCTCCGACATCACCTCCTCACAGATGTCATCCAAGTGCTTTTCGCTCCTCACTTCGACTAGAGAGCTTCCTCCGGAGTTGTAAGTATTAGCGTCTGGTGACGACCCGCTTCAATACTATGGGGCTCCACTCGGAGTACTTCCGATTAAGCGATCTAGGAAAGTTCAAGATCTTCCTGTTCCCTTTGGATGACTTCACCAGTGCTCTCTAAGACGCTTTTCTTCTTTTGATTTTCGAATCGTGCTAAGAATTTTGAAGATGATCTGATATACGACCTTATTGACTTGTTTGGCAAAGCGGTGTACCAATCCATAGCCTGCCAAGAGGGTGGATGAGAACGTAAGGGCTTTAGTATTGTCACCAGCCCTTGAATCCATCTTGTTGTACCTTGTCAGTGACCCACGGACAAGTATCCCCATAGTAGTATTCCAAGTTCGAATCACTGTCCGAAGTTTCTATTTTTTTCCTTTTCCTCATGATATCATCACACGAGGGTTTGGTGCACTTGTAGTGATCTGCCGTGGTCTTTACCGACGTCCGAGGTTCAGATTTGGGTTTCCAAAGCTTTTTGTGGCGTAAATTTCATCACCGTGTCATGACCTCTCTCGTCCGTGGATGGATCGCGACATCCGCGGAGTTCGCTAGCCGGACAACTGGATTGGTTTCGCTACATGATCCTGTTCCTCATGGGAGCTTGTCGGACCTCCCGTCATACCTCCTTCTTGGTACTCTCTCCTCCCATTCGGGCTTCCTTCACCCCGAACTTGTGAAGCAGAGGCCCGTCGGTCTAGAAGATTTCGCAAATCCTCATGGTGCGGCTGATCTCCCAACCTCTATTGGATCGGACGCTGTCTGTTTCTTGACAAGGCGGGCTCCGCTTGAACCGGAGTAACCACTGGCAGAGTGGCTTGCTGAGGATGGGCATTGTTAGCCCCTAGGCATCCTTGGATAATCGTGAGCAACCTATCAAACTGAGTTTCGCTTAGTCCGAGGTCGCTTGTGCGGACAACGCGACCATCGGGCATCGTAAATGTTGACCTGTGGTAGGGCCTTGAGCTTCTGCCGGAGAAGCTCGTGCTACCCCTTCTCCATGATCCGTAAGCACGATATTCACAGGGACGCTTTGGCCTCCTCTAAGCGGGGCGTCTCTTTCCTCATCCGAGGATGGGCTGGCGGTCCGCCCGTCGCTCGGATATCTCCTTCCAGCGTTAATTCCAGCATACGCCCATCGTCCCGGGTGGTCGACGTCGTGGGGTGGTGTTCCCACGCAAAGACTAGTCCGGGCTGTTCGTCTCGTTCTAGCCATCAGCACAACACAAACACAGATCTTTTTGTAAAGATTCCCACAGACGGCGCCAAAATGTTGAGGGGTAAACCTCGAACACCAACACTACTACTGTAAATAGCCTAATCTAAGATCCACCTCCGACTTGAAGTCCGAGCGAAGGCTTGTCCGAGCAAGGGCACCTGAAAGGACTAAGTGGGGGTTAGAATGGGTTACCCGGATTGCCAAAGTCAATCCGGAAGGAGGCTTTACTCAAAGGAGGGATGATAGCTCTCAATGCAATAGTAATGGGAAATGTATTATGTCCCAGGAGACTTAGGGATAGTTGCTTTTATCTTGCTTACCTTAAGGTCTTGGACCTTGTGCTATATTTATAGTTATCATGTACTTATGAAGAGGTTCATAAGATGATGCCAAGTGTATGATTCAGATTTGGACACCAATGCTCCCTTTGGCCCATAGCCCAATAGTGAATGAGTCCAATACGAAAAGTGGGCATGGGAGGGTAGTTTGGACCTTTTCCTCCGAGAGTCTGCTCACTTGGGTCCGTGTTAGTCCCTCGGATGATCTCGCTTGGTTGATCTCGCCTGGGTAACTCTGGATGTCCGAGCCAAGAGTCTCACTAAGTATCTCTGGTTCATTATATACGTTTGGTCTTAATGTA
This sequence comes from Plantago major, assembly GCA_026545765.1. Classification (NCBI taxonomy): domain Eukaryota; kingdom Viridiplantae; phylum Streptophyta; class Magnoliopsida; order Lamiales; family Plantaginaceae; genus Plantago; species Plantago major. The sequence continues at coordinate 65,128,161 of CM048843.1, forward strand.
ATGGTGGCGTCGAGATTCTCTGCACGTCCGTTAGCATCTCTGTCCATCATGGTCGGGTTTGGAAGTCCTTTCCTTAGCATTTCGGACTAGTCGTGGAGATGTAGTGACTTCAACAGTCTTGGTCGATTCACTTTGGTCGGACCATGTGAGGTCGGACCAGTACTGAATTGGCTAGTTAAGTCGTGATGCGCTTTAGGACACGCTCTATGGCGCCCTTAACGAATTGGACACATTTCTGTGTCAACACAGAGTTCTTGTCTCGGACAACGGTGCACAATTTTTGGGCAACAGACTCAAGGAATGGTTGGAATCTTTCAAGATTGAACAACGCTTCACATCTGTCGGATACCCACAAGCTAGTGGACAACCTGAGTCCACAAACAAGACAATTGTTAAGATCCTGGAGAAGCGGCTGAGAACTTCTAAAGAAAGTTGGGCGGATGATCTAGATGGCATACTGTGGGCTCATCGCACCACTGCGCGGACCGCGACTCGAGAAACCCCATTTGCCCTGGTTTATGGCTCGGAAGCAGTCATACCAGCGGAAATTGCAGTTGAAACTATGAGGGTCCAGGAGTTTAATGATTCCGTCAATCATGAAGCTCGAATATTCGATCTAGACATGTTGGAACAGAAAAGAACTGAAGCATTAGTTAATGTCCACAGATACCAAGCAACTGCAGCCCGGGCCTACAACAGGACTGCTCGAGCGAAATACTTACAGGTCGGAGACCTAGTGCTCCGCTGAGCTAATATCCTGAGCAATATTGGGAAACTTAAGCCTAAATGGGAAGGACCTTACAAGATTGTCGGTGCCAGAGTGAACGGAAGTTACGAATTGGAAGACGTGTACGGACACCCACTCAAGCGTACTTGGAATGCTAGGAACCTTCAAAAGTTTTACGCATAGGGGTGGTTATGCGGACCCCTGTCGATCATTTGGATATTTTAGGCTTAAACTATTTATTACGCGGAACTCCGTCAGTTTTGTTTTTGTTAACCCTTTTGCCATTGGCCATGCATCCCACAAGTTGTAATTGCATTTCCGTCAAATCAATACAACTTCTATTTTCAATACGTGCATCTAAGATTTAACGCTCAAATGAAAAGAAGAGGCAAGCAATGAATTTTATTCATATATGAAATGAACTATACATAACACTGTCTTTGCAATCTACAATCTCGGATCTTTATCCGGATCTACAGCTACAATACATAAATTGTAGAGAAAGTCTATGGAGATACGTCATCTTCCGTCGAGATTATTCCTCCGACAGGAAAGTACTCTACTTAGTCGTCACTTTCGGAGACACCAAGGATCTGATGTGCCTGCACAATACAGAAAGATTCAGTAAGTTGGAATTCTACAATATCACCTTACCTTTAATTCTCTCTACGGGTCTCGTGCATAGTGTATGCGGACACATCTATTATGTCCGACTTCAAACCTCCTATCTCCGGACAGGGGGGTTCTTCAAAGATACCTGTTTGATCGAATCCGAGCACGGATCTGACGCATTGATCGTATAGCGACCCACCCGCAAGCAGCTCACCTGAAAGGAAAAGCTCCTACCGGGTGGATCGCACATACGACCGATAAGATAATCCGTTAGTCTACCTTCAGATCCGAGCATTTTCCGAGATATGTGTTTTCTGACGACTGATCTTGAGCAATCGTCCCCTCCAGACCCACGCCACTCTCAAACTCAAGACAAACGCTGATTTGAGAGTGGACGGGAGTCTCGAGGGGGAGACTACTCAAGAAATCATCTTCGATGGGTACTACCAGGCTCAAACTGTAAGATCTATCCGAGTTTGAGAAAGAAGGTGGAAATTTTCAGTAAGAATGGAAACGGGAGTCGGATTTAGGCGATCAGTGCAAAGGAGAACTCGATGTATTTATAGATAAGACGAACCAATAGGCGTCCAACATGTCAGAACTTTGACGTCGACGGTGGGCCTGGACTATTCGTTTGGGCCGAACAGTGTTGGGTCAAATGAGCGTACCCTATCTAACCTAGACAAGCCCATCAACCACGTCCGAGTTTGTACCTGCTGGTCATCTTACAGGGAGATTTGCATAAATATAACCCGACAAAGTAAGGCTATGGAAAAGGTAACAATTTCATCTATTAAGGACAGTCTGAATTTCATTAGAAAATCATCCGAGCATACAAAAAACGGAGAGTACAATTTTCCAAGGTCCGAGAACCATACATATATCTACGGGGCATACCCCGCCTTGTCCCTTCAGTGGATTCCCGAGGTTGAGCCTTGAGGTTCCGAGCCACCACCTTGAGCCCGACGAGCTTGCTGCTGCATTCGGATCTTCCTATGGATCATCTTCAGTGTCTGCTCTCTCTCTTCCTCGGCTCCCCTCCTGGAAATCCCCGGACACAGAGGGGGATCACCTTCTGGATCAAGAATGATTGAGTCATCCACCGTGCCTTTACAAGGATAAATCGGAGGGTGCATGTTTCCACAAACACAATTTATCCAATGCTGACATCAATCGTACTTAGGATCATCTGGTTCTCCAACATGAGGTTTCCCAAGTTGGGAGCCACTGCACTTACATTGAAGTGAAGTTGCCTAGCTCGGACTGATTTTTCTCGGGCTGATTCCGACATCCTGGAGGAATCTGACTTTTTCGAGGAATAAAATTTCTAGAAAAGGAGAGGTTGAAGAAGGGTAAAGCAGTGAGAAAGGCAGAATTACCATGCCCTTATTTATAGGAGCGACGAATCTTTACGATCACGCCACATGTCCACCATCTGACGGATCAGAAGATGAAAGGACGCAGTAATAATGACAATTTCACTGCTTCACCTTCCTCCTTCTAGAAGATTACGCATCCCCATAAAGTAAACTGGTATAATAAAGACGACCAGTCCGAGGATCAGAAAGATAATGGTTTGATTATCTTGCATCAGATGTCATTCAAAGCGATCCGCGTTTGTAAGAGATGTATATTGAAGATAACTTAGCATATGAACGATGGATCAAGGGAAATAAAGAATAAAGCGAGTAATACGTCGAAGCATGAAAAACATTGTACTTGGCAACATTCCGTGCCATCAAAAGATCATAATTCAAGGTGTTACAAACGTTCCACGGGGCATACCCCGGACTTCTCACTGAGGGGGAGGCTGGCTTGGTTCGACTTCATCAGCTGCAGGCGGATTGGTGGAAGACGGATTGGCAGCGGCACGGGCTGCGAGGGACGTAGCAACTTCATCAAAAGAAGCCTCAATACTCTCGAATAGATTGAAGTCCGCATCATGGCCGACGATCCGAGCAGGCATGAAGTACCAGTCCTTTAGATACGCCTTGTAGTTCTCAAAAGGCACGAAACATACCTTTCAAAGAGCAGCCGGGACGCACTGGGGAAGAAAAGGTCCGCGATTAGTGATGACGATCTCAACTTCCTCGGTGACTATCTCAGCAAACTCACACGCAGCCAACCGCTCATCTGGCACAATGTCCACCGGGACCTCCACTCCACTAGCATCCGCGGACGGATTCAATCCTTCCGCCTTCCAATCGAAGTTTTGCGAAAGTAGTCCCTTGGCCTGGAACTGGCCGATGGCGGATGAAAACCCATCCAAGCGGGAAGCATCGGACTTGTCCGCCATGAAAAACTTGAAGGAGTCCGACTTCATAAAGTCTCGGACAGCCTCAAGGCGGGCATATTGGAGGTCCTCGAGGAGCACATCCTTCGAGTCCAGGAATGCTTTCATCGAATTACTGATAAAATTCTCCTGCCACTCCAAGTCCGATTTTACCTCCTGCCAGCTAGCCTTCAACTTATCAATTAGCGTATTCTTTTCTTTTAGCTGGGCCTCCGCCTGCTTCACCTTCTCCGCCTCATCTGCGGATGTAGCCTTATGCAGGTCCTCTTCAATGGTGGCCCGCTCACTAACCTTCCACTGCATGGCTTTGACGAAGCATCCGAGCTATAGGAAGTCCGTATAGATATAAGTCATATTTCTATCATACTGAGAACATGGCAAGAAAAACATGCCAAGTTACTTACCCTCTGGTACAACTCATGGAGCTCACCAACCCGCTCGACCTCAGGGAGTCCGTGAGCCCGCTCATATTCCTTATTGAGAGCAGCTTGGCCGGATGGCAGAATAGCGGACAGCTGCTGCCTCTTCGATGCAAGAGAAGCATCCGAGGTTGCTCCCCTCTTCCTCCCCGAGGTAATGGCATCTCGCATCAACACATCCCACTGGGGTGCGGATGCAGTAGAAGCTGGTGGCTTGGAGGCAGTAGTGCTGCGAGTCGCCGGACCTTTGCCCTTATCGGGCACCACCAAGACATGCGGATCTTCACCCGCCTTCTCCCGCCTCTCCTCCGCAGCAGCAAACAGCGCCGCATTTTTTGGGTCCGCCATAGGGAGACTTGCGGACGTGTTGATTATCCTGGCCCTTTGGCTAGTAGCGAGCTCAAGGGCTTGCTGCTCCCTCTGTTGCCTCTTCTTTTCGCGGAGGGTAGACATGATATAATCAAACCAGTGAGCTACACAATAAAATGAAATTGTCAGATACGGATACATAAAGGGAGAATAACAAGAATCTCGGAAATGAAAATTCAAGGCAGAGCATTCAGAAGGAAAGAAAGCACAAATTCTAAGTTGAAGATCCTTACTGAAGTCAGTCTTTCCCCCAACCTCGACCACATCAGTCAACCCGCACAAGTAGGGCAGGGGTTGACAAATCAATCAGTGGAACGGATACGTAGGTGGATCGTTCTCCTTATGAATCTCCGCCACCTACGGAGCCACATTCTTCGGAAGGGGGCGCCAGTCCGGGATACTCTCCCTGAAGAACTTTTTTGGCAACCCCCACTGCTCTTGCCTCCTTGCGGACATTCCGGGCTTCAGGGCCATCTGCACAAAAATATATTTATCCCACCACTTCGAGCCCAGAGAAGAAATGGAGTCGGGAATGAAGTTGTAGGGTTTTCTATTTACAAAGGTATAAAAAAGGGAATTCCCCGGACTAAAAGCAACATGGAAGAGCTGCCTGAAGTTCTCAAAATTCACAGGCTGCCCCTTATTTTTACAAAAAACAACAAAACAGATAAGGTTACCCAAAGACTTTGGGATAACCTGGCTCAGACCTATACCAATATGGTTCAAGATGTGGTTCAGCTCAGACGCAATAGGGATCTTCCACCCACAAGCAAAGGCTGCCTCATGCACACACATGTATCCAGCGGGCGGATTGTAAAAGGCATGCCCAGTCTCTGGAACCATAATTTCAACGGACTCCGGAATCTCCCACTTACGCCTCCACTCAGGAATGTTTTCAAGTTTTACTTTGGACGGACATGTGGGAAGCAAACCATCCGCATTCAATTCTCCATATTCGTCCGCTATCACCACGGCGGACGCAGGACGAGGGAATTTGATTCGCGCAGCCTTGGCCCCACGACCCTCAATCAGCGGAAGATTGGATTGAGCGGACACCCTAGGCTGTAACACAATTCGATGCCCAGCACGACTACGCGGGCGAGCAGCTTCAGAGGCTTCCTCCTCATCATCATCCTCCTCTTCCTCACCATCTTCCTCCTCCTCTTCTCCGACTTCTGGTCTCCCGGATGTACTTGGGTTGGTCGGACCTTTCTCCACCACAACACGGTCCTCTACACCAGCCTCAAACATCTCTACGTCATCCACTTCCAGACCACTATCGCCTCCCTGCTCAGTCCGAGGTTCATTCGGGCCAACGAACGCCCCAACACCACCGATGGTCCGAGATTTGACTAGCGACCTAGTCCTAGCAATATCCCCCACTGCCACGACGGGCTGAGTCTCTGCTGCACCACGGACCCTTTGTCCAGCGTCGGAATCCCTGGAAGACACGAGATCAACGACCAGATAGTCTCCTACGGATGTGGTTGCGTCCATGTATTCGGTTCCCAAGTTTACTCCATCATCGTAACCTTGATCTTCGTGATGGTTCTGACTATCTCTCCCGGACATCCTAGGGCAGAAGGAAACAGATCAGAAATGACGATTGCGATTGTCCGAGAGTTCGTTTAGATATCTTATTAAGTCAAGTGGTCCGAGGAAGTCCTACTTTACCAGATTTTCTGCATGGAATACAGTCTCATAACACTATGGGCACTAAAACTTGGCACACAAAGACGTGCCATTGGCACTATCATCTACCCTACGCAGCACATTAACAGGCACAACTTACGAAAGACTATGTGCCAATCGGCACCAACCCATCACCAAACAAGCATGCATTATCGAATTTTGGTTACATTGGACATAATATACAATATGGATCAACGAGTTGCCAGTGAAGGGAGGAGTATTCCAACTAAGTATACTACTGGACTCTACCATTAGCAGCATTTACAACCACGGAATTGACAGGCAGATAATCGAACAGGGAAGAAGCATACAAGCATGAAGCAAGCATGTCATAACAAAGGAAAACTTCAGGAAGAATCAAGGCATACTTACTTGATAAAGCTGACTTGGTAAGTTTGGACGGACGACGAAGCCTTGCTAGCTCTCCGAGAGTACAGATCTGAGGTGGAAAGTGCAAGATTTTACGAAGATTTAGTTGCTCGGGTTGCTCTTTGATTGCTCGGATTGCTTGAGAATCACTCTGAGTATTCGAGGTGGCTAAAGTGTGAAAGCGACAAATTAAGTAACTATTTATAGGGGCAATTGGGGAAGCCAAAACGTCGCATCACCTGGATTCGAATCCCATCCGTTGATCTTTTTAATCCAACGGCTGTGCCGGTTCGCAAAAGGTGCAATGAGAGTACTCCCCAATTAATTCTTCTCAGAAACGTCACATCACTTGAGTTTCAGTCCCAGCCGTTGATCTTCCCAAATCCAATGGTCGCATCGGTTCCCTCGGGATCCTTTCCAGTGGGCCGGACAGATGACATATTGGGCCTTTTGAACCACTGTTCATCAACCCAAGTGAACCATTCCACATATTCGGCCAACGGATGGCTTCCTAAAAACTCTTCCACAGAGGGATTCTGCAGATCCTAACCGTACTCGGATCTATATATCTCGGATACAAATACCTTTTCCATCTACAGTCCGAGCTATTACATAACTCGGACTGTAGAAGGAAGGGGGGGGGGGAGCGAGATATATTGAATTCCTAAGAACACAGACGACAGATCCCACAAAAAGGATTTTTTCCTTCTCAATTAACGATTCGGGCACGCTCCACAACACACTTGTTCCTTTCATAGTTACTAACTATCTTCTACTAAGATACTTGGAAACTAGGGGGACATATGTTGATACGGACATGTGTCCAATCCGTTAAGGGCGCCATAGAGTGTGTCCTAGAGCGCATCAAGGCTGGAATAGCCAAATCAGTACTAGTCCGACCTTCAAGTGGTCCGACCTAAGGGAGACCGTTCCAGGTCAACCAGTACTTACAAGTTGACACACCTTCTCAGCTGGGTCCGACCAAGCTAGGTGTACGACTTCCGAACCTGACAAAACGTCACATGGTCTTCCCAAGTGCCACGAACTGTCAGTCCTAGGATGCCAAACGGACCGGACGAGAGAATCTCGGACGCCACCGTCACATTAAGACCAAACGTATATAACAGAACCACTGAGATACTTCCGTGGAACTCTAGGCTCGGACACCTTGAGTTACCTAAGATAGATCAACCAAGCAGACAGATTTGTCCGAAGGACTGACACGGACCCAACATGCGGAACAGTACTCTCAGAGGGAGAGGTCCAAACTACCCTCCCAGGCCCATTAATTAGTATTGGATTACTGTTTACTATTGGGCTATGGGCCAAAGGTAGCATTGGTGTCAAAATCCGAATCATACACTTGGCATCATCTTATGAACCTCTTCATAAGTATATGATAACTATAAATATAGCACAAGGTCGAAGACCTTAAGGGGGGCAACAATTCTTAAGTGACAATCCCTAAGTCATAAGTTTTATTGATATTCTAACCTTTCTCATAACTATTACATTGAGAGCTCCCAACTCTCTCTTGAGTAAAGTCTCTACCGGATTGACATACAATCCGGTAACCCTTCTAAACCCCCTCCCCTTAGTCCTTTCGGTACCTAGTCCGCATAATCCGCTTGGACTTCAAGCAGGAGGCGGATCTTAGACTAGGTTGCTTGTGATAGTTTAGTTAGTGTTCGAGGAGTTACCCCTCAACAACATCGATGATTTTCTTGACAATATAGGTCCGTGTCTTGATAAATTATCTAGAGATCGTCTCTCAGGAGACTCTATTTATATAATACAACATTCATTAAAATAAGATATAAATTTATTAAAGGGCAAATTACATATGGACCCCCTGTTAGATTTCGTAATTACAGATAGGTACCCGTTAGTGGAACAATAACATTCAAATCCAGTTAGATAAAAATCAATTACATATAAGTCCACGAATTTGACTTTTGGCGATTTAAAAGCTAGAAAGTCCATGTTTGCCCCTGTTCAATTATCAGCTTTTAGAAATTGCCAAACAGCCTTAACTTATCGCTGTCACGTGCATGGCACATGTGGACTTGTATGTAATTAAACCTGAACTTCTATATGCTTACATGTAATTGAATTATAACCGTTATTTAAAAAAAAAAAAAAACTGATCGTTTGGAAGTTAATTGGAGGCTATTTATACACCAAAACTTGCCATTTTATCATTTTATTTCAAAAATTTTCACTATAAGTATATACATATTAATATATATTACGTTGGCCGAGTGTCGAGCACTATGTAGTACATTTTATATATAAGTATTGTTTCTAAAAATCATTTTGTACAATAGCTTTTTCATGTATTTTGTTAAACAAATGTACCTATTAGCATTTGAAAATTCTATTAGTATAGTATGTACTTAATTAAATAACAATAATAAAATAAATATTCTTTTATTGATCGGAGCTTCCGCCATGGACTGCCGGAGCTCCGGTGGAAGCTCCGGTCTTTTTTTTTTTTTTTTTTTTATTGAGCTTCCGCCATGGAAGCTCCAAATCGGAGCTTCCATGGCGGAAGCTCAATTAAAAAAAAAAAAAAAAAACCAGTTCGGAGCTTCCATCGGAGCTCCGGCAGTGATTTTGGTGGTGTTGGGGATTGGGGAAGAAGAGTTAAAATTTTAATAATTAAATTGTTTTGAAGAAGTTAATAGTTTAATAGTTTAAAATAACTAAGGCATGTTTGGTTTGTTTATAATCTTAAGTTGGTCAACCAAAAAATAACTCTTTGGACCTATATGTAATTGTTCCACTAATAGGGATTCAGATGAGCGAGGAGCCACTAAGAGGGTAGCTCTATGTAATTTTCCCTTTATTAAATGATAGATATTGGTAATTCTGTAAATTTAAATTTTGAAAATAAACTATGGAACATTTTAATATTCAAAATCAATGCACCCATATAACTTCATCTGTAAAACTCCGAAAAATATTTTGAACATATATTTGGATTCATCACGACGAAACAAATCCATAGACACCAATTATAAATAAATATTTTATTCATTAAAATAAGATATAAATATATTAATGATAGTATATATTGTTTGTGTAAATTTAAATTTTGAAAATAAACTATGGAACATTTTAATATTCAAATTCAATGCATATCTTATAACTTCCACTGTGTATTTTTAGTATTTTTAATCGCATAGTATATAGTTTTTATTAAATCTCATATAAATTTAGCTAAAAAAACTCCGAAAAAATATTTCAGTTAATTAAATAAATCATTTATTCATTAAAATAAGGATAATATAAATTTATTAATGAAATTTATTAGTTGTAGACATTTATATGAACTTATCTATAAAAATCTTAAATATATATATTTGAGTATATATTACATTCATTGTGACAAGACGAATCCATAGACAACAATTTGATTAAATAAATTATTGTATTCACTAAAATAAAAAATAAATTATTAAATGAATATTACCTTACCTAACTCCAAGCTACTTCCCATTTAGTTGTGTTACAAATTGTAATTATTTTCATATATTATATAGTATATTTATATCACAAAGTATCATGAGATACGGTTTTCATCTAGAGACGGCCTATGTCATTAATAAAACCATACATGTTATTAATCAAAACGTCTATGTTGTTAACGAAATAAGTTTTATTGTAATATGAAAACACAAATGTTGATAAAATATATGTTTTTATAAATAACATCGATGATTTTCTTGACAATATTAGTCCGTCTTTAGATAAATTATCTAGAGATCGTCTCTTAGGAGACTCTATTTAAATGATCCAACATTAATATTTTTTTTTGTAAATATATATTCATGTATGTATTATAGTTCATGGAACACTTTATTGACTCAACCAAATGCATATGACATTCATAGGAGCTCAATATCAGTTAGACCCGGCAAATAATTAACGTTTGGGCAAGATGTTCTACTTCAAGTTAGGAAGGACATTTCCGTTGAAATTACTAATTCCGATAGGATAATTGCTCATGTAAGATTTTCATAACTTGAAAATATAAGCACGCATGTAGATTTATATTTTATATCAGATGGCCAGGAATTGACATGTGAAGAATACATTTTAAGGAAATATGGATGAAGATTACAAAGCAGTGACAAGGTTCAATGAGGGATATTCACATATCAATGAGAAGACATCTCAAGTCTCATCCGTTTGATTATTTTATGTATCATCAAGATCTTAGAGGATACCGTTAGTATATTCATAAAAAAATGCACTTATACAATTTCAAAACATTTGAATTACATACTCCTTATAATTTACTAAAAAACCTTCAATTAATTAATTAATATTTATATTTATTACTTTGATGCAGGAATATCCGTACATCCTTCTGTTGAAGAGTGCATGCCTCTTGCAGAGAAGCGTATAAAGTCGTTACTAGATAAATCTACTCTCAAACAACGGAGGAATATCATTGGAGACCATCACAAAGTGAGGTACTTAAGGAATCACGAAAGATAGATATGAAAAAGATTCACGACAAGAAGAACATGGCTGCACGGAGAAATAATGGGATATCGGTCGTAGGTAATTTTAATTACTTAATAGATTACACATATGAGAAAATATATTACACCATGCTATGAAATGTGACATATATATTTTTTGTTGATTAGCTTACCTGGATATGAGTGATCCAACATGCCCGTGTGAATTTTGCGGCGCGCTTATGTGTTTTAATGAGAGGATTAAAAAAACTCCATTGAGTAATCCATAGTTTGATTTGTGTGTGTAACATACAGCTTCCTCTCCTGAAACAACTTCCACGGCTTTTACTTGATCTTCTGCAAAATAGGCACATTAAGAGCTGTAATTTTATTGAGCACATATGTGCTTATAATATGATGTACGCCTTTACTTCGATGGGTGGAATCCAATAGTATTCACTCAACAATGGACATGGTCCCTATAGGCTTGGTGGAAATAACTATCATCTGATGGGTAGTTTAATTTGTTACATAAAGTAGGCGAATCGCCTAAGTTTTCACAATTGTATATGTACTGCGACAAGGATGAACCTCAGGACCGGAATGATGTAGTCATATATTTCGTCCGTTTATATTTATATTATGGAATAAATAATTATTTTAGATATCATATATATGTTTAATTGTATATAATACGATTTACATTTAATTTATTTTAGATAAAAAAAAAAACTGCTTCTACGATTGATCCATCTATTGTAGATGATATAAGAAAAATGATATATGTTGATCCAATTGCAAAGAATTTTCGTATGGCTGCTGAACGCTTCAAGGAACGACATGAATGTTAAGTTGTGTCTAATTGGAAGGAGGTCACGTGTGGACGCATATATAATCTACCAGCATGTTCTGAAGTTGATGCATTAATTGTTGGTATGTTGGAATTTCAATAATTTTTAAGAAGACAGATTATATATTTTTTAGTACTTTTATTAATTTTAAAATGTTCTCATTTATAATTGATCAGGATATGATGAGTATGACATGGATACACGTGATATTGTACTTGAGCAAAGAAATGGTGACTTCCATAGAATTTCATAATTGCATCCATGCTACTTTCCAATGCAATATCCCCTATTTTTTCCACATGGTGAGGATGGATGGATACCATATCGAGATATTGCACTCTGATAAGTCCAAAGGTGTAAGACATACACTTACAATTAAGGAGTTCTTGGCATTTAGGCTTTTTGATCGTTTTGATGAGGCTCAGACCATACCGTTGAGTAGAAAGTTATTTCAAAAGTTTATAGTACGTGGTTATATGATGATGGAAGCACAGAGGCTTGCTTTCATAATGAGGAACTAGCCGTTGTTGAGGTCTGATAAGTATAAGTCTCTTGATGATGCAATTCGAACAGGTGATATTGATCACGCCGATCCACATGGAAATCTTGGTAAACACTTTGTCTTGCCATCATCATTTGTCGGGGGTCCTAGATAACTTCCAAGACACTATGGCCATATGAAAGAGTATAGAATATCCCGAACTATTCATCACATTCACTTGCGATCCCAAATGACCTAAGATAACACGTTTTATCGAGTCGAAGGGTTTACGACCCGATGATAGACCTGATGTTATGAGTCGCGTCTTCAAAACGAAGTTGGACCAGCTTATAAAGGAATTGAAGATAGTAAACGTATTTGACAAGGCAATCGGAGGTAACTATCTATAAATATATTTTATTCTTTATATTAATATATTAGTCTATTATTAATCATGTCAACTTAATTGATTATTATTTTATTAACTTTATAGTTGTCTACACTATTGAATTTCAAAAACGTGGGCTTACCCATGCACATATACTACTATGTGTTGATCGAGCGGATAGAAATATATATGTCAGCAAGTTCTATAGATGATTTCATCAGTGCTGAGATACCGGATAAGGAACTCAATCCGGAGCTATACAAAACTGTCTCCGAGTATATCGTCCGTGGTCCATGCGGACCATTGAATTCGACTTCATCTTGCATGCATGATGGCAAGATATGCTCTAAGAAATTTCCAAAGTCGTTTAATGAGCGGACTATATTTGATGGTAATGGCTATCCCTGTGTATAAGAGGTGTGATACCGGTGCCACTATTGAGAAGAATGTCAATATCATTGACAACATGTGCAATTTATAATTACATATCAATCTTGGATTATTAAATTATATTTCATCTATGAATATTGAACTTGATTACCACGTATATTAAAAAATTAAAAAATAACAAGTTGTTTCACTCTTAATTTATAGGTTTATTGTTCCCTACAATTCGTTCCAATTGATGAAGTACAAGGCTCACATAAATGTTCAATGGTGCAATAAGACCAATTCAATCAAGTATTTATTCAAGTACGTCAATAAGGGTGTGGTTATATATGATAGGTGCAAAATTAACGGTGGATAATGAGGTGAAGGATTATGTTGATTGCCGGTATGTATCTGAATATGAGGCAGTATGGCGTATAATGAGATATGATATTCATTACGGAGATCCACCTGTAGAACGTTTATCATTTTATTTGGAAGGTGAACAGTCAATCACATTCAAAGATGATGATCTGATTACTGACTTATTGGAGAAGCATACCGTTGCAGAGACAAAGTTTCTTAAATGGATGGAATTCAACACACACACACACACACAAATATATATATATATATATATATATATATATATATATATATATATATATATATATATATATATATATATATCATCCTGAGGCACGTAAGTATCTATATACTGAGTTTCCGAAAAATTACGTGTGGGATCCTAATGGGAAAACGTGGAAAGATAGGAAGGTTTTCAACAATAAAGTAGGAAGAATTTACCATGTTCCAATTAAGACCGGGCCCCTATATGTCATGAGAATAATGTTGAATCACATAAGTAGTGCACTTGCTATGAGGATTTGCAGATAGTGGATGGTGTTGTTCATTCAACATACCACGATGCATGCTACGCTTTAAGGTTGCTCGATGATGACAAAGAATATATCCATGCTATTAAGGTTGCAAATTTTTGGGGTTCCGGTCGCTTCCTTCGACATTCGTTCTCCATACTGCTCTGGTCTGATAGTATGTCCAGGCATGTTCAGATTTGGGAATATCTATCTGACGACATCCAGTACATTATACGAAGGAAGTTGAATAATCCAGGTATAAATTTCAATATGGTATTAGAAATTATGTTTTTTACGATTAAATCTATATATTATTTACTATGCTCACTTTATTTTACAAAAATTCAATCTAGGGCTCGAGCTAAATGAAGAACAAATGGGGAATTTCGCTCTTCCTGAGATTGAAGAGTTCCTTTATAGGAATGGGTTCAGCTTGAGTCAGACTGAAGGTATGCCCATGCCCGACAGTGTAGTCATAGATAATTGCATGAATAATGTCATACTTGAAGAAATGTTGTATGTTGATCATATGATTGAGCAGCATAGCCGTTTGAATATGTCTTTCACCGATGAGCAGAGGAATGTGTACCATACTATTATGGATGCAGTCGATTCTGGTAGTGGTGGAATTTTCTTTCTCTATGGTTACGGTGGCACTGGAAAGACATTTTTGTGGAATACATTGTGCTATGCATTACGTGGTAGACGTGATATTGTTCTCCCAGTTGCATCGAGTGGTATAGACGTATAACTACTCTACTTCTTCTTGGTGGTCAAACTGCACACTCTAAATTCATTATTACTTTGCAGGTCGATGAAACTACTACGTGTAGTAGGATAACCCGCGACAACGATCTTACAAGACTCTTGAAGAATACAAAGTTAATAATTTGGGATGAGGTGCCCATGACCAATAAGTTTTGTTTTGAGGCTCTTGATCGCAGTCTAAGGGACATAATGAGATATCAACATGGTAGAGAATCGAACAAGCCATTTGGTGGATTTGTTGTCGTTTTTTGTGAAGATTTCAGACATATACTGCCAGTCATACCTAAGGGTAGCAGGCAGGACATAGTCCATGCATCTCTCTGCTCATCCAAGAAGTTTTGGAGTTCATGTCGTGTATTGAAGCTCACTAAGAACATGCACCTGCAAGTATTTTCATAACATTTTTATATTAATTATAGTTTTTTTAATCCAATTTATGTATTTGAAATACATCTAAATTATTTTTATATTAAGTATTTTTTAATTTATTTTATTAAATTCCAGTCTGGCCGCTCACATGCTGAGATTGAGAGTAGTAGGAAGTTTTCTGATTGGTTGTTGAGCTTTGGAGATGGTGAAGTTGGTGGTGATAATGATTGTGAGGTAGAATTTAAATTGCCTGATGATATCTTGATTCGTTCAACTGGTGCCCAATTGCTGGAATAGTTGAGAGCACATCTCCCTGCATATGAGACCATGTTGGCGATGGTCGGTACGTCCATGATAGAGCTATTGTTGCTCCGACCAATGAGATAGTCCAGGAAGTGAATGACTATCATGTGTCTTTTACCTGAAGATGCCATCGAGTTCATGAGTTCCGACAACATATGCCCTGATGAAGATGATATCGTCAATAGAGAAGATGTGTATTCCGTCGAGTTCCTAAACACTATTAGACTTCTAGAATACAAAATCATATAATCCGTTTTAAGGTGGGTTGTCTTATATATAATGCTTCTTGGGAACATTGATTAGTCCTCGGAGCTTTGTAATTGAACTAGGTTGATTGTTACTGCAATTGGTAATCACATTTTGAGGCGAAGACCATTCATGGGAAGAGTGCTGGAGTGAAGGTTTTTATACCTAGGATTGTACTCACACCTTCTGACCTTACCAAGTTTCCTATTTGATTTCAGCGAGGCAATTCCCTATATCAGTTTGTTATGCGATGACTATCAACAAGAGTCAGGGACAATCTTTATCTAATGTTGGACTTTATCTCCCAAAGCCTTTACTCAGTCATGGTCAGCTTTATGTGGCATTTTATAGAGTGACAAGCAAGAAACGTCTCAAGGTTTTACCTTTGGATGAGGAAGGCAATCCAATAGATACGACGACAAACGTGGTCTACAAAGAGGTGTTTAGAAAGCTTTGAGGTAATTTTTATTATATTAACTCACTCTAACGTTATATTATCGAAATTCATTTATTTTATCATCAATACTAACTATATCCTTCTTATGTTGTTTTCCAGTTGTTAATTATTGATATACCTATCGCGATTGTACTGACCATCGACCCTGCAATCTCTTTTCAATAATTCAATGTATTATACAATTTTAATATGTTTATACAACATATCTTTTACATTATATTTATCTAAATTATTTACATCTGAAAGTGAGCCATGCCGTGGCAAGGCCTCGGGTTGGTACTAGTTCTGTTGTGTAATCCCATCCACAAGAACTTTATTCTAGGAAGGATTTTTAGCTTCCAAATTTTCCGCTAAGACAGATAAGGTTTGGATAATTCTTGGGAAATTAGCTTATTATAAGCCGACTTGACTGTAAAATTATTAGTGTTATCAAAAGGCCATATAATTACATCTTCCTTATTTTGACACGGGATATTTATACCTAAAAATTGAAATAGATTCACAAATTTCAACAGGTAAAACATTCAGTAATCCTTTAATATCCCAATGTACATTTGTGATATTCTTCTTAACTTGTGTACCCATAGGGTCATCAAAATTAACAAAAAGATTTAGGGGTCCTAAACCCGTCCAATAATCAGATATAAATCTCAATTTGTCTCCTGTATTTGCTTTTTTTAATCTTTGTTTTGGTTTAGAAAAATTCATGTTTTCATGATGAGCTTTACTTATACATTATTTTATCACTTCTGATTGATCTGCTACCTATTGGAAACCATTAGGATCCCTATATTGATTGTGGACTGGTAGCGTTGTAGATACTCTAATATTCACCACCTTTGTTCTCTTGATGCTATCTGATCTTCACTATATTTGCATCTTTGATATTCTGAGTATGAGAGTTCAAGATCTTCCTACTATCAATTACTACTTCCAAGTACTGTTAATACAATTGAGACTTTTCATATGCGGCATTATATATGCATGTAGTGCTTAACAAAGAAGTTCAATTTATAGACCTAAGAATGTTTGGAATAATTTATGATGGCCCTCATTTATATTGGTGTTATAAGATAAACAAGTGTCTTATAAAAATTTCCTAATCTTTCAACAGCACAAGGAAGATAGGTTGGTTTGGTATTACATACAACATGGATTTTACTCTGTTAGCAGTGTTTACCATTTAGCACTCAATTGAAACATAAGAGGGCTGAGGACACACATGGAGGTAACAGAAGCATGGAATACAAGAATTGGAGCGTTCTGTGGAAGGTAGAAATTCTTAATGCAGTAAACATTTTTGCTTGGCGTATTTTGCATAATGGGTTGCCTCCGGCTGGAAATTTGGTACGGATACATATTAAATTTGATGATACATGCTCTGTTTGTAATTGTGTTAGTTAAACAATCCTTCTATTTGGTAAGGGAGTGTCACTAAGCGTGCATGGTGTGGGCTCTTCTGAATTTCCCTGGTGAGAAAGATTCACTTTGCTGCTGATAATATTTGGGATTGGGTAAGGTGTTAGATCGGGAGAATTGCACTTTTGGTCCTCTAACTCGTCGTCCTCTTCGATTACGGTCCTACGAAATGTCGATTTTGCAAAGTTGATCCTAAATCCGTATAAATATACTCAAATTAGGTCAAAAATTGGGAAAAATTGGGGATCACTTTTGGTCCTATTGACATGGTAGCTTACATGGCAATTTTTGTGAGCGAATTAAGGAGAACTGATGACGAATTGACGAATTAGGCAACGAATTGGTGAACTTAACGACTTAAGAGGGATCGGAATCGGGAAAAATGGGGATAAAATTTCCGCTTAGTTATATTATCCCCAATTTGGTTCAGATGAACCCTAATTTCATAAATCCCCAAAAGTATAATTCCCCACACCCTCAAACACCATTAGGCTTGTACTAAAACGCTTTATACTCATGTGTATGAATCAATTGCTCCTGAACAGGCGTAGTTAGTAGCAAAAAGCGAGCGAGAGAGCTGAATTTAATTTGCAAAGTAAAGGCTTACAGAAGAGGAAATTGATGCGAGAAATTACACAATTTATCCTCTGAAGAACATAAGAACAAAATCGACCTATAGCCAGAGGTTGGAGTAGAAGAGTTGGCGGCCGGTGGCGGAGTTGATGAAGGTGGTGGTGCCGTGGTGGGCGCGGGAAGAAGAGATACTACTACAAATATAAGCAGATCTCATTCACTTGAAACAGATTCTAGAAAATGAAGAGATTACTAACCAGAAGAAGAGCAGACAATGAGGTGTAAAGACATGATGTACAAGAACACCATAATCTTGGAATCTGCTGATGAAGAAGCCATTTTTTAGTGGAGCTAGGTTCAAGTTTGAAGGGACATCCACATGGTGAATGGAATTATACGCTGTCTCTCCTCCTAACAACACACCAGGCAAGTATTAAAATTCTTACTTAAGACAGATCAATAAAGAATAAAGATATTATATATATATATATGGATTAGATAGAAAGAAAGCGCTAGAAGGGAGCACTGTAGGATATGCTAGATTAAACCCAAAAAAATTTAAATATGTTTGTAGCAGTGAGGATTTAAAAGGATAGTAATGCAGTGTGAAGAGACATAGAATGGAGGAAAAAAGGTTGGGCATTTTAGCAAACACACCAGAAAAGGTAGAAGATGATAAAGCAGGATAAAGTGAAAAATAAGAGGGAAGTAATATGTCATATATTGATCGATTTTGATAAAGAAAGAAAAGTGATTACTTTGTCATGAAGAATGAAATTTGAATTACTATATAATCTGCCTCAGATTAATGGTGGAAAGCAAGCAATTGAGTTTTTTTAAAAATTTGTTGGAAGTTGTATGGACGTAATTGATTTTTTTTTTTTAATTCAAAGTCCTAGATTTTGAGAATTAGATGTCACCAAGGACTGTATTGCAATTTTTAGAAATTAATTTGGACCTAATTAATAACTTTGAAAAGTTTTTGGGACTTAATTGAATGTGTTAGATTGTTGGCGTGTTTTGGCAGCCCACATGCATACACCCGTTTTATACGGTTTTAGGACTAGTTTTGCAAAATTGACATTTCGTAGGACCAAAATCGAAGAGGACGTTGAGCTAGAGGACCAAAAGTGCAATTCTCCCGTGTTAGATCTCGCAATGATGGGAACGAGTTTGCCATTTTCCTAGCTCATTGGAGCTTATGGTTTAACATGAACAAGATAGTAATGATAATCAGAGCTGCATGCCTACGGAAAGTTCGATGTTTTATTCTGCGATTTTATGGGTCGTTATAGTAAGCTAAAGAAAGGAACACTGGTGTTGCTAAAGCTGCCCAGGTTGAGATATGGCAAGCCCCACAGAATTGGTATGTTAAGACTAAATTTTGATGGAGAGACTATAGATATATGGCAACTCCATAGGCGTTGGCATTGTTGCAAAAGAGGAATTTGGCACAGTGCTATGATGAAGCAGATTCCGAGCTCCAGTCACATGGTCACCAATAGGGAATGAGGGCCATCAACTCGAAAAACCGTGGAAACGGGCTTGTCATCAGGTAGGCAACAACTGATTATTGAAATACATAGTTCAAATCAGGGGCGGACAGGGCAGGGGGCGTTCCCCCTATAAAATTTGGAAAAATAAATTTTTTATAGGTTATATTTTCGAAAATTTTGGATTTCGTCCCCCACTAACCTTCGGAAAAACCTCATATATGTAATTTCAACCCTCGAGGTTGTGATCCTAGGTCCGCCCCTGAATGTTGTTGTTGCTATTAGCTCAAGGCACAATCAGCTGAGCAAGGTGGTTTTATTCATAATATTCATGATCAAAAGAAATTAATTTAGGGCTGACTTTGTAAGGAGATGGGCCAATATGTTGGGTCACCATTTGATTATACTAAAGTCATGTAAACTCCATTTATTTAATTTAAATTCAATCGTTTAGCTAAAAAGAAATTGTTGAGAAATAAGGACTGTTTTTGGCATCTGACTTGATGCCTAATTGTTGAGCCAAATTTTTTGTCGAAGGTATAAATTTTCGTAAAATCAAGGAAAATTATATCCCTCTTATCTCATGTGTATGACATACTCATCTCAGTATAATATTTATACTAATGAAATGTTGTTTCCCTATTATAAAATTCAACTCTTTTACAAAACTTGCTCAACTTTAAAATTTGGAGAAAAAGAAAAAACTAAAAAAGGAAACTTTAAAAATTTGGAGAAAGATAAAAAAAAAAAAAAAAAAAAAAAAATAGAAAAACAGTAGTATTTTAATTTGGAGAAAAAGAAAAACTAAAAAAGGATGAGTATACTCGGTGTAGGAAACTAAGTATAAATGGTTCATAAGATCACTCCCAGTGAATCTTAGTGTGGTCGTGACCTTAGCACGAAAACAAAAAGGGCTATGATTGAAATGATGACTGAACGTGAAAAAATCAGAACCAACATGAATAGGTTTTTAAATATCTTGATTCTTGAGGATAACTGGTGTAGGAAGCCGATCAAGGTTGTTTTCTAAATTTTTATCTAGTAACAACTGAAGTATTAGACAAATGTAGCTTTAAAATTCTTGGGATGCTTTTAGAATTAGTTGAGACTTGGTGTAGCGGGACTGTCGAAGTCGCCTCTTAAACTTCTTGCCACTTAACCATCCAATAAACCATCAGCAGGATATTTATTTTTAAATTGATTGGGGTGGTTTTTCTTTATGGTTTGGAAATAATTTTGATTGTGAAATGGTTGATATATGAGATTGTGATGAACTTGTAAGTTTGGTTGAGGTTAACACCTCTTGAAGTAAAATTTGTATGGATGTGATATGAGATGATCAATCAACACTCTTTAAGTAATGTCTTAGAGCTTTGATTATTCTCGTGTTGGACTTAATTGTAACGTGTTTGCACATGCTTTCAAATGTAATTTTTTTTTCTGCTTTTACTAAAAGTTGATTAAAGTTAATTTTAAGTAAAAGTTATTAGTGTTTATACTATATAAAAACAATTTAAAATTGTAAAAGCAGAAGTTTTAGTGTTTGCAAAAATTAATTTAAATCAGGCTTTGTTCTCTTCATCTGAAAACTGAAAACTCATTAATTTCAGTTCAGTTCAGATTCATTCAGTTCAGTTTAGTTCTGCTTAGTTGTTTTTTATACTATAAATAAATTCAGTTCAGTTCAGATCAGTTAATTGAAAAAAAACTACTATATGCTTAAAGCACTTAGGCTTTGTTCTCTTCGTCTGAACAGAACAGAACTAGATAGAACAGAACTGAATTTATTTGTAGTATGAAATAATCGGAACTGAACTGAACTAAATGGATCCGAACTGAACTTAATTGAAATTAATGAATTTTCAGATAAAGAGAACAGAGCCTTAGAAGCAGCTACTAGGGCTATGCAAAAAAAACACCCACCCGTACCAACCGCCCGCCTTTCACCCGCACACCGCCAACTAATTTTTTTATAAGATGTGTGGTGGGTGAATTTTTTTTACCCATCATTAGTGGACGGGTGGTGGGTTGGACGGTACAACCCGTGACCCACCCATCATTTTTATGTATGTATGTGAGAAACAACATAACATGAAAATCTATGCAAGACTCTATTCACAACTAATATAACTAATGTAGATTAATCCCGATTGCATCTATCTCTCCAATCTTGTTAGTATTTCTTTTACAAATTACATACCTATACTACAAGGGTGCCTCCTTGATCCTAAATTAGAAGTGTTTTGTAATAAGCTTCGAATTTGTCCTCGCAAGTGATTTTGTATTTGGCTTTTCATGTCTGTTGGTTGGTTGTTACTTTGTATGTTTTTGAGACGATGCTCTTATTGGTCTACTGGAATAAAATATCTTTGTTCCAAAAAAATGGAGTAAAGAATCATAATTACTTCAAAAGACACTATTCTCTTTGTTCATAATGTAATATGATTTTTGTTGCTAATTTTTTTGGCTTGCACATCTACTTCTATACAAGTAGTAAATTTTTACTATATCCATTTTTATCTATATTCACCCGCCAATCCGTCCGCCATTTTTATCACCCGATCTTCCGCGTGTTGGAAAAATATTATACCCGCCTCGGTTTATAATTATAATCACTCGCCATAGGTGGGTCGGTTTTGCTTTTTCATAAAAACCCGTCCATACCCGCCCGCACTCACTAGGCCTGTATACGAACCGAACGAGCCGAGCTTTACCATAAACAAGCCTTGTTCGACTTAGGTGCACTTGTGTTCGTGTTCGAGATCGACAAGCTTGAAAAGCTCGAGCTCAAGTTCGGTCTACTTCTAAATAGCTCGGATATGTTCGTGAACAGTTCGTTCGTTTATGTTCGTTTGTGTTCGACAATTATGATCGTTTATGTTTGAAAAAGCTCGTTAATACTCGAAATTTGCTCGTTTAGATCGAACCAGATCAAATATATATCAATTTTCAAATCTAACATCCACAATATGCATAAAATATTTCTATTTGTTACATTCGAAACACCAGATTTCAAATTTTCATTACAAAATATGTGTTCCACAATTTGCAACATAAATTTCAAATTTTCAACACAAAATATGCGCTCCACAAATTCACAATGTAAAATAGCCAATTCTACCAAAGTTGCTGGAAACCAAAAATAAAGTTCACAACTTCACATATACATTTTCGATAAAAATGTGAAAACATTGCTTGTTCATGGATACACGAATTGCAGCCCCTGTATACATGAAAGGAAAATGCTAAGAGTTGATGCGTAAACTTGAAAAGCATATGCATATACGAAAGTACTTAGGTGAAATCTTCCTGCGAAATTCTGTGTATTCTATAGGTACTTACTGTACCCGTTTTAGATCACAGGCTCACTAAATGGCAAACGTGCGAGAAAAACCTATCTCATGTACCCCGTGATGCATTTATAAATAAGAGTCTGCTTCACTACAAGTACTTAAATCATAAAACAGGCTGGAAATAGACACAGGACAGTTTATAACAATCTTCCTTCAAAGAAACTTAACAGTATATGTGTAACAAGCTGACCAATCAATTAATACACTCAAAATTCAACAACTTTAAAAATATGGATCTACACTTTAACATGATTCAATTCCACAACCTAAATAGAATCTGATTCAATTCCACATCAAGCTAAATAGAATAATACCTTGTAGTAGAGATTGAGAATTAGCCTGTGCTAAACAAGAAGAAGCAGAGATCAGCAGAGGAAAGTCACAGCCGTCGGAAGTCAGAGGAGAGCCACAACAGCAGAGGTGCAACAGAGGAGAAGTGCGGCGGAGGAGAGGTGCAGCAGAGGAGAGGTGGCGGAAGAGGAGAGGAGAGGAGAGGAGAGGAGAGGAGAAGTGTGGCGGAGAGGAGAGGAGAAGTGCGGCGGAGGAGAGGTGGCGATGGAGAGGAGAGGAGGCGGAGGAGAGGAGTGAAGAGTGATGGAGCAGATGGGATCTGAATCTGATGATTTGATTTTAGAATTAGGGTTTCAGGTATTTTAGTATAATTGATTTATTTTATATAAAATATAATTATTAAATAATAATTGAATATATGTACCTATGTTCATGACGATTTGTGAAACATTTCATAATCAACCAAGCTAAACTCGCTCGATAATTCTTCAAACACGCATGAATCGCTCGTGTTGTCAACTCGATCATGAAAGCGTTAACTTTTTCATGACGTTAACGACTGCTCATTTACACCTTGCTCACCTCAGCCTATTGAGTTGTTTCTCTGCTTCTGGCGTTTTTTTGCTTTTTTTTATAGAGAATGCAACAGAAGTTGTAATATAAAATACTAAAAAACTATTTTTACTACTTTAAAAATTACAAAAGTATTCTTTTTTTACGCATTTGCAAACACAATCTTACTTAGGTAAAAATAAATGCCTTCATGGCTTCACATATTATACCCGGTGGCCATTTTCATTTCCATCTAGAACCTGTTACAATGCTTATTTGAATAATCTTTCAATAGAAAGTTTTAGGTTGTATTTGTACTCTTTACATTGCTTTATTGATTCGAGATGATCAAGGGAATTGGGTGATGGGTTTTGCGGCAAGGCTAATACAGCCAACTGTAGACGGAGCCGTATTAAGAAGCTTGTCGATTGGATTGGAAATTGTGTGGGAGAGACGAATTCCCAAAATTTTGATTGAAATCGACTCTTCCATGATTTTTGATTGTGTTACGGAGAAAGAACAATTACCACCTTTGCAGTTAGAGGATGAAGTACGGAAATGCAAGGATTTACTTAGAAATCCTTGAGAAGTCGATTTTCGAAAGATTGACAGACTAGCTAATGTGTGTGCCGACCATTTAGTTGAGTTAGGATATGATTATAGTGGAGAAATAATACTTTGGCCTTCTCCTCCTATTTCTGTACTCCCTCTTTTGGATTCTGACATTAGCTTATAGGCATAATTAAATCTTTTCAAAAAAAAAAAAAAATTATCAAAAAAGTTTATTTGGTGCTAAAAAGATCAATGCAACGAAACATGCGTAGCCAAATTGAGCTAAAAAACAATACTTGTAAATAAATAATATATTAAGAGTCGAAACGATCATGCAATATCGACCTCTCGAACACTCGAAAGGGACAAATAGCCGTATTTATATATCACCATGCTTGCATATCATGATCACTTGTGAGAAGCCAAAAACAAATTCCTCTCTACATTCTTCAAATATCCTAAATATATTCGTACTCTCTCTCTCTCTCTCAGACTAATACCCCTCCGTTCCAAATAAATCTTTCCATTTTAATTTTGACCGATCAACTATCTTCAACTTTGACCGTGAATTACTATTAAACTATAATAGTAAATAATTTAATAAAATCATATAATGAAAATTTAATAAACATTTTGACTTTGACTGGTCAAGTGTCTTCGTCTTTGACCGTGAATTACTATTATAGTTTAAGAGTAATTTGAGATCAAAATCGAAGACAGTTGATCGCAGAATAGTAAAATGGAAAGATTTCTTTAAAACGGAAGGAGTATGATATAATAACGACACAACTATCAGAATCGTATACACCAATATATCTAAACATGCGATGTTAATTGTGTCCATCCGATGCACGGTATATATTAAAAATTGGTAAATAAATATCCTGAGTTCTTGCCCTCCAAGTTTCGTATGATCTTATCTTCATAATATAACAACACAAGACCACAAATCCACAATCATATAGACATAATACACTAAAGGAACAAGTATTGCAAGAAGAGAAAACTCTATACACTGCAATGAGCAGCTTATCAAATCACCAAAACATGAACCATGATGTTACTATCATCCTGGTTCCATTTCCAGCTCAAGGGCACCTCAATCAACTCCTGCAGCTCTCCTGCCTTCTATCCTCCTTCAATCTCCCCGTTCACTACGTAGCCTCCTCGACCCACAATCGCCAAGCAACAACCCGTGTTAACGGCCTAAATCCTCTACAACTGGCCAAAATCATCTTCCACGACCTCCCTACTCCATCATTCGCAACTCCTCCCCCGAACCCTAACTCGTCCGACAAGTTCCCCACGCAACTCCACCCTGCCTGGCAAGCCACGTTGAGCCAACGCGAACCATTTTCCACACTTTTACACGAGCTGTCTCAGAAACATAGCCGTGTGGTCGTCATACACGATTCAATGGTGGCTTATGTTGTTCAAGACGTCTCTTCGATTCCTAACGCGGAATCTTACGCGTTCAACTGCATTCCCGCATTCTGTCAGGTGTTAATAGGTTGGCAGGCGGCGGAGAGACCGCTACCTGGTGAACTCGCAAAACTGCCTCCCCTTGGGAAACAGTTACCAATTGAGGTCCAGGATTATGTCAGTTTACAATATGAGTTTAATAGCCTTCGAGATGGAGATATCCACAACACTTGTAGGCTTATAGAAGCTCAGTATTTGGAAATGTTGGCCAAAGAGGACATGGCTAAGAAGCAATGGGCAATCGGGCCGATACTACCTACGAAATTATCATCAGCTAAGAGACACGAATGCTTAGATTGGCTAGATGAGCAAGAGGCGAAATCAGTCATGTATGTTACTTTTGGTACGACAACTTCTCTCCCTGATGAACAAGTAAGAGAGATAGCATTAGGGTTAGAACAGAGCAAACAGAGGTTCTTATGGGTACTGCGAGAGGCCGATAAAGGGGATGTCTTTGAAGGAGGAGTAAGAAGGCCTAATCTACCTCAAGGTTTTGAAGAGAGGGTGAACGGAGTCGGATTAGTCGTGAGGGAATGGGCGCCACAACTGGAGATTTTAGCACATCCTTCGATTGGAGGATTCTTGAGCCATTGCGGATGGAACTCGTGTATAGAAAGTATTACTATGGGAGTGCCTATTGCAGCATGGCCTATTCATTCGGATCAACCATCAAACGCGGCTTTAGTGTCAGAGATACTGAAGATAGGGATTGTGGTGAGGGAGTGGGCAAAGAGTGAGGAACTAGTGGAAGCTTCAACTGTTGAGAACGCGGTGAAGAGGTTAATGGCGTCGGAAGAAGGGGAGGTGGTTCGGAAGAGGGTGGAGGAGTTGGCTGTTACGGTTCGAAAGGCAACTGAAGAAGGTGGTGCTTCAAGGCTGGAGTTGGAAGCGTTCATTGCGCATATCACTAGAAAAGCTGATGAAGATGATATGTGAATGAATTCCATCTCAACTCTGCCATGATTCTTTCAAAATGTAAACAAGATACAAAATTACAAATCTTGCTAAGCTAAACTCAAGCTCTCACTAAATTGTATTTTGTCAGCTATATTTTTGTGCCTTATTGTTTTATCTGGCAACATTTTATAAGATAAGATTACTGGATTAGACCAAATCACAAGGATGATAGGAGGAAAAACAAGTATAACTAGCAAAAGGCTGGTTTCTCTGAGAACATACTCCCAGATGCAATCATTTAAGAATTAAACACTGGTTTTGTAGTGCTCACTGGCAAGAAAAACAAATTCAGTGTTTGGTTTGAAATTGAAATTGAATTTTTTCAATTCCAATTGATATAAAAATTGCAATTGAGAAATTTCAATTCGAAGGAACCAAACTTTTCCTACGAAAGCATACCAAAATGAGACACTATCATATAAATAAAGCGCTTTTATTTCACGAAGGCGAAGCCAAAAAGCAACTTCTCTGCAGACATTTCTCGACTTTCTTGTTGAACAAGTAGTTTCACATTTCACAACTTGTTTCTATGGTCTAGGATAATTAAAGTAATACTTTGCATTGTAATAATCTTAACTAGTCCCGTGGCATGGACACGGTATAGTTGACTTTTAAATAGAAAGGGCCGGGGGTGTTAAAATAAATTAATCGAGAAAATAAGGTAGTTAAATTTATGTGAATAACGTTAATCATGGTGTCGGTCGATAGTCCTTCTTCATTCAATATTATATCATTGAGTGTTTATTTATGTTAACTATAAAAAATGTAAAAATAGGGTTCTACCGTACCCGACCTGTTAATTAGTAGCAGACATATGTTTTTTTTTTAAACTTTAACATGCAAGAGGTTCGATCACGGGTGAGCCCATGTAATATAATTAACTTATTCAAAAAAAAAATTAAATTATCTCTCAAACGAAACCAAAATAAAATACAAAAGTATACACAATCAATAGGGTTGTTCCAAACAACCCCGTGGTTGTATGTGGTCATCCCACAACACACACACAAAAATATTATACAAACTTAATTTCATATATTACGGTTTTTTTTTTTTTAACCCACCGGTTCCCAACAACCCCGCGGCGGTATGCATCACCCCACCAAATACACAAAAAAATATTATTCTACAAACATAATTTCACATGGTACGGTTGTCTCCCCCCCCCCCCCCCAGAGTACCTTCCAGACACCACCCACCCACCTATTGAGTATAAGCTGATCATTCTCCCCCGGCTCGTTATGGAGATCAAGAAAATAGAGAGAAGATCGAATTGAGTTTCCCCACCTAGAGAGTATCAGTTCTCCAGGCCCGTTATGGATCAAGAAAGTAGAGTGAAGATCGAAGAGAAGTTCCCCGCCTAAAGAGTATATGCAGACTCCCCCCCGCCCCGCGGGAGAAAAATGTACTTTTTACTAACTTAATCATAAAATGTTGCGCTCGGGTATTGTAATTAACAAAGGTGTGGAGCGGGTTCGAGTATATGCTAGACCGAACCTGAACATCATTATTTCGCACAGGTTTGAATTCGGGTTGGATAGAACCAGTCCTTCCGGACAAAGATCGTAGAGAAGAGAACCCTTATACCTCATCCTACCGATCAAATCTTATACATAAAGAAAAGGAACTTAAAAGTCTTCACATGTAAAATGTTGTTGATAGACATGTAAAGATCAACACACCACCAATTAGCTCATTTGTATCTCTTCTATATCCTGGAACTGAAAAAAAGCATGTCTAGTAACATATATACCACTATAACAATATATGCTAAAACGATCTTGGTGTGGATAATACAAATATACCAAATCAACATCATCATAAGAACACCGATCATATATGTGCTAAAACGTTACCCTCACGTTTAACTTGGCAAAGCTTAATTCTCCATCAAATACCTGAATTTCTTTGAAAAGTGAAATAAAGGGGCAAAGCTAAAATTTGTCGATTTAAGAGATCTAATCACCAAAGAACAATCCCTTTCAATTACCACATGTTGCCGCTCAAAATCTCGAACAAATTTTGTTCTTAATTTGACTGGCCAATCTTCCGCATTTTTAGCAACCACACTAATACGTCCCCCTATTCGGACTCTGCTCAACCGTATCAACATTTCACGTAGGATGGCTGGAATTTGAATGAATCTGGCGGATTTAGCCCATCAACTTTATATATGACAGTATATTCAAAGTAGTATAATAATTCAAAAAGTTTCACTAAGTGTGTAATTCAATTTATACTCATCCGTTGATCTTGCTAATTCAATTTGAATCTGGTACGTACATGTGTCATTGTTTCAGTAGAAGGTGCAGGGTTCGAATCCCATTGGCGTAAGTTTCTCCCTTTTATTTATTATTTTTCAATATTTTCTCTTTTTTTTAATCACAGATTTATTGGTTTATATAAAAAACCCTTAACACACGTAGTGTGTTACGTAAATGCAGGTATTTATTTATATATATAAGTGCACAACTATTAGAGTTGTGCAATTGAGTACTTAATTTAAGTTAAATTGAACCGATTTGTGATACGCATGTAAATTAGACTTTAGTTACAAAAAACCAATATGTTTTATTCATTTAATTCTAAGCCATAACGCAACTCCAACAAAATCAATTCATCATTAAAAAAACTCAATTCAAGGGTGACATAAAGTATCTAAAGACCATATATGAATACTTCAATCTCTCAGATATCAAGATTGAGCATGCCTGGACATGGGGGAAATATCTCTGGATAAAACACTTTGTGAAGAAGAATCCTACCAAATCCTACAGAGAAATCTGATGCTTAGTAGCACTTTAAAACAGTGGCATTTTGCATCACGCCTCGATGTGCATGATTAGAACTGATCTTGTTATGACTATTTGACTATATGGTCTGAATTATGGTGATTCCTTACTTGTCTTTAAGGTTTAACATTAATTGTTTAGGCGTACGTAAATTAACTAAGTTAAAGGGACTAACATAACGTGAAATACGAGCCATGCAGATGGAAAATCGTGAGTCTACGGACTCTCCAACCCCACTCCCCACAGGAAACCAAGACAGCATCATCACGCAAGCTATGCATCAAGTCATGCAATACTTCCAGCGTCAAAATGAATTAGCTGATCAACAACAAAGGAACCTTATCCGTGCGGAAGGTTATGATCGAGTTCTAGAGAGGTTCCTCCGATTTGATCCACCTGAATTTCACGGACATGTAGATGATGGGAAGGCGGAGCAATGGGTAACGCGATGGAGAAACTGTTTAGTGTACTCGATTATGATGATGGACAGAAGTTGAGATTGGTTGCTCACAGAATGGAAGGTTCTGCTCATGATTGGTGGAAGGTTGTACTTATCCGTTGGGAAAGAGATGCAACCTCTAAAACCTAGAAAAATTTCCTCATTGAATTTCAAAATCAGTTTGTACCCCCGAAAATCAAGGAGAAACATTGGGAGGAGTTTCTGAAATTGAATCAAGGAAACAAATCTGTAGCTCAATACGAGGCAGAATTCCATTGATTATCGCGTTTTTCCCCAGGCTTGATTGCTCAAGAGACCGATAAGATACGAATGTTCCACAAGGGGTTGAGACCCTCAATTCAGGATCGAATGGCCTCGGTGGTTGTGAGTAACTTCAGTGAGGAGGTTAGAATTGCAGCTCAAGTGGAGAGCAACATGGTGAGATTGGCGCCCCATTTTACTCGCCCACGCGGAGGAATTCAGAAAGCTTCAATCGGACAAGGGATCAGCCCCCAAGTCATGAGACCTTCTCAATACAGGAAAAATAAGGATGGAGGCCAGAAAGAGAACGGGAGGGTTTTACAATGTGGATGCACTTATTGTAAAAGGGGTGGACACCGAGAGGAAAATTGTTGGAGAAAACAAGGGAAGTGCATCAAATGTGGCAGCTCCAATCACATGGCCACCGGATGCCCACTCTGGAAGGAAACCCCTAAAACTGGATCAAACCGTCCTAGCATACCTGGAAGGGTGTTCTCCATCTGTGGTGAAGATAACCCTGAAAGCCAAGAAGTAGTGGAAGGTACGCTTTCTGTAACCGGTACTCTTGCAAAAACATTATTCGATACCGGATCCACACATTCATTTGTAACACCGCATTTTATTAAGGATAGGAAAACGTGTAAAAAGAAGATGTCATATAATCTAGAAGTAATTACACCCCTAGGAAATAAGGAAATCTCAAATACCAAGCATACCTCCTGTGAGATTCTAATATGTGATAAAAAATTCACCGTCGTTCTTGTCGAACTACCGATAAACGAGTATGACGTGATCTTAGGGATGGACTGGCTGACCATAAATCGCGCTAAAGTTGATTGTCATGAGAAGACGGTATTCTTGCGACCTCATGATGGTAGCGAAGTAAAATTTGAAGGGAGAAGGCGAGTGAGAATATCTCCACTGATATCGACAGTAAAAGCCGTCAAGGCACTCTGTAAGGGCACCTACGGGTATCTTGCATATCTTTTTAACAAGTCAGTGGATGAAAAATCGATCGAGCAGATTCCAGTTGTTTCCGACTACGTCGGTGTGTTTCCCAAGGAACTTACAAAGATGCCACCCCATCGGGAGGTGGAATTTACCATCGAAGTGATTCCGGGAACCTCTTTAATCACTCAAACTGCATATCGGATGGCACCACGTGAATTACAGGAACTCAAGGAACAATTGCAGAAGTTGTTAGAGAAAGGATTTATACGCCCTAGTACGTCCCCTTGGGGTTCACCCGTGTTATTCGTACAGAAAAAAGATGGTACTCTTCGCTTATGTGTTGATTATCGAGAACTGAATAAGGTGACCATTAAGAATAAGTATCCTTTGCCACGGATAGACGAACTGTTTGATCAGCTTCATGGGGCTAAAGTGTTCTCAAAACTTGACCTCCAACAAGGGTACCATCAGTTGCGGATCAGAGAAACCGATATTCTGAAGACCGCTTCCCGGACTCGTTATGGTCACTACGAGTTCACAATAATGCCCTTTGGATTGACCAACGCACCAGCTGCCTTTATGGACCTGATGCACCGTGTGTTTTAGCCATATCTTGATCAATTTGTAGTCATCTTCATCGACGACATCCTAGTTTAGTCAAAAAATGTTGAAGAGCACCACACTCACCTGCGTCAAGTATTAGAGGTGTTACGTCAACAAAAGATGTATGCGAAGTTCAGTAAGTGCGAATTTTGGTTGGAGCAAGTGGCATTTCTTGGACACATTGTCTATGGAAAAGGGATATCGGTGGATCCCTCGAAGATACAAGCAATTCTAGAATGGAAAAGACTAGAGACTGTAACAGAGATCCGAAGATTCTTAGGTCTAGCCGGGTACTATCGAAGGTTCATCCAAGACTACTCCAGGATTGCGGGGCCTCTTGCGCGACTCACTCAGAAAGAGGTAAGGTTCAATTGGGATGCTGAATGTGAAGCTAGTTTTAAGAAACTAAAACAAAGACTTACCACAGCACCGGTACTGGCTTTACCAGAGGGATTGGAGAATTTAGTGGTATACAGTGACGCATCCAAAGAAGGACTATGAGCAGTTTTAATGCAGAATGGCAAGGTGATTGCCTACGCTTCCGGGAAACTAAAACCTTATGAAGGAAATTACCCCACTCACGATCTAGAACTGGCCGCGATAGTATTCACCCTGAAGAAATGGAGACATTATCTGTACGGACCCATATTCACAATTTACACTGATCACAAAAGTCTCAAGTATTTATACACCCAAAAGGAGTTGAACTTGCGATGGGGAAGGTGGTTGGAACTATTAGAAGATTATCATTTTGAGCTTCAATATCACCCTGGCAAGGCAAATGTGGTGGCTGATGCATTAAGTCGAAAGAGTAAACTGGCTTGCTTGCACGACGTATCAACACTAATTAACTTTGAAGGATTTCAGGAATGGAGGGAGGTCACCGGTTATACCAAGTTTTATCTCCACCCGGGCATTTTGGATGAGATAAAGGAAGTCCAAGGGAAAGATCCTGAGACTCAACAGCTAAAGGAAAAGCTTCAGACCAAAAAATGTTCAGACTTCACGACTTTAGAGGATCAAATACTGAGGTTCCGAAACCGAGTGTATGTGCCAAACAACACCGAGTTGAGACAGAAGATCTTGGATGAGGCACATCGGACTAAGTATACAATACACCCTGGGAGCAAGAAGATGTTCCAGGATCTCCGACTACACTTTTGGTGGGCGAATATGAAAAATCAGGTGGTAGAATATGTCTCTATGTGCCCTACATGCCAGCTAGTAAAAGCTGAACATCAACGACCCGGAGGACTACTACAGCCACTTCCCATACCAGAATGGAAATGGGATCATGTGACGATGGACTTCATCACAGACCTGCCAAAGGCTAGAGCCGGGCAAGATACAATCTGGGTCGTAGTTGACCGTTTAACAAAATCGACACATTTTTTGTCAATTAAAAAGACAGATCATCTAGAAACGTTAGCTCGACAATACATTCGGGAGGTCGTTCGACTCCATGGGATACCTATGAGCATAGTATCGCATAGAGACCCACGCTTTGTATCACGATTTTGGAAGGGGCTTCACGATGGTCTAGGGACGAGTCTAAATTTTAGCACCGCAGCACACCCTCAGACTGTCACATGATCCCATTTCCATACCAAAATGGAAATGGGATCATGTGACGATGGACTTCATCACAGACCTGCCAAAGGCTAGAGCCGGGCAAGATACAATCTGAGTCGTAGTTGACCGTTTAACAAAATCGGCACATTTTCTGTCAATTAAAAAGACAGATCATCTAGAAAAGTTAGCTCGACAATACATTCGGGAGTCCGTTCAACTCCATGGGATACCTATGAGCATAGTATCGGATAGAGACCCACGCTTTGTATCTCGATTTTGGAAGGGGCTTCACGATGGTCTAGGGACGAGTCTAAATTTTAGCACCGCAGCACACCCTCAGACCGACGGGCAATCGGAACGAACCATCGAACTAGTAGATGATATGTTGAGGGCATGCGTGCTAGATTTTTCCGGAACTTGGACTGATCACTTACCATTAGGGGAATTCGCATACAATAATAGCTTTCAAGGGACCCTTGGAATGGCACCTTATGAGGCTTTGTATGGAAGAAAATGTCGATCACCTTTACATTGGGAATTTGAGGACGGATGGATCCCTAAGGGAGAGAAGCAGAACATGAAGTTTGTGCAATCGGTGGATCTTGTACAAGACACGATTGAAAAGGTCAAGTTGATCAGAGATCGAATTCGAACGGCACAGAGTCGCCAGAAAAGCTTTGCCGACCATCGTCGGCGGGATTTGGAATTTTAGGAAGGATACCATGTATACTTACGAATCACACCCCGGAAAGGGACCCTCAGCCCCAGGAAGAAAGGAAAATTAGGACCCAGGTATATGGGACCCTACCGAATAATCAAGCGGATTGGACCAGTAGCATATCGACTCCTCATGCCAAATGAACTCGCGGGTATGCACGACGTATTCCACGTCTCTCGACTAAAGAAAAGCCACCCCGACACCCGGCAAATGCTCCCTACAAGATCACCTCCAGTATCACCAAACCTCACTTATGTGGAAGAACCTATTGCAATCATAGATCGAAAGGAGAAACAATTACGCACTCTAAGTATTCCGATGGTGAAGATCATCTGGAAGCATCATGACCACTGATGTGCACAAATTAATACTTAGAAAACCAAGTAGTAAGCAGTTGTTGTAAACAGACTAAGCTAAACCATAGAGTCGTTCGCTAAGGAATTAATTAAGCTACGTAGCAGTGAGAGTAAACAGATACTTGCGAGTAACAATTTGATTGATGGTTTGGTTGTACTTCTAACTAATTCAACTAAAGCAAAGATTAGGATTAACAATGAGAGAAAGATGAATACATTAGCAAGATCCAATTATGCTAATTCGAACTAGGGATAACACTCATATTTGTCACACGGTCGTTGTACAGTAAATCAATCAATTCGATTCAACCAATCGTTCTTAGAAAATATTATACTGGAGAAATCGTGAGTCATCAATTCACGATCCTTAAACATGAACAATTTAGAGAATTTAATACGGACTTATCGAATTGAAGGTTTTTACGAAGATTTTATACGAGACTAACCTATATGAGTGCTTTGATAAACCCTAGAACGAATATGCATAATCTTCACATACTACTGTATTCAAAGGTGTTTAGCTACTCATAATTGGTGATTGAATGCGAAGATTCATGGTAATAATCATGTGAAACATAGATGATAAACTCGCATGCAATAACATACAATTCAATCGGTAAGATAAAGAACGAATTGTAAAGAACAAAGCAATGGAGAAATCAATACCAATAATCTTGATGACAAAATTCAATGAATAACCAAGCTCCAAAGATGTCTCAATGTTAATGTGTGAATCTAAGAGCTCCCCTAAAAAACTAGGTTAAAAGAAGTACATATGAAAAGAATCAAAATTCTAATCTAATAAGGAAAACAAAACTAATTCTGCGTCTCTCGCATGTGAAGGAATAGCTTCATGTAGCCTTGTTAATCGTAATATATATCCAGCTCGCAAAATCTCGCCGCGGCGGATTGAATCCTTCGCCGCGATGAGCGTCTTCCTTCAAAACAGGGGAGCCAATTGCAAAATCTCGCCGCCGCAGCCCAATTACCTCGCCGCGGCGAGCCTTCTTTATCGCAATATATATAACCTTCGCATAATCTCGCCGCGGCGAGCTTCAATCTTCAAAACAGAGGTTCCACTCGCAAAATCTCGCCGCGGCGAACCTTCTCTCAATTCCCAGTTACAAGCTCGTAAAATCTCACCATGAATGAATTCCTCGCTTGGCGAAACCATGCTAAATAGCTTGTTCTCATTCGGCTCAAAAGACATAGATTTCTACAAAATATAAACAAAACACCAAAGCGTAAATATGAACTAAAAAGACTACAAAACTAAAGACAAAGACTCACAAAGACCCGCTAAAAAAGACTAAATGAGACTGTTGGTCCAGATAACGGCAAAGTAAGTGCAGAAACAATAAGTATGTGTGTGTGCTTTGCTGAAATGTAAATACAGAAAGGTAAATGACACAGCAAATATAGTGGTATCTGTAGGTGGCATAATCCTCCAACTAATCCACTTCGGTCTTTCTGAGACCTAGAATTCACTAGAACAGATAATTGAGTTCACCTTACAATAATCCTTTTCTAAGATTCTTAAACAAATGGTTCCCAACCAAATGTTCCCCCTGAGTTATTCCCCAGCTCCTAGAGCTAAGTACTTCCTCTACTCAGATAACCTTGGAGTTATTCCCTGATTTCCCAAATCAAGTACTTCCAATACTCCACGCCTTGATGGTGTTGGTTATAAGGTTTTGTCAGAAAGGCTTCTCGTATAACTTTTCAGTTATGTTTTCAGAGAGCCAAACAGAACGAGACTACTTAATACACTTGTTCAGTGGATGGCGATCGCTTTCTTGACCAAGTAATTGATGTCCGTTACGGAGAATGAGCTTCGAAAGGGTATCGATAGTTCAACTCTTTCACGAATAACAATCTCTTGTTAAGGTTCGGACAACTTAGAACTACTAGTGATTCTTCAAACATGAAGGCTTTCAGAAAGGGTAGTAGAGTGCTTGAGAGAATACTTTGCTTGATGGTAATTTTGCAAGATAGAGCGTTCTAAGGTATGTTCTTCAAGCATCTAAGTGTGTGATATATATAGATAAATTTGAGAGGCGTTTGAATTATATCCGTTGTGCTCTTCATCAAATTATATCCGTTTATATCTTGAACTATGTACTCAGAAGTCACTATCTCATTTTTGGAGAGGATCGCTTTTAAAGATTTACGCCGATGCATTTAATGCATAGTATTGTTCATTGTCCTATAGTCTCAATGGATACATGAGCCTTTCTGATGGCTTGCATGCTCCATACTCATGATGTCATATGTCCAGAATCATATTTCGAAAGTAAGTTAATATACTTAAGAAAGGATTAAGGACATAGTCTTTCTGAGTTAGACTAAACCTTTGTGTCTTCATAAACCTTGCAATCTTGGTCTTCTAATCTTCAGAAAAGCTCCATTGCTAGGATTGATCTTCATGGTCTTCTTGAAATAAAAAATTACACTCAGAGACCTATAATCCTAATACAAGATTTACTAGACTAATCATACTCAGTGATTTCCTCTTTTACAATGTTCAAGTGAACCAAGAGTACTTAATCACCTTTCTGGCTAAGATAAGAACATGTGATGAGTGATCAAAATACTAACAGATATTCCTAACAAATTTCCCCCTTTTTGATCAGTCATCCATGACTATCTTTCGAGTCCTATTACAAAATTGTAATCCTGGAAGAGAAACTAATCCACCACTTAATCATTTCAAATGATATTCAATTTTAGTTGAATTAAGTGCAGAAAGTAAACATCAACCAAATCACAAGAAGTGATCTTTCCTGATAAGTTGTCATCTATTAAAATGTATCTGAGAGTATGATCTTCAGATAGGTACAGTTTACAGAAAGAGATGCAACTTTTACATATAGAGAATTTTAGAACACAATTTCAGCAAGATTACAAAAAAGTAATATTACATACTAAGTAAATTAGAACACAGGAGAGTCCAAGCTCCAAGAGAGTATTCTAATGTCACTAGTCTTCAAGTCTTCAGAAACGCAACTTGGGTTTAGATACCTCAAGTTCTTCAGCACCCTTTCTGGATCAGTTGACATGATCATCCACTTTTCTGCATTCTTGGACATAGTCATAAAGAATCCTTCTGACATAGAGCTCATCTTTACGGATAAGTCACATATTTCATGGTAACTCTTGCAGTTTGTGATTCTTCATGAAAGTGTTTGACCAGTACTTTTTCGGACCGGGCATGGTCTACTTGCAGCTGAGATAGGTTGAAATACTTGTATATTTCTTCCAGATAGTGTATATCATCTAGGTATTCATCCAATGTCATATAGAATGACTCATAGGTTGAAACACCTAGTTTGTTCTTCCTACTGTAGCTACCATCCAGTTTTCTTACCTTGTGTACATCATCAGGTTTTGGGTAAGAACAGGCAAAAGAAAGATCCATCTTTCTGGCTTCATTCCTCTTTTCTACTTCAAAGTTTAGCCAGGCATGAAGGTGCTCATGTTTTAGCAATTCTGGCTTGCCTTCTCTCCATTTCAGGATCTGGTTGAGGATAGGAGTTGGAAACTTATCATTGACAAGTAGGTGTTGTAGTTCCAGAATCCAATACCCTCTCTTGTTCAGAATGCACCTATATGAAGATTCTTCATTACTAGTCTTCATATACTCAATGTGGGCATCAGTTGGCCTTTCTTGATGTGTTTCATTGTTTATTCTGCCAAACTGGAAATCCCTTCTTGCTTTTTCTATTTGGTGGCCTTCTGTCAGGAGATCCTCTAACCCTTTCTTCCTGCCTTGAAATGTCTTTGGTGGATGTTCCTTGTAATGACTTGGTATTTCGGAAGGGTTACATTTGCTAAAGGTCTTCTTTGTCGAGAGGAGGTTGTGAAGTAGTTGCTTGTCTTCTTTTCTTGTGAAGTGGATGTTCATCTGTGTCAGATTCATCCTCATCATCATTGAAGTCCAAAATTGGAGACTTGCAGCTTTCTTGACCTCTTACCTCTCCTTCTTCTTGGTCTTCTCCTTCTTCAGGATTATTCTGGTTGTTCCCATCTGAGATCCTAAGGGACTTGGTTCCCCTAGTTATCATACTTCTCAGCCTTCTGGCTGGTTGATCTGGAACAACTTCTTGACAAGGTGTCTCGGTGGTGTTCTTAATGACAAGTTGACTTGAGGAGGAGGAATTGATTGTTTTCTTTTTCTTCCTCTGCCTTTCTGAGGCATCTCTTCTTCCCCCTTAGTCATGAATGACTGACTCATGATAGCATAAGCTTCAGAGAGAGTTTCAAAGTTTTTCTGGAGATTGTTGTGCACCCTGACTAATTCTTGAAGTTCTTTCTTCAGCTCTGTGTTCTGCTTAACCAGTTCCTGCTCCTTTCTGTTGAGCTCTTCAAGTGGTCTTAGGACAGCGTTGGCTTGCAAAACAGCATGGCTGGCTTCATTCAATGCTGCATTAGCATTGTTACAATCTTCATCCCTGACCAACCCTAGGTCTTTCTGAGAGAGAGAGCTATGCTGGTTGCTCTGTTGAGTAAAGCAGCAGCCAATGGCTTCATCTCTTCTGGGACAGATTTTAGCACTTCTGTATCTTGGGCAACTAGTGTCTTTCTGAGCTCTAAAAAGACACTGTTCCTTGCACGGTGCTCTTCACTTCTTGAACTACTTGGTGCAGAGAATATATGAGGAGCAAGTAGGGCTCTTTTGTGCTGAGTGACAAGTCTCTCTCATCTTCTGCTTCAGTAATCAAGTTGTGGGTTTCAGCATCACTATCATAAACCTTTTCTTGGATTGTTTGCAGATTGACAATCTTCTTCTGTTTTCCATCAAGTGTGTTGGCCTTCTGAGAAGATGTAGAAGGTCTTTCTGCTCAGCATCATGCTCTTCATCATCATTGTCATCCATGGCATCTATCTCAACAGCTGTGACAACAATGGCATTTTTCAAATTTCTTTGGCATTAGCTTCTTCGAGCTTCTTGATTTTGGCTTCCTTTTCATCAACAAGAGCTTGAGTCTCAATGTTGATTCTCTTCTCTTCTTCCAATACCTTTCTGAGTTGTTCAATCCTAAACTCAGCGGCTGAAATTTCTTCTATGGCATCATTGTGTTCAGCCTGTTGGGTATCTTGATGAGACTTGGGAGGTGATGAAGATGGAGCTTTCTGAGCATTGGTGGGAGTAGCCTTTTCTCCACTTCCTTTGCCAGCTTTCTGAATCCCGCCTTGTCCAGGTCGGGGATCATCATTCTGATCATCATCACTCTTGTTCTTTGCTTCTTGGTTTGGATGCTCAGAGGGAGGTTCTTGAAAATCATTTTCGTCCATCTCCTCGTCATCTTCTAAAACTAGGTTGATCACATTTGGGAATGTAATCATACTCCCATTAACTTCTTCTTGTTCAGCAGGATAAGTAGTGAGCTTGCTGGGCAAGGCAGGATGGGTAACCATCTGCTCTTGGGTTTGAGCATCCGCAGACTTGAAATCTGCTAAAAGTCTTTGTGCTACTTCATGAATGAAGTCTTCATGCATCAGAGTGGCAAATGAGTAAGACTCTGTTGGGAACAATGCATGGATATAATCTTCCAGATTGAAGGTGATTGCTCTCTTTTCTGGGACGTCGATTACTCTGTCTAATTCTGAAAGGTCAGCCTTTCTAAGTTTCTGCCATTGTCTGAAGCACTTGAGATGTTTCTTTAAAGTGTGCTTCTGGAAAGCCTTGAGTAAATCAACTGGCACTAGACTTTGAGCCTGTGTAGAAACACTAGGCTCATCTGCTTGGATTTTTGCTTGCTTGGGCACAGAGGCCTCAGATACCTTGTTGTGAGGAGAAGTTTGATCCTCATCAACCTTTCTTTCTGCTTGAGCCTGAAAATTAAAATCAAATATGTTTAGAAACTGTTAACAGAAAAGATAGGTGGAAAAGTGCTTTCTGAGACTTCACTTACTTCTAAGTGAGGAAGCTCAGTAGCATGTTCCTCAGAAACCTTGGGGGTTTCTGGCACCTTTTCTGCAGATACTGCTTGTTCAGCAGTTTTAGTTTCTTTTGGACGAGATAACATAACGGTTTCTTCATCCAATTGTCCTTCTGGCTGAGCCTGTAAGAACAAACATAAAAGATTTAGTAGTGGATTTTCCTCAGCATTCTTTGAAGAAGACTATTACTGATTACTTACCTTCTCAGCAGAAGGCTCAGTAAATACTTTCTCAGAAAGCTTTTCATCCTCTGGAATCTCTAGGTTTTGGGGTGTTGGTTCCACCACCACTACTTCCTAAGAAGAGACATTAAGAATATTAGAACATAAGATAAGAGTTTTTAGTTAGTTATTTCTTGTTCAGAGATAACTTCACTACCTGTGGGACAGGCTCTTCTTGATGTTCTGAGGTTGGAGGAACCTCTTCTTGATTCAAGGGGGTGGACAGGTTTTCTTCCCCCTGAAAGTGTGTCTCCATGTTGGCCTGAATAGGGTCAGGCTGATCATTGATCTCTTGGACGTGTGGTGATTCCACAGTCTCTCTGTGCTCATTATTGTTCTCCTCTGCAGTATCATTCTGAGTCTCCATCTCAGTTTGATCCCTTTCTGATAGTTGAGCTTTCTCAGAAGGTTGAGGAACCTGTTTAAGAACAGGGTTTTCTTCAGCAATATTAAGTGATGGCATTGTGAATGTGGAAGCAATGTCAGGATCTTCCAGCATTCTATCTTCCTCACCCAGGCCTTCTTCTTCCTGCTGGGCAGAGGGGCTC
The DNA here is from genome assembly GCA_026545765.1 of Plantago major. Taxonomy (NCBI): domain Eukaryota; kingdom Viridiplantae; phylum Streptophyta; class Magnoliopsida; order Lamiales; family Plantaginaceae; genus Plantago; species Plantago major. Next base: position 65,169,300 of record CM048843.1, read on the forward strand.
TTGTCTTTCTGAAGAGCTGAGCTTGATGCTCCTCCATGGGTTTCATACTTGAATCTTTTGAGTACTTTTGCAAGTACTTCATCATCTTCAGAATCACTACTGGTTGGTGTGCACTCCATCTATGATATTTCTATCATCTACTGGACTCCGGGGGCATTCTCGAGTTACCTTCTGGAGTTGCAACCAACATTTTCTGAGACCTTGTCTCCAGAAGGTTGTGCCTCTTGTATGCTTAGGGACTTGGAGGTTCTTTTGCTTTGAGTCCTCTTTCTCTTGGCAACTGGAGGTTTAGCTTGAGCTTGTTCAGAGACCTCCTCACCTTGTTGTGCAGTTTCTTCTTATTCTGCCTTTCTGAGTGAGTTCTCAGCAGCAAGTTTCTCCTTTTCTTCAAAGGCTTGTCTGAAAAGGGAGTTGGTGACTGGGATTTCCTGCCTCTCTCTGGGAGTGATTCCCATTGTTTACGGAATGTAACAGATTCTGAGACCAAAGTGCATATTGGCCTTTGGCTCAGCAAGGCCATTGATGATTTTGGGCTCAAATTCCTCAATATGTCCAAGGAATTTGTTGAAGGCGTACTTCCCCCAATTGAAGTGGGTTTCCTGCCCTTCATGCTTCTTGTTCAGAAGATGCATCATCATCCATCTCTCCATGCTTATCTGGTCTACTCCTCCTTTGTTGCCATCAAAGCAACGGACCAAAATAAGAGCTAGAGTACTCCAGTGTTTCTGGAGATGACTAGTTCTGATGGCTTTTAGAACAAAGTCTCCTGGGCAACCTTTTGCATTTTCTAACTGGATTGCTTCAAATAGCTCTTTGACGCCTTGAATCATGGAAGCGTCCTTGATGTTGATGTCTTCAATTGTTCCTCGATTTTTCAATCGGAATATCTTGCAGAAAGTCTTGCAGTCTAGAACAATTTCTTGTCCTTGGACTTCAGTCTGCATGTACTTTTCTTCTTCAACATTCACAACTTTTGTGAAGATTTTGGAGTTGTTATAGAACTCCAGTACATCCAGTGTGGATAGTCCACTGGGTGCAGCAGATAGAAACTTGTAGATATGGGAATTCTTCAGCATCCACAATATCACTTTCCTTTCTGGTTTTGAATGTATAACTGCTGGTACATACCTCTTTACTAGAAAAGCTCCCCAATTCATTTTATGGTTAGGGTTCCAGTCCGATGGGGTAAACTTTCCCAGAAGGCGTTTATTCAACACCTTAAGTTCCTTTCCTCCTTGCTTTTCAGCAGTAGCAGATGATGTGGCCTTAGGGTTCTTGGTGGTCATCTTCTTGGGTGCCATCTCTTATATAGAGTTTTGAATGAGTGTTTTTCAGATGAATTTTGCACAAATAATCGAGATTAGTCTATCTTTTCAGAAGACTGAGCACAAGAAGTTGAGTTTTGCAGAGAGGTTTTGCAGAAATCTTGAGAGATTTTGCTGTTCTGATGCAAGTTTGAAATTTCGGAATTGGTGAATGTGTTTGTCTTTTGCCCAAATCCTATATATATAGCAGGCAAAATGTACATAGATACAACATACGTACAACTGAATATGAATGCGTGTCTTTGCATCTGCATAGGCGTGGTACGTCCTTTGTACTTCATTAAATGCGTAGTGGGCCATGTCTGCATTTATCAATGGACATTACTTGCTTTGTTTTAATCTCAATCGTTTAGATCAAACGTTTATTCATCAAGGGCTTATATTGAATATCTTGTAATGATATCAATCAACAAATGGTAATGTGCCGACTTGATGGATTTTTAATATGCTACATTCATTGTGTCACTTAGTAAAGAGTAGGAACACTTAATCATTTAAGCTTATCATTCTGAGTGTCAAGTCCTTATCTATATATTGTTTATCATGAAAATGGTAAAAAATACAAGACATTGTACATGTTTGACTTTCAGAACTTATACCTTTTGGGCTTTGTGTGTCCATTTCTCTTTATGACTAAATAGCGTTCTGAATTCAAGTGTCAGAAGCTTCAGTTGTTTGAATGTATTTGACCCACTCTTAGTAAGTAAGTTCTAGTTTTATTTACTTATTGAGTGTGTACCAACCTTTGCCTTTCTGGATACCCGTTCCAGAAATGTTTTGCCTTTCTGAGTGTTGCTACTCAGAAACCTTTGCATCACTTCTTTTCAACTTGGCTTTCTGAGAACACATTCTCGAGGCCTACTCTTTCTACCTCACTTACTCAGACTTTAGAGATTCAGGACAATTTTTCAGTCCTTAGGCAACTCCATTAATCCAAGATTGTGTCTCAAATTCAAGAACCGGCTTTCTTGTAAGGGCTTGGTGAAGATATCTGCAAGTTGGTCTTCTGTGCCAATCTTGAGTATCTCTATATTGCCTTTCTCAACATGGTCTCTGATGAAGTGGTGTCTAACATCAATGTGCTTTGTTCTGGCATGGAACTTAGGGTTCTGTGTTATTGCAATAGCACTTGTGTTATCACAGAAAATGGGAGTTTTCTCTTCATTGAGTCCATAGTCTCTGAGTTGTTGTTGAATCCACAGAATTTGTGTTGCACAACAACCGTGACAATATATTCAGCCTCTGTGGTAGAAGTTGCAATTGAGTTTTGTTTCTTGCTAAACCATGAGATAAGTCTAGTTCCCAGAAACTGACAAGTTCCTGAGGTACTTTTCCTATCAAGCATTGATCCAGCATAATCAGCATCTGAGTAACCAACCAAACTCAATCCACTTTCTTTAGGATACCACAACCCTACATCTACTGTACCTTTCCCATACTTTAATATTTTCATAGCAGTGTTGTAGTGTGATTGCATTGGATTTGTTTGAAATCTAGCACACACTCCAACTGCATATTGAATATCAGGTCTGCTTGCAGTAATGTAAAGTAGTGTACAACAACCAGCAGCAATATATTCAGCCTCTGTGGTAGAAGTTGCAATTGAGTTTTGTTTCTTGCTAAACCATGAGATAAGTCTAGTTCCCAGAAACTGACAAGTTCCTGAGGTACTTTTATTTCCTATACTTGTGTTCATCAATACTCTTATCTGATTTAGTATAGGTCATCTTGGTTCCTATGCTCATAGGTATCTTAGCATTCTTTTCAGAAGGCTTAAGATTGAACTTTGTGAGCATGTCTTTTGCATACTTTGTCTGACTAATGAATATTCCATCATTGAGTTGCTTGACTTGCAATCCTAGGAAATAGTTCAATTCTCCCATCATGCTCATCTCAAATTTACTTTTCATGAGATTTGCAAAGTCATCACAAAGTTGCTTGTCCTTAGATCCAAATATGATGTCATCAACATATACTTGAACTAAGAGTAGTTTCCCATCATGATTTAAAGTGAATAAAGTTTTATCAACTTCACCTTTCTTGAAACCACTTTCTAGAAGGTATTTGGCCAAAGTGTCATACCATGCTCTTGGAGCCTGTTTCAGTCCGTAAAGAGCTTTCTGTAGCTTATAGACCATTCTACTTTCTGAGGAAACTTCAAAGCCAGGTGGTTGCTCAACATAGACTTCCTCAGCAAGTTCACCATTCAAGAATGCACTTTTGACATCCATCTGATAAACTTTAAAATCTTTATGAGTCAAAGGCGAAGAGTCTTATTGCATCAATCGCAACAGGTGCATATGACTCATCAAAATCTAAACCTTCAGTCTGGGTGAATCCCTTGGCAACCAACCTTGCTTTGTTTCTGGTTATTTCACCAGATTCATTCATCTTGTTTCTGAAAACCCACTTAGTTCCAATCACAGATATTCCTTCTACAAATGGAACTAGTTTCCAGACTTTGTTTCTTTCAAACTGATCCAACTCTTCTTGCATTGCAGAGATCCAGTCTTGGTCTCTTAATGCTTCTTCTATAGTTTTTGGTTCAATGTTTGAGATAAAACATCCAAAGAGAGAATTAGCATTTTTAGCTATTGCTCTCCTAGTCCTAACACCTTGATTGATTGGTCCAATCACATCTTTTGCAGGATGATCCTTGATCCATCTCATCATGGGTTTAGGGCTAGTAGGGTCAACATCTATGTGATTTGAATGTGAATCACTATGATTATGACTTGATACTTCTTCAGTATCTGTGACATTTTGCACCTCAAAAGAGCAGTGAATGTCTGACACTTGCTCAGTGTGAGAGCTTTCTGGGACATGCCTATCAGAGAGGTCATTTCCAGAGTTGGCTCTCTGATGAACATCTTCAGTTTCCATTTCTGGAATTCTCATAGGAAATTCTTCATCATGTCTAAGAATCATTTGCTTGTTATTAGGCATTTCAGGCTTTTCTTCGTCAGAGTCATCCTCTCTTTCCACAATGATGTTTTTCCTTTCTGAGGGTTCTTCTTCAGAATCCTTTATCATTAGTTCCTTGAACCTTTCAGAGAGTTCATCAGCAAGGGGTGTTTTCTTGTTTCCTTCATAGAATACAACATGAACTGATTCTTCAATCTTCTTTGTTCTTTTGTTGTAAACTCTGTATGCTTTGCTATTCATAGAATAACCAAGAAACACACCTTCATCTGCCTTTGGTTGAAATGTTCTTAGATACTCTTTTCCATTGTTAAGGACAAAACATCTACAACCAAACACTTTCAGATGTTTGATATTAAGGGGTCTACCAACCAAGAGTTCATATGGGGTCATGTCATGGTGTTTTTTATCAAGCATCTATTCTGAGTGTAGCATGCTGTGTTTACAGCTTCAACCCAATAAACTTCACTTATCTCAGTGTCAGCTAGCATTGTCCTTGCTGCTTCTTTAAGGGTTCTATTTTTCCTTTCTGCAACACCATTTTGTTGTGGTGTTCTTACAGAGGAAAGTTGGTGTTGTATACCTTTGCTGGTACAAAACTCCTTTATGTACTGATTGACAAACTCAGTACCATGGTCTGTTCTGATTGCAGATACTTTGTCATTTTTCATGACTTCAAGCTTATTCAGCAAGTTTGGTATCTCCACCCTAGCATCAGATTTGTGCTTTAGAAAGACAACCCAAGTGAATCTTGAGAAGTCATCTACAACAACCAAACCATACTTCTTTTCTGCATAACTAGTTACAGATGATTCAAAAAGATCCATGTGTAATAGTTGTAGTGGTCTAACACTAGAGTGTCTGGTTTTGGACTTGAAAGAGATTTTGGATTGTTTCCCCATCTGACAGGCAGAACAGATACCATCCTTTCTGAAAGATGTTTTGGGAAGGCCAACCACTAACTCTTTCTTAGCAAGTTTGTTCAGAGTTTTGAAATTCAAGTGACTCATTCTTTTGTGCCACAACCAGTGCTCTTCTGTGTGACCTGATTGACTCACCATGAGACATTCTTCAGTTGTGGCAGATGCCTAATCGGCAACATAAAGACTTCCTTTCCGCCGAGCAACCAAGACTGTCTTCTTTGACTCATTGTCTATAAGTTTGCAATACTTTGCTTTGAATTTCACAGTGAATCCCTTGTCTGCAAACTGGATCATGCTAAATAGATTATATTTCAAACCTTTAACATGTAATACGTCAGTGATTGTTAATGATCCTAATTTGACGTTGCCAAATCCCAGAGAGGGATTTAATTCTCCTCCAGCAAATCTGATGTCTGGTCCATTGTTGCAAGCTTTGTAGTTTACTAGATTTGCTTTGTCTCCTGTCATGTGCTTTCCGCATCCACTATCAAATAGCCATTGAGCCTTAGTCCAAGAGGCGTTCTGCATAAAACAGGAAACAGGAGTTAGGTTCTTGCTTCAGAGAAAGAACCATTTAGACTAAACATTCTTCCAGTAGGAATCCACTTTTTAGTGAATTTCTTGGGAGTTTGTTTTTGTCTAACTTGATCAGAAGGAAATGCAATAAAATCAGTAATTTTGATCTCAATTTTCCTTCTTGGGGTGTTTCTAGGTGATCCCTTTGGTGCTTTCTGGACCCTGGGTTTCTGGGGTTGCTTTTCAGCAAACTTAGCCTTTTTGACCAGGTTCCTTCTAGCTCTGGCATTCAGTTTTTCAGTGGCTTGAGATTTCTTCCACTTCTGTCTATTGCTACATGCAATATCAGCTTTGCGCCATTGTTCTTGTCCTTCCTTATATTGTTGCAGAAGAACTTTTCCAATAGCACGATAGCCAATGCCATTTCGAACACCTTTGGCTTTCTGAATACGTTCTTCAGAAGCCTTACTAGTTTCTGCACCATCTTTATTTTCATAAAATGGTACAGTAGAGAATTTGCCTATTCCAGCAATTCTTCCTTTCCTAGTAAAGTAGCAATGTGGATGGTTGCATGTCTGAGGGTTGTGTTTCTTTTCAGAAACCTTATCCACAAGTTTCTTGTGAACTTGTTGTTCTTTCAAAGGCTGGGTTGCTACTCCTTTTCCTTTGTCAACTACCCTAGTTTTCTGACCAATGCTATAGGTGGTTGAAGAACCATTCTGTTGACTTTTTACAAAGGTCAACCTTTCATCACTCTTCTTCAGAGGAGATGAATTACTCAATTGTTCATCAAGTCCAAGCCACCTTTCTCAGAGGGATCTCTCAGATACGATTGAACCTCAGTGAGAGTGTCACTAGCCTTTGCATAAGATTGGAAGGATAGCTCTTTCTTTATGAGTTCTTCATTCTCAGAAAGCAGCTTCATCATTTTCTTATTAAGTTCATCCAAGGCTAGTTTGTGAGAATTTTCATTCTCAGATATCTGAGCTTTCAGAAAGGCTATTTCAGCGTTCTTGTTCTCAGATACTCTGGTTAGCTCAGAAACCTCTTTTTCAAGAGTTTTTTTGCTTTCCTCTAGAATTCTGGTTTTGGATTTTGCTTCCAGAAATTCTTTCTCATAACGATCCAATTCACTCTTGACCAACTCCAGATCCTCAATTCCATCATCACTCTCATAGTACAGAAATTGTGAATTGTTAGTTACCTCATCAGCCATAAGACACATTTCAATGTTGGAGATGTCTGGACCAACAATCTCAGTAACTCCACACATTTCATTCTTCTTAAGGCCGAAGTCGATTACATCGTGGGTGATTCCACACAATTCTGGTGATGGTAGGTTTGAGTCATCTGAATCTCTATCTTGAAATCATCTCAATGTCTAGAGCATCAAGTTGAATTTGAATCTTCTTCCTTTCTTCATCAAGAAGGCCCTTTGATTTCTCTTGAAATTTCTTACGTCCTTCTTGTCACTGTCTTGAGCTTATTTAAAGGTGACAATCTCTCAAGTGACCAGATTTTGATAATAGAAGCGGATATCATTTCCTATTTCTGACTTCAAGATTAACACCTTTCTGAATGGGGGTGTTCAGAGAGTTGTTCATTTGTATGTTCTTGCACTGATGATAGTTTTGGCCAAGATGCTTTTTCAGCTTTTCTTTAGCTTTTATTCTCTCAATCTCTTGACTCACAAATTTCTTCATGTGTCTTACTGCAAGAGCATTTTCTTCAGATGCATCTTTGGTATCCTTCTTTTCAGAAGAACCTTGAGAAATTAGAGCAACACTTTGCAACTTTTCAGTTGTTTGTTCTCTCTGAGGTGTCTCATAGTCTACAGTAGTAAGATGAGAGAAGAGCTCTACTGGAGTAATATTTGGCATCCCTTGGTTGAAATAAAAGAACTTAGTGTGTTCCCATTTGTGATTGAGACTTCTGACAATAGTCTTAATCTTTTCTGGCTGGGAGTATCTGTTGCTTTCACCAAGTGCAGCCATATCACTCATAAGTGTAGTAAACCTGTAATCAAGTTCTTCCAGAGTTTCAGTGGGACCTTGATTGAAGTTTTGGAACTTCAATTTAAGAACTTCGAACTTGTTTTCTTTGGTTTTCTCAGTTCCGGCACAGATTTCTTCAATCAGTTGCCAGGCAACTTTCGCCGTTTTAGCACCCCACAGTTTACATTGTATGTGCTCAGGAGTCGATCTGATGATGATATTACGAGCTTGACCATCCAATCTGTGTCTCTTGGCATCTTCAGATGTCCAGAGCTCTCTTGGCTTGTCTTCATACATAATGCTTCCACGAGCAACATGACCACTATCACTAGCAGCCATATCCTCGCTTCCATCTTCCTTGTCTGAGGCTTTTCTTCCATCAGACACCTCAGTAACTTGTTTGAGTTGTCTGATTTTGATAGGCCCTTCATTGATAACATAGATCATCTCGTCACTAATGGCCTCCAGATGGAGCATCATGTTGTTCTTCCATTTCTCGTAGTTTTCTGGTTTCAGAACGGGTGCATCACTCAGAGACATACCTGCACACTTAACACACAAATTATATGGTCCTCAGAAAGAGACAAAGTTCCTTCACCTATCTGGGGATCTAGGTTCAGTGCAGAAGGCTTGTGAACCTCCTGCTCTGATACCACTTGTTGGTCCAGATAACGGCAAAGTAAAAGACTAGAGGGGGGGTGAATAGTCTTTTAAAACTTTTGTCGATAAACACAGTTTCTCAGAAACCTGGGGGTTTCTGATACTTAAATTCAGAGCGCGGAAGACTTTAAGATAGGTAAGTGCAGAAACAATAAGTATGTGTGTGTGTGCTTTGCTGAAATGTAAATACAGAAAGGTAAATGACACAGCAAATATAGTGGTATCTGGAGGTGGCGTAATCCTCCAACTAATCCACTTCGGTCTTTCTGAGACCTAGAATTCACTAGAACAGATAATTGAGTTCACCTTACAATAATCCTATTCTAAGATTCTTAAACAAATGGTTCCCAACCAAATGTTCCCCCTGAGTTATTCCCCAGCTCCTAGAGCTAAGTACTTCCTCTACTCGATAACCTTGAGTTATTCCCGATTTCCCAAATCAAGTACTTCTCTACTCCACACCTTGATGGTGTTGGTTATAAGGTTTTGTCGAAAGGCTTCAGTATAACTTTTCGATTATGTTTTCAGAGAGCCAAATGTAACGAGACTACTTAATACACTTGTTAGGTGGATGGCGATCGCTTTTCTTGACCCAAGTAATTGATGTCCGTTCTGGAGAATGAGCTTCAGAAAGGGTATCTGATAGTTCAACTCTTTCACGAATAACAATCTCTTGTTAAGGTTCAGGACAACTTAGAACTACTAGTGATTCTTCAAGCAACAGAAGGCTTTTAGAAAGGGTAGTAGAGTGCTTGAGAGAATACTTTGCTTGATGGTAATTTTGCAAGATAGAGCGTTCTAAGGTATGTTCTTCAAGCATCTAAGTGTGTGATATATATAGATAAATTTGAGAGGCGTTTGAATTATATCCGTTGTGCTCTTCATCAAATTATATCCGTTTATATCTTGAACTATGTACTGTAAGTCACTATCTCATTTTTCGAGAGAGGATCGCTTTAAAGATTTCCGATGCATTTAATGCATAGTACTGTTCATTGTCCTATAGTCTCAACGGATACATGAGCCTTTCTGATGGCTTGCATGCTCCATACTCATGATGTCATATGTCCAGAATCATATTTCGAAAGTAAGTTAATATACTTAAGAAAGGATTAAGGACATAGTCTTTCTGAGTTAGACTAAACCTTTGTGTCTTCATAAACCTTGTGCAATCTTCAGTCTTCTAATCTTCAGAAAAGCTCCATTGCTAGGATTGATCTTCATGGTCTTCTTGAAATAAAAAATTACACTCAGAGACCTATAATCCTAATACAAGATTTACTAGACCAATCATACTCAGTGATTTCCTCTTTTACAATGTTCAAGTGAACCAAGAGTACTTAATCACCTTTCTGGCTAAGATAAGAACATGTGATGAGTGATCAAAATACTAACAGATATTCCTAACAGAGACGTTAGAATATTGTCTCATCGAAATCCCCAAACCGAACCTTTGCTCGTCCCCGAGCAAATAAACAAATTAACGACAACTAGACGCAGACTACGACATATAAGTACACACAGACGAGTCAATCTTCCAAGTGACCGAACTCTACCATTGTAAACGTTAAATTCACAAGATGCAAAAGGTTTGCACTCAACTGGCGTTGACAGAAATAGTGCACAAAAAATCATGCAAGAGAGTTTTTCAAATAAATAACACTTAAGTCTAACCCTCCAATCTCTCGCAAGGAAATCCTACACTATTCTCTCTCACACTCTGGAAGTGTCTAGTGGGTTAAACACTCAAGAACAATAAGAGAAAGGAAGGTGACTCTCGTCACAAAGGTGCCTTAAATACCTCATGCAATGTACTCAATTAGTTAAGTCAGAAGGGACTTTTTCCTTGCGTAAAGAAGCTTGCCAAGACATACAACCAACTTCCATAAACCAAATATTTGCATCAAATGAATTAAATTCTAATCAATTTAGCCACTATGGACTCTTTTAGTCTCACTTTTTTGGTAGTGTCTGTTTTACCGAAGTCCGCACTTTTGTGCGTGTTAGTTTGGTGTACGTGCCATCAACCCTCACGGGCATATGGCTTTTTAGGACCACGCCGGTATATAGGTAGTATTTGAAACACGCCCAACACGACTACGGTGATGACAAGCACCATAGATACACTCCAAGACAATTCAACTAATTAGGGGGAATACATATTACAAAATTTGAACAATAACATCATAACGCAGCAGATTTCTTCTCCCCAAACCGGTTCTTCGCAATGCACTGGCTTTCGACAAAATGAAACATGAAGAGCATGCCGTTCGTCATACTTAACTCCACTGAGTACACATGGGAATGAAAAGGCGCAAACAAGAGGGTTTGCACTTCCCGAAAGGATCATACAAGCGCTGGTACAATATTTTTTCATCGGCTTAAAGTTTCTCACCGGCTTTTTGGACTAACGAGTTAAACAAACTTGCTATTTACAGGAAAAACAAACTTACGAGATTTTAAGTTCACTACTCTATCTAAGTTGAGAATCGTGCAAAACGTAAGCAACAAGCATATTTAACAATCACAATAGAAGTTTTCGTAACTGGGAAGAAAGTTTTCGTAACTTTGGAGAATGACTCACGAAAGACTCTAGAGAAGGAAAGAAAAATGACCTAAACAAACAGAAAGTAAAGGACGAAAGACTCTAGAGACTCAGAAAATAGAGAAAACGCAGACAAGACACTAGAGAGCACATTCCCCCTCCCCAAACCTAAACTCAAGCATGTCTTCAAGCGCAGAGTAAAGAAGAAAAAGAATGGGGTCAACAGTGACTTGCCTGTGATGTACAGTTTAGAGTCATGTACTGGACTCAAATAGTTCGACCACTTCTTCCGGTCGCTCAATGTACCCGTGAAAGTATGGTTTAACTCGCTACCCATTGACCTTGAAGGTGGAACCGTCAGCGGAATTTAAGAGTTCGACAGCACCATGCGGTGCCACATGAATTATCGTGTACGGTCCATCCCAACGCGAACACAACTTTCCTGGAAACAGTTTAAGGCGAGAGTTAAAAACCAAAACTTTCATACCTGGGTGCAAGTCCTTGCGGATTATCCCCTTGTCATGATACTCTTTTGTCTTCTGCTTGTAAATCTTTGCATTCTCAAAGGCAAGGTGGCGGAGTTCTTCCAGCTCGAAGATTTGCAGCAATCCTTCCTCCCCCAGTTGCCTACATATCGAGATTGAGTTCTTTGGTGGCCCATGCCGCTTTGTGCTCCAACTCCACGGGAAGATGACAAGCTTTGCCATAAACCAACCGGTAGGGTTAATTATCAATAGTTTGAAATTGAGTTAAGCCTGACGGATACTATTCAAACGGCACTCAAATTCATCTATAAATATCAACACTTAGTGTTAGGAATATCTGTTTAGATTTTGATCAGCAACCTAATGACTTATCTTAGCTCAGAAAGGTGATTAGTACTCTTAGTTCACTTGAACACTGTAAAATAGGAAACTCACTGAGTATGATAGTCTAGCAAATCTTGTATAGGATGTTAGGTCACAAAATGTAATTTTTATTTTCTGAAGAAGACCAAGAAGAAGGCATCCAGCAAGAAAAGATCAACGGATTTGAAGATTTGAAGACTGCACAAGATTGCTGAAGACAAGGGTTTTCCAGAAACCTATGTCCAGATATCTTGAAGAAACAAGTGTTTCGAAACATACATGTTGCAAAAGATATCTGAGAATAAAAGGTTTCTGAGACAAGGAAAAGTGCCCACAGATATCTACACTCAGATACCTTGGACATAAAATATGCTTCTGAAAAAGAAACATATTCTAACAAGTTGTTCAAACAAATGGTATCTGGAGCTATGATGATCTCTGGAAAAGAACGTGCAAAGCCTCAGAAAGCTTGCATAGTTCCGTTGGCACTACAGGACAAAATATAGTACAGTGCATTAAATGCGTAGACAGAAATGTCTGAACAAAAGCGGTTGCTTCTGAAGAAGAAGACAAGCTCACAAGATTATATTCAGATATCAATAGTTTGAATTTGATTTAAGCCTAACGGATACTATTCAAACGGCACTCAAAATTCATCTATAAATATCAACACTTAGACTGCTTGAGAATACACCTTAGAACACACTGAACTCCAAGAACACTGAATACTCACACAAGCGCTCTCAAGCAAACAACTTATCTTCAAGCTTTCTGTTGCGACCAAAGCTCTTGATTCTAAGTAGCACAAAAGTTCTAAGTGTCCTAATCCTTAACGAGCATTGTTATTTGTGAAAGAGTTGAACTAAGATTTCTTATCTAAGTTTCATTCTCTTGAACACTTACCATAGACTTGGGTCAGTAGAGCACAAGATATCATACATTGCAAAGTGTATTAAGTATACTTGATTCACAGAGCTATCTGAATAACTGAACAAGTTATTAAAGAAGCTCACCTGACAATTTACCTTAACCAACACCTTAAACGGCGTGGAGTACAGGAAGTACTTAGTTTGGGAAACTAAGGAATAACTCCAAGGTTATTGAGCAAAGGAAGTACTTAGTTTGGGAAACTAAGGAACAGCTCAAAAGGTTTACGAGTCTGAAGTACTTGGTCAGGAAAGCCGGGGAATAACTCAGGGGGAACACTTGGTTGGGAACCTAGTGCATTTAGGAATCAAGAAAAGATATCTGTAAGGTTCCCTCATTTATCTTAGTGGATTCTAGGTCTGAGAAAGACCGAAGTGGATTAGTTGAAGGATTACGCCACCTTCAGATACCACTATAAAAAGACTTGTGTTATTTACTTTTTGCAGTTTATTACTTGTTTTACTTATATTGCAAAAGTACTTACACTTATCTTGCTGAACATGTGCACTTATCTCAGAAGTCTTCCGCTCTCTGAAATTAAGTATCAGATATCTTCACAGATATCTGAGAAACTGTGCTTATCGACAAAGGGTTTAAAAGACTATTCACCCCCCCCCCCCCCCCCAAGTCTTTTACTTTGACGTTATCTGGACCAACAAGTGGTATCAGAGCAGGAGGTTCCCAAACCTTCTACACTGAACCTAGATCCCAGATAAGTGTCCACTAACTGCTTTTCACCTACACTTGATTCGTTTGTTTAGTGTGTTTGCTGCAGGATGTCTTTAAGTGACGCCCCAATTCTCAAGCCAGAGAATTATGAGAAATGGAAGAACAACATGATGCTCCACCTAGAAGCCATCGGATTTAAATGATCGAAGTAATAAAGAATGGCCCAATAGTCATTCAACAACTCAAGCAAGTCATAGAGGTTTCTTATGGTAGAGACAGAGAACAAAGTGATGGGTCTTCACAGACAGATGCATCAACTAGTGGGAGACCTGCTAGTCAAGTTATTTACGAACCAAAGCCCAGAGAACTCTGGACATCGGAAGATGCCAAGAGAAATAGATTGCATGGACAGGCTCGTAATATCATCATACATTCTACTCCAGAGGACATACAGTGTAAACTGTGGGGTGCAAAAACGGCGAAAGTGGCCTGGCAACTGATTGAAGAAATCTGTGCTGGCACTGAAAAAACAAAGGAAAATAAGTTCGAAGTTTTGAAGCTAAAATTTCAAAACTTTAAACAAGGTCCCACAGAGACTCTTGAAGAACTAGATTTCCGGTTTACAACACTTATGAGTGACATGGCTGCACTTGGTGAAAGTAATAGATATACCAAGTCAGAAAAGATTAAAACCATTGTGAGAATTCTAAATCATAACTGGGAACACACAAAGTTTTTCTACTTTAACCAAGGAATGCCATATATCACTCCTGTGGAACTTTTCTCTCACCTTGCCACTGTTGACTATGAGACAACTCAAAGGGAACAAACAACTGAGAAGTTGCAGAGTGTTTCTCTAGTTGCTCAAGGAACTTCTGAAAAGAATAAAGTCATGGATGTGACTGAGGATGCTCTTGCTGTAAAGCAAATGGGAAAATATGTCAGTCGAGAAATTGAGAGAAGAAAAGCCAAAGAGAAGCTGAAAAAGCATCTAGGCTCAAACTATCACCAGTACAAAAATATGCAAAGCTCGCTGAACAAGCCCGCTCAAAAAGCATCAAGTACTGAGGAAGCAAAAATCGGAAATGATATCTGTTTCTATTGTCAGAAACCTGGCCATTTCAAGAAGGATTGTCCTGCCTTCAACAAATTTAAGACATGTGACAAGAAAGATAGAAGAATCTTCAAAATAAGTCAAAGAGCTATGCTCACTGAAGAAAGGAAAAAGATTCAACTCCAACTGGATGCTCTAGATATTGAGTTTGATTCTGAGGATGAGGATTCAGATGATTCCACACTGCCTTCCCCAGAAATATGCGGTGTTCCTCATGAAGTAATTGACTTTGGTCAAAAGAAGAAAGAAGTGTGTGGAATGGCTGAAGAAATCTTCCCAGATATCTCCAACATTGAACCTTGTCTAATGGCTGATGAGGTAACACATACTTCTTGTTATACTTATGAAAGTGATGACGAAGGAATCAAAGAACTGGAAAATCTCAGAAAAGAAATTGATCTTTACAAAAGAGAATTTCTAATGTTCCGAGCTAGAGCCGAAAATTTCGAAGAAGAAAAGAATTCTCTTGCAAAGGAAAATTCTAAATTAATCAAGATATCTGAGAAAAAGCATGCTGAAAATGCATTTCTCAAGGCTCAGATATCTGAGACCGAAAAGTCACATAAAGAAGCAATGGCCAATCTTCAAAAGAAATGTGAAGGTCTTCTTTCTGAGAATAAGGAACTCAAAAAGAAAGAACTATCCTTTCAATCTTATGCCAAAACTAGTGACACTCTTACTGAAGTACAATCTTATTTAAGAGATCCTTCAGAAAAGAGGACTCAATGGACACACACATACGCAGTTCCACCACTCAATAAGTGTAATGAAGGACTAACATTTGTCAATGCTCAAAGGGTGATTCCCAAACAATCTACATGACGGGTCGAAGCTAAGATTGTTGACAAAGGAAAGGCAGTTGCGACCAAGCCTTTGTGGGAAAAACAAGTCCAAAAGAAAACTGTGGGAAATGCCTCTGAAAAGAAACATAACATTGAGAAGTGCAATCACCCACAGTGCTATGTCTCTCAAAAAGGAAAAATTGCAGGAGCTGGCAAATTTTCTTATGTCACGTTTTCTGGAAAGAAAATTGATCATCCAGAGACTAGCAAAGCTGCTGAGAAGAGATCTCAGACAGCATCAGGTGCTCGAAATGGTATTGGCTATAAACCCATTGGGAAACAACTTGCTCGCGAATACAAACAAGAGCAAGAACGATGGTTAAAGGCTAGAATTGCTCACATCAATCATCAGAAGTGGAAGATAAATCAAGCCACTGAAAATCTGAATGCCAGGGCTAGAAGAAATTTGGCTAGGAAAGCTAAGTTTGCTGAAGAGCAGACTCAGAAATCTGACAGGTATCTGAAAGCACCAAATGGAGCACCTAGGAACACACCAAGGAAGAAAATAGTTCTTAACAACAATGATACTAATCATTTAACTACGATTCCTCCTTATGTTCCTGTTAGACAAAAGAATGTTCCTAAGAAATTCATTCAAAAGTGGATTCCTCCTGGAAGATTCTTTAATCCAGATGGTTCCATTGTTGGTATGAGAACCTAATCTTCTGTTTCCTGTTTTGTGCAGAATACTCTAAAGACTAATTCAAAGTGGCATTTTGATAGTGGATGTGGGAAGCACATGACAGGAGACAAAGCAAATCTGATTGACTACAAAAAATGCAATGATGGACCAATTATCAGGTTTGTTGGAGGAGATGAAAATCCAACCATAGGTTTTGGCAATTTGAAGTTTGGAGCCCTTACAATTTCTGAAGTACTTCATGTAAAGGGATTGAAATATAATCTCCTAAGCATGAGTCAACTAGTAGACAAAGGGTACACTGTCAAAATCAAGTCAAAACTATGTAAAGTGAAACGCAAGATCCAGATATCTCTAACACTGAAAAAGTATAAGATATCCATGACATTTCCCATGTGTCAGATATCCCAGATACTGCACAAGTATCTCATCAAGATCATATTGATTCACATTCATATAAAATTGATATTGATCCTACTAGTTCAAAACCCATTATGAAATGGATAAGAAATCATCCTTCAAAAGATGTGATTGGTCCCATAGACCAAGGAGTTAGAACTAGAAGAGCAATCGCTGAAAATGTAAGTTGTCTCTATGGATGTTTCATCTCAAAAATTGAACCAAAGACTATAGAAGAAGCATTAAAAGATCAAGATTGGATCTCTGCTATGCAAGAAGAGTTGGATCAATTTGAGAGAAACAATGTCTGGAAACTAGTTCCACTTGTTGACGGAATATCTGTAATCGGAACCAAGTGGGTTTTCAGAAACAAAATGAATGAGTCTGGTGAAATAACCAGAAACAAAGCTAGATTGGTTGCCAAGGGATTCACCTAGACTGAAGGACTAGATTTTGATGAATCCTATGCACCAGTTGCAAGATTGGATGCAATAAGA
This sequence comes from Plantago major, assembly GCA_026545765.1. NCBI lineage: Eukaryota > Viridiplantae > Streptophyta > Magnoliopsida > Lamiales > Plantaginaceae > Plantago > Plantago major. The sequence goes on from CM048843.1 coordinate 65,186,121, forward strand.
CTCTTTCTAGCCTTTGCAGCTCATAATGACTTTACAGTTTATCATATGGATGTCAAGAGTGCATTTCTAAATGGTGAACTGGCTGAGGAAGTCTATGTTGAGCAACCACCAGGTTTTGAAGTTTCCTCAGAAAGTAGGATGGTCTATAAGCTTCAAAAAGCTCTGTATGGGCTGAAACAAGCTCCAAGAGCATGGTATGATACATTGGCCAAATACCTACTAGAAAGTGGCTTCAAGAAAGGAGATGTTGACAAAACACTCTTCACACTGAACCATGACGGGAAACTGCTTTTAGTTCAAGTATATGTTGATGACATTATATTTGGATCTAAAGAAAAGCAACTTTGTGAAGATTTTGCTGAACTCATGAAATGTAAATTTGAGATGAGCATGATGGGAGAATTAAATTACTTCCTAGGGCTGCAAGTCAAGCAACTCAATGATGGAATATTCATTAGTCAAACAAAGTATGCAAAGGACATGCTCAATAAATTTAATCTAAAGTCTTCTGAAAAGAATGCTAAGATACCAATGAGCATCGGAACCAAACTGACCTACACTGAATCTGACAAGAGTGTTGAAGAACACAAGTATAGGAAATTGATTGGATCGCTACTATACCTCACTGCAAGTAGACCTGATATTCAATATGCAGTTGGAGTGTGTGCTAGATTTCAGACAAATCCAATGCAGTCACACTACAACATTGCTATGAAAATATTAAGGTATGTAAAAGGTACTGTAGAAGTTGGATTGTGGTATCCAAAATAGAGTGGATTGAGTTTGGTTGGCTATTCAGATGCCGACTATGCTGGATCATTGCTTGATAGAAAAAGCACCTCAGGAACTTGTCAATTTCTTGGTGCAAGATTAATATCATGGTTCAGCAAGAAACAAAATTCAATTGCCACATTTATCACAGAGGCTGAATATATTGCTGCTAGGTGTTGTGCTTCACAGATATTGTGGATACAACAACAACTCACAGACTATGGACTCAATGAAGAGAAAACTCCCATTTTCTGTGACAACACAAGTGCCATTGCCATAACTCAGAATCCTAAGTTTCATGCAAGAACAAAGCACATTGATGTTAGACACCACTTCATCAGAGACCATGTTGAAAAAGGCAATATAGAGATACTCAAAATTGGCACTGAAGACCAACTTGCAGATATCTTCACTAAGCCACTACAAGAAAGTAGATTCTTAGCCTTAAGACACAGTCTTGGACTAATGGAGCTACCAAAGAACTGAAAAAGTTCAGAAAAGAGATATCAAGAGAGAAGAGAAATCTGGAACGGGTATCCAGAGAAGAGGAATCTGGAACGGGTATCCAGAAACCAAAGGCTAAAGGGTAAAATGGCTATTTCAAGATCTCTGAGACGGGTACTCAGATATCTAGATCACTCAGTGAGGGGGAACACAAAAGAGAATAGTACAGCTGACTGCATTCAACTACTCTCTTGAAATTTGTATCGTTACTATCTTTGTGTAAAACTTGGACAAATACTAAGTGTGAGATAGACTCAGATGCAAACAGTGTTCTTAGGCACACAGAGAAATGTGATTCAGATAGCTAATAGCCAAAATTCATTAAACGGGCACAATTACATTTGTTGCTTGTGATTATTGCTGAAGAAGCAATGGTGACCCTTGATGAATTGGGCGATAGATCTTTACGGTAGAGATTAACTCTCAGTAAATAGTGGACTGTTGAAATTCCGACAGGGCCCACTATGCATTTAATGCCAAACAAGCTTTTACTCACGCCTGCCTGCAATTCACAAATACTTACACACAAAATCAATTTGTATGTATATGTCTGTGGAGATTACATTGCTATATATATGGGATTTTGGCAAAAGAAATTACTTTCGCCTAATCTAACATACAAACTTGCACAAGAATAGCAAAATTATCTTCTTCTATTTCTCTGCAAATTTCTTCAACCTCTGCAAATCTCTGTTAGTCTTTCTGCAAAGAATCACTAATCTCTAACCCAAACTTCTTTCAAACTTCGAAAAACTTACACTATATAAAGAGATGGCTCCTAAGCGTTCGTCTACACAGAAACCCCAATCTTCTATCACTGGTACTGCTGAAAAGCAAGCACCAGAGTTGGTGATAGTAAACAATCGATTGGTAGGAGACTTTAATCCCGATCATTGGACTTCAAATCACAGGATGATTTGGGGTGGTGCCATGATTGAGGAATACCTCACGGCTGCTGTTGAAAACCAAGCCGATAGGAAACTGATCCTTGACATGCTTGAAAAGGCACAAATCAAGGGTTTTCTATCTGCTCTTCCCAGTGGAATCTCTTCACTAGATGTGTTAGAATTCTATAATAATTCCAGGATTATATCCTGTGTTTCTGAAGGTACTGCAATAGTGTCTATAAAGACTTCAGTCCAAGGAAAGGAACTCCTTCTGGACTTAACAACTTTCTGCAAGTTGTTTGAACTTCAAAATCTTGGAAAGGATTTTGAAATAGACACCAAGGATGATGATCTCCTTGAAGGTGTAAAACAGTTGTACAGTGGCGTGTGTGATCTTGAAAAATCAGATACACCCACTGATTTCAAGCTTGTCGACATCGTAACCAGACATCTGTTGGTTCACTGGGATGTGTTGGCATGCATTCTTCACAGATGCTTTGATGGTCTACAAGGAGGTGCTGAGCAGATAAGCCAAGAACGCTGGATGATGATGTTCTTGCTACAACAACAAGATAAAAGGCTGGAAAACCCTTTTAATTGGGGAAAGTACGCCTTCATGAAATTTGTGAAGAAGATTCAAGGCTTTGAGCCTACAATCGCTAAGGGACTTGCTGAGCCAAAGGCCACAGTAAGCTATGGTCTAAAGATATGCTACTTACTGGAATGTCTTGGCATTGAGCTTAGAGAGACGGCTGATATTGCCAACAGTAACCTACTCTACAAATATGAGTATACAAACATGATGAAAAAGGTTACTGGATCTCAGAAAGGTTCCAAGAAACGAAATACTGAAGAGGTATCTGAGGGAAAAGTTGCGACCAAGAAGCCCAGAACTTCACGAAAGAAGTCTGCTGGCAAATCAGAAGGCACACCCATTGAGTTTGTCGATTCCCAGATACCTGTCGTAGCTGCCGATAAACTCATAAATGCAGATGAACTCATCAATGCTGCAAAAGAGGTATCGACTACTGAACAAGTAGACTCAGCAAGAGAAAGTGCTTTCAGAAATGTGAAGACTATTACAGAAAGCCTTGCTGATGAACTCATAAATACTGCCAAAAGTGGTGAAAGATACCAAGCCCTATCTGTAGAAACCGCAGGAATTATGGACCAATCAGTTCCTAATGCTGATGAAAGCTCTGATGATGAAGATGATGAATTAGTCATCTCTCAAGTCCTAGAAAAATCGAAAAGGGATAAGGTTACTGAAATAGTAACTGGTGTAGAGGTATCTGAAGAAGAACCTACACCACAGGTTGCTGAACAAGCACCTATAGCAAAGGTTGTTGGTGCCATCACACCATCAGGGACAGTCACATATGCACAACTTCAAGAAGCTCTGATGAGTGGTGACCTAGAATTGGCTGACGCTGATGTCAATGCCACACTTAAAGATCTGGAAGAGCTCTCAAATGCTCAAACGTCTGCTTCCAGACAACCACAACAACCACAACCACAACAACCACAAGTGGTTGATGAAATGGTAAATGAACTTCATTTCGACATGCCAGCAATACAGTATGCTGAAGAAAATCCTGCAAATGAGCAGGTTCCCCAACTCCAAGAGAGGGATCAAATTGAGACACCTACTCAGAATGATCAACCAGGGGAGGCAACTGAGTTAGCCACTCAGGAAAAGGTTGAAGTACCTCAAACTTCCAACAAAGAAGCAACACTGGAACAACGAGACCAACTCATGGAAGGGTCACAAGTTTCAGAGACTACTCAGCCTGACATTGCTCGTGTAGTGAATGGTTTGTACTTGTGAATCTCTTTGTGTTTTCTGCCTTGTTAACTAATAAAATTCTTTGTTACAGCTGAATTAGAAACAAAAGAGCAAGAGGAAGGCAAAGCTTGCCTCATAATCGAGAAGGAGGCCTCCATAGCCTCACCACTTAAGGAACAGAGCACATCTCACGGTGAAGACAGTTCCTTAAGATATAACATCTCAGATATGTGCTTTATACACTTGACTAATACTATTAAGTGTTTGTTTCTAATAGGTTCCAACTGAGAAGAAAAATAAAGAGAAATCCTCTCTCTTCAGAAAAGAATCCAGAGACTTCCAAGGTCTCTGAGGAACAAGTATCTGAACCTTCTGCAGAGATGGTATATCATTCAGATACCTATAATCTTCAAAGACAAATCTCTGATCATTTTTCTCAACTAACACTGTCTACTTAAACAGGTTCAAAAAGAAGTAGAAGTTGCTGGGGAGTTGCCCGCTCAATCCCCACAACCAATGGAAATTGATGAGGCGTCAAAACCTTCATCACAAGAAAAATTTCCAGAGACTACACAAGTCTCTGAGCAACAAGTATCTGAGCCTCCAATAGTGGAGGTAATTGACCTCTCAGATATCTGATTTTGAAAATATAATTTTTCTTGATAAAATTTCCTAAGTGTTATGTTTCTAATCTCAGGTTCAAGAAGAAAGAAAGATCACTGAGGATCAGACTTCCCAGTCTCCTCCTCATATCCATATATCTGAGGCACCTGGAACCTCAGTAGTCCAACCCTTTGAGCCTGTTGCTGTTGCACAGGTAACACAGATACTTGACTACTCTAAAACTCAGATATCTACACAAGTTTTGAAACTAACTCAAAACTCTTTCTTTCAGGCTCAAAGTAGTGCCAAGAAGGAGTCAAATGATGACTATGAGAACCTTCTTCCCTTCTTCAAGACTCATACCTTGCCAAAACATATTCAATGCTTCAAGAAATGGCAGAGGTTAAGGTGCTTTGATCTCTCTGAAATACTGAGAATCACAGATCAACCAACAAGACGAGCACGAGCTCTTGACCTGGAAAACTACATCCATGCAATGTTCCCTACTGAACAATATCAGGTTGCGGCCCTAATGCATAAGGATTTTTCCAAGAAAGTGGCACACAAATTGGTGCAAGCCTTCAAACAGGCAGATGGTCAGACAAGATTGCAGATGGCATTCAAGCCAGTCCTGCCCCAGACACTACAATTTATTCCTTCTGAACAAGAAGAGATTAATGGGTAGAAGATCACTATTCCTGAAGTGATTAATCTTGTATCTGAAGACGATGAGGAGGAAGAAATAGATGAGAATAACTTTGATGAACCTCCCTCTAACCATCACAAAAAGAATGATGATGATATGACGGATGATGATGCCCCTGCACCAGGGACAGGAGGAATTGCACAAGGAAACAATGCCTCAGCTGCTGAAAAGCACACTGAGAGGACATCACAGCAATCCCCTCCTCCATCTCCTCAGAAATCCACTCATCCTTCACAGCAATCCCAACAACAAAAAGACACTACTGAACAAGTAGTTGAGCACTCTGAGGAAACAACTCAGAAGATATTAAATACTCAAACCAGAACTGCTCAACTCAAACAACTGTTGGAAGAAGAGCAACAGCTCCATCTTCAACTTGAAGAAGAGCTAGTTAAATCCAGAGATAAGCTCAATCAACTACAAGAACAATACTTACAAGAGACAGTAGCTTACTCTGAGGTTAAAGAGCTCCAGGATGCTGTAAATGCTATTGCTAAGGAGCTAGATACTGAAGAAGTATCTAAAGAAAAGCATGATGCTAAGGCTGCATCACCATCAAAAGAAAAACCATCCTACTCTCAGAAAGGAAAGAAGCCCATCTCTGAGATGGTTGCTGGACTGGAAAATCTTGAAAATGTCCAAGAGAATGAAGATCTCTGGGCTGATGACTCAGATGATGAAGAAGACAAGACTTTGGCAGAACACCGCAATGAACACTTGACAGTTTGTCATCTTAAAAGGAAGCTAATTGCTCCAGAAGTTTTCAACAAACTGCCAAATGTCCACTCCCATGAATATATGAATAGATATAAAGTTTTGGCACATCTTAAAAGGGAGATGTCTTCACAAAACAAAGATGTAATTGCCTCCGTCTCCTCAGATATGCAGAAATTCACTGAGCTCATCACTCAGAGAACAACCAGTATGATCATTGCTCAGAAGGATCTGGGAATGGTAAGGGACGATGATGTATCACTAGCTGAAAAAGCTTTTCATGAGGCAAGTTACACTGCTGGAAAAGCAGATGCCATACTAGGCCCATTGGCAGAGCTCACTGATAAGGAAAATGGACTTATCAAACAAAATCAGGAGCTCAAGGTTGAACTTCAGAAGTTGGTCACTGCCTACAACTACTTGCAAAAGAATTTTGAGTCCCTCTCAGATTCTTTTGTGGTACTTAGTCAGTCAACAATGACTAAGGGGGAAGAATTTGGATCTCAAGATCAGGGGGAGGAAAGAAGAAATCTAGAGTTGGTGCCGCTCAGAAAGGAAGAGGAAACAAGAAAACTTCCCAGCCACCACTCAGAATAGATGATCCCTCATCAAATCAAGCTGCTTTGCAAATAGTAGATACTTCCCAGCAGCCAACTGAAGAAACTACAATGGTAACAAGGGCCATGGCAAAAAGACCTCCAAGGAGTACCAAGGCTCCAAGGAGAAGACAAGTAAGAGGGATTGATGAATCTTCTGAAGAAGAAGAAGAAGAAGAAGAAGAAGAAGAAGAAGAAGAAGAAGAGGGCCAAATCAAATCTCTGGGCAATGAAGAAGGCTGCAAAAGTCTCACAAGAATTAATCTTGATGAAGATGAAGAGACTGATGAAGATGAAGCTACTCTTCACAGAAAAAGGAAAATTGATAGCCTAACTGAGCCCATAGCTGCAAAGCCTTTAGCAGCTAAAACACCCTCTGGAAATACCAAGTCAATCCAGGGTGGTTCTTCAAGCAATCCCCCAAAAGAGAATTCTAGACAACGAAGGAACAGGCTGAGAGCTGAACAAAGAAAACTTCAACTACCACTCAGGCCTGAAGAAGCCAAGATTGAGTATGTGAAGACCAACAATCCCTCTGTCTACAGGTGCATTAATCAGAAAAATGGCTACTGGATTCTGGAACTCAAGCACTTACTGGTAAATTCAAAATTTCCAGAACCAATCCATAAACAACTCATGGCATGGAGAAAAGATAAGTCAATCTTGATTAACACCAACCACATCAAAGCATGGTTGGATTTTGAAATAATCAAGAGAATAGAAGCCATGAAGAAGGACCTCTCTGATGAATGTCCTTATGGAAAGCCAGATGATGTGCACAGAATTCCCAACATTACTGGAACAGGCACAAGAGCAAGACTTGCGGTGGAACCCTATGAGTCCTTCTACTTAACTGAAGATCAATACAAGGGTGACATCAGATATCTGAAGATTATCTATGAATACTTCAAGCTATCAGATATCATAATCGAGCATGCCTGGAAGTGGGGAAAGTATCTGTGGGTCAAGCATTTTGTTAAGAGAAATCCCACCAAAACCTACAAGGAAGTCTGTGGATTTGCCAGAGACACAGAGATGATTGTCAGAACTCTTTTCTATGACTACTCTGATGATATCAAAAGGTTTGGTGATAGGAAATTTGCAGACTGATCCATGGAACTGTTTTGAAGACTTGAAGATTTTTGAAGACTTGAAGACTTGTCATTTAGAATGTTCACTTGGAGCTTGGTAACTCCTGTTGTTCTATTTGACTAAGTAGTTTCTGTGATTTCTTGATTGATCTTTTCTGTTAAATCTTGAAAAAGTTATCTGTAAGCTTTCTCTGTATCATATCTGATGAACTTACTCTCAGATATCATTTTCTATAAAAGATAACTTATCAGCAAAGATCACACCTTGTGATTTGGTTGATGTTTACTTTCTGCACTTAATTATATGAATTGAAAGATCATAAGAAATGATTAAGTAGTGGATTGTTTCCTCATCCAGATTTATAATAGGTCAGATAGTCATCGTTGACGGATCAAAATGGGGGAAATTTGTTAGGAATATCTGTTTAGATTTTGATCAGCAACCTAATGACTTATCTTAGCTCAGAAAGGTGATTAGTACTCTTAGTTCACTTGAACACTGTAAAAGAGGAAACTCACTGAGTATGATAGTCTAGCAAATCTTGTATAGGATGTTAGGTCTCAAAATATAATTTTTATTTTCTGAAGAAGACCAAGAAGAAGGCATCCAGCAGGAAAAGATCAACGGATTTGAAGATTTGAAGACTGCACAAGATTGCTGAAGACAAGGGTTTTCCAGAAACCTATGTCCAGATATCTTGAAGAAACAAGTGTTTCGAAACATACATGTTGCAAAAGATATATGAGAATAAAAGGTTTCTGAGACAAGGAAAAGTGCCCACAGATATCTCACTCAGATACCTTGGACATAAAATATGCTTCTGAAAAAGAAACATATTATACAAGTTGTTCAAACAAATGGTATCTGGAGCTATGATGATCTCTGGAAAAGAACGTGCAAAGCCTCAGAAAGCTTGCATAGTTCCGTTGGCACTACAAGACAAAATATAGTACAGTGCATTAAATGCGCAGACAGAAATGTCTGAACAAAAGCGGTAGCTTCTGAAAAAGAAGACAATCCTGCTACAGTACTATATTCAGATATCAATAGTTTGAATTTGATTTAAGCCTAACGGATACTATTCAAACGGCACTCAAAATTCATCTATAAATATCAACACTTAGACTGCTTGAGAATACACCTTAGAACACACTGAACTCCAAGAGCACTGAATACTCACACAAGCGCTCTCAAGCAAACTACTTACCTTCAAGCATTCTGTTGCGACCAAAGCTCTTGATTCTAAGTAGCACAAAAGTTCTAAGTGTCCTGATCCTTAACGAGCATTGTTATTTGTGAAAGAGTTGAACTAAGATTTCTTATCTAAGTTTCATTCTCTTGAACACTTACCATAGACTTGGGTCAGTAGAGAACAAGATACCATACATTGCAAAGTGTATTAAGTATACTTGATTCACAGAGCTATCTGAATAACTGAACAAGTTATTAAAGAAGCTCACCTGACAATTTACCTTAACCAACACCTTAAACGGTGGAGTATGTGAAGTACTTAGTTTGGGAAACTAAGGAATAACTCCAAGGTTATTGAGCAAAGGAAGTACTTAGTTTGGGAAACTAAGGAACAGCTCAAAAGGTTTCTGAGTACAGGAAGTACTTGGCTGTGAAAGCCGGGGAATAACTCAGGGGGAACACTTGGTTGGGAACCTAGTGCATTTAGGAATCAAGAAAAGATATCTGTAAGGTTACCTCATTTATCTTAGTGGATTCTAGGTCTGAGAAAGACCGAAGTGGATTAGTTGAAGGATTACGCCACCTTCAGATACCACTATAAAAAGACTTGTGTTATTTACTTTCTGCAGTTTATTACTTGTTTTACTTATATTGCAAAAGTACTTACACTTATCTTGCTGAACATGTGCACTTATCTCAGAAGTCTTCCGCTCTCTGAAATTAAGTATCAGATATCTGAGAAACTGTGCTTATCGACAAAGGGTTTAAAAGACTATTCAAACCTCCCCCTCCCCCCCCCCCCAGTCTTTTACTTTGCCATTATCTGGACCAACACTTAGACTGCTTGAGAAGACACCTTAGAACACACAGAACTTACACCAAGAACACTGAATACTCTCACAAGTTCTCTCAAGCATACTACTTACTTTCAAAGCTTTCTGTTGCGACCAAAGCTCTTGATTCTAAGTAGCATAAAAATTCTAAGTGTCCTGATCCTTAACAAGCATTGTTATTTGTGAAAGAGTTGAATTTGTGAAAGAGTTGAACTAAGATTTCATATCTGAGTTCCATTCTCTTAAACACTTATCATAGACTTGGGTCAGTAAAGAACAAGATACCATACATTGCAAAGTGTATTAAGTATACTTGATTCATAGAGCTATCTGAATAACTGAACAAGTTATTTAAGAAGCTCACCTGACAATTTACCTTAACCAACACCTTAATCGGCGTGGAGTACATGAAGTACTTAGTTTGGGAAACTAAGGAATAACTCCAAGGTTATTGAGCACAGGAAGTGCTCAGTTTGGGAAACTAAGGAATAGCTCAAAAGGTATCTGAGTACAGGAAGTACTTGGCTGTGAAAGCCGGGGAATAACTCAGGGGGAACACTCGGTTGGGAACCTAGTGTATTTAGGAATCAAGAGAAGATATTTGTAAGGTTACATCATTTATTTGTCTTAGTGGATTCTAGGTCTGAGAAAGGTCGAAGTGCATTAGTTGAAGGATTACGCCACCTTCAGATACCACTATAAAAAGACTTGTGTTATTTACTTTATGCAGTCTATTACTTGCTTTACTTATCTTGCAAAGTACTTACACTTATCTTGCTAAGCACGTGCACTTATCACAGAAAAGTCTTCCGCTCTCTGAAATTAAGTATCAGATATCTTCACAGATATCTGAGAAACTGTGCTTATCGACAAAAGTTTTAAAAGACTATTCACCCCACCCCCCCTCTAGTCTTTTACTTTGTCGTTATCTGGACCAACAAGTGGTATCAGAGCAGGAGGTTCCCAAGCCATCTGCACTGAACCTAGATCCCAGATAAGTGCCCACTAACTGCTTTTCACCTACACTTGATTTGTTTGTTTAGTGTGTGCTGCAGGATGTCTTTAAGTGACGCCCCAATTCTCAAGCCAGAGAATTATGAGAAATGGAAGAACAACATGATGCTCCACCTAGAAGCCATCAGTGACGAAATGATCGAAGTAATAAAGAATGGCTCAATAGTCATTCAACAACTCAAGCAAGTCATAGAGGTTTCTAATGGTGGAGACAGAGAACAAAGCGATGGGTCTTCACAAACAGATGCGTCAACCAGTGGGAGACCTGCCAGTCAAGTCATTTACGAACCAAAGCCCAAAAAGCTCTGGACATCAGAAGATGCCAAGAGAAATCGACCGGATGGTCAGGCTGGTAATATCATCATACGTTCTACTCCAGAGTACATATAGTGTAAACTATGGGGTGCAAAAATGGCGAAAGTGGCCTGGCAACTGATTGAAGAAATCTGTGCCGGCAATGAGAAAACAAAGAAAAATAAGTTCGAAGTTTTGAATCTCAAATTCCAAAACTTTAAACAAGGTCCCACGGAGACTCTTGAAGAACTAGATTTCCGGTTTACAACACTTATGGGTGATATGGCTGCACTTGGTGAGAGTAATAGATATACCCAGTCAGAAAAGATTAAGACTATTGTGAGAAGTCTAAATCATAACTGGGAACACACAAAGTTTTTCTACTTTAACCAAGGAATGCCATATATCACTCCTGTGGAACTTTTCTCTCACCTTGCCACTGTTGACTATGAGACAACTCAAAGAGAACAAACAACTGAGAAGTTGCAGAATGTTGCTCTAGTTGCTCAAGGAACTTCTGAAAAGAAGAAAGGCAAGGAGGTGACTGAGGATGCTCTTGCTGTAAAGCAAATGGGAAAATATGTCAGTCGAGAAATTGAGAGAAGAAAAGCCAAAGAGAAGCTGAAAAAGCATCTAGGCTCAAACTATCACCAGTACAAAAATATGCAAAGCTCGCTGAACAAGCCGGCTCAGAAAGCATCAAGTACTGAGGAAGCAGAAATCGGAAACGATATATGTTTCTATTGTCAGAAACCTGGTCATTTCAAGAAGGATTGCCCTGCCTTCAACAAACTAAAGACAGGTGACAAGAAAGACAGAAGAATCTTCAAAAGAAGTCAGAGAGCTATGCTCACTGAAGAAAGGAAAAAGATTCAAATCCAACTGGATGCTCTAGATATTGAGTCTGATTCTGAGGATGAGGATTCAGATGATTCCACACTGCCTTCCACAGAAATGTGCGGTGTTTCTCATGAAGTAATTGACTTTGGTCAAAAGTAGAAAGAAGTATGTGGAATGGCTGAAGAAATCTTTCCAGATATCTCCAACATTGAACCTTGTCTAATGGCTGATGAGGTAACACATACTTCCTGTTATACTTATGAAAGTGATGAAGAAGGAATCAAAGATCTGGAAAATCTCAGAAAAGAACTTGATCTCTACGAAAGAGAATTTCTAATGGTCCGAGTTAGAGCCGAAAATCTTGAAGAAGAAAAGAATTCTCTTGTAAAGGAAAATTCTCAAATAATCAAGATATCTGAGAAAAAGGATGCTGAAAATGCATTTCTCAAGTCTCAGATATCTGAGTCCGAAAAGTCACATAAAGAAGCAATGGCCAATCTTCAAAAGAAATGTGAAGATCTTCTTTCTGAAAATAAGGAACTCAAAAAGAAAGAACTATCTTTTCAATCTTATGCCAAAGCTAGTGACACTCTTACTGAAGTACAATCTTATTTAAGAGATCCTTCAGAAAAGAGAGGACTTGGGCTGGACACACACACAGACAGTTCCACCACTCTGAATAAGAGTAATGAAGGACGAACATTTGTCAGTGCTCAGCAAGGTGATTCCCAAACAATCTACAGTATCGGTCAGAAACCTAAGTTAGTTGACAAAGGAAAGGCAGTTGTGACCAAGCCTTTGTGCGAAAAACAAGTCCAAAGGAAAATTGTCGGGCATGTCTCTGGAAAGAAACATAACACTAAAAAGTGTAATCACCCACAGTGCTATGTCTCTCAAAAAGGTAAAATTGCAGGAGCTGACAAATTCTCCTATGTCACGTTTTCTAGAAAGAAAATAGATTATCTAGAGACTAGCAAAGCTGCTGAGAAGAGATCTCAGATAGCACCAGGTGCTCGGATTGGTATTGGCTATAAATCCATCGGGAAACAACTTGCTCGTGAGTACAAAAAAGAGCAAGAACGATGGTTAAAGGCTAGAATTGCTCATAGCAATTATCAGAAGTGGAAGATGAATCAAGCCACTGAAAATCTGAATGCCAGGGCTAGAAGAAATCTGGCTAGGAAAGCTAAGTTTGCTGAGAAGCAGACTCAGAAACCTAACAGGTATCTGAAAGCACCAAATGGAGCACCAAGGAACACACCAAGGAAGAAAGTAGTTCTTAATAACAATGATACTAATCATTTAACTAGAATTCCTCCTTATGTTCCTGTTAGACAAAAGAATGTTCCTAAGAAATTCATTCAAAAATGGATTCCTACTGGAAGATTTTTTAGTCCAGATGGTTCCATTGTTGGTATGAGAACCTAATCTTTTGTTTCCTGTTTTGTGCAGAACACTCTAAAGACTAATTCAAAGTGGCATTTTGATAGTGGATGTGGGAAGCACATAACAGGAGACAAAGCAAATCTGATTGACTACAAAAAGTGCAATGATGGACCAATTATCAGGTTTGCTGGAGGAGATGAAAATCCAACCATAGGTTTTGGCAATTTGAAGTTTGGAACCCTTACAATCTCTGAAGTACTTCATGTAAAGGGATTGAAATATAATCTCCTAAGCATGAGTCAACTAGTAGACAAAGGGTACACTGTCAAAATCAAGTCAAAACTATGTAAAGTGATTGACAATGAGTCAAAGCAGACAGTCTTGGTTGCAAGGCGTAAAGGAAATCTTTATGTTGCTGATTGGGCATCCGCCACAACCGAAGAATGTCTCATTGTGAGTCAATCTGGCCACACTGAAGAAAATTGGCTATGGCATAAAAGAATGAGTCACTTGAATTTCAAAACTCTGAATAAGCTAGCCAAGAAAGAGTTGGTGGTTGGTTTACCCAAAATGGCATATAGAAAAGAAGGTGTATGTTCAGCTTGCCAAATGGGAAAACAATCCAAAACATCTTTAAAGTCTAAAACTAGACATTCCAGTGAAAGGCCACTGCAAATGTTACATATGGATTTGTTTGAATCCTCAGTAACTAGTTATGCAGGAAAGAAGTATGGGCTGGTTGTTGTTGATGATTACTCAAGATTCACATGGGTTGTCTTTCTCAAACACAAATCTGATGCAAGGGTTGAGATACCTAACTTGCTGAATAAGCTCGTAGTCATAAAAAATGACAAGGTATCTGTAATCAGAACAGACCATGGCACTGAGTTTGTAAACCAGTACATCAACGAGTTTTCTACCTGCAAAGGTATACAACATCAACTATCTTCTGTAAGGACACCACAACAAAATGGTGTTGCTGAAAGAAAGAATAGGACTCTGAAAGAAGCAGCAAGAACAATGCTTGTTGAAGCTGTAAACATAGCATGCTACACTCAAAATAGATGTCTGATTAACAAACACCATTGCAAAACTCCTTACGAACTTTTTATTGGTAGACCCCCTAGTATCAAACATCTAAGGGTGTTTGGTTGCAGATGTTTCGTTCTTAACAATGGAAAAGAATACTTGAGAACATTTCAACCAAAGGCAGATGAAGGAGTATTTCTTGGCTATTCTCTAAATAGCAAAGCCTACAGAATCTACAACAAAAGAACGCAAAAGATCGAAGAATTTGTTCATGTAGTATTCTATGAAGGAAACAAGAAAGTACTCTTGAATGATGATCTCTCAGATAGGTTCAAAGAACTATTGATTAAAGATTCTGAAAAAGGATCCTCAAAATGAAACAATTCTATCATTCAAATAGAGGATGAGTCTGACGATGAAAAGCTACCTATGCTTAGTAACAACCAGAGGACTCTAAGACATGATGTAGAATTTCCTATGAGAATTCCAGAAATGGAACAGGTTACTGAGAACCTTCATCATGAAAAGGTATCTGAAAATGAGACTGCTGAAATGCAAGTTCCAGATATCTCTAACACTGAAAAAGTGTCAGATATCCATGGCATTTCCCATGTGTCAGATATCCCAGATACTGCACAAGTATCTCATCAAGATCATATTGATTCACATTCAAATCAAAATGATATTGATCCTACTAGTTCAAAACCCATTATGAAATGGATAAGAAATCATCCTGCAAAGGATGTGATTGGTCCCATAGACCAAGGAGTTAGAACTAGAAGAGCAATCGCTGAAAATGCAAATTGTCTCTATGGATGTTTCATCTCAAACATTGAACCAAAGACTATAGAAGAAGCATTAAAGGATCAAGATTGGATCTCTGCAATGCAAGAAGAGCTGGATCAATTTGAGAGAAACAAAGTCTGAAAACTGGTTCCATTTGTTAACGGAATATCTGTAAGTAAATGAGTCTGGTGAAATAACCAGAAACAAAGCTAGGTTGGTTGCCAAGGGATTCACCCAGACTGAAGGACTAGATTTTGATGAATCTTATGCACCAGTTGCAAGATTGGATGCAATAAGACTCTTTCTAGCCTTTGCAGCTCATAATGACTTTACAGTTTATCAAATGGATGTCAAGAGTGCATTCCTAAATGGTGAACTTGCTGAGGAAGTCTATGTTGAGCAACCACCAGGTTTTGAAGTTTTCTCAGAAAGTAGGATGGTCTATAAGCTTCAGAAAGCTCTGTATGGGCTGAAACAAGCTCCAAGAGCATGGTATGATACATTGGCCAAATGCCTACTAGAAAGTGGTTTCAAGAAAGGAGATGTCCATAAAACACTCTTCACATTGAACCATGATGGGAAACTACTTTAGTTCAAGTATATGTTGATGACATTATATTTGGATCTAAAGACAAGCAACTTTGTGAAGACTTTGCTGAACTCATGAAATGTAAATTTGAGATGAGTATGATGGGAGAATTGAATTACTTCCTAGGGCTGCAAGTCAAGCAACTCAATGATGGAATATTCATTAATCAAACAAAGTATGCAAAGGACATGCTCAACAAGTTTAATCTAAAGCCTTCTGAAAAGAATGCTAAGATACCAATGAGCATTGGAATCAAAATGACCTATATTGAATCTGACGAGATTGTTGAAGAACACAAGTATAGGAAATTGATTGGTTCTCTACTATACCTCACTGCAAGTAGACCTGATATTCAATATGCAGTTGGAGTGTGTGCTAGATTTCAGATAAATCCAACGCAATCACACTACAACATTGCTATGAAAATATTGAGGTATGTAAAAGGTACTGTAGAAGTTAGATTGTGGTATCCAAAAGATAGTGGATTGAGTTTGGTTGGCTATTCAGATGCCGACTATGCTGGATCACTGCTTGATAGAAAAAACACCTCAGGAACATGTCAATTTCTTGGTGCTAGATTGATATCATGGTTCAGCAAGAAATAAAATTCAATTGCCACATCTACCACAGAGGCTGAATATATTGTTGCAGGGTGTTGTGCTTCACAGATATTGTGGATACAACAACAACTCAGAGACTATGGACTCAATGAAGAGAAAACTCCCATTTTCTGTGACAACACAAGTGCTATTGCCATAACTCAGAATCCTAAGTTTCATGCTAGAACAAAGCACATTGATGTTAGACACCACTTCATCAGAGACCATGTTGAAAAAGGCAATATAGAGATACTCAAGATTGGCACTGAAGATCAACTTGCATATATCTTCACTAAGCCACTACAAGAAAGTAGATTCTTAGCCTTAAGACACAGTCTTGGACTAATGGAGCTACCCAAGAACTGAAAAAGTTCAGATATCTGAAGAAGATATCAAAGGAGAGAGAAAAGGGATCTGGAACGGGTATCCCAAAAAAAAAAAAAAAAAAAAAAAAAGGAATCTGTAACGGGTATCCAGAAACCAAAGGCTAAAGGGTAAAGTGGCTATTTGAAGATATCTGAGACAGGTACTCAGATATCTAGATCACTCAGTGAGGGGGAACACAAAAGAAAATAGTACAACTGTCTACAGTTAACTACTATCTTGAAGTTTGAATTATTTCTGTCTTTGTGAAAAACTTTGAAAAGACAACATGTATAAGATAGAATCAGATACAACAGTGTTCTCATTTACACAGAAACGTGATTCAGATAGCTAATAGCCAAAATTCATTAAATGGGCACAATTACATTTGCTGATTGTGATCATTGCTGAAGAAGCAATGGTGACCCTTGATGAAATGGGCGATTGATCTTTACGGCAGAGATTAACTCTCAGTAAATAGTGGACTGTTGAAATTTCGACAGGGCCCACTATGCATTTAATGCCGAACAAGCTTTTACCCACGCCTGTCTGCAATACACAGATAACTACACACAAAATTAATTTGTATGACTGTTGAGATTACATTGCTATATATATAGGATTTTGGCAAAAGAATTCACTTTCGCCTAATCCAACATTCAGACTTGCACAAGAATAGCAAATTTCTCTCTTCTATTTCTCTGCAAATCTCTGCTCCCAAATTAGTTTTTCTGCAAAGAATCACTAATCTTTCACCTTAATATCTTTCAGACCTTCGAAAAACTCACGCTATATAAAGAGATGGTTCCAAAATGTGCTTCTACCCAGAAATCCCAAAATACTACCACTGGTACTGCTGAAAAGCAAGCACCAGAATTGGTAGTTGTAAACAATCGATTGGTAGGAGACTTAAATCCCGATCATTGGACTTCAAATCACAGAATGATTTGGGGTGGTGCCATGATTGAGGACTACCTCACGGCTGCTGTTGAAAATCAAGCCGATAGAAAGCTGATACTTGACATGCTTGAAAAGGCAAAACTCAAGGGTTTTCTATCAGATCTTCCCAGTAGAATTTCTTCACTAGATGTGTTAGAATTCTACAATAACTCCAGGATTATGTCATGTGTTTCTGAAGGTACTGCAATAGTGTCTATAAAAACTAAGGTCCAAGGAAAGGAAATCCTTTTGGACTTAACAACTTTCTGTAAGTTGTTTGATCTTCAAAATCTTGAAAATGATTTTGAAATAGACACCAAGGATGATGATCTCCTTGAAGGTGTAAAACAGCTGTACAGTGATGTGTGTGATCTTGAAAAACCAGATACATCCACTAATTTCAAGCTTGCTGACATCAGAACCAGACATCTGCTGGTTCACTAGGATGTGTTGGCATGCATTCTTCACAGATTCTTTGATGGTCTACAAGGAGGTGCTGACCAGATAAGCCAAGAACGCTGGATGATGATGTTCTTGTTGCAACAACAAGATAAAAGGCTGGAAAACCCTTTCAATTGGGGAAAGTACGCCTTTATGAAGTTTGTGAAGAAGATTCAAGGCTTTGAGCCTAAAATCGCTAAGGGACTTGATGAGCCAAAGACCACAGTAAGCTATGGTCTAAAGATATGCTACTTGCTGGAAAAGCTTGGCATTGAGCTCAGAGAGAAGGCTGACATAGCCAACAGTAACCTACTATACAAATATGAGTATACAAACATGATGAAAAAGGTTACTGGATCTCAGAAAGGTTCCAAGAAGCGAAAGACTGAAGAGGTATCTGAGGAAAAGGTTGCGACCAAGAAGCCCAGAACTTCACGAAAGAAGTCTGCTGGCAAATCAGAAGGCACACCCATTGAGGTTGTCGATTTCCAGATAACTGCCGCCACTGTCGATGAACTCATATATGCAGATGAACTCATCAATGCTGCAAAAGAGGTATCGACTACTGAACAAGTAGACTCAGCAAGAGAAAGTGCTTTCAGAAATGTTAAGACTATTGCCGAAAGCCTTGCTGATGAACTCATCAATGCTGCTAAAGAAAGTAGTGATAGATACCAAGCCCTATCTACAGAAACCGCAGGGATTATGGACCAATCAGTTCCTAATGCTGATGAGAGCCCTGACGATGAAGATGATGAATTAGTCATCTCTCAAGTCCTAGAAAAATCAAAAAGGGCTAAGGTTACTGAAAAAGTAACTGGTGTAGAGGTATCTGAAGTAGAACCTACACCACAGGTTGCTGAACAAGCACCCGTTTCAAAGGTTGCTGAAGAAGCAACTATGTCCAAGGTCACTGGAAAAATTACACCATCAGAGCAAGAAAGACTGAAAGATATTAAAGATGCTCTGATGAGTGATAGCTTAGTGTTGGAGGATACTGCCATTGCCTCAACACTCAACAGTCTGTCTCAAGCACAACAACCACAACATCCAGATAAGGATACTGCTGAAATGGTACTTGAGCTGCAGATACCAGCATCTTTCATTGCTGAAGAAAATCCTGCAAAAGAGCAGGTTCCCCAACTCAATGAGAGGGATCAAACTGAGACATCTACTCAGAATGATCAACCTGGGGAGGCAACTGAGTTGATACTCAGGAAAGGTCTGAAGTACCTGAAACTTCAAACAAAGAAGCTGAAATGGAACAACAAGACCAAAACATTGAAGGGTCACAAGTTAAAGAGACCAATCAGCCTGACACTGCTCAGGTAGCTGAATGGTTTAACTCTCTACTTGTGATAATTTGTGTTTATTAATATTGTGAGTTAATAAAATTTCTTTGTTACAGTCTGATTTAGAAACACAAGAACAAGAGGAAGCTGAAAAGCTTGCCTCTGAGACTGAGAAAGAGGCCACCACAACCTCACCTCTTGGGGAATCTGAGCTTGTGACACAGGTGATAAAGAATTCCTTAAGATGTTACTCTTCAGATATATGTTAAAATACTTAACTAATTAAGTGGATGTTTCTAATAGGCTCCAACTGAGAAAGAAGAAGATAAGGCAGAAATGCCAGAAAAGGACCCAGAGACCATCAAGGTTTCTGAAGAAAATATCATTGAGCCTTCTAGTGAGAAGGTATATAAAACTCAGTGACAAACATTCTTCATCATGGGTTAATGTAAATTCTTCTCTAATTACTCAATACTTTCTACTTACAGGCTCATTCAAAAGTAGAAGTGCAAGGGGAAAGAGTTGCGACATCCCCTGCACCCATGGAAATTGATGAAGCCCCCAAGGAAACATCACCAGAAAGAACACCTGAAACTGAGAAAGTTTCTGCGAAAAATGATTTTGAGCCTCCTGTTGAAGAAGTAAGTGGAAAACACAAAAATCATTGAAGCTTAATTCTTTCATGACAATTTCCTAAGTATTGTGATAATTTTAATTCTCAGGATCAAGCAGAAAGAAAGGTTGATGAGGACCAGACTTCCAAGTCTCCACCTCACAACAAGATATCTGAGGCACCCCCTACCTCAGTAGTACAAGTCTCTGAGCCTGATTTACTCATTCAGGTAACTCAGAAACCTAACTACACTCGTACTCAGATATCTACACAAGTTTTGAATCTAACTCAAAACTCTTTCTTTCAGGCTCAAACAAGTGCCACTAAGGTCCCTGATGATGAGAAAAAGGACATGCTTCCTTTCTTCAAGGAACACAAGGAACACACTTTGCCAAAGCATCCGAAATGCTTTAAGAAATGGAAAAAGCTCCGATGCTCCGATCTTTCTGAGATCTTAAAGGTGACTGATCACCACACAAGGAGAGCACAAGCCCTTGATTTGGAAAACTACGTCCATGCAATGTTCCCCACTGAACAGTATTCTTTCGGAACATTGATGGATAAGGAGTTTGTCAAGGAAGTGGCCAGAAAGCTGATCCAAGCCTTCAATCAAGCTGATGGTCAGACCAGACTATAGATGGCATTCAAGCCTACTTTGCCCCAGACTCTACAGTATATATCCTCTGAACAAAAGGAAGTTAATGGTTAAACGGTCACTATTCCAGAAGTGATCAACCTGGTCTCTGAAGATGAGGAAGAGAAGGAAACTGATGAAAATAATTATGAAGATCCTCCTTCTGACCATCACAAGGATGAAGATAAGAAGGATGATGATGATGCCCCGCACTGTGGACGGAGGGATTTCACAAGGACACATTGCCTCAGCTGCTGAAAAGCACACTGAGAGGACATCACAGCAATCCCCTCCTCCATCTCCTCAGAAATCTAATCATCCAACTCCCCAACACAAAGATACTACTGAACAAGTAGTTGAGCACTCTGAGGAAACAACTCAGAAATTATCAGATGCACAAGCCAGAGTTGCTCAACTCAAACAACTGTTGGAGGAAGAACAACAGCTACATCTTCATCTGGAAGAAAAGATAGCTGAATCCAGAGCAAAGCTCCAAAAGATTGAAGATCAAACAATTAAGGAAATGGAAGCTTATGCTGAAATGAAAGAACACCGACTTCTTTTTCGTGCAATTCCGAGGAATTAGATACTGAGCAAGTATCTAGTGACAAGCATGATGCTAAGGCTACATTTCCAAAAGATGTACCATCCTCCTCACTGAAAGGAGAGAATCCCATCTCTGAGATGGTTGCTGGACTAGAAAACATTGATGAAAATGTCCAAGAGGATGAAGATCACTGGGCTGATGACTCAGATGATGAAGAAGATAAGGCATTAGCAGAACACCGCAATGAACACTTAGCGGTTTCTCATTTGAAAAGGAAGCTGATTGCTCCTGAAATATTCAGCAAGCTGCCAAATGTCAACTCCAATGAATACTTGAACAGCTATCAAGTACTGGCTAAATTGAAAAAGGAGTTATCTTCTCAAGATAAAGCCGCCATTGCATCAGTCCCTGTAGAAATGAAGTCATTCACTGAGCTCATCACTTAGAGAATAACCAGTCTGGTCATTGCTCAGAAAGATCTAGGCATGGTTAGGGATGATGACCAAAACTTGGCTGCAAAAGCCTTTGAAGAGGCTAGCTATGTCTTTGGAAGCAGATGCTATTCAAGGCCCACTGGCAGAGCTCACTGATAAGGATACTGGTCTTATCAAACAAAACCAGGAGCTCCAGGCCACTCTGGAACAGTTGGTTGCTGCTTACAACTATCTGCAAGGCAACTTTAACTCTCTTTCAGAATCATTTGTGATTCTTAGTCAGTCAACAATGAGTAAGGGGGAAGAATATCAAGATGCTCAGAGAGGAAGAGGAAACAAAACAAAATCTGAACAACCACCTCTCAGAATAAATGAGCCCTCCTCCAGTCAGACTGCTCTACAGATAGTGGCCACCACTCAACTTCCTGAAAGAGGAATGACAACAAGGGCCAGAGCACAGAAATCTGCAAGGAGTACCAAGGCTCCAAGGAGAAGACAAGTAAGAGGGATTGATGAATCTTCTGAAGAAGAAGAAGAAGAAGAAGAAGAAGAAGAAGAAGAAGAAGAAGAAGAAGAAGAAGAAGAAGAAGAAGAAGAAGAAGAAGAAGAAGAAGAAGAAGGCCAAATCAAATCCCTGGGCAATGAAGAAGGCTGCAAAAGTTTCCAAGAATTAATATTGATGATGATGAAGAGACTGATGAAGATGAAGCTCCTCTTCATAGAAAAAGGAAAATTGATAGCTAAAACACCCTCTGGAAATACCAAGTCTATCCAGGGTGGTTCTTCAAGCAGTACCCCAAAGGAGAATTCAAGACAAAGGAGGAACAGACTGAGAGCTGAACAAAGACAACTTCAACTACCACTCAGGCCTGAAGAAGCCAAGATTGAGTATGTGAAGACCAACAGTGACTCCTCTGTCTACAGGTGCATTAATCAGAAGAATGGCTACTGGATTCTGGAACTTAAGCATCTACTGGTAAATTCAAAATTTCTAGAACCAATCCATAAACAGCTCATGGCATGGAGAAAAGACAAGCCAATCTTGATTAACACCAACCACATCAAAGCCTGGTTGGATTTTGAAGTAATCAAGAGAATAGAAGCCATGAAAAAGGACCTCTCTGATGAATGTCCTTATGGAAAGCCAGATGATGTGCACATAATTCCCAACATCACTGGAACAGGCACAAGAGCAAGACTTGTTGTGGAACCCTATGAGTCCTTCTACTTGACTGAAGATCAATACAAGGGTGATATTAGATATCTGAAGATCATTTATGAATACTTCAAGCTATCAGATATCAGAATCGAGCATGCCTGGAAATGGGGAAAGTATCTGTGGGTCAAGCATTTTGCCAAGAAAAATCATACCAAAACCTACAAGGAAGTCTGTGGATTTGCCAGAGACACAGAGATGATTGTCAGAACACTTCTCTATGACTACTCTGATGATATCAAAAGGTTTGGTGATAGGAAATTTGCAGATTGATCCATGGAACTGCTTTTGAAGACTTGAAGTGTTGAAGACTTGAAGACTAGTTTATTAGGATGTCTACTTGGAGCTTGGCTACTCCTGTTGTCCTAATTTACTAGGTATTTTTGTATCTTGCTGACTGAGCTGAATTGTATTATGTACTAAAGTTATCTGTAAACTTTCTATGTAACATATCCGATGAACTTACTCTCAGATATCTTTTTCTATAAAATATAACTTGTCAGGAAAGATCACACCTTGTGATTTGGTTGATGTTTACTTTCTGCACTTAATTATCTGATTTGAAAAATCATAAGAAATGATTAAGTAGTGGATTGTTTCCTCATCCAGATTTGTAATAGGTCAGATAGTCATCGTTGACTGATCAAAATGGGGGAAATTTGTTAGGAATATCTGTTTAGATTTTGATCAACAACCTAATGACTTATCTTAGCTCAGGTGATTAGTACTCTTGGTTCACTTGAACACTGTAAAAGAGGAAACTCACTAAGTATGATAGTCTAGCAAATCTTGTATAGGATGTTAAGTCTCGAAATGTAATTTTTATTTTATGAAGAAGACCAAGAAGAAAGAAATCCGGCAGGAAAAGTTCAACAGTTTTTGAAGACTTGAAGATTGCACAAGATTGCTGAGGACAAAGGTTTTAAAGATACCTATGACCAGATACCTCGAAGACACAAGCGTTTTTAAATAAACAGTGTTACAAGAGATATCTGAGAACTAAAAGGTTTCTGAAACAAGGA
This sequence comes from Plantago major, assembly GCA_026545765.1. NCBI lineage: Eukaryota > Viridiplantae > Streptophyta > Magnoliopsida > Lamiales > Plantaginaceae > Plantago > Plantago major. Next base: position 65,209,842 of record CM048843.1, read on the forward strand.
AAGTGCCCACAGATATCTACACTCAGATACCTTGGACATAAACTATGTTTCTGAAAAGAAATATTTTATAACAAAGTTGTTTCAACAAGTGGTATCTGGAGTTGTGATAATCTATGGAAAAGAACATGCAAAGCTTCAGAGAACTCTGATAGAATAAGATCTCTGATACAATGCATAGTTCCGTTGGCACTACAGGACAAAGTATAGTACAGTGCATGAAATGCGCAGACAGAAATATCTGAACAAAAACGGTAGCTTCTGAAAAAGAGGACAAACCTGCTACAGTACTATACTCAGATATCAATAGTTTGAAATTGAGTTAAGCCTAACGGATACTATTCAAACGGCACTCAAATTCATCTATAAATATCAACACTTAGACTGCTTGAGAAGACACCTTAGAACACACAGAACTTACACCAAGAACACTGAATACTCTCACAAGTTCTCTCAAGCATACTACTTACCTTCAAAGCTTTCTGTTGTGACCAAAACTCTTGATTCTAAGTAGCACAAAAGTTCTAAGTGTCCGGATCCTTAACAAGCATTGTTATTTGTGAAAGAGTTGAACTAAGATTTCATATTTGAGTTTCATTCTCTTAAACACTTATCATAGACTTGGGTCAGTAAAGAACAAGATACCATACATTGCAAAGTGTATTAATTATACTTGATTCATAGAGCTATCTGAATAACTGAACAAGTTATTAAAGAAGCTCACCTGACAATTTACCTTAACCAACACCTTAATCGGCGTGGAGTACAGGAAGTACTTAGTTTGGGAAACTAAGGAATAACTCCAAGGTTATTGAGCACAGGAAGTACTTAGTTTGGGAAACTAAGGAATAGCTCAAAAGGTTTCTGAATACAGGAAGTACTTGGCTGTGAAAGCCGGAGAATAACTCAGGGGGAACACTCGGTTGGGAACCTAGTGTATTTAGAAATCAAGAGAAGATATTTGTAAGGTTACATCATTTATCTGTCTTAGTGGATTCTAGGTCTGAGAAAGGCCGAAGTGGATTAGTTGAAGGATTACGCCACCTTCAGATACCACTATAAAAAGACTTGGTTATTTACTTTCTGCAGTCTATTACTTTCTTTACTTATCTTGCAAAGTACTTACACTTATCTTGCTAAGCACGTGCACTTATCACAGAAAAGTCTTCCGCTCTCTGAAATTAAGTATCAGATATCTTCACAGATATCTGAGAAACTGTGCTTATCGACAAAAGTTTTAAAAGACTATTCACCCCCCCCCCCCTAATCTTTTACTTTGCCGTTATCTGGACCAACAATCTCCTATGAAAACCAACATGCCCAAGAAAAGATTGCAGCTCTTTCACACAAGTGGGAGAGGGAAGTTTAACAATCACATCAAGCTTTGCTCTATCAACTTATATCCCACATTTTGAGACTACACATGCCCTAAGACAATTCCTTCTCTAACCATAAAGTGACTTTTTTCCCAGCTAAGAGTTAAGTTACATTCAATGCAGCGTTTAAGCACTTTATCAAGTTTATGTAAGCAATCAGTAAAAGAATCTCCAAGAAGAGAAAAGTCATCCATGAAGACCTCTACAAAATCCTGCACCATGTCAGAAAATATAGAAAGCATGCATCTTTGAAAAGTAGCAGGAGCGTTACCTGATCCAAAGGCATTCATGATAAGCAAAAGTCCCATAGGGACAAGTAAATGTCGTCTTCTCCTGATCCTCCTGAGCAATGGGTATTTGATAGAAACCTGAAAGACCATCCAAAAAATAATAGAACTCTCGCCCAGCAAGGCGGTTAAGCATCTCATCATGAATGGCAGAGGGAAGTGGTCCTTCTTAGTGGCTGCGTTTAGTTTCCTGTAATCAATGCACACACGCCACCCAGTGGTTTTTCTTACCGGGACCTCTATGCCCTTCTCATTTGTTTCAATAATAACCCCCAACTTCTTAGGAACTACATGCACAGGACTCACCCATCTACTATCAGCGATGGGGTAAATTATTTCGTGCTCAAGCATCTTAAGGATCTCATATTTCACTACATCTTGCATAACAGGATTAAGCCTGCGTTGGGGTTGCCTAACAAGTTTAGCGTCGTCTTCTAAACTTATCCTGTGTGTGCAACGGTTGCGCTAATGTCCTTAATGTCTCCAATTCCCCATCCTATGGCCGCAGAATTCTCCTAAAGAAGCTCAACAAGTTGGTTTTCTTCTTCCTTTTGCAATTTTGAAGAGATTATCACCGGTTTGGACCGATTTTCACCAAGGAAAGCATACTTAAGGTGGGATGGGAGCTCCTTAAGGTCAGGCTTAGGGGGTTCGATTTCCCCAGTATTGCTACTGAGGGAGTCGAATTCACCTAATGGTTCACTAGGGGGATCAAGTTCACATGCCGGTTCAGTTTCAGCTGAATCTAAAGTACAGATTAGCTCATGACTTTCCTCACTCACAATTCCCTTATCAGGATCTAGTGTCAAAGCGGGCTCTAACTTATCGCTAGCAATATCATCAAGCAAAGAAGTATATACACAGTCATCAATGATGCAATGAAATTCTTTGGCAATCTCATGTTCTGTTTCACAATCTATAACAGAATATGCATTAGAGCTACCTGTAGGACGGACTGCGTCCTTGCTGATTCGATTGCCTCCGATATCCATCACTATCTTCCCTTCTGCAACATCGACTTGAAGTTTGACAGTTTTCATGAACGGCCTTCCCAGCAAGATCACATGGTTTTCTGCTGCTGGTTGCTGCATTGCTGGGAGGTAGAACTACAAAATCTGCTGGTACCAAGTATGTGTCAACCTTGACCAAAACATCCCGTATAATACCAAGTGGTCGCTGGAGACTACAATCAGCCATCTGCAAAGTCATATTCACAGCTTCCAACTTCCCCAAACCGAGCTCCTGATAAAGGTCATGGGTAATAAGATTAATGCTCGCTCCCAAGTCGAGCATACCTTTTGCTACCTTCCCATTCTCCATTTGTATATCAATCACGAAACTCCCTGGGTCTTGTTGCTTCACTGGCAATCCGATCACAGAATTTGTTGTTTCTGGAAGAATCAGCTTTTTAGTAGACGAAAGCTTCTTCTTATTAGCATTTAGATCCTTGAAGAACTTGGCATAGGAGGGGACATTATCGATAAGCTCCAGCAGTGGCATGTTCACGTTAACTTTCGAAAGCATTGCCAGAATAGATTTGAACTTAATGTCGTCTTTTGGCTTCTTAACTCTCCCAGGGTATGGTAATGGCTTGGGAACTGGCGGTCCTGGGGGGTGGAAGGGGTTATCAGATTTATGTAGAACCTCGGTGTTACTTCTTGGGTCCCCAATAATCTCCCTAGATTCCTCCTCAGTAACGTCTATAGCTGGTGTAGGTGGAGTTTCCGGTTCAGTCATCATATCTGGCTTCTCAACAACCTTACCACTACGCAGTACTGTAGTTGCTTGAATCTCCTCTTCCAATTCATCTTCATCCCCAAATTCCAGACCTGCTACGAAGGTAGCCAACCTATCTGCTAAGTCCTCTATTCTGCTCATCATCCCTTCAATCTGTTGTCCTGTTCTCTCTTGCCCTTCCATAACAACTTGCATAAATTTTTCATCATGGGCAATTAAGGCCATCAATGTGCTTTCGCTAAATGAGCTGCTCTCCGGTAAAATATTTGCACTATTCACCATTTCCCTTGCAGAGGGTGTGTAGTAGCTGGAAAAGGACTCCATTCCTGGATCTCAACAACAGTAACTCAACAAATGCTTAGTTTATGTTAGTCCAAGTAAAATGAAATCACGGCAAGTAACCACCGGCTCTCAGCGCTACAATATGAATTAACTCCCCGGCAGCGGCGCCAAATTTGATGTGCACAAATTAATACTTAGAAAACCAAGTAGTAAGCAGTTGTTGTAAACAGACAAAGCTAAACCACAGAGTCGTTCGCTAAGGAATTAATTAAGCTACGTAGCAGTGAGAGTAAACAGATACTTGCGAGTAACAATTTGATTGATGGTTTGGTTATACTTCTAACTAATTCAACTAAAGCAAAGATTACGATTAACAATGAGAGAAAGATGAATACAGTAGCAAGATCCAATTATGCTAATTCGAACTAGGGATAACACTCATCTTTGTCACACGGTCGTTGTACAGTAAATCAATCAATTCGATTCAACCAATCGTTCTTAGAAAATATTATACTGGAGAAATCGTGAGTCATCAATTCACGATCCTTAAACATGAACAATTTAGAGAATTTAATACGGACTTATCGAATTGAAGGTTTTTACGAAGATTTTATACGAGATTAACCTATATGAGTGGTTTGATAAACCCTAGAATGAATATGAATAATCTTCACATACTACTGTATTCAAAGGTGTTTAGCTACTCATAATTGGTGATTGCATGCGAAGATTCATGGTAATAATCATGTGAAACATAGATGATAAACTCGCATGCAATAACATACAATTCAATCGGTAAGATAAAGAACGAATTGTAAAGAACAAAGCAATGGAGAAATCAATACCAATAATCTTGATGACAAAATTCAATGAATAACCAAGCTCCAAAGATTTCTCAATGTTAATGCGTGAATCTAAGAGCTCCCCTAAAAAACTAGGTTAAAAGAAGTACATATGAAAAGAATCAAAATTCTAATCTAATAAGGAAAACAAAACTAATTCTGCGTCTCTCGCCGCGGCGAGCCTTCTTAATCGCAATATACATCCATTTCAGAAATCTCATGGCAAGCTTCTTCCTTCAAACAGGGAGCTAATCAGAAAATCTACTTGGCCAAAGCCTTCTTTATCGCAATATATATAACCTTCGCATAATCTCGCCACGGCGAGTTAGGTGCTCCGCCGCGGCGAGCTTCAATCTTTAAAACAGAGGCTCCACTCGCAAAATCTCGCCGCGGCGGACCTTCTCTCAATTCCCAGTTGCAAGCTCGTAAAATCTCGCCGCGGCGGACTGAATTCCTCGCCGCGGCGAGCCATGCTAAATAGCTTGTTCTCATTCGGCTCAAAAGACATAGATTTCTACAAAATATAAACAAAACACCAAAGCGTAAAAACGAACTAAAAAGACTACAAAACTAAAGACAAAGACTCACAAAGACCCGCTAAAAAGGACCAAATGAGACGTTAGAATATTGTCTCATCAACCACCCGGAAGAAGCAACATGGGAAGTCGAGGAAAAAATGAGAAAAGAATATCCCTAGTTGTTCAACAAGGGAATTTGGGGACCAAATTCTCATAAGGGGGGAAGTTTGTGAGACCTACAATAATATTTTCAACTTATCGACTCGGTTAGGAGGTACAATGCACTAGACGTCCTTTCATTCCATTATTTTCCGTTCATACTCACCTACGACATATGCAAATTTATTTCAAGTGACTTTTGACTAACTCGTCATTGACTGGAAGGGAAATAAAGTAAATTTTACTAATAAATAAAATTTAGTACATGAACCAAATGAAGTTAAAAGCTAAGAATCTATCACATAAATTAAACAAGACTAGTGTTAGGGAAGGGTCATGTAACACATGACAAGGTCGACAAAGTCAACCAATGTATCTATAAATAGGTTCCACTCACTCATCCCACTTAGACCCTTTCCACAATTGAAGAAGGTAAAAAGAAGAAATTCTCCCTTCTTTCTCTCTCACTTTCGGTTGTTCCTTTCACCCTCCCTCAATGTTTTAATCTTGCATGCAACACCAAGATATGAAACTCTACTCCTCAAGCATTATGATGATGCTTGCAATTTCATAATCCATCTAAGAGAAGGAGGTGTTACACTAAGTAAACTAATCCTCTTTTCCTCATTCTTGCTAGGTAACTCATTCAAGGAGAGCACTAGCAAGGCAAGGTATCAACAATCCTCCATAGATTTGCAAGAAAATATCACACAACTTCACAAAGGTGGGTAAAATCTTCAATCATCACTATACCTCTTTATAAATCCTTCTTGATTACATGCATGTAAAGATTTAGGGTTCTTGGTCACTTCTTGTTAAAAATTGCCTTATAAAATGTCATAAATTGTTCATATGTGTTTAGATGATTTAGAAAGTCTATTGCATGTGAGATTTAGGGAGTAAAAGGTGAAAATCTTGAACATCCAACATTTTCGTATGTAAACTGTCCTGATTTTGTAAAATTTGGGAAAAATGGAATTATTCATTTTTTAGTGATTCTAATTTTTCTGGTAATATCCAACACGGTAAGGAAATACTGAGAATTGGAATTAGAGTAATCGGGCATGCATGTAATTAACTAAAAATAGTACACTCTCGTGAATTAACAGGTAGCGAAAAACAAGGGTTGGTTACAAAATTCTTCATTTCAGTACCTTACTCCGAATTAAATGGCCTAAGATTCTGTAAAAATATAGAACTTTGAATCATCTAACTTTTCCCCATAAGATTTAAAAATTTTGGTGTAGTAATGAATATTTATTTATTAAAATGCTATCATTGCTCCCTGCAGGAGTGTTTCACTTAGCAAAATCATTTTGGCTAGAATGCTAGTTATAATTAACCCTATGAGTAGTCATTGGAAAGATAAGACACTGAACCATTATAAAAAATGGTGATATAAGGTTTTAAAGGTGATTTATAGCACTGAAAGTATTTTACTAGTTAGGACTTGCAATCTGCCCAAACTGAAATATACAAAGAATGGAAATGTAGACTTGTGACATAGGTGGAGGGTGTATGGACCTAAAATAAACTCAAGAACAAAGTGAATAAGGAACTATAGACTTAGATATGATGTACTTCCTAAAAATGGTATGATGTTAACTAAGATCAAGAGGAAAATAACTTAAGTTAGTCTCATTTATTAGTAAAAGAATAAACTAAAAGAAAAGAAGATACTTCATATACCTACACATGAACCCTACCGATAAAGGAATAAATAAGAATCCAAAAGATGAAGACACAAAAGAAATATCGAGGGTGGCAACCTCGTTAAAAAGAGTACAAACGAGGGTGGCAACCTCGTGTAAAAAGAGAACCAAACGAGGGTGGCAACCTTGAGTAAAAAGAGATCCAAACGAGGGAGGCAACCTCGAGTAAAAAGGGTCCATATTTGATTTTAGGACGGTTGTAAGTGCCACGCGGAATGAAGTGCTACATTGTGTTGCAATGGGAGCCACCTCTCGAATTCGTGGGGGCCACCTCTAGAGGACCGTTCCTGCATAAGCTACCATTGGACAGTTGTATGTGCCATGCGGAACGAAGTGCTACATCACTAAATCGCGGTGGGAGCCACCTCTCGAGTCCGTAGGGGCCACCTCTAGGGAACTGATCCATTCTAAACCGGCAATTGTAAGTGCCATGCGGATAGAAGTGCTACATCGCTTATCGCGGTGGGAGCCACCACTCGAGTCCGTAGGGGCCACCTCTAGAGGATTGACCCTTAATGATTGCAATAACTAAATATATATTGTTGGAATAAAACTCCCCGCCGAGATGTTAAATCAAAGAAATGACAAGAATTACTATGAAAGAATCAATATTTATAATTGAAACAACTAAAGTTTATAACAAGATATGAGTTTGATAACGCAAAAATGTGCATTTAGGATTTTGGTCGATCCTTACAAATTTTAACCAGTTGATCTCTTCAAAACACGTTTAATACATATGTGTCACTTATGATCAAACAAATCAAACTTTTCTTAAAACAATGACCCCACCCCGTTACCACTGAGCTCGTTTAGCTCATCCCATTTTCTTAAACTGTTTTCAGATGAACCCGACTTTGGGGCTCTTAATGATGTTCCACTGGACGAGGACCAGTGATGGATGAAACTACATTTTTGGAAGCTTCCGCTATGTATCTCAAGAAATATCATCTCATTTTGTAATTCGGTTATGTTGTAACTATTAAACCTCTTTGAAACGGTAGTTGAAAGACTCTATCGCTAATCATGTAGTGATATTTTGGACACCAGTTATGTAATCCTATTATTATTTTATCGCTAATAGCTTTGATGGTTCCTATTCCTATGCTTGATGTCATACTCCGGAAACCGGGGTGTTACAAAGATAGCTTGCATTGTTCCGTTGAGACTATAGGATAAAAATAGTACACTGCATTTATTACGCAGACAGAGATGTCTAAACAAAAGAGGAAATCTCGGAAAAGTGACAAAGCTCACTGCAGTACTATTTTTAGATATAAGTAGTTTGAATTTCAAAGAGCCTAACGGACACTTCTCAAACGGCTTGAAATTCAACTATAAATATCACCACTTAAAATGCTTGAAAGACACACCTTGAACTACACTAAACACAACTTACATTCAAGCATACAAGCCTTCTACCTACTTACTCTCTAGCTTACTGTTGCGACAAAAGCTCTAGAATTCTAAGTAACACGAAAGTTCTAAGTGTCATGATCCTTAACAAGCATTGTTCATTGTGAAAGAGTTGAATCCAAAGATAAAGTTGCGACTGATATCTGAGATTCATTCTCTTGAACAAACAACAAGACTTGGGTCAGAAAAGAACAACTTCCCATACACTGTGAAGAGTATTAAGGAAGATTGATTCTAAGAGCTCTCTAAAAGATAACTGAACAAGTTATAAAGAAAGCTCACCTGACAAACTACCATAACCAACACCAACAGGCGTGTTTAGGGAAAGGATTTGGTTGAGAAAACTATAGTCCTCACCTAACTGAGCACATGAAGTATTTAGTTTGGAAAACTAAGGAATAGCTCTGAGTAGAGGAAGTACTTAGCTCAGATAGCCGGGGAATGACTCAGGGGGAACACTTGGTTGGGAACCTAGTGTTAAAGGGATCAAGAGATAGGATTTTGTAAGGAGAACTCATCATCTTATCTTAGTGGATTCATGTCCTGAGAAAGGGCGAGTGGATTAGTTGAGGGATTACGCCACCCTCAGATACCACTATAAAAAACCTTGTGTTATTTACTTACTGCACTTTATTTATTGCTTTAGTTACTTGCTGAGTATTTACACACTTTATAGCTTGCTGACACGTGCACTTATCACAAAATACTTCCGCTCTCTGAATATAAGTATCAGATATATGTGAAGATATCTGAGAAACTGTTTTATCGACAAAAGTTTGAAAAGACTATTCACCCCCCCCCCCCTAGTCTTTTACTTTGCCGTTATCTGGACCAACATTTTGCATTAATAAAAAAAATGAAGGGTTAAAATTCAATCTTAAATTAATACAATGCATGGTTTAAATCGTAGTATTAACATTAGTACAATGTCACAGTACTAAAGTTAGTCATCCCCATTTAAGATTCATCAAGTGCTATCCAGGCATAAACATAAATAAACACTCCATGATGCTATCTTCATGGGAACCTTAACAAGTCACCAAAACCAGCCTAATGTTATTATCATCATTGTTCCATTTCGAGCTCAAGGACACCTTAATCAATCCCTACAACTCTCTTGTTTAATATCGTCATACCGACTCCCCGTCCACTATGTCGACTCAGCTACCCACCAAGCTATTTCACGTGCCAGCGGCCTAAACCTGCACAACTTCGCTAAAATCACTTTTCATGACCTCCCAACTCCATTTTTTACAGGTCAACTGCATTTTTAGTTCTATAAGTCGACATCCTACTCGAATATGGTCATATACGGTCCAAATTTGCAAATACAATCCTAAATCGCCAAAACACACATAGTTAGCGGCTCAAATTTGGTCCTATGCCACATGGACTAATCCTACATGGCGAATTCAGCTCAATTTTGGCCCTCTAATTTGTTTGAGGCAAACTAAGGCGAATTAAGTTGAATTAAATGAGAATTTTGAAAAGGTTCTTGTTTTGAGAAAACCCCCTAGAATTTTCTAAAAGTTCAATTTGGTCGCTAACACCTTTTAAAATTCTAAATTAGGTATAAATAGCTTCAGAAATTGCAATAGGAACACAAGGTACATCAAAAATTTTGTGTAATGGAAAAAAACAATGGCGAAACAAGAGGTAAAGTCAACTGGATACAAGTATGTAAACCAAAAAAACTTGGAGGGCTCGGTATACGGAATCTACATATTCTTAACAACGCTTTCATCCTAAAACACCTTTGGAAACTCTCTTTCAATGATATCTTGTCTATAAGAATAAGTATTTTCCACATTACCACTTCCTTCAAGCTGAAGCTAAACAGAACCACAGTTGGTTCTAGAGAAATCTTATAAAATTAAAAGAAATCTTCAAAAAAAATGCCTCCTACACCAAATAGGAGATGGAGCAACAACCCTGTTTTTGGAAAGACAAGTGAATTTCGGGGGAAATCTTGGAAGACTATAAGAATAATACTATCCAGGAAGATGTCGGATTGGAAAAAGTACAGTAGTATATCCAAAATAACTCCTACATCAGAAACTAATATCCCACCACCTAGAAGAAATTTCCAGTACTATACTTGGCATTCCAATCCAAAAAACCATGATGATGGTGACACTCTTACCTGGGATCATTCCCTTCTGGAAAAATTCTCGGTTAATTGGCTTATAATTTGCTCTCTAATCTTCCAGATCAATCAAATTACCACATTGGCCCTGGCAAAAACTTTGTGATTTAAATCTATAAGCAAGGATAAAATTCTTTAGTTGGCTCGTCATTCATGACATATTACCAATTGCAGTCCGACTAAATAAGCAACAAATTATCCCCTTGAAATTTGCTCGCTTTGCAAATCACAACCGGAAACAACTCAACATTTATTTTTACATTGCCCAGCCCTACAAACCATACTCCATTGGACAAATACGTTTGATCATAGGAATAAAACCTATGCTTAAATTGTTTTCCAATTACCACAAAATTCGGACCAACAATGCAAAACGATTATGACTTGTTGAATGATTTGGAAACACAAGAATAAAAAGATCTTTCGAAATGAAGATTTGAACATAACAAACTTCACATGCAACTCTTAAATCTAATACAAGAACATACAATAATTAAGTTATCCCCCCGAACAAACCAAAAATCTTGAAACCTCTATTATGTAAATGGAAACCTTCCCCAAATTTTCATTCTCTAAATATAGATGGTGTTTTGCAGGAGTTGGGGTAATCATACGGAACAAAGAAGGAAATTTTGTTAGAGCAATTGCTAACTTTTTTTTGGTAGTACAGATCATAATTCCGCTGAAATTATAGCACTGAAATCAAGACTCACTTTATGTCAGCAAACGAATATCACTTCGGTTGATGTACAAACAGATTCTAAATTTCTAATCTCCTGTTTAAACAAGCATGTAGCAGCCAAACCACACCAGCAGATCATCTTGAAGAGATTATAAGACAAAATATAGAACACGGAGAAAGTGACTATTTCTTTTGTCTATCGAGAAGTAAACTCTGTTGTAGACCACTTGGCGAAAGAAGCAAGCAACATTATACCCGAAGAAGTGTTTTGTAATAGTACTAGACAACCTCGGTTTTATTTTAATTCGAATTTATGCCTTACGTGGCTTGCGTAAGTAATGTCTAAGGACTCTGAGTAGCTATCTTAATTTAGAAATGCCTAGTTTAGTCTCCAAAAAGAATTCAAATTAGGGCTCTTTTAGCTCCAAAAACCCTCATTCATTCATTCTCCCTTCTTCTTCTTCTTCTTCACTGATTTCACGCCTGCGATTGACGCACACTGTACTGTGTGTAGTGCGTGTTTTCAACTTCCATCGCAAACAATGGCGAACGATGCTGACATGACCGGGTGGACAAATCTTCTTCATTCCTCCTCAAAGCTTCTCGAACAAGCCGCTCCTTCCGCTCAATTCCCCACACTTCAGGTATCAAACTTTCATTTAATCGCATTTTCAGCTATCATTTCATCATCTCTTTCCTGAGTTGGTACTTGTTTGTCTTTTTGATGTTGTAAACAGAGGAATATTGATCAATTGGAGGCCTTGTCGAGCAAGCTCAAGGCTAAAACCCTACGAGCTGAAACTCCCTCTCAGTCTATTGCTGCCACAAGGTGATTCAAAGTTTCTGGAATTTAGTTGATCTAGCTTTAGCCGAAACGAAAAATGAGATTCGCATGTATACTATCCTGCTATGGATAATTACTGTCTATTGTTCAAGTGAAATAAAATCAAAGAGAAGTATTTCATTTTTTAGCTAGTAAGTTCAGAGGTCGGACTAGGAATGGACTGAACTTAAGTAGTGTTGTTAACTATGGTATTTTTGTGATTTGCAATTTGCTGTTTGGAAATCAGTTTGCCTTTTCTTTGCAGGCTTTTAGCCCGTGAGGGATTAAACGCAGAGCAGCTTGCTCGTGATCTCAAGTCATTTGAATTAAAGGTAGAGTGTCTACTTGTAGTTCAGACAGTCAAATTGGTACTTGTTGGACTGGTGATATATCCCTATGGTTATCTAGAGATTTTTTTATGCTAAAGAAGCTACACATAACTTCGCAAATGTTTTGGTACGTCTCTTGTGTGCATTTAGGATTCTGGATGTATGTGCTTGTACATGGCACAGCCTACCTAATGATTGTATGTATTCTGTGTCTAGAGGAATCAGATAAGATGAAAATTGTGCTTGGAGTGCTGTACTTGCTCGTACATGAAAAAACCATCCCTTTCTGATATCAATATTCTCATAGTTTCTGAGAACATTATCTCTTACAATTGGTATGAGTGATAAGAAATTGTTGCAGAGGTTATACTTATGCTTGATATGCTTGGTTTATCCAAAAACTGTTTTGCCAAATTATGGCACATCGTTGACTTTGTGTATCTGCTGGTTTATACTTTTAACTTTTTATATTATATATGATAAATTATTTCTTGGCTTGGGGCTTGCACTAAATGCCTATGCTAAAAATCTTGTGATGATGTCTATTTAACACGGGTTTCCTTTGTCCCCATTCTTTCCCCTAAAAGACAACCTTTGAGGATGTGTTTCCTGCTGAGGCAACAACTGTCGAAGAGTATCTAAAACAGGTAACTTCACTCTTCTAAAACTTTGAGCATGACTATTTGTTTGAACAATCATGTTAACAAAACACGGATAAAGGGATGCAGATTTCATTGACATTCTTACAAAAATGACTGCTACGTTTTGCATTTCAGGTTCATGAAATGGCTATGCTCTCAGCTGTTCAGGAAGCTCAGAAGGACAATCTTAAGAGTTTCAATGATTATATGATGTCTGTTTTGGAGGCGAGTATTTGGATTGCAATGTTATATGCATTTATTCAGAATTTATCATGAAATCATCTGATCTTCACAGGGAATAATGTTCAGTCCTGAGTTTTTTTGTTTTAATTCCAATTTTTTCTTTAAAATTGTCATTGCAGGAGGATTGGCAAAAGGAGAAGAGGGATTTTCTTCAGAGTCTGAGCCGAATTTCGATGCTCCCTAGAACTAATACTCGTGATTTAGGAGGTGGGACTGGTCGCCAAGGTCAAATAGTGCCATATACTTCCAGTCCACATATTACTTCTGAACCGTCTAGTATGTACAATGCACCCGTGGCCAATAAATCTGTGATTGAGCAAAAAGCCGAGGCATATGCTGAAGTTGTGAGGAGCCTTAACATTGCCAGAGAGCGGGGCTTGCTCTTCAAAGTAAGAAATTGATCATTATTTTAATTGCTGATTGATCAAGTATTCTGCATGTTGTTGGCACTTTCTGCCTTTTCCCCTCAATTTCAGTGCAGTGTGAAGTCATGTTATGTCACATAGCACTGTTCTATTTTTGCAGCCAGCCTTGGCTTTCAAACATGCATATGAGAGTTTGAAACTCGAGCCATTAGGTGCAAAATCTGTCAGCATGATGAAAATATGGCACCTAATCACGGTATGATTCAAGTAACGTCGTCACTTTTCTTTATGAATCCTGGGTTGCAAATTTGTTTTCTCGCCTGACCAGAAAACATATTAATTAGCCCTTTGAAATAACTTTAATATATGGATTTATTTACAGACATTAATGGGCGAGGACCCTACTGTGCAACGGCATGTTACAAAAAGGATGTCCTTGGTCATGGGAGCCAGGCGCCATTTAGAGTGGGGTCATGAGAAGTATGTGATGGATACGATTCAAAGTCATCAACAACAGGTAAAATTGTCTGAGCATTTATTGTTTTCTATTCTTTTGGACCATTTCTTTCCCTCCTTGTGTGCCATTTCTCTGCATTTTTAATTCACAAAGGATCCTTCAACGATTGGCAGTGGCTGTATCTATTGCGTGCCACTTTATATACAGAAACTAGAAAGCAATGGCATCTATATTAAATGTTAAATTATGCAAGAATAATGTATTGCAACCATCTGATTTAGTCTCTTATATTGATTTCATGCTTGTAAGTATATGCAACCGTTAACTTCGACTTCTTTGTTACTGCAGTTTGAATGTTTAATCATCGACTCGGACAAACTTCATGTTATTTCTTATATATTTGCAGGCTGCTCTTGGTGGGGCTGTTGGGAATTTGCAAAAAATCCGGGCCTTCCTTCGGGTTTGTATTAATTAATGACTGATTGAATGTACAAGACTTTATTTTTCTTTGGTCTTGGTTTACCACATGCAATATATATGGTATGCAGGTTCGATTGAGGGATTATGGGGTTCTTGATTTTGATGCCAGTGATGTCCGTCGACAGCCTCCAATAGATACCACTTGGCAGCAGGTTTGACACAGCTCTTAGCTCCATTGAGGTTCTTATAAGGTTGCTAGATTGTCACAAGCATTAGCCAAGCCTCTTATCGCAATCTTATGTGCACTACATGATATGAGCCACGAAATTGTTCATTTACTGCCTAAGTCGTTTTATTCTCATTAGAGGCAACTTACTTCATATCTTGCACAACAATGTATTGCAGTAGTTTTGTAAAGTTATTTAATGCATATTTCGTTGGCATTTTCTTTTTAACCTTGTAGGCAATCTGAAACTTTTGCCGTTTATGACATAGAACAAGTATAATGATTAGGTAGGCATGTCGGAGGGTAGATTTTATACAAGTACCAAAATATTTAGTGTTTTAATGAGTTTCTATACTCGCCCTGTGGTTCTTTTGGTACTGTATTTGATATTAGATTATATTCACATATGTTACAAATTAGAAACATTTTCTACTTAAAAGAATGCTTCGTAAATTTATTGTTTGTATGTTATCACAGATATACTTTTGCCTGAGAACTGGATATTATGACGATGCGAGAGAAGTTTCTCGTACATCTCATATTTCACACCATTTCACTCCTCTGGTACGAGCTGTTTATCTTTTGTATACTTCATAACTTCTCCCTCTTTCCTGAACCTAATAGCTTCCCTTATTGATAGCTTGCTGAATGGGTAACTACTGGAGGTATGGTATCAGCAGATACTGCTGCTACTGCTTCAGAAGAATGTGAGAAAATATTACGCATGGTTGACCGAGGAGGCCGAGCTTCATATGACAAGAAAAAGTTACTCCTGTATGCTATTATATCTGGTTCAAGGAGATTGATTGATCGATTACTAAGAGAACTACCTACAATGTTCAATACAATTGAGGATTTCTTATGGTTCATGTTGTCTTCTGTACGAGATTCCTCTGCTGGATCCTCTTCAGTTTCCCAGAATGATGGATTATCATCATATAGCCTAGATGATTTGCAGTGTTATCTAAATAAGTTTGAGCCTTCATATTATACAAAGAATGGGAAGGACCCTTTGGTATATCCATATGTTTTGCTTTTAAGCATCCAGCAGCTTCCGGCTGTCCTACATTTGTCCAAGCATATAGATGAAGGATACAGTGTTGACTCTGTGCATATAGCAATCGTGCTAGCTGACTATGGCACTCTCATGGAAGGCTCTGGTCCAGGACAAAAGCTCAGAGTGATGGATGCATTTGCGGAGACATCGAGTATAATTAGGCAATATGGGGCTGCATATTTGCGCCACGGAGACTTGCAAATGGCCCTGGAATATTATGTCCAAGCTTCTGCTGCCGTTGGTGGTGGTCAGTTGTCATGGATAGGAAAAGGTAATGTGGATCAACAGAGGCAGAGGACCTTGATGCTAAAGCAACTTATTACAGAGATTCTGTTACGTGATGGTGGTCTTTCTCTTTTGCTTGGATCAAGAGGTGAGGGGGAAGAAGGCGCTCTTGGGAGATTTTTGGCTGATAGGAAAACAAGACAGCAGTTTCTGCTTGAAGCTGCTCGGCAGTGTCAGGATGCTTGTTTATATGATAAAGTAAGTCATTAAGCTCTTAAAAAATTGTTCTCTTGCAGATAATTTTATTCCACTCTCTTCTCCATGCCATAATTTTCTTTGTTCCAATCTTCAACAATAATTTCTAATTTTCTTGTCAAATTTCCAGTGCCAGTTCTGTAAACGAGCAAGCAGCAAGCTCATGATCTGTCTGTAGGACATCCCTGAAATCTTGTTCACATAAAGTGTTTTGAATGTTCAGTGTATTCTTTACATCTTAGGCCCCACTGAGATGTACATATAATTTTAGATATTCTGACTTATTATTCTTGATACTGGCTCTGGTTCTAAACGTCGTGACAATCCTTTGTTTTACCTAAAATCTGTCACCGTCCACGGGCTCTCTTTGTTCTCATGAGCCATGGATAAAAAGTACTAGTGTTGATTTTGTGCGCAAATGTTAATTGTTCTGCATGGCATGACAACCATCTTTCATTGTGCACTTAAAATTTGTGTCTACCCACTAAGCAAGAGGAGATGCTAGTTTGCTTTTGCTACATGCCAGTCCATTTTTCTCCCATATTGTTAGTGCTCGTTCCTATTGTAATCCTACTTTGTTTCCTGTTCTGGAAAGATTTACATGAATTCTTTTTTAGATGGATGTAAGTTTGTGACTTGGAGGTACATCAACCTCTTTTTGATATAGCTGAGTAATTTACCTTGAAATTGCAGTCTATTGAAATTCAGCGAAGAATTGGGGCGTTTTCAGTTGCGTTGGATACGATAAACAAGTGTCTATCTGAAGCAATTTCTGCCCTATCTCACGGTAGACTAGATGGTGAAAGCAGGATAACTGGGCTTATACACTCTGGAAATGAGATCTTGGAGCAGTTCAAGTATTCCGAAATCAGGTGCACTACAATCCTGCCTTATTACAAGTCATGTCATACTTACTATCAACTATGTTCCATTTCCTAATTGGCTTAATAACATGTGAAATAGTAGTTTATTGTGAATGCTATTTTTTTGTTATTGATCTAAATCATTATAATCACTTTATGTTCAAGACGGATGCTTTTGTGCAAATCGAGTAAAGGGGCCTATGTGTCACTTTCAAGCTAACATTTACTCCATAATATTCAAAATAAATGAAGTTGCAACATCTTTTTACCCTACTTAACAGCATATATCTAGGTGCAGAAGCACTGAATGATACTCAGATATGTGGAAACGTGAAAGTCCCAAAGAAGATACATGAAGAATACATTTATTTTTTTCATAATTTTCAATGTATATAACATGTCAAAATTATATAGGATGTGATGAATACGTAAATCAAGACCATATTTCTGTATATCAAAATTCTTTCTTCTGAATATTGATCTGTAAACAGTCTGGGTTCTTTTCTCTTTGCTCTCACCCTAAACAATACATATACCTTAGGAATCTTGCTCCTAAATCCTAATAAGAAATAAATAATTAAACATATTCCAAAAGGATACGAGAAAACACGTATCCGAGACGTAAGGAATAAGGATAAGCATACATTCACCCCATACATGTATCCGTGCTACGTAGACATAGTTTTTGCCAAAATTACACTTGTTGACTTATCATTTCTTAATTAAGCAGTATTTATTTGAGAAGGATATTGGGGAACATTTTATATAATTAGATTAAGGTACCGTGAGGGATGGGAGCCTAGATATAATAGCAGCTCCTAAATGAAGAGCCAACCAGGGCCACATGATTCGTGGCTTGTATAGAACGGGGATGCGTTACGCGGTACAGGATTCACTCCCCATGGAGAATCCGATTCTCCATTGAATTCCATAGCTGTAATCTGTTAATTTCCGGAAGGTGATTCACTACTACATTGGAACCTGATTCACTAGTTCATGGAATGCGGTTCGCTATACGTGGATCAATATGTATACATTTTAACATTTTTCTTTATATTCCTTCTCTTTCCTTGTCTTAATATTCCAAATGCAGCCGCACAAGAGACACTTCTAAACCTAAAAAAATTACCACTTAGTTGTCGTTTTATTTCACTATTAGGGCTCCCATCTCTGATTTGCCATATTTAGCGAACACAGAATGCGGATTGCAGGGGGTACCATGTGACACTGGAGCCTATAATGTAAGAGGCTAAAGTGGAATTAAAGGCGGCCAAAAATGCCTAGAACTTCATTTATTTTGCATATAATAAGTATAAATTTCATTTATTTTTCAAATAATAAAATATTTTTTACTACATTTACTATGAATAGGACGGAGTACTAGTTAACATCGATGAGTTCTTTTGCTTGAGATCTTTTTGAACTTCAAAATTTTAACATGGTGCTTTCACTAAAATTATGTTGGGAATGAGTTCTTCACTTTTAAGGCTTACCGTATAAAAAAAACTTGGGTAGGAATGTTCCAAATGTTGAAATCTAAGTTCAGATCAATCCTCAAATTGAATAAAATGTACTGCCTCCCCCCGGATCAAATGTACAATTAGCATAAATAAAATGATGTTGACCACAAATTGTAAGCACTAAGCACATGGGTAAATTATTTGCCAAATATGAAAATGACATATAAGTTGAAAATGAGTCGAAGCTGGGACATATAAGTTGAAAATGACACATTTGTTCTGGACGGAGGGGGTACTAAGCTAGGGACATTCCTTGGTCAGACCAGTAAAAAAAGAATAAATTGAGTATTAATTTTGTTTTTTTTTTCTCTTTTTCAGTAGCATTCTGAATTTTGAAATTTGTGGTCTGGTAGAGTTTCTACTGCCCCTTGTAATTTATGCAGATTCTACAAATTATTTAGCAAGGTTTACGGAAAACCTCGTCATTTTAGTAGATGTTAATTGCTATTAATGAATGGTCACTGTAAATATATATAGGTCTTCTAGTTCGTACTTTTAGTACAGGTTTGCATTCTGCGACTATTGAGTTGATGAAGTTATCATTGTTTCCCCGTTCTCAATCGATCACATACTCAAACGCTCGTCTTTCTTACCCCAGTCACCAAGAGAGAGCAAATGTGATGGAGCAACAAATTGTTCTAAGACAGCTCGAGGCTGTCTTAGCTATCCATAACCTTGCAAGATTAGGAAACCATCTGGATGCACTAAGGGAGGTTGCGAAACTCCCATTCCTTCCTCTGGATCCTCGGACACCAGATGTTTCTTCAGACATCTTGAATAGTTTATCTCCACATGTTCAATCCTGCGTGCCTGGACTTTTGAAAGATGCTCTTATCTCTCTGGACAGTGTTACTGACACAGATGGATCACTTCGGGCCTTGAGAGCCAAGGTGTGTTTCAGCAATTACTTCCAGAATTATTTACTACTATAATTTATGTCAGGCTGAATTTCTAGTTATCAACACAAACACATCTTTACTGATACAGATGGGCATCTTTATGTTTTCTTTTCCTAATTTACTCTGCATATCATGTTCCGAAGTCCAAACTATTTTGAAAGTTCTTGAGATATCCAAATGTTTCAATTTTAAGTTTTTAATACCAAAACAGATCTAGAAAAAGCTTTATATGCATGGTAAAAAGTCCCTTTCACTTTGCATTACATGGCGATAAGCCTTCCTGGTGTACATCTCTTTCTCAATGCTCTTCATGAAATCATTTCAGATTTGACCTGGGTTTTCAAGCATTTCACTTGTGTAATTTACTGGAACTTTGGGTGTGGTTTTGTATAAATTATAGCCTCAGAAAGTGTTTCTTAGGTGACCCTATGGATTGATAATGAAATTAACTGGTAATTACTGATTCTGCAGATAGCAAATTTTCTGGCCAACAACTTGAACAGGAGCTGGCCGCGTGATTTGTATGAAAAGGTAGCCCGGAGTTTGTAGATGCTGTCTGGTTGTTCCATGGACACATATGGTCCTGACGATATTAGTGAAAGAGTTTTTGCACTGGGATTATACTGTCATTCGAGCACTCGATCAACGCTAGGTTAACAATCTTTTTTATAAATTGATCATATCTATGGCCAAAGTGGGGAATTGCAAATCGTCTCTGTATTTGTGTTCGAATTCGTTAGGATTGACCTAGATGGTGTACAAATTTTGAGGAAGTTGTACTGGTAAGAGATTTTTCAGAAACCCAATGAGTGATGAAACAGTACATGCAGCCGAATTTATTTCTTTGAGCAATTACGAAAGCTTCTGTCCTGAATTACTCTGGACTTGACGTTGATTCGAAAAGTCTCGCCCATATAATTTTATACATTTATCATTTGTAGTTGTTTTACAGAATTTTATACAATGCTAAAAAATAAGTTAACACACATCCAAGTTCTAACAAGTATTTTCTCGGTTCCAAAAATACCTTTCCATTTTTCCTTTTTGGGTGTTTCAAACAAAACTTTTCATTTTCATTTTTAACAATCATTCATAAAACTTTAAAATTAAATATATTCAAAAGTAAATCCATTCACATTACTTTATCCATCTTTCAACTTTAAATTATTTTATCAAAAAGTAATATATACTTTATTTTCTCCACCCAAAAAGTAAATGAGAAGCTATTTCAGAGACGGAGTAAGTAATAAAAAATTTAAATTTCACACATAAACTAAACACTTTGCCCTAACACCATTTTCAATGGGTCGTGCCTTCCGTTGTCATCATCGTGGTGTAAAATGTTAGTCATGTCAAAATTGATCCAAATCCGAAATCTGAATTGGCGAAGGTCAACCATCCGAATTTTGATCCGAAATCCGATCCGAAATGACCCGATCCGAAATCATCCGAATAAATATGATCCGATCCGAAATGATCCGAAATATATCCAATCCGAACTCATCCAATCCGAAATAATCCGAATTAAATTTGATCCGAATTCATCCGATTCGAAAGGACCCAAATTATAAATATAATATATGAAATTAGTAATGAGTATTTCAATATCGTGTTCTTATATGGTTATATCATAGTATGACCCACATCTTAGGATGTCTAATGTCCATATTGAATTGGACAGTGAGGTTTTTTTTTTGAAGAAGAAGAAGTAACATTGTATTACTAATAAAACTATGAAGCACAAGACATGCCCCAAAGTTGAAAACCATTACAAGAAAAAAGTCCACACCATAACACCACTACAATTCTATTTTAGTATATAGAATTGAAACTAGTCCGACCAAATATTCAAGCTACCGCATTGGACAGTGAGTAATCATGCTCTTTGGGGCATTCCTAGTCCTAGCAAGTAGCAACACATAAATTCATTTTGTAATTTTGTTCTTCTTAGATGGAAGTTATTATAATTTTTCAAATGGCCTATATTGTGAGAATGCAGCCCCTTCTAGTTTCATCATGGTTAGAAAATTTACAAATTCCCTCTTCAGTTATTTAAAATTGGGTGCAATGATTGGTAAGTATAAAAATTATCAACCTAATCCAATTTACCAATTATATGTAACTGGCAGCATGCATTTGATCAAGTTCAAGTACACTCTTGAACATGAATGGATTATGTCCATATTGCATTGGACGGTCATTTTATTATTAATCTGAATAAAATTAAAATCCGAACAACAATTGAATCCAAAATGATCCGATCCGAAATAACATGAAGGTTTTCCATCCGAACATTATCCGAATCCGAACAACACCCGATCCGAATAATATCCGAAATCCGATCCGATCCGAATTCATCCGAAATAAATTATATATCCGAATTGATCCGATCCGAACCATCCGTTTGCCAGGACTATAAAACGTCATGTGATGGGCTGATGATGAGATCCTAGAAAACGGACATCCAGTGGGTCTTGGGTGACCAACTCGTCGATTTTTTTTATTATTTTCCAAATTTTTTTATTACATAAATAACATACTCCCTCCGTCCAATATTAATATACTTCATATATTAGAGTTGACGTGCAGTTTTAGTTGAAAAGTTAAAATAATGGCAAAATATAAAAAATGTGAGAAAATGTATACTTTTTGTGCTAAAATGTGTACGTTTCGTGGAAAGATTTATAATTAAGTGTAAGGGTAACATTTTTTAGTATTTGTTGGTTGTAGGGTACCTTCCCTTTCTAATAATGTAGAATGAAGTTATGTGGGACAACAAAAATGACAAATGTATGAAGTTCTACGAAATGGAGAGAATATTATAACAAAAAGTCTTGGATGAGACGTGCGTTAGTGAGATACCTCATAGACAAATTAAATATTCTTAAGTACATGTATAATATTTTAAATAATATCATTCTTAGTATAACCTCTAATTTTTTTTGATATAACTGTAATGTTTGTTCATATATTTTATTCTATCCATAATACCGTCTCCCAAAAGACTCACTCTTATTATAATATTTATAAGAAGTTTAGAAGTTGAAATTAATGAAATTGCATTTATAAATATATATTTTTTTTTAATTTAAGAGCGATAAAATAGTGAAATCTGAGATAGTCGAAATATAGTCGAGTGATGTCTCTATTTGTAGACGACGAAAAAACATGAAAGTTGGTATAAATTTTAGATTATTAGTAATAAATAAAATAAGAAACGAAATTGACAAGAAAAAGAAGAAATACAAGTGGCAACAGCCAAGTGGTTGGGTGCTGCCACTTTAAAGGCCTCAAACCAGCTAAACCATGATTTCTTCTTGGCTAGCATTAAGGTCACTACCAGAAAGGTGTAGTTGAGTGACATTTGGCAAAATCAAACCTTATTTAATTGTTGTAGTTATTGCGCATCATTGAATCAATAAAACATCATTAATGCTTTAACAATACTGTAACCATAGTTAGCTAGGAAAGGGATTACTAATTAATTCGAAATGCCAAAGTCTGTCTAAATTTTATTTTAGGGTAAAAAGAAGACCACGCCTTAATTTTCCTAAACATTATATTGTGTTATAAGTTGGTAGCGTTTATGGAGCAAACTAAATGTGTTAAAAAAATTTATGTAATAAAAAATTTACTTTATTAAAAAAGTTAAGTAAGGGATGAAATGACGTTAACGTGATTCGAAATTGAAAATGTAAAATAGGTAGGAAGAGGTCAAAATTACGAGGAATTTAGTCACACTTGTCGATTATTATACTAAATTTTAGATAAAAATAGTTAGAGTGGAAATAATATGATTCTTTTTATAAATAATTAACAAATAGAAAACATTTCTAATCTTTCAAAAAGAAAATTAGAAAAGGAAAATTTCCTGACGCTAAATTCCAACACCTCGTCCAGCCTCCCAAATAGGGTTGTATTCCGAAATGAACGAACCTAACCTTAACAAAAGGTTCCTTTCATTTACTCCCCTACTCCCAAATCTTGGCCAGCCTCAGCACCACCCCTTTTCATAAAACACCTTTCAAACTCCGCCACCGCAACCGCATTCCCCAAAATAAACCGAAAAAATCCAATGCCGAGAGTAAACCAACTACTTGTTCGTACAGCTCGCAAAGCCTTCAAAGATCTCGATCTGCTCAAAATCCTTGAAACTGAACTCAACCATGAACTCTCTTCTATGCGTTTCCAGGTCTCTCTATTTTCTCTCTTCACATTTCAACTTTATTCGATAAATAAATACATGCTTATTCTCAATTGTTCAATTGTACACAATCTTGCCTGTTAAATTTAGTGAAACCATAAATTTTTATTGATGTCCACTTTATGTTTTTGTTATGTAAATGAGTGAATGTGCTAACTTCAATTCTTGATAATTGAAATAGGGAATTATGTGTTTTTTTTTATTGATGAGCTTGCTTTACTTATAGGAATGCTAAATGCTGATTTCACTTTGGAATTGGTATTTGAACAGGTGGTTTAGGTTTCATTGTGTGAAGATGTTATCGTGAATTCGTGATCATAAATGTGGGTCATTGAGTTTTCTATCTTTATTTCTGAGATTCCAGGACAATGCAGCAATGTTGTTTTTAATGTTTGAATAGTGAAATGCAGAAATGAGTGTTATATCATATGCCCAGCTAAGGCTCGGTTTGTGCAGATTCTACCTTGGAGTTGCTAGCTTTTGTCTAATTTATGCGCTGATATTCATATTAGTCAAACTTATATTCAAGAAAGCAATGTGCACTTCAAATAGTCTGCATTCTCGATTAAGCCTTGCAAAGATAACCAATAATCACTCTAGCTTTTCAATGAATGTTGAATTTATGAAATAATACTACTAAAAAATAAAGTTGGGGTATGTGCTAGAGAAATAGTGCGGAAAAATACGGAAAGATTATGTATAATAGTAGCATTTGCAAAATCCAAACACAAATACTAAGAGCAGGACATAGAAAAATACAGGACAACTTAAATGTAATTACACTTTCATTCCATTTTTATATTTATTATCAAATATTACATTTAAATTTCAAATATTGAAGTTCAGTTTCTTCAACGGCTGCTTTTAAACATCTAAACACAAATACTAAACGCAGGACATAGTCTAATTGCTTCTTTGAGCTATTGCGAACATCTGTTCAGTTTCTTTAACGGCTGCTTTTAAACATCTAAACACAAATACTAAATGCAGGACTTAGTCTAATTGCTTCTTTGAGCTATTGCGAACATCTGTTCAGTTTCTTCAACGGCTGCCTTTTCTTCATTCTAACATGTTATAGCCCAATAATCATTAGTGTAGTTAAAGGAAATTCAAAGTGTGGATGACTGGGTTTTCAACTTACAATTCTGTTTAAGTGAATGTAGAATGAAAAAGATTGTT
Source organism: Plantago major (assembly GCA_026545765.1). Classification (NCBI taxonomy): domain Eukaryota; kingdom Viridiplantae; phylum Streptophyta; class Magnoliopsida; order Lamiales; family Plantaginaceae; genus Plantago; species Plantago major. Next base: position 65,234,702 of record CM048843.1, read on the forward strand.
CCGCGGGAGACTTTATAGTGGAGTGGGATTCTCCGCAGTCACAAGATGTTCTTTTGAGGAAAAAATGTTCATCAGGGGAGGAAGTGGCTGTTTCAGCATTATTGGGGCGTGAGACGTTCCAAGGAGATGGAAGATTGCCAAGGGAAGCTATGATTAAAGTATGTGTAAAGAAGCCTGGTTTGAGCTCCATCTTGCATTTTGATTGTGTAGCATTTACCAAAGGTGAGAGTGAATCTGAGGTTGATGTCCAAGCCGTAAGTCACATTCCGTCATCATCCGGCCTTGATTCTTCACATAATAAAGGCCCCTTATTCAGGTATTATATGTTTGTAGTTGTTTAATCATGTTTCATACATATTCGTATGTAAAGTAGCTTTTGACTAGTGTCAGTCAACTGCTAGATCTCAAATTAAGAATTAATCATTTTCCCATGAGCATTATACATTGCTAAATGTTTTTACATCTGTACCAAGGGATCGCAGTCTTATAACTTTGCTTTATCTTCATTTCCTTCTGTAATTGTTGTGGGATGATCTTGGATTTAACAATAATTCATATGAAACCTGTCCTGCATAATATTATATCTCATCTTTGCCATTATTGTGATTGGTCTTGGTTTTTCTCTATACAATTGTATGCAATGTTCAAATTTTGAAGGAAAAGAGTTGTAATTTGATGAGCGTTTGCTGGCAACCTTTTCATCTCTTTCTTGCCTGGAATAAATTTCTCATAAATCTCTGACCCTTGTGTCAAAGTGCCCCAAATGTCAATTCTAGGTAGATGTGAAACCTTAATATCCAGAAACTGTTGCGTTCGCAACTCATTCATATTTGTCATCTTCAGTCATTACAACATTGCTGTTTAATGACTTTAGACTCCAAGTTAAGCATAAACATAGACATTTCTGTGTGTCAGAGTCATGAAAACTGAATGAATGTAATGGCTTGTGTGAGCATTACAAATAGGTTTCTATCTGTTGTTGAAGATTCATCCCTTGCACTGTATTTTGGTCTGGTCTTTTATTGGTATCGTTTATGAATTGGTGAATAAAGTACCTTCAAGCTGGAACAGAATCAGTATGATTGCGTAAAAGAAGTGATTATTAATTTTGATGGAGTGGATAAAGGGAATGTTGGTTTTTGGATGTAAAGAAAATAATGATTCTATCGACTTTATCCTGGGTCAAGTCTTGATCAGAACAGCTGGTTTGGAGAAACCAAGTGATCTGGATTGGTGGTCACCTTCTTTCAGCCCCATTGTCCCTATAACTTACCTTCTATCTCATTTTGCAGTGATTTGGATCCTGCTTTGCAGCATGAGCTGAAGCAATATCTAGCTGCGAGAGGAATCGAGGAAAGCTTTGCCAACTTCCTCCTCCTCCATTTGCACAAAAAGGAGCAAGGTCAATACATGAACTGGTTGCAAAGGATGAAGGATATGATGGTACAACCCAATTGATGCAGACAAGTAGTGCACAACCTTATTCGACTCCATAGGTCTTTATTCTAATCATGCCATCCATTAAGGTCACTAGAAAAGTTTGGCTTTAGTAAACCCGGGTTTCGCTTTCGTCCGGTATCAGATTCTTACATAATGTACTATGTAACTAGTGGGAGTACACATCTGTGGAGCTTTAGGCCACGAGAAGAATCAGCTAAAGTGGTTTTATGGTCAAGTCTTTGCACTGAAATTGGTTGCTAGTTGCTTCACCATTTACTTTCTGCACTAGTTTACAATAATACATTTGGTTCGAATTATCTATGGCTTGCCACTACCTTGCATCATACGTTTGACTACGTAGCATACTTTAGGCCCATATGTTACCCCGCATGAAATTCCTAAAGATAAAGATGTTTATGTTCTGTTACATCTATTCACATGTATTGAAGCTTATAAGCGATTCCTTTTATTTTGTCACCAATCTTAAATCTCCATTACATAAATCATATGCGTATATGAAAGGGTACTGTGTGTTTGCAAATGCTTTTACTTGTGCTTTTTTATCTGCTTCTACTAAAAGTTGATTATAATCAAAAGTTAGTAGTGTTTGATATATCATATAAAAAATAATTTAAAATTGTAAAATCAGAACTTTTAGTGTTTACAAAAATTAACTTAATTAGTTGTTTTTAATTAAGAAAAAACTACTACTTGCTTAAAGCAGTTAGAAGCAGCTATTGGGTTGCTTCTCTGCTTCTGACGGTTACTTGTTTTTTTCTAGAGAAATTGTAGCTGAAGTTGTAATATAAAACACTAAAAAACTACTTTTACTACTTTAAAATATCAAAATCATTTTTTTTAAGCATTTACAAACACAAGCTAAATATTGTAATCGTTCCATTTATATAACTTGTGTTATACTATATATAGTAAGGTATTGAATATTGACACCGTCAAATTTCTAACCATGTGTTAGAGAATTGGTTGGGTGAGCAACCATTTGTATATGTACTAAATCTAGAAAGTGTGCAACTTTACTCGAAAGTTGAAATGTTTTGAGCATATTTTATATGTATTTCCACAACTTGTTTTGCCAAATTTTATAATCATCGTGTAGTGGGTTGCGCAAGCTACATAATATAATGTAGGGCGAAAACCAATTATCGGTGAGAATAAAAGTTGGTTCGAATTGTAAGGTACAAATTGAGAGTATACTACATATTACGTGAATACTCTAGAAAGTCTTTTGCACTTCTCCCATGTCAATATTATCATATATTTCTTTAATTTTCAGAATTAAAGATGAGTTAAATTTGTAACTCATGGTCTTGCATCTTTAATGAGGTTTTATTGTGGTTTTAGTGCATGGATTAAATTGTGACCTTTACGATAGCTGATGTGTCAAATCAAAGTTTTAAATTTGTTTAAATAGCCAAGAGTTAATTCTCAACACTACGAAAACTTAGTGCAGTGAAGTTAACCCCGAGGGTTGGTCTCTCAGGACTTGAATAAATTGAGTTCTTTTTACGGAATATAATTATCAACAGGAAAGCAGCAAAAAGGGTTGTTTTTTGCTTCAGCAACGAGTTCTAATTACTATAACTCTAACTCTCAACGCAAAGAAATCAAACACATGTATATCAATATTATCAAGATAAGTTATCAAAATTACAGAGTGGTGATGAATAATCAATGTTAGCTAGCAGGAATAAATGCAATAATAACAATGGTGATTTATTTACTCTAGTTATCACTGGGATACGTCCAAACGATTATTACACTGCTCTAGTCGCTCTAGGCAGACACCTTATATCAGATAAGGTACGAAGGACTATGACAATGAGCTAACTGAGTTTGTTCTACAAAACATATATCATTGGTGAAGTCGTCAATTCCACCAAACTACAATTAATAAGTTAATGTAGTTATTGTGTTTGCTACGAACCTATGGATTAGCAATCTCTAGACGTTTTGGTGGGAAAACGTTGCATAATCCTTTGATGATTTTGTGGGTACAATACACATAACTACATACGCATATAATCAAAAAGGCGTTAAGTAAATCCCATCTTACTATTATTGAATTGCATAAACTTTAACTAGCATGTATTAAATTATCACCACCCCATAAAGGGGTGCCTAGCTACTCATGCTCATCACCAATAAGCAAAAAATAATTAAACAATCCAACATCAATAATATTAAACTATGAAAAAGGAGAAATTGTTACCAAGAGGCTGTCACTATGCTTGCAGGATGACAAATCCCTAAATCAATCGGTAGAATATAACCAAAATATTGATAATTGACAATCACGAACAAATACAATGTAAATCAGGTTCAATTCCTCCAGTAATAGGTGGTGAAGGAATTTCCCAAGAATGAAATCTAAGGTTTTTTTAGTAAAGAGGAAAGAAAAGTAATCGTGGATGTGAATCTGTTTTAAATCTGGTCGATGAGGATATATATATATATATATATATATATATATATATATATATATATATATATATATATATATATATATATATATATGTCGGATCAGTGATGGATATTTCATATCCTCCCTTTTCTTTTCGTATGATTTATATATATATATATATATATATATATATATATATATATATATATATATATATATATATATATATATATATATATATACACCTGGCATGCGCCAAGTCTTTCAGATCCAATATTTGGCCTTTTTGAGTGTCCACACATCAGAATTTGGAGATGGTTTCTATTGAATTGTAGATATTGGTCTTATCTACGCGCGGACACCAAGATCAGCTCAATCGGAGTTCATATGAGAAAGTTATGGCCAAAATACTAGGACTACTCCAAGTTTGCACTTTCACATATCTTCCCTCGAACATCTCTAGAATCTCCATCCGAACTCCGAATCCACTTCCGTTTCGACCGTTGGACTCCGTTTTCAACCGTTTTTAAGGCCTTAGAACTTCTTGCTTCTATTAATGTATTAATATGTATTTTTTAGCCTTGTGTCAATGCGGTTTCACCAAACACCTACATAACACACAAAACATGAAAACGTAACAAAATTCTAATAAAATAAACTATAACTATACTTAAGAACGACAACAAGACAGTAAAAAAGACCAAATGAGCATCCATGATCCCACTTTGAAAAGCACAGCCTTCTCTCCTCTCCCTCTCATCCATGAGCATCATCATTCTCATCTCATTTCACAGAGCTGTGCATAGTTTACATACACTTAGGGGTGTATTTCGGACCGAACAGAGACCTTAACGAACGTTTGTTCATTTAAAAAATGCATGTTCATGTTCATGTTCGTCGAACATTTCATCCCTTGTTCATGTTCAGTTCGTTAAGGTTTCAGCGTGTTCATGTTTGTTCGTTAGTGTTCGCTGAAATTGTGTTCACGAACAATTCAGTTTGTTTGTTCGTTTGTTCATTTGTATTCGCTATTACAAGAAAAACACAAAATTCAAGCTATAATATCAAAAAAAATCTAGCTAGCGCCTCCTAAAACTATTTTGGTAAAGAAAAGAAAAGAACGCTTCAATTAACAAAACTAATTCAAGTGCAAAATATAATGATCTCTAACATAAAATAAGACGAGGGACAAGTACAACCACACAAAACGAAGAGTTGACGTCTAGTCTAAATCTTCTCCAGCTCCAATTCCCTACAAAAACAAAAACAAGAATTAATTAAGTTATACACAACATAAACAAGCACAAGGAAAATTACTACTCACAACTCAGATTAGATGCGTCTTCTTGCATAAAATTACTATTGACTACTCAAACTAAATGGCCATACTCACACAGCACTCACATATATATTGACATAACACACACATACTACTACTCCAGTAGATGTGTCTTGTAGCATAAATCTTGTTCAATAAATCAAATGCTACATCTTGACAAATAAAAAGAAACAATATAGAGAAGTTGAAAGAATTCAGTAACCATTATGAAACCAAAAACACTAAATAAATCAAATGCTACAGCATGAAATCAAATGATACAGCATAAAAAAGAAGTAACTATTAGCATGCCTTGACTAACCCTTTAATACTCAGGTCTTTATAGGCTCATTCACGGGTTAGGTAACACAACCTCCAATGGATTTTGCGATTTCTATAAATAGAGAAAAAAATAAACATATAAGAAAACTATGTTATTAAATCTTAACAATTTTATAACGATACAATTAATAGAAGTTTTAGATTTATACCTTATCCTTCTTCTTTATACCATGAAGCTTTCGGCACCAATCTCCAGTGCACATCAACATTTCAACCGTCTTTGGCACCAAAGAAGCACGGTAAGTGTCAATCACTCTAGTTCTGGCACTAAAAGTTGATTCCGAAGCAACGGTGCTGATTGGAACGGCTAAAATATCTGCAGCCATTCGAGAAAGAATTTTGTATTTGCTTGAATCTTTCCACCACTTTAATGCATCCAAATTTGCAATATCGACGCAAGCTGCATTCTCTTGAGTGAATCGACCATCTTGTATTGATTTGACGAAAATTCAAGTACAACTGGTGGGCTTCAAGGCCGGAGAAAGAAAATGACAAAAACTTTGATAGCTGACGTAGCATATTTTCGGAGTGTTATCCTAAGCATAAAACTTTTGTAGATTCTTAGCATTCCAAGTTCTCTTCAAGGCTCTTCATTGATCGTCTTCTAACTCGAAGCTTCCATTGACTCTGGCTCTAGTGACCTTGTAGGGTCCTTCCCACTTAGGTTTAAGTTTACCAACATTGCTTAGGATGTCAGCTCTTCGGAGAACTAAGTTCCCGACCTGTATATCCTTGGGAAGAACATGCTTGTTGTAAGCCCGGGCAGATATAGCTTGATAGCGGAGGATGTTAGCTAGTTTCTTGCTTCTTCTGTCTTCGAGGAGCTTAAGGTCGTAGATCCTCACGATTTCATTTCCAGCAGGTTGGTATTGTTGGATCCTTTGGGTTTCCACAGCGATTTCAGAGGGGATGACTGCTCCGGAGCCATAAACTAGCACGAAGGGTGTCTCTTGAGTAGAAGTTCGAGCTGTCATCCGATGTGCCCAGAGGACTCCGTCGAGATCATCTAGCCAGCTATCTTGAGAAGTTCTCAGCCTCTTTTCCAAAATCTTCACAATGGTTTTGTTGGTAGCTTCAACTTGTCCATTGGCTTGAGGGTAGCCAACGGAAGTGAAGCGTTGTTCTATTTTGAAGGATTGGAGCCATTCTTTCAATCTGGCCCCGGAAAACTGTGCTCCATTATCTGAAACAATGACCCTAGGAAGTCCAAACCGGCAGATGATATTCTTTCAAATGAAGGTCCTTACCCGTCTTTCTGTGATGGTGGCTACTGCTTCGGCCTCAACCCATTTGGTGAAGTACTATACCGTGACAATAAGGAACTTCTTTTGGCGCGTGCCACGTGGAAAGGTTACAACTATGTCTATTCCCCACTGATCAAACGGACAGGCTATGATTGACGGAATCATAGGGTTGGTCGGACGATGCGGTATGTTGGCATAGTATTGACAGTCTTCACAGGTACGAGCGAAGTTGTCAGCATCCTTATCAATGGTAGGCCAATAGTATCCTTGCCTCATGACCTTCTGAGCTAAAGTTCATCCCCCAGAGTGACTTCCGCAGCTCCCTGCGTGGATTTCCTCCAAAACGGTCTTTGCCTTATGGGGTCCAAGGCATCTCATGTGAGTGCCAGTGAAAGATCTCTTGTAGAGATCCTCCCCCAGGATAAAGTACCTGTTGGCTCTGCATAGGATCCTCCTTGCTTCTTTAGGGTCTGAAGGTAGAGAGCCATCTTTGAGATAGTGAAATATGCCGGTCATCCAGATCCTTTCAGTGCCCAGAAGGAAGACTTGTCCATTAAGGTTTACCAGGGAGGAATCTGTGAGAGTCATCAGGATGACGCGCCTTGTGTCCAGAGCTCCTAAGGCAGAGGCATACTTGGAAAGGGCGTCGGCCCTCTCGTTCCATTCCCTGTGAAATTGTTCAAGCGTGAATACTTCAAAGTGCTCAACCTCTTTCTTGAGAAGTTCCAAGTATTTGATCATGTTGGGTCCTTTAGCAGTGAAAGACCCAGAAAACTGGGACTCCACGAGCTGGGAATCTGTATAGGCTTTGATTCTTTTTACTTGAAGAGACCTTGCCATTCTCAAGCCGGTAAGTAGTGCCTCGTACTCGGCCTCGTTATTCGTTACCTTAAAGTTGAGGGTGATGGCGTATTCCAACCTGGCTCCTTCAGGGCTTTTAAGAAGAATTCCTATTCCTCCTATTCGTCCAGTAGAGGAGCCGTCCACTTGTAGTGTCCAACATTCCTTGCCCTCAAGTTTAGCTTCCGATGCGAGAGTAGGCACTTTCTCATCTGCCTGCTTCTTGACGGAAGATGCAGGTGTTGAAGTGTTAGTTACTTCGTCTAGGAGGAACATGTGTTTCACCCTCAGGGAGTCATCCATGGGTTCTTGATACTTAGCCCAGAGTTGGACATTATTTCTTAACATCTCTTCAGGCTCATTTTCTTTGGCCTTTTCTCCTTCCGGGATAGCCTTCGCCTGAGTGAGCATGACGTAGCTCACGTCCTCTTGTGGACTTTCGGTCCCTTCTTCCATTTCTTCGGGATAATCTACCAGGAAGTCGGCAAGGACTTTAGCCTTTTTGGCGGATGGATCTTGGTACCCAATATCATATTCACTTAATTCGATCGCCCATTTGGATAAATGCCCCGACTGATCTGACTTGCCTAGGACATGTTTGAGTGGCTCATTGATGAGGACAACGATTCGATGAGATTTGAAGTAAGGCTTCAGTCCCCGGGCAGTGTAGACCAGCGCGAAGGAGAGCTTCTCGATCTTGACATATCTGGCCTCGGCACCCGCGAGGGCCTTGCTCAAGTAGTAGATCGGCAAGTGGTCGTTTCCTTGTATCCGCACCAATACAGAACTCATAGCTTCATCAGTAGTTGCCAGGTAGAGGTAAAGAGGTTCACCTTCTACCGGTTTGGAAAAGAGGGGTGGTGAGAGGAGATAGCTCTTCAAGTTATCCAAGGCCTCTTCGCATTCCTTTGTCCACTCGAACTTGTCTCCTTTCCTTAGAATTTTGAAGAAGGGTAGGTTTTTCTCGGCGGATTTGGAGATGAAATGGCTTAGGGCCATCACCCTTCCCAAGAGCTTATGCACCTCGTTGATTGTCTTTGGCTGTGGTAAGTCCAAGATTGCCTTTATTTTTTCTGGGTTAGCGCTGATACCTCTCTTCGTGACCATGTAACCGAGAAACTTTCCTCCCTTTACACGAAACGTACACTTCTCTGGGTTCAACTTCATTCCATATTTCCTAAGGATGGAAAAGCACCTATTGAGATGCTCGATGTGTTGCTCTCCAGTCTTGCTTTTTACTAGCATGTCGTGCACGTAAACTTCCATGGTTTTGCCCAACTCTTCTTTGAACATCTTATTCACCAATCGTTGATATGTAGCGCCTGCGTTCTTGAGGCCAAACGGCATGACCTTGAAGCAGTAGACCCCTCCTGCTGGAAAGGAGGCCGTCTTTTTTACGTCCTCTTGGGCCATCCTGATTTGGTAGAAGCCCTGATAAGCGTCTATGAAGCTTAGGAGTGCACATCCCGCGGTGGAGTCTACTAACTGGTCAATGCGGGGTAATGGATAAGGATCATTTGGACAAAACTTGTTAAGCCTAGTGAAGTCATTGCACATTCTCCATTTTCCTGGAGCCTTTTCGACGAGGACCACGTTATAGACCCAGTCAGAGTACCTGACTTCTTCGATATGTCCTGCTTTCATTAACTTGTCTACTTCTCCCGCTATGATAGCATCTTCAATAGGCCCAAAGTCCTTCCTCTTTTGTCGGATATGTTTTACCGTTGGATCCATGTTTAGACGGTGAACTGCGATCCTCGGGTCTATCCCCTTAAGGTCGTCAGTGCTCCAAGCGAAGATATCGGGATTGTTTCGAAGGCATGTGATGAGCTTCATTTCTACCCCCGCGCCATCTCTGTTTCGATCCGGGTTATCTTCTCTGGATCTCCCTCAATCAACTGAACCTCTTTTAGGGCTTCATGAGGCTCCATCTTGGTAGTCTTAGGGAACTTTTCCTTGAGCGTCCCAACACTAATCTCTTCCTTCAATGGAGTAAGAGACACAAGAGGAGGGCTCCTGGGTCTTTTGGTGACCGAAAGAACGGGTGCTGAAGCTCCTCTGGTCGACATGATGTAACATTCCCAGGCTTCTCTAACATTGCCCACTTCTTCTCCCACACCATTCGGGGTAGGTAACTTCACCCTATTGTGTAGGGGAGATGCGATTGCTCTGAATTGGTTAAGTCCTGGGCGACCCAGGATCACGTTATAGTCGAATATGCTGTCGACCACCACAAAGAGGATTGTCTCAGTCACCCTCGTCGGGAAGGTTCCCATAGAGACTTGTAATGGTATACTTCCGATGGGGCGCACTATAGAACCCCCGAATCCTACCAAGGAGGTGTGTACGCGCCCGTATTGAATATTGCCCAAGTGCATCTGTTCCACGGTCCTCTTGGAGATGACATTGGAGGAACTTCCTGTGTCAACTAGTACTTTGTTGACCTTATAAGTGGCGATGACCAGAGAGACAACCAATGGAACGTCAGGGTCTTTGAGATCTCCTCCACCAGACGTTGGTGGGGGAATTTTGCTATCATCGAAAGTGATGGCATTTGTACCTTTCAGAACTGGTGGAGTATAAGTTCTGTCGTTGTTTCTCAGATGTTACGCGGTTCTTTCCCTTGCATTTCGGCTATCTCCTCCAGTTGGACCTCCTACGATGGAATTGATAACCCCGCTATAGGGGAGGTTTTCCATTTCCAAATCTTCAGGGTACCCACGGTATCTTTGGGCATGGTGGGGTGGAATTTCTGCAAGAGGTGGCGGTAAGGATCCTGTCGAAGGTTCCGAACCACGCTCCTCCCTTCTCCGTTCATTTCTCTGGTGTCTGGAGGATTCCTCTTCATACACTGGTTCTTTCAACTTTCCGCTCCTTATTAGCCCCTCTATTCCTGTCTTCAATTGGACACAGTCTTCCGTTGAGTGACCTTTGTGCTTGTGAAACCTACAGTAATCCTTTAAACTTTGTTCTTCTTACTGCTCCTTGTAGGTTTTGGCCATTGTATGTCTAAGTTTTTCTCAACAATAGAAGCCAAGATGTCGGATCTTGGTCTATTGAGGCGAGTATATTCGACGTATCTCCTTGGAGAAGTTCTCTCCCTGGGGAACTCCCTCTTGTCTCTAAGTTCCTTCTTTTGTTCAAACTTTCCAGGTCGGGGAGGGGGTTCTTGTTTCATTTGCTCTTTTCCCTTTCTGGCCCCAGCTCTTATTGGGACATTTCTTCGGTACTCTTCCCCATACAAGACTCCTTCGCAGATGTCTTCCAAGTATTTTTCAGTTGTGATTTCTTCATTAGAAAGCTTTCTTCTGAGATCATCGTTGTAAGTGTTAGCATACAGGTGTCGGACCCGTTCTTTGATGCTGTGAGGCTCTACCTGGCGTACTTCGGCATTGAAACGGTCAAGAAAGGTTCTAAGGGTCCTCGTGCTCTTTCTGGATTACTCCTGCCAAATACTCCACTGATCTCTTCCCCTTCTTTGCTTTCTCAAACCTTTTTAGGAAAAGAGAAGCGATATCCGCATAGGACTTGATGGAGCCATTGGGCAAAGAGGTCCACCAATCCATCGCTTCTCCAAAGAGTGTAGTGGAGAAGTTAAGAGCCTTCATGTTGTCATTCAGGCCGTTGGTCTCCATCTTGCTCTCGTACCTAGTAAGGTGCCCCACAGGACAAGTATCCCCATAATAGTGCTCAAGAGTTGGGATAATGGAGTCGGGGCGCTTCATTTCCCTCCTTATCTCATCACATAAAGGGTTGAAAGCTCTAAGAGTCACCTTCTCATGTGCCTTCACCATCTTGCTCAAAGTAGCAATTTGAGTTTCCAAGGCCTTTTGTTGGACATAAATCGCTTTCGGTAGCCTAGCCTACTTTGTCTTTGGGTTGACGGCCACATCTGGAGGAAGATCATCAACGGGGACTATCGAGATGCTCTCCGCCACGTGGTCTCTTGGCGCATGTTGAACAGCCCCACGTCGGCTAGTTCCAGCTTCATCCGCCCGCGGTATCACCGAACTTCTTTCCCGGTGTTCGTGAGAAGCAGCGGCCCTTCTGTTGAGGAGGTTCCTTAGGTCCTCTGGTTGAGTTGGTTTTCCTAACCTTTGCTGGATTGGTCGATGCTCATTCCTTGATTGCGCAGGTTCAGCTTGTCTCGGAATCGCCAAAGGAGGAGTAGGTTGGGGAGGCTGAAGGTTGTTCGATCCAAAGCACCCTTGAATAGTGGTGAGTAGGAGGCCAAACTGATTTTCACTCATCCCAAACTCACTTGGGCGAATAATCTGCCCGTTTGGAAGAGTGAAGTTTCTCCCTGGAGGAGGACCATGTGTTCCTGACGGAGGAACCTGTCCTTCGACCCCGAGTGCCTGGGCCCTTATCGGTGGATCAGCGGCTCTTTCCTCCTCTGAAGAGAGACTAGCGGTGCGGCCATCACTCAGATAGTCCATTGTGTTTCTTGAAGTGGTTCTTGCCACTCTTCCTCTCCGGGTGGGAGGTCTACCTCTTTGCCTTGGGGCGGGTGTGCCAATCGCGGTAGCGTTGGATCTTACTGACCTTCTTGTTCTTGCCATTACTGAAGAGAACGGAAATTTTTGTAGAGGTTCCCACAGGCGGCGCCAAAATGTTGAGGGTATAAGTCCCCCAACTACTTAGAGGTTATTCTTTAAACTACTCCACACGTAATGATCAAGATATCCTCAAGTAAGAACCTTCGTACTTCCTAAGAGCCAACGCGTTAGAGCCTGAGATCCTAAGCCTGGTAAGAACCTGCACAAGTGACTTAAGGGGGGGGGGGGGGTTTAGGACCTTATATCCGGTTTGCAAAGTGTCAAACCGGACAAAGACTTCACTTGAGATAGACTGGAGATCTACTCTGTGTAATGTTCGGGATTAGTTCGTAAGGACGGCTTGACTTACCTCCATTAACATGGGAATGTGTGCCATATATATATATAGAGATGTCTCAAAGAGGAAGGGCTCCGTTGGATCGTGCCAAGTGTAAGGCCTTGATCGAGCCACCAAGGCTTTACTAGGCCCATGGCCCATTAATGACACTTGCCCCATACCACTTTGGGCTTTTAGGGGTAGTTTAGTCATTAACGTGAGAGTTTTAGAGGCTTTGGAGCAGTCTGCTGCGGGTTAAGGTCCGAAGAGGCAGGTCCGGACGTTTGGTCCGGACCGTACTGGGTTGCCCATAAGATACTCTCATTAGTTTGTTAACTACCTCTCATTCAGACCTTGTGCCTCGGACCTCCTTACTCTCTAGTGCCAGTTTACTTAGTTGCTTGTGAGATTGTTATGTTGAGTCCGGACGGTCGTCCGGGTTGGACCCCATGGCTACGGACCATTTGGCAGGGTCGGGCCTATTACCCTTTGAGCCCTCTTGCCCTTTTCCTCCTGGATGAGTCGGACTTGAGGGGGCTTAGGGTCGGACCTACGGGTCGGACTGTGAGGTCTCAGATCCATAGACAACTTGGGACGCCTTAGGATTCGTTCCAAAGGCGTCTATGACGGATTGGACATATTTCCGTATCAACACTTGGGAAGCTAAGGAACCCCTTGGAGGAACCAGATTGACTTGGGTTAGTCAAAGAAAGAGGGTTAAAGGTTACTAAGTTGAGAACTTAAGGTTTAAAAGGATTTAGCTAAGGATAGGATTTTGTAACGAAATTAATTTTTATGTCTTAGTGAATTCAAGTTCTTGTGAAGGACGGAGTGGATTAATTGAAGGATTACGCCACCTTCGTATACCACTATAAACTGGTGTTATTTACTTTCAGCAGGCTATTTGTCTACTTGTTTATTCAACTGCTCTATGAAAGTTACTCAACACTTAACTAAGACTTCTGCTCTCTGATCTTTAAGTATCATCAACCACAATGCCCCCACACACACACACACCCCGCCTTTAGACTTAAACCTTGTTGCCTTGTTGTTTAAGGGACGAACACTTAAGATACTTTTTAGTTTGTACATTGTAAAAGAGGAACCTACTTGACTGTTAGTTAGTGACTTGTATAAGTGACACATTTTCAAGAGCATGTAATTGTATTTTTGATAAACTTGTGAAGACCTGCCACTTTGACGTTGCGACCAGAATATGTTGAGAAGACATGAAGACATAGTATAACTGAATAAGTTATCTAAGATATATATGACATTTTTCAGGAAGTGATACCTCAGCAATTACTTAATCAAATGAAAATTTGTAAGACAGAGCAGGTTGTCCAAACTATCTACTGAAGATTGTTACTTGCTGAATATAGTCTCTCAAAGGACATAAACGATTACTTAGTCTTTCAAGACAACTAAGTAATAAATACATTACAAAATAGTTTTGAAAATGTACTTTAGTAAAACTAAAAGACAAACTTTTACCTACCATAAATACTCCTACTGAAGGTAAGGACAAAAGCCAAGTACATTTGAAAGTGACTAGTTTGAATTCGTATCTAACGGAATTGAATCACAACGGGATTGATTTGCACTATAAATAGAGACACCTAGTAGCTGAGAAAACAACCAGAACACACAAGCTTACGTTGCGATCTATTTTCTCCAGCACTCTAAACCTTTTAAACTCCTACAAGACTCAAGCTTTGTGAATCTACTTGTAAAGAGGTAGAACACACTTTAAGTTGCGACTATAAAGTGTTCTTTTCTCTAAACAAGAAGAAGTCTTATTTCTCAGAAATATCCTACATAGTCCTTGGAACATAGGAACTTAAGTGGAGTTTCTCTGCCTACCAAGTCATTGAAATATTGTGATTAAGGTATATGATGTCTTGACAAAACCAACAACAAATCAACCACTCAACAGGCGTGTTAAGAAAAAGGGAGGAACTACTTTGATGGATTACTAAGGAAAACCCCTTGGAACAAGGTTAATGGAGGAACTACTTAACTTGGGAAGTTAAGGAAAATCCCTTTGAGGAACTGGAGTATTTGACTTGGGAAGTCAAAGAAAGAGGGTTCAAGATTACTAAGTTGGGAACTTAGGATTAAAGGGATTTAGCTAAGGATAGAATTTTGTAAGGAACCTCAATTTTCTGTCTTAGTGAATCCAAGTCTTATAAAGGGCAAAGTGGATTAGTTGAAGGATTACGCCACCTTCAAATACCACTATAAACAAGTGTTATTTACTTACTGCAATTTACTTTCAGCAATTTATTTGTCTATCTGTTTAAAGTAGATTTTCCCACTGAAAGCACACACTCTTTCACATAATTTTAAAAGACTTCTGCGCGCTGAAAGTTAAGTACCAGCAGTTACTTGTACCTGCTGAGAAATTTGTTTTAGACACAAAAAGTTTTAAAGTCTATTCACCCCCCACTCCTTAGACTTAAATCTTGTTGTCTAAGGGACCAACAGTTAATGAATTTTCGACTTTGATACCACTTATTGGCCCCTTAGACAACAAGGTTTAAGTGTCGGGTTCGTGTCTAAAACTGATTTGTAAGTAGGTACAAGTAAATGTTGGTTCTTAACTTTCAGAGTGCGAAAGACTTTTACAAATTAAGTGTTGAGTTTGTGTGTTCGGTGATGAATATACTTTAATAGATAGACAAATAGGCTGCTGAAAGTAAAGTGGTATCTGAAGGTGGCGGTATCTGAAGGTGGCGTAATACTTTAACTAATCTACTTCGTCCTTTTTAGGACTCGATACATGCCAATTCCACTGACGATTCTATTTTGTTAAGCATATGATGGTTGTCGTTAAACATGTGATGTTTATATTGTCTCTCCGAGAGACGGTCTATCACAAAAGTTCGTAATATTTTTATTAACAATTTATTTCATACTCTAAATAAGTTGTCTAGTGACTTTGTGAAAAGAAATTGCCGAGATTTCAAAACTCCCATTCATTTTCTAGTTTGGAAGATTACACAGAGTTTCCATGTAAATTCCACCTGATTTACTACTTGTTAAAAGTTATTTCCAACTAATGAAAATTAAGGGTAGAAAATATAAAATTTGATTTTGTTTATTAAAATTTGAAAGTTTTGATAGTTATTGTAAGAGAAAATTTCATTTTTGGTACCTTAAAAGTTGTTGCACTTACCGTTTTGGTACCTTTAGTTGTGACCGTCCAATTTTGATACCTTATGTTTCGTATGTGTCCAATTTCCGTTAGTCAAACTTATCTGAATCATAAATTTTGACCGAATTAGCAAGAATTAGCGTGAAATAGTCGATTTCTGTAAAGTCGGCACATGAACTACCGCGCTCTTGATAAAATATAATAAATTTTAATTAAAAAATTAATAATTTTATTCTTTACATATTATAAGGCTCATTTTAGGATGTTACAAATTCAACAAAAATAACATTTCAACATGTCTTTGCACTCACGCTTAAATTTGTAGGATTATAAGACAATTCAAAGAACTTTGAATAAATTTCATGACTTGTTTTGAACGAAATGGTAATCTTCTACATGATGCAGCATGTTTGTTCAGATTCATAAGGAATGTAATAGTTTTGGACCAACCAAAACAAAAATTCACCATAATCGGAGAGTACTTAGTGGTGAAAGTTCGGCACAACCAGTGTTTGAAAAACCGGACCGGGGTTCGAACCGGTCATGGCATAAAATACTGGTTTGATCGGTTGGATCGGTTGAACCGTTGGTCGAACCGCTGTGCAATAATACATGCATAAATGATTAATACACATAATCCCCACAAACCTGTAATGATTCCCAATAGAAGCTCCAAAAAAGAAAATGTCTTGCACATTAATTCATAACAATTCAAGCATGAAAAGTTCAAAACATATAAAGTCTCAACTCTGAAACATGTCCAACTATAATTGAAAATAAAATTAAAGTTCTAAACATGAAGCCATCACTCTTCTTCAAAAGTTAAATCCCAAGCCCCCACCTGTGACAAGTTGATCTGATCAGTAATGGTCTCTCTGTCAACATCATCAATACCTATGTAACATGGTAATACAAAAGATTAGACAAAAAAAGAAAAAGAAAACTAAGACAACATATAATTAAAAGAACACAAGACAATACCATTAGATGGCAGAATGTTGTCTATGCTAGCAAAGTTCTCTTCAATAAGCTCATCCAACTCATCTGCATCGAGCTCTCCACTTGGTTCTTCCTCAACAATCCAGAAATCCACTTTATCAATGCTTTCATAGTCAATAGGATCATATGACCTTTTCCTTTCCTTACCACTAAATTCCAAGAAAGAAGTCTAAATAAGTTTAAATGACAAACTATGAAATGTATAAACTCAAAAAGTAAAGAATATTACCGATTTTGCAAACGCAAATTATAGTGAACAAATACAAGATCGTTTAGTCTTTGATGCTCAAGCCTGTTCCTTTTCTTTGTGTGAATACGTTCAAATACACTCCAATTGCGTTAACACCCAGAAGCAGATGATGTTTGGCTCAAAATTCTAATAGCAAGCTTTTGCAAAATTGGAGCATCATGCCCCCAAAGTCTCCACCATTCATCTAAGAAAAATCGAATATCATATCATAATTCATAGATAATATAAATAAGATAAGGCGATATATTTGAAAATGAAAGGAAAAGAATCATATATACCTGGCGTAGTGCTTTTTGTGGTGCTGATAGCTAATGGCATTCCAAAAATATTTTTACGATCTCGAAACATACTAATCTCATTCATTATTCCAGCCTCATGAGCAACAAGTCTATGAATAATCTCAAGTAAACCTCTATAAGGTTCAACATCTCTATGGACGAGGCTATCACGATCATACTGGAAAGCAGGATTCAACCAAAATGCAGCAGCATGAAGACCCAAGCGCAACATTCTATCCCACCTGCTATTGATAATGTCTACAAAGACCTTATAGTAGGACTCCCTGTTTCTGAATGTTTCTTTGACAGCATTAATTGCTCTTGACATTCCTTCATAAACATATCCTAGTGAAGGTTTTTCATCAGCATCACAAAGACGCAACAATCTCATTATTGGCCCCATAACTTTGACGATAGCTAAGCAATCATTTCCAAACTCACTATCTAAGACAATTTGTTTGACCTTCTTAGCCTTATCATCATTCAAGTACTTTTTGAATGCACCACATAACATGACCATTGCTTCCAGATGCTCTCTATGATCGTAAATACTTCGCAAGGCAATGAATGTTGTCCCAAACCGTGTGGCATTTGGAGATATAAGTTCTGTCCACCCCGACCTTCTCCTCAGCCAAGCAAGAGGACCCTTGTGATTATTAACAAAAACAGTGATTTTTGAACCATTTTTTGCCAATCTTTTCACCTTAGGCAGTTCCCCAATATCTTTCATAATCAAATTGATGCAGTGAGCTGCACATGGAGACCAAAGTATATGAGAGTATCTCTCATTAAGGAGAGTTCCAGCCCTTTTGTAGTTTGCTGCATTATCAGTGACTATATGAACCACATTAGCTGGTCCTACCATCTCCACTATCTCAGAAAACAAAGCACACAAATTTTCACCACTTGTTATAATATTTGAAGCATCCACAGATTTAATAAAAGATATACCGGCTGGACAATAAACCAAAAAATTAATCAATGGCCTTGATCTCATATCTTTCCATCCATCACCCATAATAGTGCATACAGTATCAACCCATCTACTTCTAAAAGCATCAAGGGTCAATGTAACCTGTGTTTTAGCTTCCTTAAGCAAAGGGACTCTCAAAGCATAAGATGAAGGAGCTTTATACCCACGGCCCATACATGCTATTCTATCTATTGCAGGCTGAAAATAAGGTGAATTCACAGCGTTCAACGGAATACATGCATCATAAAACCACAAAGCAATTGACATATCAGTTGCATGCACTTTCTCTTTACTCTGCAATGTAGATTTAAGAGTAGGTTGAGACAAATCAATTCCACCACCAGCTTTCATATAGCTTGCAATATGCCCTGTTTTTTGCCTCTTACCAGTGTTAGGACCAGCTACATCTTCTACAGGCTGAGCATTTAAAAGTTCATCAACCACATCATAGTTCTCAACATTAACTACGGGTGTAGCTCTTTCTTTTTCCTTTTTCTTTTTTTCCTTAGCATCTACAATATACCCTTTAATTTGAAAACGAATGTCATCAGGAACTTCATGACAACTTGCAACATTATCTCTAATTCCTGCAAGATGTTCTTTCATACGATAAATGCCTCCACCATTAATTTGGAACTCACAGTACCTACACTTGATAGCTTTGCTACCTATCAGGGTGCAATGATTCCATGCGAAGTCAGTTTTGCGGCGAGTATTTTGTGTAGGAACTTCCGATTCTTGAGTATTGTTATCCACAGACGGTGTAACAAACTCCTCCGCCATATTCTAGTATACAAATATAAAAATTAATTAAGTTTCCACATAGAGTAAACATTAAACAGTAACAAATTAAGTAGTAAAGTAGTTATTCAGAATTGATTACATGCAAAAGTTATCATTATAATAATTGTATGCATGCAATGTGTGAATCAGAAACTAACAGCAAGTGACTTGATTAATTAATTAATTAAGTTTAGCAATTAACGATACAATCTCTCAATAATCAATATAGTAGCTAACAGTATAAGCACAAAAAACAGAGACAACCAGAACGCCTAGAACTATGTATATAGATATCAGTGAATTACAGGATCGTTAATTCGTAATCGATATACGTAGATAGTTCATAATTTCATATACATCTGACTCTTCACCAAAGTATCGAAGTTAATAAAATAAACAAGAGAAATTGAACAACTAACCGAAGCTCCGAAAGGCTCAAGGATGAACGAGTACAAGAGTTCGAATTGAAACTTCAATTGATGGAAGAAGACTAGAAGAGACGAAGGTGCACAGCGCAACAGAGGGAATGGAAAACAGGAAAAGACGATTATGTTTCTGCCGTTTTGTTGCTGAACTGAATGAGTAGGTTAAATTTTATATTTTTTACCTTTTAACCGGATTTTTTCGGTTCAACGGGCAGCCGGTTCGATAAAAACCGGCCGGTTTTTCCTGTTTGCAGCGGTTCTGTACTCAGGCGGTTCCTATATGCGAACCAACCCGTTTTTCTCCCAAAATCCGGTAGAACCGTTCGAACCGGCCGGTCCGATCCGGTTTTTCAAACACTGGGCACAACAAACAAATATTCACCATAAATTTTTTAATTAACAATTTATTAATATTTGTTAAGAGCGCGTGAACTTCACGCGCCGATTTGACGGAAAATCGACTAATTCACGCTAATTCTTACTAATTCAGTCAAAATTAACTTTTCCGTTAAATTTGACTAACGGAGTACCAAAATTGGACAAATACGAAATACCAAAATTGGACGGTCAGAACTAAAGGTACTAAAATGGTAACTGTCACAACTTAAAGTATCAAAAATGAATTTTTATGTTATTGTAATAAAATGCAATATAAAATTGATAAAAACGTAATATTGTTTAATTTTTAATGATGATGATCATTGTCGTTGAGTGCAATTTTCATTTTTTATTTAGTAAGTCATAGTCTCGTGATCAATCTAAAATGGGTCATTTTTAACAAACTTTCTTTCGGAGTCTTTCAGAAAAAGAAAAAAAAAACTTTGTTTTGGAGTCCAATTGTAGCATATAACCTTGTTGAGGGACATAGCTGAGAATAAGTTTCATCAGCTCATCAGACTATATAATATCATCCACTGAAATTCTCACGACTCTCTCTCTCTGTCTCTAGTTTCTGGTGGAGGCCGTACGAGCATGTAACTCGCCTACTCTGACTCACTAACGACTCGGCTAAGAGTATCAGTGATGGAGAAGTTCATTTCCTCCGATTTCGATCTCCCGAACAAAGGCCGCTCCGAGGAGGCGCAGCAGCGATGGCGCAACGCCGTCACTCTCGTTAAGAATCGTCGCCGGAGGTTTCGATACTCCGCCGATCTCGGCAAACGCTCCGAAGCTGTCGAGCAGAGGAAAAAGCTTAAGGTATCAAATCGTCAATCTCGGTTGGTTTTTAACTTTTGGATTTCAGTGATGGAAATGTTTGGATTTGTTAGGATTTAGGTATTTTTCATTTACTTTTTGCTTTCTATTTGGAGATTTTATTTTATTTTCGTTTTGTGTGAAGATTCTGTGTTTAAATAAATTATTAAGAGACCTATATTATTAAAAATGGATGTTACTTAATCAAAATACTTATATTTTTTGAACAATTATTGTTTTTTTATATTATTTATTTTGTTAACAATATAAACTTTTTATTATTAATATATAAATCGTCGTCTTTAAATAAGTTATTTAGATATAATACTTTCTGTTGTGTGAAAAGTAGAAACTTAGAGCTTTTTTGGTTGGAGGTATCTGTTGAGAGATACTACAAGTATAATTGTTAATTAGTAGGTAAACTTGTTTTCAATGGTAATCACGATTTCCGATGTTACCTTTTGTCCTTTTTCAATCAATCGACGGCAAATGGAAAATTGAAAAGATCCGTTTGATCTGTTTCATGATTCAACATTGGCGGAGCTATTAAGTCCGACTCTATGGACTGGATCTCACACACGTCATGTAGAATTGGTCTTTCTTTCTTCTAACGAAGCGAAATGGTTTTTCTTAACTATTTTTCGCTCACTTTACTGTTTAATGATAAAAGCTTTTATTTATAAATCGGCTCAAGTGATAAGTGACCTTGTTTTTACTTAGGTAAGGTGTAGAGTTTGAGTCTTAACCCTGTGATAGAAAAAGTAATGCGCGTTTTATTTTATCAGTTCAATTTCTTGGTTTATGAAGTAATTAACTCTTATTCTATTGTATAGTATTATTTATACAATTGTAACTCTCAGGCAGAACTATACTTTAATTTAATCAATGAAAAGAATTGATGGGAATTGGGCTAGCTTTATAATAGCAGCTTAGCACATGGGCGGTGGTGAGTTGCAGCAGCAAATGCTCTGATCTGTTATTCTAATTTATTTATATCAACAATAGCAGGCGTTGTGGTTTGGTTGTTAGGAAATTTGAAAATAATAAACGTCTATAAATAGGCTTTTAGTATATTTCAGTTTTCTTTTGAATTATTTTCAAGATTTGACTATTTTATGGTATGGGGTGTTAGTAAGCTCCTTGTGGACCAAGATCAATTAACCATACAAGAAAGTCTCTAAACATTCTAGTGACTATTAATAATAGTTCGATGCAGATTTGCTGATTGCAAAGCTTATAATATTTCCTTTTGGCTCGGGGTACTTATCTTTGCACTCTTGACTTCCTAGATCTTGAGGGGTTGCAGTTTTATTACTGACATTTATCTTGGAAGGGCCACCTACTAGACAAGTACCTATTTGACCTGTAGCCTGAAAGAAGTGTATAAGAAATTTCCTTGAAATTTCTGACTGACATTGACGTTACTCCAATCCAAATGGGCACTATTGTATTTTTTTGTCAGTCAGTAAAGGACAGAATGGTACCATACAAGAACATAAAGAGAGAGCTAAAAGTATATCCTTGCTGTCTTGTAAAACAACAAAAAGTGGCGAACCATTATCTGATGACCACCCTGGCTCTATTTTAGTCTCATCTGGAAATGGCCTTGTTAACATATTTCTTTTATTGTAAACGTTATATGTACTGCCACATGTAGAAGACTCCTGCAGACACACTGGCATGTAGCAAGACGCTGGGTTAATGGAACAAGCCAAATGAGGCAAGAAGATAAATACTAATGACCCTTTTCAGGAATAATCAGTATTATAAACATGTAAATGATGTTGACCGGCATGTAAGAGTCTTAGTATTTTGTCAACCATTTTAGAATGAGCTCTTCTGCTTGACAGCTTACTTTGAATATCTTCTATATTTTCATGTAAATGCACACACTCGATCGGCAAGACGTTTATTTGAAAAAAAATGTCTTTTGTGACTTGATACACCTACAGCTGCACTGTGGTGATCAAAGAATCTGTAAAAAAAAGTTCGTAGCGAAAGACCTGAATAAAATTAAGAAACAACCTATTATGGACACTGTGCGAGGTTTGGTCGTTCACCATGATATATGATTATAGAGCAGCAAAATACTTAGATTATGCATATGATATTGCCTAAGATAATTGGCTTTTATTTTCCAGACATCTTCAGATTGACATTGCTAAAGGATACTTATCTGCTCTTCGGTTAGATAAATGAGTTTCATAATGCATCATGCATGCGACAGCAATGAGGCTTGCTTGGGTATGCATGCTCAGCGAAATATTTCCCTTTTTTGTGTAAATCACCCTCAAACTTTGACATAAATTTCCGAATCAATATGAACCATTTTTAACTCTTTTGGCTTATAACTGGTGGAGTGAGTACTTTTTGCTTTGTTGAATAAAATAGTTGATTTTGCAAGAGAATTAATTGAATACTCGGAGCTGTGCCTGTGCTATCTGGCACAAGATCCATAGGAATGTTATTCAATGAAATTTTATCGCTGCTGGGTCTTTCAAGAACTGCTGCTTTCCCTCGTTCTCTGGGAATTTGTCCGTCTCCAGCAGCTGATGGCAAAGTATATTGACACCTCTTTCTGATTACTCCCTATGTCATTAATGTGAAGTTGGCTTTGAAAGTGAATGAATCAGTTTACTTTGCCATTTTTGCAAAGATAAATAAATGCATCTCATCAAATTATGCAATGATACATTTATCACATACCTTGGTGTCTGCCTTTTCACATTCACAGCTCTTGCTATGAGATATAACATCCAAGTCCATAGTAAAGTGACTGGACCTTCCAGTCTATGTGGCTATTGTCTAACATAATTTTCTGCGTCTAATATGGCTCTTTATGTTATGTTACAGGAGAATATACATGTTTCCTTGTTGACTCTTGCGGCAGCAATCAGATTTCTTGAGGGTATAGTCTTACAAATGTTGATATTCTCAGTTTCACCTACGAGCCATTCTTTTCTTTCCCACTGTTCTCGATGTCATTAATCTTTTGCTTTACAGTAGGTGCACACGGTAAAAAGGCGCCTAATGAACATTCAGGTGAGCAAGAAGAGGCTGATATTCTAAATGGGCTACCAGAAGAAGCTAAGGCTGCAGGATTTTCAGTTCACCCAGATAAACTTGCATCTATGGTCTCGTCTTACGACATTAAGACCTTGACAAAAATCAAAGGAGTTGAAGGAGTTGCAAACAGACTGAATGTTTCACTAGATGAAGGAATCAACTCAAATGATGTATCCAGGAGACAAAGCATTTTTGGGCCCAATGAATACACTGAGAAGCCTTCAAAAAGTTTTTGGATGTTTGTGTGGGATGCTTTGCATGATTTGACACTCATAATTCTTATTGTGTGCGCTGTGGTTTCCATTGGTGTGGGCCTAGCAACTGAAGGTTTCCCTAAGGGAACATATGATGGTGTAGGAATTATACTCAGCATTTTTTTGGTGGTCATGGTTACTGCGGTCAGCGACTACAAGCAATCCTTGCAGTTCAAAGAGTTGGACAAGGAGAAGAAGAAAATTTTCATTCAAGTCATCAGAGATGGATCTCGACAAAAAATTTCTATATTTGACCTGGTTGTTGGAGATATAGCTCATCTATCCATTGGTGACCAAGTTCCAGGAGATGGAATTTTTATATCAGGGCACAACTTGTTAATTGATCAGTCCAGTTTGACAGGTGAAAGTGTGCCAGTAAATATATATGATAAGAGACCGTTCCTTTTATCTGGGACAAAAGTTCAAGATGGAGCGGGTAAGATGCTTGTGACTACTGTTGGTATGAGAACTGAGTGGGGAAAACTAATGGAAACTCTAAGTGAAGGAGGAGAAGACGAGACCCCTTTACAGGTGAAGCTCAATGGTGTTGCAACAATTATTGGTAAAATTGGACTACTATTTGCTGTTTTGACTTTCTTGGTTCTAACAGTTAGATTCTTGGTTGAGAAAGGAGTTAACCATGAATTTACCAAATGGTCCTCCAGTGACGCTCTCAAGCTTTTGGATTACTTTGCAACTGCAGTTACGATAATAGTTGTTGCTGTTCCAGAAGGACTTCCCCTGGCAGTGACACTAAGTCTTGCATTTGCCATGAAGCAGTTAATGAAAGACAAGGCACTAGTTAGGCATCTTTCTGCATGTGAAACAATGGGTTCAGCTACTTGCATTTGTACCGACAAAACTGGCACATTGACCACAAACCATATGGTAGTGAGTAAAACATGGATGTGTGACAAAGTGAAAGAGGTGGATGCCAGTGGAAGCAGGGATTCATTATTAGATTCCGATGTATCAGAATCTCTGGTGAATGTTCTCTTGCAAGCAATATTTTGTAACACAGGGTCCGAGGTGGTGAAGGGTAAAGATGGAAAGAGATCCATTTTGGGCACACCCACAGAAACAGCTATTCTCGAATATGGATTGCTCTTGGGTGGTGATTTTGATGAGCAACGCAATGCATGTAAGTTCCTGAAGGTCGAACCTTTCAATTCGGAAAGGAAAAAGATGTCAGTGCTCGTGGCCCTTCCTGATGGCAATACCCGAGCTTTATGCAAAGGTGCATCAGAGATTGTATTAGGAATGTGTGATAAGGGTATTGATGCAAATGGAGAAATATTTCCTTTGTCTGAAGAACAAGTAAACAATGTCATGGATGTAATTAATGGATTTGCAAATGATGCCTTGCGTACCTTATGCTGTGCTTTCAAGGATATTGATGATGGCCTTCAAGGAAATACCATCCCTGATTCAGGCTATACACTGATTGCAGTGGTAGGTATCAAAGATCCAGTACGGCCTGGGGTGAAAGAAGCAGTTAAAACTTGTTTGGCTGCGGGAATCACTGTGCGTATGGTGACTGGTGATAATATTAATACAGCTAAAGCCATTGCCAAAGAATGTGGTATTCTTAATGATGGAGATCTTGCTATCGAGGGTCCAGATTTTCGTGAAAAGACTTCTTATGAGATGTGCCAAGCAATACCTAAAATTAAGGTGGGAATAGGCTTATCCTTACAACTCGCAGTATATATAGAAGTATCCAAGTCATCTGAACTGATTAAATATCGCAGGTAATGGCTCGTTCATCACCAACAGACAAGTATATCCTTGTAAAAACAGCCAGAAGCGAACTTAGAGAGGTCGTTGCAGTTACTGGTGATGGGACGAATGATGCACCTGCCCTGCACGAGGCAGATATTGGGCTTGCTATGGGTATTGCAGGAACAGAGGTCTTTCTATATGCTCCTCACATGTCATAAATCAGTATCCATCTAAGAGTATTCATTTTGCTAAAATTCATTCTCTTATGACGGTATTGTATGTATCAATATATGTGCAATACATGTTTGTCGTGAGTTTCTAGCTGCAAAGTCTGTAGAATTCTTGTCTATCAAGTGTAGGTAAGTATTTTATGCATCTTGAATGTCTGTTGAAGAAACACCAGCCACATTCAGTAATTAGATTGACAAGAGATTTATTTTGACCACATGGATTTACAGTTCGGATGTGTCATTTAGTACTCGACTCTGACAATTAACATATTCTCCATCAAATAACTCTTTCAGGTTGCTAAAGAAAGTGCAGATGTGATTGTTTTGGATGATAATTTCTCAACAATTGTGAATGTAGCGAAATGGGGACGTTCTGTTTACATCAATATTCAGAAATTTGTGCAGTTCCAGTTGACTGTTAACATTGTTGCTCTTATGATCAATTTCATATCTGCATGCATTTCGGGTAAAAGTTAATCAATAGTTCTTATTTGTACGCACCTTAGTGATTTGCAATTTCACATCTTACGACATTGCTTGTATTTCTGTCATTTCCAGGATCTGCACCCCTTACAGCTGTGCAACTACTTTGGGTGAACCTAATCATGGACACTTTAGGTGCACTTGCACTGGCCACTGAACCCCCACATGATGGACTGATGAAGAGGCCTCCTATTGGGAGGACCGAGAGTTTCATCACGCGAACCATGTGGAGGAACATAGTTGGCCAGAGCATATATCAATTGTCTATCCTGCTAGTCCTCAATTTTCTTGGGCAGCAAATATTGGGCCTTGAAGGTTCTGATGCCAAGAAAGTTAACAATACGTTCATATTCAACACCTTCGTATTTTGTCAGGTAATCACTAATTCAGAAAATCGCGACTGCTTTTCTTTTGTGTTTCCTGTGGGTCGCGAATATTAACATTGACCGACCCTAATTTGCACATCCATGTTTAGTTCATCTTTCATATGCATGCATATGTGAACTTTTCCCTTTGCCCATCCAGGTATTCAATGAAATAAACAGCAGAGACATTGAAAAGATAAACATCTTCCATGGCATGTTCACAAACTGGATATTCTCAGGAATCATCGCATCCACAGTTATATTCCAAGTGATTATAGTCGAATTTCTTGGCACTTTCGCCAGCACAGTTCCATTAAATTGGAAGCTATGGTTGGCTAGTGTAATATTAGGTTCTGTGAGCATGCCCATTGCAGTTGTTCTGAAATGTATCCCGGTTGGTAAGAAGACTGCTCCGACGCAGCATGATGATTATGTTCTTCTCCCAAGCGGCCCAGAACAAGCGTAAAGACCGGAGAATTGATTTTAATCATGTTTCATGAACTTGGATAAATTTTGCAATGTATATTTGATGATGTTTTGATTTTACATATTTCAGTGGCCGGATAATTAGTTGAAAATACATCATAGGTTACGCTACTGTGAGATCGAGGTGCACAATTTTCAACTTTTCTGTTATTACTTATTAAACATTTTGCAAGTTTAGATTAATTGTCTATTCTTGAGATATTGTTTTTCCTCTGTTGATGGAAATTTTAGTATTTTACATATTGCAAATTAATTTTGATAGGTTTGTGGGTCTCTTTCCGTCTATTTATAATACGGTCTCTCACGAGAATTACTCATTTGCAATGTATTCACAAAATCTACTTGAGAACAAATTTTACTGTAATTTTACCTGATTATGGTTTATATAGTCACTTAACAGTTATCCAGTTTTTAGACCAAAATTTAGGAGTTTTATGAATGTTCTGGTGAAGTTTAAGAATAGAAATCTCAACTCAGTACAATATCCTCACCCTGCAGTTAGTAACAAGTTGCAGGGCACAACCGTCATCATATATAGATGAGAAGAATAGCCTATATATTTCAACTAAACTATGAGATAAAGCTACACAGATCCTGGTAGACTATTTATCAGAGACCCTCTCCCATTTTTCTCTAAATCACGATCAAAGTCGACAGAGATCACTTGTGTCTTCTTTTCGACTCTCCATAAGCAACCACTCCCATAACTGTCATCGTATAGCCAGCAATTCCGATAAATGTCACAGGGTTCTGGAAAATAAGTATTGAAATGACAACGGCCACGGCTCCTTTTGCATTCCCTAGTACCTGAACAAATTGAGGAAGTATCACAATTTCAGACAGAGAGACGGATATATAATATATAGTTGAGGAAATTTCTATTACATGATGGTCAGGTGAAGCAGGGCAACATTTTCTCAAAATTTATTTGCAGCAGGTTAAAAGCTAAATTTCAGGTAGCTATTATGCAGGTACAATACACACACTTCACTTGTTTTATGATTTCCATTCAGGTTCAGTGCTTCACACATTAATTTTATTTTCATTATCCATCCGTACTTCATTTCAGGACTTCCTGATAAATATAAAAGAATATTCAAACTAAAAATCTTGGTCACGTGATTCGTAAACCGTCTCGGACGGAGACGAAGTACACGTTTCGCTCCCATGGAGAATCTGATTCTCCAGAAAATCCCATAGCTCTTCATCGCTAATTGGAACATGATTCACCGCTAATTGGAACATGATTCACTACATATATGCATATATTTCGACTTTTTTTTTTTTATATTTCTCTTCTTTCTATATCATAATATTCCAAATGTATAAATTTACTCAACTGCTGCACATGAACTACTCCTTAAAAAACTACTCCTTAAGAAACTACTCCTACTTGGTTGTTTCCCTCATTTTATTTCACCATTTGGCTTCCATTCTCTGATTCACGGATTTAGCAAACCCGTGCACGATCCAAGCGAATCCAGTGCACAAATGAACCACATTCTGTTACACGGATCACAGGGGTGTTAGGGGGTAAGTGAATCATGTGACCAGCCTAAGATGAATTTCCACTCTTTCATGGGCTTGAAAGTCTTGAACCTATGACCCTCAAGGTCTTAAGGCCGACCTTCATGACCAGGCTAGATTTATTGCAAGTCATTATTACTTCACTAATCAAAAGTAGAATCAGAGGTTAGAGATGTGACCTGTAGTGTTAGAGCACTCGTATGTTTAGTCACCAGGAAATTGCACAAGTTGGCTCCATAAGCCATTGTTGAATTAATGAAAAGAAGCAGCAGCATGTTTCTATGTTGTAATCCAAGGGAAACTACAACGTCCAACACGTTGGGCTCCATAAAAAGGGTTGCAGGTAGTAAAACTACCACGGCAATTGGAGACATGTAAAGCATCAAATTCATGGAGTTCAGTTTTTCCCTGCAAAAAGATGACAGCAATTGATATGCATTGCTTTATGGTTGGGATTTGTGAAAAAAAATGAACGAACTACTGCCGATTTAAAAATCAATGAGGGTTTGAAAATTTTCTGACAGACGAAAGACAAGAATGTGCATGATGTCGATGATACATGTAGGATATTGTATTAAAAGAAGTGATGGGCATACCCTTCATTAGAAAGAAGAACTCCCTGCAGCACGGACTTGAAAGCTCTTGCGGCTGTTGCGCTAATACACATTATAAATCCATACAAATGGAAGCTTGGCTCACCCTAGAATCAATCAGAAACTAGTGTTACTTTTATGAATCAGAGATCACATGTAACTTGTAATAAAACAAACAAAATAAACCAGGTGAGTGAAGAGCGAAATATAACACTAAATAGCTGAAACAATGTACGGCCAAAATTTGGACAGTTTCGGTTAATAAGCCACAGTCAAAATAAATGACACTTGCATGAATTTCAGTTAGAACGCAAGGAATGAAAGTTCAGTTATTTCCACAGATATCCAAACTAACAGAAAAAACCCGACATAAATCTAGAGGGCATTAATAGCTGGCAAAGCCAAAAACGTGTCACTTTAAACTTGCAATGGTATTTACTGCGCCATACTTGTGACTCCAATGGTTCGTTAGATAGATTTCACTACCAACTTTCATTTCAAAGACAATTCAATCTCAACGGATAACTACCAAATAAGTGAATACTTACTTATCTATTAAATCAGAAAATAATTGCAAAAGCCCATTGATTTAAGATCAGGTCCGCATTTCTTGTTACAAGAGTACAGGACACATGCACTAAGAAAAACCAAATAACCCAGAACAATGAAATCTTTCCCCTAAAATCACTTCGTATTGAAATCAAAAGTAACATGCAACCAGAGTATCAGTTAATCATGCATATTGAAGCAAAGATTGAAATTGGTGCTACATTGAAATAACATATCACTCAAGTTTATCATAAACTCAAAGCATTCTTCAGGATCACATTGTTCTCATGATTCCAATTGATCGGTAGTTCAGTTTCATGCTCCTTTTTCTCTAGGGCCATTCGACACAATGGCATAGTTTGGGCACAGTTCACACAAAGTTTATGATTCTAATTCATGAGTGTTTAGATTTCACACTTCTCATTCATGTCTCAAAAATGAACTTAAGTCAATATCTTAAATTAATAGCGCAAACAAAATGCCCACAGCTTATATGAAACAATCATAAATTTGTGTCACTCTGTAAATTTGGCATCAGATCTTAAATATTTCATCTCTTAAACAGATAAACGTCGGTAGCAAAAATTTATCTTGCAACAAAGAAAACAGAAACAGATAAGTACAGTCACACCCATACAGATCGCATTAAAGGCTGGACCTCTCATACACGATTTTATAGTCACAAAACCAAACCCAAATGAATTTTTTTTCACAATTTCCAACGTTTGAAGTCTCCAATGATCATCAAAGAAACCAAAAGCATGTAAATGAAGTTGAAAACACTAAGCCACATATCCCAGTTTACCTCCAGTAACGCCCTTTATCCCATGTATTATAGTATAGTCCATACAGCCAATTGGTTAGTAGATAAATTTCATGCTTTTCTTTTCTTTCATAGAGCAACTTAATTTAAATGGAGAATACACAGGTCCACTTCCGACTAGCATAATTAATTCCAGAATTAATTATCTACCATATTATAACCAGCAAATTGCATAATTCCATAGATTCTGACATCCATTTCTTTATTAAAATAAATCACTAATAAAAACCAAATCTTGCAACAGTGAACATCAAGCACATAATTAACCAGTCATTGTCCATGATCACAGGCAAAACCCAGCCCAGAAAAATCAAATCTTTTCCACCAGATTACTTCAATATTAAATCAACCAAAACACTCTCACACAGTATCATAAAAGCTAAAACATTCATAAACAATTTAACATTCACCACCAGTAATGCTGCAGAAAACACAAACCATAACCGAAGAACAAAATTTAAACTTTTTTAGCAAATCACTTACAAATCAATCTAAACAAGAATCAACATCATAAAAATCTCAAACACACAATCAAACAATCATTAGCAGCAACAATACCACCAAAAGATAAATCAAATCACACCAAAAAAAGTTCAATCAAACATGAATGAACAATTATCCAATCTTTCTCGCCAGATCGCTTGAAAATCAACAAAATAAGAAACCAGATCTCTCACACAGAACCAAACAGTCATTAGATACAACTGCAATCAACAAAATCCAATCCTTCCACCAAATAATAAACTTAAAATCAAATCAAATCAAATCCAAATCCAACTAGCAAAAATCAATCTTTTTCAGCAATTCACCTCAAAATCAATCCACACAAATCAAACAGTCTGTAGCAACAATGCACATAGACCAAACCCACAAGAAAAATCAAATCTTTTTTTTTTTAAACAGCAAAAAAAGAAAGAAAGAAATTGTAATGCAATGATAGCATACCCCACTAGCAATGACAACACCAGCAACAACAGGTACAAGACAGGTATATGTGATCCAAGCCTCCCTCTTCCTGGTCATCAAATACGCAAACACCGCCGTGAAAAAGGGCGTGGTAGCACCCACCGCCTGATTAAACGACACCGGAAGATACCTCAACGATATATTCCCACCCACCACCGACCCACAAAACACCACACTCAGCGTCGCAATTCTCACAAATTGGGACCTCGATTTGATCCGCTGAACCGGGACGATTTTCAAGAACATAATTGATACGTAGCTGAGGATAGCGCAAGCGGACATGTGGCACATTGTGAGAAAGATCGGGTATGCGAAGCCATAGTTTGAGAGGAGAAGCTTGTTGAGGAGGAGAACGCCGATGTTGGTGGAGTACCAGAGGATGATTAGGCCGGCGATGAAGAGGAGAGATTGTTTTCTTGAGGAAGATGAAGAGGAGTGGGGTAGTTCTGATGACATTGTTGGATGATTATTTGCTGCTGATGTTTTGCTGTTTTTTGTTCTTGGGAATGCTGTTGTTGTTGCTGCCGCTGCTGATGATGTTGTGTAATTCATGTCATTTACTCATCCTTGTTTTCTTTCCTCTCATGTTTGTTTTTTTTTTTTTTTTTTTTTTTTTTTCTATCTGGTTTTTAGTAGGTGGTGTGTTGAGTGAAGGTAGGATGGCTTTTATGGTGTGGGAGGGTGTGTGTGTGTGTGTGTTTTTTTTTACTATGGTTACATCATCAATATCGACTATTGACATGTTATATTTGAGTATTCTTGAAAACTCTTGTTGTTTGCTAACGTTTAAAATCAAGAAAATCAGGTTAAAATATGTGTTTTTAGATGTTTTTAATTAAGTTTTCTTGATTTTAACCGCCGAAAAACAGACACTAAAAGAGTGTTTGGTTTACCATGAAAACTTGGTTAAAAACACCTAAACTTTTATTTAACTCAATATTTAACTCTATATCAGACACTCACTAAAATGTTTTAATATTAACACAAGTTTATGTAAAACAATTTGAGTTTTATATGTTAGTATTGAATTGCGAAATGGATGCAGAGAATATAGGTTCGAAGTTATACTGAATATATTATAATCGATGATTCAATTGATTCTATAAGTTATCGTATTTGGTTTTAAATTGATTGAATCGGAGCTTAATGCTTAATTTTTTGTAGGCATAATTAGTTCGGTTTATGTTAATATTGAAATGTTATTTTTTATTAATTCTAAATCGGTTTTATGTTTAAGAGACTGTAAAACTGATTTGAATGGCGTTGAAGTGATCGAACTCGTGTCTTATATGATCAAGGAGAAATTAGTTTTATAATTCAGGAAACGCCATTAAAATTTCACAAAACTAAATAGTTTTTGTTTTTGGACATTTTACTTTAATAAGTTGTCTTATATATCCAAGTATCAATAAACAAATAAAGTTCGTTAAACTGAGACAACCAGACAATGTGGATTAGAGGTTATGCATTCTATTTTAATTGGTGTGAATTGTTATTTCATGTTATCGACTTTAATTTATTACTAAATTTGCGATAATAGCTAAATTTCTTTGTATTGATGTAGTAATGTAGTAATTTGAAATTGTATGAAACAATGTCCGAAGTTGAATTTTTATTATGCTTTTTTTTTTTAGTTTGTTTTTTCTACTTACAATTCATTAAGTTGAATAAAATAGGTGGGCACATTACTAGTTAAGTTTTTCCTACTGATATTAAGGGCATGTTATTAATTACTAGTACTAGTGTTAATTTTCTATTAAT
The DNA here is from genome assembly GCA_026545765.1 of Plantago major. Lineage (NCBI taxonomy): Eukaryota > Viridiplantae > Streptophyta > Magnoliopsida > Lamiales > Plantaginaceae > Plantago > Plantago major. The sequence goes on from CM048843.1 coordinate 65,268,067, forward strand.
AGCCTTTGTGACATTCGGTTCAGGTACATTATTGTCTGTTGAATGAATGCAATGGTTAACAAATCTGTTACCTAATTTCGTAATTTACTTGCATCATTAAAATATGGGCAACCTTAAAAGGTTTATTTAATATACTATATATATAACTTTACAAAACGCCATTAAGCTACCCTTTTTCTTCTTTTTCAGGTACTTGCAATAAAAGCATAATTAATAATAGAACCATTGAGTGTATGTGTCAAAAGTTGTAGTATACCTTTTCTTCTATGTTGAGTTCAAATTCAAATATTTCATGAAGGAGTAATCTAAGGTTTATAATCTTTTGATTATACTTTTAGCAACTTGATGAGTACACATGAATAAACTTGATGAGTACAAATGAGTGAAAACTTTAGTATTTTATTTATTTCCTAAACAATTTTATTGTGATTTCATATTTATATTTATACCCTTGAGTTTAACAATTTGTGCGAGTGCCCCATCAACTTAGCAGTTGAGATTTGCCCCTAATGTTTTGAAATGTGTGTGAATTGTCGCTGAAAAAAGTACTAAAATAAAACATTTCATGGGGCAAACTGCATAATGTTTAAAATTTCAGGGGTAAACAACAATCATGCAAACTTTAGGGGGTAGTGTGCACAAAGGTACCAGAAATATAAAGGTTAGGGGCAAATCTTATCCTTGTCAAGTTTATAGGCACTTCATACAAAATGCTATTTTGCAATTAAATAGTACTCCCTACATCAAATATTCATCTTCCTATTGCTTTTTTTTTCTTTTTCGAAATCAAATATCATTAGCATTCAATAAGTTACAAATGGATCGCCTCATTTGATGGCACAACGGGGCGAGGCCTAGAGTTCGTACAGTCCAAGAGAAGTTCATCATATTGTAGACGAACGAAATTCGTCTACTCTAAAATGGCATTTAAAAATTTATATTAGAAGACAAAATACAATTTTCTAGCATTTTACTAAATTAAATTCTAAAATAAAATTGCTAGATTATTTTCTAATATATAAATTTAAATTAAAATTATGTCACATGGCCAATATGAAAGTAAATCATGTAAATTGGGCTACATGTGAATTGATTGGACTATATTTGAATGGGCCTACACCCTTCTATTTTCATATATTAAAATAATTCTCCTCTAACAAGAATAAATAGAGGAGCACCCTCATTCATTTCCACACACCACAACATCACAAGTCAGAAGTCAAGATCACAAGTTCCAGAGCCAAAAGCCTCTCATCCTCTTCTCAACATCCGCCTTGAAGAACCATTCAAGAAGCTCATCCGGCAACTGAAGAAAAACCTACGTTTGATCTAAGAAGAAGCCCTTGCGCACTTGGAGAAATTAAACGTTATTGGAATATCAACCGCTGTAAGGAAGATCAAAATCCAAAAGCCCTGAAGAAGCCCGAGCAAAGTTCTTGAAGTTCTTTACCAAATTCAAGCCAAAAGTAACGTTAGATTCAAGATCAAGCTGAGAAGCCCTTGAAGAAAACGTTTCACGAAGGCCAAACTTCCTCTAAAGAATATCAAATGCCAAATTCCGCAACGATTCAGAAGCGTTCTTCGTGGAGTTCATCAAATCCCCCAAGAAGTTCGTCATCGTTCGCCTCAAACACTCCCAAGTTCACGATTCGATCCGAGATCAAGCCAAGAAGCCCTCGAATCGACGTTTTCCCGACTCTGAAGCCACAAATCCTAAAACGAAGAATTTGAAATCCAAGTTCACCGCTTTAGAAGACTAGAATCAGGGGATTTGTAATAGAGATTGTACACAAAGTTCTTCAAATCAATAAAATTTTCATTTGTGAAATTTTATTTGCTACAAATTTTTGGCATGCCCAGTGGGACAATCTCAACCTCTCATCTCTTATCTTCAAGAGCAATATAACCATCATCACTTCCGCAAAGATCGACTAGCAGTGGGGACAATAAATACTTCTCAAAGCATCCTGTAGCGGGGGCAAAACACAAAGAGACACTAATGGCGGATACAAATTCCATGGAAGAGCAAATTGCAAACTTGACAAACAACATGTTGCGGCTCATGAAAATTTATTAATATCGAGATGCCAAGTTGGACATGCTTTTGAACAAAGGTGATGTCGCAGAGACTACTGATGCAAACGAGAGGAAACATCAAGAATATGAAGAATATTCAAAGATGCTCAGAAGCTCCAAATCTACAGTTAAAGAGTCGAATATTGATGTCAAGCTCCCTGCCACCGAGGTGAAGGAGTTGATCATGCAAGCCATCAATGAGAAGTTAGACAATAAATCAAGGCCATCACCAAGTTATGTCAATCCATATACACCCAGGATTGATACGCTAAAGATGCCAAGAGACTATCAACCTCCAAAATTCCAACAATTTGATGGAAGTGGCAATCCAAAGCAACATATAGCACACTTCATTGAGAGTTGCAACAACACTGGAACTCATGGCGATCAACTTGTCAAGCAGTTCGTCACCTCACTTAGAGACAATGCTTTCGACAGGTATACTAATTCGGGAGCAAACTCCATTGATAATGGGACCAGCTACAAATGCAATTCCTCGATCGCTTCTATAGCACGCGAAGGATAGTCAACATGTGAAAACTCACAAGTGCACATCAAAACGAAAAAGAACATGTTCTTGACTACATAAATCGTTGGAGGGACCTGAGCCTCAAATGCAAGGACCAGATATCTGAAACAACGGCTATTGAAATGTGCACTCAAGGAATGAACTGGAGTCCCTCTTACATTCTCCAAGGAATTAAGCTGACTACTTTTGAAGAGCTCGCAAATCATGCCCATGGAATAGAAATAAGCATGAGCCCCGAAATGCATGAAGATGGCTACAAAATTGAAAATGAAAGTGGTGATGATGAAAGCAAAAGCGAAAATCAAAGTTACGAAGATAGTGAAGATGATGAAGGTGAAGCGCGTCATATTGGATCTCCTCAAGTCTGCTCCTAGGTACGAGCTTAAACTATCTATGACCTTCAAATAAAAACACCCTTATGCACTCCTTGATAAGAGTATAAACTATCTGAAAGCTCCTTAGCACAAGCATAAACTGTTTACAAAATTCAAACCTAAAGTTCAAATCAAGTGCGCTCCTCGATATGAGCATAAACTGTTAGCAGCTCCTGAACACGAGCATAAAATGTTTACGAATTAAAATCCGAAGTTAAATCAAGTGCGCTCCTCAATATATGAGCATAAACTGTTAGCAACTCCTTGACAATAGCATAAACTGTTTGAAAGTTAAACTTCAAGACTCCTTGACACGAGTGAAAAATGCATGCTTCAAGTTTAAGTCCAAGGCTTCTGAAAACATAGATGTTGGTGGTTCACAACGATGTAGTTGATATATATGTAATCTCAAATTTGTAATGAACTCGTCTCATATTTCATCAAGTGCATGTAATATCTATGATACATGATTAATCTCATTCTACAGGTACTTCATACAAGTAAACTATGAAATAAGACATTCATAAATAGACATTTCGCCAAATAATTATAGAGATTGATCATCCAATGACATGATCTCCACAAAATCGTCGTACTTTGAAGTGATCTCTCACCAAAATCTTGAGGTTCATACATAAATATTCTCATCGGCTTCTACCCGTTTGGTGAAGTAGTCTGTGACTGCAAGCATGTACACTCGTTGTCCAGGGGCTGTTGGAAGCTTTCCCACTATGTCCATCCCCCATTTCATAAAGGGCAATGGGGAGACTGATGAGTGTAACCTCTCCGCGGGGAGGTGGATGATTTGGGAGTGTCTTTGACACGAATCTTTGAACAAAATCTTTGGAATCGGCCCTCATGGTTGGCCAATAGTAGCCTGATGTAAGTGCACGGTTTGCAAGACTTCTTGCTCCAGAGTGACTTCCGCATTCACCTTCATGCAATTCAGTTAGGACATACTTAATTTCACTTGGACTTATGCACCTGAGTAGAGGCCCTGAAAAGGATCTCCTATAGAGATGTTCGTTGTGAAGAGCGAAGCGTGCTGCTTTGGCCTTCACTCTTCTTGCCTTGTTGTCATGTGGAAGTTCTCCATTTGTCAAATATGATGTTATTGGATTCATCCAATTTGGTTCCATTGAGATTTCAGCTATAACCTGGTCAGGTGGCTTGTCCTTCCATGTTACAGGCCATTGAATGTAGACTACTGGAATTGACAAAGGCACAGTAGTGTGGATGGTTGCGCCTAAATTGGCCAAGGCATCTACATGGTTGTTCTCTGCCCTTGGTACCTGCGAAATAGAAAATTCTCGAAGGTGGCCTGTAACTCTTTGACCAGCTTGAGGTAGATTGCCATCTTCACGTCTCTTGTTTGGTAGGAGCTCTTCAATTGGTTAACAACTAATTGTGAATCAGATTGTACCTTAATGTTTCTTACACCCATGTCCCGAGCTAAATTCAGGCCTGCTATGAGGGCTTCATATTAGGCCTCATTGTTGGTCAACTTGAACCCGCACCAGACAGATCTCTGGATGGTGTCTCCTTCTGGTGAGGTGAGGACCATCCCTAGACCATTTCCTTTGACATTGCTAGATCCATCTACTGAGAGCTTCCATTGTAGGTCGTGCTTCTCTTGCAAGCAAAGGAGTTCTTTTTCAGCTTGAGTCAACTCTGTTGGTGTGAAGTCCGCAATGAAGTCCGATGGGGCTTGTGACTTGATGGCCGTGCGGGGTTGGTAGGAGATGTCGTGTTCACTAAGATCTACCGCCCACTTGGCAAGTCTTCCAGAGAGCTCTGGTTTGTGCAAGATGTTAAGCAATGGGAAATTAGTAAGGACCGTCACTGGGTGGCACTGAAATAAGGACGCAACTTCCTTGCAGCAGTGACTAGTGCAAGGGCCAATGTTAGATATTTTGTTAGAAATATCTGTTTAGATTTTGATCAGCAACATGATGACTTATCTTAGTCTCAGAAAGGTGATTAGTACTCTTGGTTCACTTGAACATTGTAAAAGAGGAAATCCACTAAATATGATAGTCTAGCTAATCTTGTATAGGATGTTAGGTCTCGAAATGTAATTTTTATTTTATGAAGAGAAGACCAAGAAGAAGACATCCAAGCAGAACAAGCTCAACGACATTGAAGACTTGAAGAAACTGCACAAGATTATCGAATCGCTTTTTCGATATCTTAGCCAGATATCTTGAAGACACGAATAGTTTTAAACAAACTGTGTCACAAGAGATATCTGAGAAATAAGAGGCCTATCTGAAAACAAGGAAAGTGTCCACAGATATCTATTCTCAGATACCTTGAGCATTAACCACATTTCTGAAAAAGAAATATATATACTGCAAACAAAGTTGTTTCAATAAATAGTGGTATCTGAAGATTGAAGATAAGGACGTGCAAAGAATCAGATAACACTAGTCTCTGATACAAAGCATAGTTACATTGGCACTCTGAGACAAAAAGTATAGTACAATGCATTTAATGCACAGACGGAGATGTGCGAATAAAAGCAACGGCAGCTTCTGAAGAAGAAGACAAAACCTGCTACAGTACTATACACAGATATCAATAGTTTGAATTTGAGCCTAACGGATACTATTCAAACGGTACTCAAATTCATCTATAAATATCAACACTTAGACTGCTTGAAGAGACACACTACACTATGCTGAACTGAACATCTTACTCTCTAAAAGCAACTTACTTATTCTCAAAGCTTTCTGTTGCGACCAAAGCTTTTGATCTTGAGTAACACTGAAGTTCTAAGTGTCCTGATCCTAAACAAGTAAACTATCCGTGAAAGAGTTGAAGCGAAGATCAAGTATCCGAGATTCATTCTCTTGAACATTTATCTAAGACTTGAGTCGATAAAAAAGAACAAGATACCATACATTGAAAAGTGTATTAAGTATACTTGATTCACAGAGCTATCTGAATAATGAATAAGTTATTAAAGAAGCTCATCGACAACTCAAACCAAAACCAACACCATAATCAAGTGGAGTCTGGAAGTACTTAGTTTGAAAATCGGGAATAACTCAAGGTTACCGAGTATAGGAAGTACTTGATTTGGGAAACTAAGGAATAACTCAAGGTTATTGAGTATAGGAAGTACTTAGCTTGGGAAGCTAGGAATAACTCAAAGGTTTCGAGTGGGAAGTACTTGGCTGTGAAAGCCGGGGAACAACTCAGGGGGGACATTTGGTTGGGAACCAATTGTTTAAGAATCTTAGAATAGGATTATTGTAAGGTGAACTCAATTATCTGTTCTTGTGAATTCTAGGTCTCTGGTAGACCGAAGTGGATTAGTTGGAGGATTACGCCACCTCCAGATACCACTATACTTGCTGTGTTATTTACCTTTCTGTATTTACATTTCAAAGAACACACACACACTTTAACTGCTTTACGCACTTATCTTTATTAAGTCTTCCGCTCGATTCTAAGTATCAGATATCTATTCAGATATCTGAGAAATAGTTTTTATCGACAAAAGTTTTAAAAGACTATTCACCCCCCCCCCGCGGGGCTTTTACTTTGCCGTTATCTGGACCAACAAGTGGTATCAGAGAAGGAGGTTCACAAGCCTTCTGCACTGAACCTAGATCCCCAGATAGGTGAAGGAACTTTGTCCATTTTCGAGGACTATTTAATTTGTGTGCTAAGTGTGCATGTATGTCTCTGAGTGATGCACCCATTCTCAAACCAGAGAATTACGAGAAATGGAAAAATAACATGATGCTCCACCTTGAAGCCATAAGTGACGAAATGATCGAAGTGATAAAGAATGGCCCAATAGTCATTCAACAACTCAAACAAGTCATGGAGGTTTCTAATGGTGGAGACAGAGATCAAAGCGAAGGATCTTCACAAACCGATGCGTCAACAAGTGGGAGATCTACTAGTCAAGTCATTTACGAACCAAAGCCCAGAGAACTCTGGACATCGGAAGATGCCAAGAGAAATCGTCTGGATGGTCAAGCTCGTAATATCATCATCAGATCGACACCTAAGCACATTATAAAGCGTGGGTGCTAAACGGCGAAAGTTGCTCGCAACCGATTGAAGAAATCTGTCTTGAGAAAACCAAGAAAACAAGATCGAAGTTCTCAAGTTGAAATTTCAAAATTTCAAACAAGGACCTTGAAACTCGGAAGAACTTGATTTGATTTACCACTCATGAGTGACATGGCGACTCTTGGGGAAAGCAGAGATACTCGGTCAGAAAAGATTAAGACTATTGTCAGAAGTCTTAACCACAACTGGGAGCATACCAAATTCTTCTATTTTAACCAAGGAATGCCAAATATCACTCCAGTGGAACTTTTCTCTCATCTTGCTACTGTTGATTATGAGACAACTCAAAGAGAACAAACAACTGAAAAGTTGCAAAACGTTTCTCTAGTCACTCAAGGAACTTCTGAAAAGAAGAAAAGCAAGGAAGAAACTGAGGATGCTCTTGCTGCAAAGCAAATGAGCAAATATATCAGTCGAGAAATTGAAAGAAGAAAAGCCAAAGAGAAGCTGAAAAAGCATCTAGGCTCAAACTATCACCAGTACAAAAATATGCAAAGCTCGCTGAACAAGCCAGCTCAGAAAGCATCATGTACTGAGGAAGCAGAAATTGGAAACGATATATGTTTCTATTGTCAGAAACCTGACCACTTCAAGAAGGATTGTCCTGCCCTCAACAAACTAAGGACAGGTGACAAGAAAGATAGGAGAATCTTCAAAAGAAGCCAGAAAGCTTTGTTAACTGAAGAAAGAAAGAAAATCCAAATTCAACTGGATGCTCTAGACGTTGAAACAGATTCTGAAGATGACAATTCAGATGACTCAACCTTACCATCACCAGAATTATGTGGAGTTACTCATGATATAATCGACTTCGGCCTCAAGAAGAATGAAATGTGTGGAGTTCTTTGAAATTGTGGTCAGACATCTCCAACATAGAAATCTGTCTTATGGCTGATGAGGTAACACATACTTCTTGTTATACTTATGAAAGTGATGAAGAGGAAATAAAAAATCTAGAAAATCTCAGGAAAGAACTTGACATCTATGAAAGAGAATTTCTAATGATCCAAGCTAGAGCCGAAAACCTTGAAAAGAAAAGAATTCTCTTGGAAAGGAAAATTCTCAATTAGTTAAAGTATCTGAGAGAAAGGATGCTGAAAATGCATCTCTCAAAGCTCAGATATTTGAGACTGAAAAGTCACATAAAGAAGCAATGGCTGAATTACAAAAGAAATATGAAGATCTTCTTTCTGAGAACAAGGAACTCAAGAAGAAAGAATTATCTTTTCAATCTTATGCCAAAGCTAGTGACACTCTTACTGAAGTATAATCTTACTTAAGAAATCCTTCAGAAAAGAAAGGACTTGGGCTGAATACACAGATATATAGTTCTATCACTCTGAATAAGAGTAAGGAGAGAAGAACATTTGTAAGTACTCAGCAAAACAGTTCCCATGCAATCTATAGTATCGGTGAGAAGACAAAGATTGTTGACAAAGGAAAGGCGATTCGAAAAGTGTAAACACCCAAGGTGCTATGTCTCTCAAAAAGGTAGAATTGCAGAGCCGCAAATTCTCCCATGTCACTTTTTCTGGAAAGAAATTGGACCAACCAGAGACTAGCAAAGCTGCTGAGAAAAGATCTCAGATAGCTTCAAGTGCTCGAAACGGTATTGGCTACAAAGGCATCGGAAAACAACTTTCTCATGAGTACAAGCAAGAGCAAGAACGATGGCTGAAAGCTAGAATTGCTCAAAGCAATTATCAGAAGTGGAAGTTAAATCAAGCCACTGAAAATCTGAATGCCAGGGCTAGAAGAAATCTGGCAAGGAAAGCTAAGTTTGCAGAAAGCAAACTCAGAAACCTGACAGGTATCTGAAAGCATCATATGGAGCACCTAGGAACACACCAAGGAAGAAAATAATTCTTACTAATGATAACATTCATTCAAATAGAATTCCTCCTTACGTTCCTGTCAGACAAAAGAATATTTCAAAGAAATTCATTCAAAAATGGATTCCTACTGGAAGATCTTTTAATTCTGACGGTTCCATCAAAGATATGAGAACCTAATCTCCTGTTTCCTGTTGTGTGCAGAATGCTTCCTGGACTAAAGCACAATGACTATTTGATAATGGATGCGGAAAGCACATGACAGGAGACAAAGCAAATCCGTAAGCTTGCAACATGTGACCGTATATCGATTTAAGCTTGGAGGAGAATTAAATCCCTCTTCGCATTGCGCGTCAAATTGGGGACTTTAATAATCACGGCGTATTACATGTTAAGGATTTGAAATATAATCTATTTAGCATGAGCCAGTTTGAAGCGAGGTTTTACTATAAAAATTCAAAGCTAACATCGCAAACTAATTGACAATGAGTCAAAGCAGACAGTCTTAGTTGGTCGGCGGAAAGGCAGTCTTTATGTTGCCGATTGGGCATCTGCCACAACTGAAGAATGTCTCATGGTGAGTCAATCTGGTCACACAGAAGAGCACTGGTTATGGCACAAAAGAATGAGTCACTTGAACTTCAAAACTACACAGACTTGCCAAGAAAGAGTTAGTGGTTGGCCTTCCCAGAACATCTTTCAGAAAGGATGGTATCTGTTCTGCCTGTCAGATGGGGAAACAATCTAAGATCTCTTTCAAGTCCAAAATCAGACACTCTAGTGTTAGACCACTGCAACTATTGCACATGGATCTTTTTGAATCATCTGTAACTAGTTATGCAGGAAAGAAGTATGGTTGTTGTAGATGACTTCTCAAGATTCACTTGGGTTGTCTTTACGAAACACAAATCGATGCCGGGTGGAGATACCAACTTCTTTGAAAAAGCTTGAAGTCATGAAAATGACAAGGTATCTCAATCGTAAGCACTATGATAATTGAGTTTGTCAACCAAGACATAAAGGAGTTTTGTACCTACAAAGGTATACAACACCAACTTTCTCAAGAAGAACACCCCAACAAAATGGTGTTGCGAAGGAAAAAGAACCCTTAAAGAAGCCGCAAGGACAATGCTAGTGACATCGAAATAAGTGAAATTTATTGGGTTGAAGTCGTAAACACGACTTGCTACACTCGTAATGATGTTTGGTAAACAAACACCATGACAAGACCCCCTATGAAATCTTGGTTGGTAGACCCCCTAATATCAAACATCTGAGAGTATTTGGTTGTAAATGTTTTGTTCTAAACAATGGGAAAGATTATCTGAGAACATTTCAACCAAAGGCAGATGAAGGTGTATTTCTTGGTTATTCCACAAATAGCAAAGCCTACAGAGTTTACAACAAAAGAACAAAGAAAATTGAAGAATCAATTCATGTTGTATTCTATGAAGGAAATAAGAAAACACCTTCTAATGATGAACTCTCAGAAAGGCTCAAAGAACTATTACTGAGGGAGTCTAAATAAGAATCCTCAGAAAGGAGAAACATCATTATGGAAAGTGAGGATGACTCTGACGTAGAAAAGCTTGAAATACCTAGTAACAACAAGATGACTCACAGACATGATGAGGAATTTCCTATGAGTTTTCCAGAAATGGAACAGGTTACTGAGAACCTTCATCATGAAGAGGTATCTGAAATTGAGACTGCTGAAATGCAAGTTCCATGACATTTCTCATATGTCAGATGTCTCAGATACTGAAAAAGTATCAAATCTTAATCTTAGTGATTCACATTCAAATCACTTGGATATTGATCCTACTAGCACTAAACCTATGATGAGATGGATCAAAGATCATCCTGCAAAGGATGTAATTGGACCAATTAATCAAGGTGTTAGGACTAGGAGAGCAATAGCTGAAAATGCTAATTCTCTCTTTGGATGTTTCATCTCGAATATTGAACCTAAAAATATAGAAGAAGCATTAGGAGACCAAGACTGGATCTCTGCAATGCAAGAAGAGTTGGATCAATTTGAGAGAAACAAAGTCTGGAAACTAGTTCCATTTAGAGAAGGAATATCTGTGATTGGAACTAAATGGGTTTTCAAAAACAAGATGAATGAATCTGGTGAAATAACCAGAAACAAAGCAAGATTGGTTGCCAAGGGATTTACCCAGACTGAAGGCTTAGATTTTGACGAGTCATATGCACCAGTTGCCAGATTGGATGCAATAAGACTCTTTCTAGCCTTCTTGACTCATAAAGATTTCAAAGTTTATCAGATGGATGTCAAAAGTGCATTCTTGAACGGTGAACTTGCAGAAGAAGTTTATGTTGAGCAACCACCTGGCTTTGAAGTTTCATCAGAAAGTAGAATGGTCTATAAACTACAGAAAGCTCTGTATGGACTGAAACAGGCTCCAAGAGCATGGTATGACACTTTGGCCAAGTACCTTCTGGAAAGTGGTTTCAAGAAAGGTGAAGTTGATAAAACTTTATTTACCTTAAATCATGACGGGAAACTACTCTTAGTTCAAGTATATGTTGATGACATGATATTTGGATCTAAGGACAAGCAACTTTGTAATGACTTTGCAAATCTCATGAAAAGCAAGTTTGAGATGAGCATGATGGGAGAAATGAATTATTCTCTAGGATTGCAAGTCAAGCAACTCAATGATGGAATATTCATTAGTCAAACAAAGTATCCAAAAGATATGCTCACAAAATTCAATCTTAAGCCTTCTGAAAAGAATGCTAAGATACCTATGAGCATTGGAACCAAAATGACCTATACTGAATCAGATAAGAGTGTTGAAGAACATAAGTATAGGAAATTGATAGGTTCACTACTTTACCTCACTGCAAGTAGACCTGATATTCAATACACTGTTGGAGTATGTGCTAGATTTCAGACAAATCCAATGCAAACACACTACAACATTGCTATGAAAATATTAAGGTATGTAAAGGGTACAGTAGATGTAGGATTGTGGTATCCTAAGGAAAGAGGATTGAGTTTAGCTGGGTACTCAGACGCTGATTATGCTGATCACTGCTTGATAGGAAAAGCACCTCAGGAACTTGTCAGTTTCTGGGTACTAGACTTATCTCATGGTTTAGCAAGAAGCAAAACTCAATTACAACTTCTACCACAGAGGCTGAATATATTGCTGCTGGTTGTTGTGCAACACAAATTCTGCTTGCAAATCACAGATACGTACACACAAAATCAATTTGTATGTATTTGTCTGTTGGGATTCAACTGCTATATATATAGGATTTTGGCATAGGAAATCACTTTTGCCTAATCCGAAAACTCATCTTGCACAAAAATAGCAAATCCTTCTCTTGACTCTCTGCAAAACTACTACAATCTCTGCAAATCAAGATTAAGTTTTTCAGAAAAGAATTACTGAATCAAATCTCTTTCAAACACCAATTTCAAATCCCTACACTATATAAAGAGATGGCCCCTAAAAGTTCAACCACACTGAAATCTCAATCCTCCACTGGTACTGCTGAAAAGCAAGCACCAGAGTTGGTTATTGTGAACAACCGACTGGTAGGAGATTTTAATCCTGACCATTGGACTTCAAATCACAGAATGATTTGGGGTGGTGCCATGGTTGAGGAATACCTCACGGCTGGAATAGAGAACCAAGCCGACAGAAAGCTAATTCTTGACATGCTTGAAAAGGCACAAATCAAGGGCTTTCTATCTCCTCGCCCTAGTGGAATTTCATCACTCAATGTGTTGGAATTCTACAACAACTCCAGGATTATTTCCTGTGTTTCTGAAGGCACTAGTGTCTGTCAAAACCTCAGTCCAAGGAAAGGAAATCCTTCTGGATTTAACAACTTTCTGTAAGTTGTTTGAGTTTCAAAATCTTGGAAAGGATTTTGAAATAAACACCAAGGATGATGAACTCCTTGAAGGTGTTAAAGAATCAGACGATGGCGTGTGTGATCTTGAAAATCGATACACCCATTGAGTTCAAGCTTTCGACATCCGAACCGGACATCGATGGTTCACTGGATGTCTTGGCTTGCATTCTTCACAGATGCTTTGATGGTCTACAAGGAGGTCTTGACCGGATAAGCCAAGAACGATGGATCATGATGTTCTTGCTGAATCAACAAGACAAATTTGGAAAACCCTTTTAATCGGGAAAATACGCCTTCATGAAGTTTGTGAAGAAAATTCAAGGCTTGAGCCTAAGATTGCCAAAGGACTAGCTGAGCCAAAGGCCACGATGGGATATGGTGCGAAGATATGCTACTTCTTTGGAGAAGCTTGGCATTGAGCTCGAGAGGCATTTGAAATAGCCAACAATAACCTACTACAAATATGAGTATACAAACTTGATGAAAAAGGTTCTTGGGTCTCGAAAGGTTCTAAAGCGAAAGTCGAAAAGGTATCTCAAGAAAAGGTTGCGACGAAGCCCGAACTTCAAGAAAGAAGTCTGTGGCGGATCGAAGACACACCCAAAGAGGTTGTCAATTCTCAGATATCTGCAGGCATTGCCGATGAACTGATAAAGCGGATGAAATCATCAATCCGCAAAAGAGTTATCAACTCTTGAACAAGTAGACTCGAAGAGAAAGTGCTTCCGAAATGTGAAGACTATTACGTAAAGCCTTTTGATGAACTCATAAATCTCGCCAAAAGTGGTGAAAAACACCAAGCCCTATCTGCGAAACCGCAGGAATAATGGACCAATCGGTCCCTAATGTCGATGAGAGCTCGGATGAAGATGATGCACTAGTCATCTCAAGTCCTAGAAAGAACAAAGAGGGCTAAGGTTCTTTATGCGATGGCGGTGATAAGGTATCTGAAGAGAACCTACACCACAGGTTGCTGAACCTATAGCAAAGGTTGTTGGTGCAAACACATCATCAGGGAACGTTTCTTACGCACAACTCCAAGAAGCCCTGATGAGTGATAATTTAGTGCTGGCAGATGCTGATGAAAATGCCACATCTAAAAATCTGGAAGAACATTCTACTGACCAATCCTCTGCTTCCAGACAACCACAACAACCACAAACACAACAACCACAATAGCCACAAGTGGTTGATGAAATGGTAAATGAACTCCATTTCGAATTACCGAATACAAGATCTTTGAAGAAAATCCTCGCAAAAGCGGGTTCTGACTCAATGAGAGGGATCAAACGAGACATTTCCTCAGAATGATCAACCAGGGGAGGCAACTGAGTTGCATACTCAGGAAAGGTGTGAAGTACCAGAAACTTCAAGCAAAGAAACTACACTGGGACAAGAAGACCAAAGTATAGAAAGGTCACAAGTTCCAGAGACCAATCAACCTGAAATTGCTCAGGTAGCTGACCAGTTTAACTCTTATCTTGTGAAAATTTTTATGCTTATACATCTTGTTACTCATAAAATTTCTTTGTTACAGGCTGAGTTAGAAACACAAAAATAAGAGGAAGCTGAAAAGCTTACCTCAGAAACTGAGAAGGAGGTTTCCTCAACCTCGCCTCTTAAGATATCTGAGCCTGTGCCACAGGTAATAATTGATTCTTAAGATAACACTTCTTCAGTTATAAGTTTATGTGCTTAATCATTAAAATGAATGTTTCTAACAGGCTCCAACTGAGAAAGAGGAAGATAAGGCAGAAATGCCAGAAGAAAACCCAGAAACCGACAAGGTTTCTGAAGAACAGATCATTGAGCCTTCCAGTATGAATGTATATGAAAATCAATGATAAATATTCTTCACCGTGGGTTAACTAAAATCTTCTCTAAATTATTCAATGCTTTCTACTCACAGGCTCACTCAGAAGTAGAAGTGCAAGGGGACAGAGTTGCGACATCCCCTGCACCTATGGAAATTGATGAGGCATCAAGGCCTTCATCACAAGAAAAGATTCCAGTCGCACAAGTCTCGAGAGACAATATCTGAGCCTCCCATGGAGGTAATTGACCTCTCGGATATCGACTTGTCACTTAAAGTTTTCTTGATAAAATTTCCTAAGTATTGTGATAATGTTAATTCTCAGGTTCAAGAAAGAAAGGTTGATGAGGACCAGACTTCCAAGTCTCCGCCTCACAACAAGATATCTGAGACACCAATTGTCTCAGTAGAACAAGTCTCTGAGCCTAAAGTACTTACTCAGGTAACTCAGAAACTAAACTACACCTCTCCTCAGATATCTGTAAAAGTTTGAAGCTCACTCAAAACTCTTTCTTTCAGGCTCAAACAAGTGCCGAGCAGGCTCCCAATGTTGAGACAAGGGACCTACTTCCCTTCTTCAAAGCTCACACCCTGCCAAAGCACATTAAATGCTTCAAGAAATGGCAAAGGTTAAGGTGCTCTGATCTCTCTGAAATTTTGAGAATCACAGATCAACCAAACAGACGAGCACGAGCTCTTGACTTGGATACATACATCCATGCAATGTTCCCTACCGAACAGTACACAGTTGCGACTCTATTGCATAAGGATTTCTCCAGAGAAGTGGCGCATAGTTTGCTACAAGCCTTTGAACAGGCAGATGGTCAGACAAGATTACAAATGGCATTTCAGCCAGTCCTGCCCCAAACTCTGCAATTTATACCTTCTGAACAAGAAGAGGTTAATGGGCAGAAGATCACTATTCCTGAAGTGATCAATCTTGTATCAGAAGATGATGAGGAGGAAGAGATAAACGAAAATGACTTCGATGAACCTCCCACTGACCATCACCAAAAGGATGACACAGACAAAAAGGATGATGATGATGCCCCTGCACCAGGGACCGGAGGAATTTCGCTAAGAAATGATGTCTCAGCTGCTGAAAAGCACACTGAGAAGACTTCACAGAAATCTCCGTCTCCATCTCCACAGAAATCTACTCATCCATCTTCTAACCAACACCCAGTTACTATTGAACAAGTAGTTGAGCTTTCTGAAGAAACTAATCAGAAAATCTTAAACACTCAAACCAGATTTGCTCAACTCAGACAACTGTTGGAAGAAGAACAACAGCTCCATCTTCAACTAGAAGATCAAATAGCTAAATCCAGAGACAAGCTTGATCAATTACAAGATCAATACTTACAAGAAATGATTGCTTACTCTGAGGTTAAAGAGCTACGGGATGTTGTGCATGATATCACCAAAGAACTCGATACTAAAGAAGTATCTGAAGACAAGCATGATGCTAAGGCTGCATCATCTTCAAAAGAAATACCATCCTCCTCCCAGAAAGGAAAGAAACCAATCTCTGAGATGGTTGCTGGACTCGATACAATCGATGAAAATGTCCAAGAGGATGAAGATCACTTTGATTACTTACTCGGATGATGAAGAAGACAAGACTTTGGGCAGACACCGCAATGAACATTTAGCGGTTTCTCACTTAAAAGGAAGGTGATTGCTCTACCATATTCAACAAGCGCCAAATGTCCACTCCAATGAATACATGAACAGTGCAATCTTGGCTCATCTGAACAAGGAGATGTCTTCACAGAACAAGGAAGTAATTTCCCTCTGAAATGGAAAGTTCACTGAGCTCATCACTCAGAGAACAACTAGCAAAGTCATTTCTCAGAAAGATCTGGGAATGATAAGGGACGATGATGCGTCTTTAGCTGAAAAAGCTTTCCAAGAGGCAAGTTACATCTTTGAAGCAGATGCCATCCTAGGCCCATTGGCAGAGCTCACTGATAAGGACAATGGACTTATCAAGCAAAATCAGGAGCTCAAAGCCGAACTTCAGAAGTTGGTCACTGCCTATAATTATTTACAAGGGCACTTTAACTCTCTCTCAGATTCCTTTACGAGACTGAGTCAGCCAACAATGACTAAGGGGGAAAGAATGTACAAATCTGGATTTCAAAGTCAGGGGGAATGGGAAAAAGGAGAAGAAAAAAAGAAGAAATCTGGTAGTGCGGCTCGAAGGAAGAAGAAGCATGAAAACTTCCCAGCCACCACTCAGAATCAATGAACCCTCCTCAAGCCAAGCTGCTTTGCAAATAGTAGCTGCTTCCCAGAAACCTACTGAAGGAACTAAAATGATAACAAGGGCCATGGCACAGAAACCTCCAAGGAGTACCAAGGCTCCAAGGAGAAGACAAGTTAAAGGGATTGATGAATCTTCTGAAGAAGAAGAAGAAGAAGGTCAAATCAAGTCCCTGGGCAATGAAGAAGGCTGTAAAACTCTCACAAGATATAATCTTGATGATGATGAGGAAACTGATGAAGATGAAGCTCCTCTTCACAGAAAAAGGAAAATTGAAAGCCTAACTGAGCCCATAGCTGCAAAGCCCCTAGCAGCTAAAACACCCTCTGGAAATACCAAGTCTATCCAGGGTGGTTCTTCAAGCAACAACCCCAAAGAGAATTCAAGATAAAGAAGGAACAGACTAAGAGCTGAGCAAAGACAAAGTCAACTTCCACTCAGGCCAGAAGAAGCCAAAATAGAGTATGTGAAGTATGACAATGATTCCTCTGTATCAATCAGAAAAATGGCTATTGGATTCTGGAACTTAAGCATCTATTGGTAAATTCAAGATTTCCAGAACCAATCCATAAACAACTTATGGCATGGAGAAAAGATAAGCCAACCTTGATCAACACCAATCACATTAAAGCACAGTTGGATTTTGAAGTTGTCAAGAATCAAGCCATGAGAAAGGACCTCTCGATGAATGTCCATATGGAAAGCCGGATGATGTGCAATTACGAATATCAAGGAGCAGGCACAAGAGCAAGACTTCATTGTAGAACCCTATGAATCGTTCTATCTAACTGAAGATCAATACAAGGGTGACATCAGATATCTGAGGATTATCTACGAATACTTCAAGCTTTCAGATATCAGAATAGAGCATGCCTGGAAGTGGGGAAAGTACCTATGGGTCAAACATTTTGTCAAGAAAAATCATACCAAAACCTATAAAGAGGTCTGTGGATTTGCGGAGACCTTTGAGATGCTCGTCAGAACACTTCTCTATGATTATTCTGATGACATCAAAAGGTTTGGAGATTGGAAATTTGCAGATTGATCCACAGAAATACTGTTGAAGACTTGAAGAGATTGAAGACTTGAAGACTAGTTTATTAGGATGTTTACTTGGAGCTTGGTTACTCCTGTTGTCCTAATTTACTATGTAGTTTTTGTATTTTTGCTGACTAAGCCAAACTTGTTCTATGTATTGAAGTTATCTGTAATCTCTCTTTATAACTTATCTGAAGAACTTACTCTCAGATAGTATTATATAAAAGATAACTTGTCAGCAAAGATCACACCTTGTGATTTGGTTGATGTTTACTTTCTGCACTTAATTAAATAAATTTGAAGATCTTAAGAAAAGATTAAGTGTTGGATTGTTCACTCATCCAGATTTGTAATAGGTTAGATAGTCATCGTTGACTGATCAAAAAGGGGGAAATTTGTTAGATATTTTGTTAGAAATATCTGTTTAGATTTTGATCAGCAACATGATGACTTATCTTAGTCTTAGAAAGGTGATTAGTACTCTTGGTTCACTTGAACATTGTAAAAGAGGAAATCCACTAAGTATGATAGTCTAGCTAATCTTGTATAGGATGTTAGGTCTCGAAATGTAATTTTTATTTTATGAAGAGAAGACCAAGAAGAAGACATCCAAGCAGAACAAGCTCAACGACATTGAAGACTTGAAGAAACTGCACAAGATTACTGAAACTGTTTTTCAGATATCTTAGCCAGATATCTTGAAGACACGAATAGTTTTAAACAAACTATGTCACAAGAGATATCTGAGAAATAAGAGGCCTATCTGAAAACAAGGAAAGTGTCCACAGATATCTATTCTCAGATACCTTGAGCATTAACCACATTTCTGAAAAAGAAATATATATATTGCAAACAAAGTTGTTTCAATAAATAGTGGTATCTGAAGATTGAAGATAAGGACGTGCAAAGAATCGAGATAACACTAGTCTACGATACAAAGCATAGTTATTGGCACTCTGAGGACAAAAAGTATAGTACAATGCATTTAATGCACAGACGAGATGTCGAATAAAAGCAACGGCACGAAGAAGAAGACAAAACATGCTACAAGATTATACGAGATATCAATAGTTTGAATTTGAGCTAACGGATACTATTCAAACGGTACTCAAATTCATCTATAAATATCAACACTTAGGCGCTTGAAGAGACACACTACACTATTTGAACATCTTACTCTCTAAAGCAACTTACTTATCATCAAAGCTTTACATTGCGACCAAAGCTTTTGATCTTGAGTAACACTTGAAGTTCTAAGTGTCACGATCCTAAACAAGTCTGACTATCGTGAAAGAGTTGAAGCGAAAGATCAAGTATAAAGATTCATTCTCTTGAACATTTATCTAAGACTTGAGTCAATAAAAAGAACAAGATACCATACATTGAAAAGTGTATTAAGTATACTTGATTCACAGAGCTATCTGAATAAGTTATTAAAGAAGCTCATCTGACAACTCAAACCAAAACCAACACCATAACTGGCGTGGAGTACAGGAAGTACTTAGTTTGAAAAATCAGGGAATAACTCCAAGGTTACCGGGGTATAGGAAGTACTTGATTTGGGAAACTAAGGAATAACTCCAAGGTTATTGAGTATAGGAAGTACTTAGCTTGGGAAGCTAGGGAATAACTCAAAGGTTTCGAGTGCAGAAGTACTTGGCTGTGAAAGCCGGGGAACAACTCAGGGGGAACATTTGGTTGGGAACCAATTGTTTAAGAATCTGAGAATAGGATTATTGTAAGGTGAACTCAATTATCTGTTCTAGTGAATTCTAGGTCTCTGGTAGACCGAAGTGGATTAGTTGGAGGATTATGCCACCTCCAGATACCACTATACTTGCTGTGTTATTTACCTTTCTGTATTTACATTTCAGCAACACACACACACTTTAACTGTTTCTGCACTTATCTTTATTAAGTCTTCCGCGCTCTGATTCTAAGTATCAGATATCTATTCAGATATCTATTCACCCCCCCCCCCCCCAGTCTTTTACTTTGCCGTTATCTGGACCAACAACCAACTTCTCCAATTGGTTGTACCTGGTCTATGCATCTAGTAATGACTTACTTACATAGTAGACTGGAAGTTGGCTTCCATCTTGTTCTCTTACAAGGACTCCGCTTAGTTCAGTGTCAGACACTGCGAGGTAGATGAATAAGGTTTCTCCATCTCTTGGCTTGGAGAGAGTTGGTGCTTTGGTGAGGTAACTTTTGATTTGTTGTAGAGCATTCTCGCACTCGTCTGTCCACTAGACGTCCTTGCTCTTTCGAAGAGTGTCAAAAAATGGACGACACTTCTCAGAGGATTCCGGGATGAACCTACTGAGGGCTGCTAGCCTCCCTGTTAACTTCTGCACATCTTTAACGCACTTTGGGGAGGGGAAGTTAGAAATAGAACAAATTTGATCAGGGTTAGCTTCAACACCTCGTTGTATAACTAAATAGCCAAGGAACTTTCCGGAAGAGACTCCGAATGAGCATTTAGCTGGATTTAGTTTCATGTTGTACTTACGGAGGACCGAGAGTGCCTGGCGAAGGTGGTCAAGGTGCTGGTCGGCAACCAAAGACTTAACTAGCATGTCGTCGATGTACACCTCCATGGTGTCCCCAGCATGCTAGCGAACATCCGATTAACCAGGCGCTGGTAGGTGGCTCCAGCATTCTTGAGTCCAAAGGGCATGACCTTGCAGCAGAACATACCCCTCTCAGTGATGGAAGCTGTCTTTTCTTGGTCTTCTGGATGCATCAATATTTGGTTATATCCTGAGAAGGCATCCATAAATCTTAAGAGTTTGTGCCCTGTAGTGGCGTCCACTAGCATGTCTATGTGTGGCAGTGGAAAGGAGTCCTTCGGGCATGCTTTGTTGAGGTCAGTGAAGTCAATGCAAACTCGCCACTTGCCATTCTTCTTATTAACCACTACCACATTGGCCAACCAATCTAGGTAGTGGACTTCTCGAACAGACCCAATGTCCAATAGCTTATGTACCTCTTCGTTGATGATCTTGTTGCGCTCTGGAGCAAACTTCCTCCTCTTTTATCTGACTAGAGGGTACTCGGGATCAACCTGGAGTTTATGAGTGATGACCTCTGGGCCAACTCCAGTCATGTTTGCATGCGACCAAGCAAAAAAATCGTGGTTAACTTTGAGGAAGGCAACCAATTACTCCCTTAGTTCTGGCCTCAACCTTGCCCCAATCTGAACTTTGTGTTCTTGATGGTCCGGATGAATTTGGATCTCGTCAAGCTCTTCCATATTTGGCTGGTGCACGTTAGCTGGGGGGTTGAGTTGCTGTAATTGCTATAACTCTGAGGGCTTTGGCTTCAGAGTTTCAATGTAGCATGTCCTAGAGCCCCGTTGCTGGCCTACGATTTCCTTCGCACCCACTTGGTAGGGAATCGAACCACTTGGTCATAGGTTGAAGATACTACTTTCATCTCATGGATCCATGGCCTGCCGAGAATTGCATTGTAACTTGATGGGCTATCCACAATAAAAAATTGTGTAGGTAAGTTGACACCTTCTGCGTACATAGGGAGTGTAACACTCCAACTATATACTTCCTTTCTCCACTAAAGCCATAGAGCGTA
This sequence comes from Plantago major, assembly GCA_026545765.1. NCBI lineage: Eukaryota > Viridiplantae > Streptophyta > Magnoliopsida > Lamiales > Plantaginaceae > Plantago > Plantago major. The sequence goes on from CM048843.1 coordinate 65,289,572, forward strand.
GTGGGCTGGCGGAGGATGGTTATCTCCTCTATCCCCATCTCTGTTAATGCATCTATGAAAAGAATATTAGCAGAGCTCCCATTGTCTATGAGAACTCTTTTAGTAAGATAATTTGCAATAAATATTGAAATAACTAAAGCATCGTCATGAGGACTGATTAGTTGCTTAGACTCAGAGTTTGATAAACTAATAGTCAAGTCAGACAAAGGGCGTCACTTACTCTGCGAGCATTTAGCTCGGGCCTTACCGATTGCCTACTGTACTGGCGCTTTGCTGCAGAATAAGAGACACCACTAATCTCTGAACCCCAGAGATTACATTGATGACTTTGTTGGTCTGAGTGGGCTTAGGTAGATCAGCGCCCTGCCGACTGGCTAGGGTCTTTTTACCTTTTTCAAAGAGGAACTCCGTCAGGTGTCCTCTCTTTAATAGCTCAGCTACTTCCAACCTTAGAGAGATGCATTCAGATGTCATGTGTCCGTGGTCTCCATGGAACTCACACCACTTGCTGGATTTTCTTTGTTCAGGAGGTGTTCTTAATTTACCAGGCCATCGTACTTTGTCCCCCATACCCTTGAGGACCGCAACACATTCGTCTGGCTCGATGTTGAGGGAGTAGTTCGGAGGTGGTTCTCGTGCTTCCACATTCCTCAGTTGGACTATAGGGCAATTTGGATTCCCCATGGGTCCACGTCTTCTTTCAACTGGGTATGGTTTTGCACGGTAGTCAGGAGCTCTCCTGTCAGCTCTGGGCTCCATGCGGTCAACCTGACTTTGCACATATGGTCTGTTCGAGTCATCTTCCTCCCACTTGATTTGTGCCCATGCTTTGGCGAGCACATCCTCCATGGTTCGACAAGGGTGCATGGTAAGCTCCTTGTATAGCCATGAATTCGGAGGTACTCCTTTGCGGAAGGCATTGACCGCGGTGTCTTTGTTGCAGTTCGGAATGGATACCTTCTCCTTGTTAAATCTTGCCACGTACTCCCTGAGAGATTCGTTAGGCCTTTGTCGGACGCCATATAGGTCGTCCGATAGTTTTAACAATTTGCGACTGCTTGCGAATTGTTCCACAAAACATTCTACTAACTGAGCAAATGATGAAACAAAATTATTAGAGATGTTAGTGTACCATTGTAGCGCTGGACCGATCAGACTTGAGCCAAAGCCTTTGCACATACAAGCTTCACGGTGATCCCTCGGAATAGATATGGTGAACATCCTCTGTTTGTACTGTGAGACATGGTCGTCAGGATCCGTTGTCCCATCGTAAAGCTTCATGCTTGGAAAGCTGAACTTAGCGGGCATTTCCACCAAATCTATGGCATCCACAAAGGGTGAGTCGGCGAAGCTATTGGGCAAGCTCTTCTTGATCGAAGCTGGTACTCCGGGGATCCTCTGAATCATCTCTTCCAAGCTTACCAACTTGGAGGCCAACTCATCATTGTTGTTTCTCATACCTGCAGAAAGTGTTAGTGAACTATCCGACTGACTTACATTCAAGGGAGTTTGTTGTGGTTCTTCGCCAAGTGTTCTTGGATCGACACCCTCAAAGGATACCCGTCTGCTAGTCAATATTGGAGTCATATCCAGAGTAGGCCGGGGCGGTTCATTCGATACTTGAGGATTTGGAGTTATGGGAATCACCCCTTCCATCTCCTCAAAAGACAGAAGCCGAGCCTCTATAGTGTTGCGCGACGGATTCTCCATGCTAGAGTCCAGAGCGTGTCGGCGTGAAGATCCCATCTCTGGAGCCGGAGTTGCAATCTGGAGGCCTACCAAGGGTGAACTTTGTTGGACCAAAGCATTCACCTTTTCCTTAAAGGCAGATTTTTCTTGCCTAACAGTACGGTTCTCCTCCTCGAGGTGCTGGAGCTTCTTCGCATTCTCCTGCATCTGGGCAGTTAGAGCCTTGATCTGGGTGGTAACATCAACTTCTTCCACCTCTACGAGGATGTACTCGTCTGAGTGCGTCATGACGGATAGCTAGTGTGTTGTCTCTTTTGATAGCCGGGGCCCCACAGTGGGCGCCAAATTGTAGATGCTCAGAACCTACAATCAAAGATTGATACAAATTGCGTGGCACCAGCGACCTGCAAGACAACAACAGAGCACGCTAGGGCGTAAAATCCAATTGGGACACCGATGTGGTGCCGACCGTATGGACTCCGACGCTCAAGCCAATGAGTCTGGAAGATGTAAAATAAGGAAAATAGAAAAGAGTGAGAGATTGACTTATCCTTTTGTTCGTTCAAGGGTCTTTCGGAGCAATGGGGACCTGGAGAATGATTGTGCATGATTAGGTGGAAGGACCTTCTAGCTATGGAGTATGGATTTCGCGTGAGGCTCTGGAGATGCTCCTCAAGCCTACGTGCGAAAGTCTACCGGAAGTTAAGGAGGCGATCGGAATGCGTACGTGAGTAATTCTGATTCAGGGAGAGAGGAGGAAGAGACAATTGCGTAAGCGGCAATAGGTTAAGAGTGTGAGGGATGCGATGTCCCTAGGGTTTCTTCCTCGTACTCCTTATATTGACTCTCCACTAACGTTAGTATGAGTCTGTTGCGCAACCACTACCCGAGAACGTGGGTAGTTCGGAGTCCTCCAACCACCTATGTGAGACTTTTTCTCTTTTTGAGCCATTGGACTACAGGTGTGGTGTGTGCGTCAAGTATTTTGCGTGTGGGCTAGGAGGCTTCCCATATAGCTCTGGGCTATACCACGTGGACTAGATCTTTGGAGGCCCTTCTCAAGATGAATATGTCAGATTGTGACTTCAAGCACCTTGTAGTCCATATGGCCAAGTAGATTTGTAATTGACCATGTGGCTTTTGGGTTGGGCTTGAGGCACATAAATCGTTTTCCCAACATCTCGATTGGGCTCGTTCGAACGTATGGACCAATTTGGTCAAATTGGTCAAGAGCGTATTTTTTACCAATGCATCTATTAACACCTTTCCTTTTCGTATGTCATACTACTCCTCTGTATCTTCATGTACCTCCAGAACCTTACCAACTCTTTTTTCCACCCACATTATCTCTTTTCCATCAAGGGGAACTACATATATATATATATGCTAATCCAACCATTGCTCCAGCCACTTTTCATCTTCTTTCAGTAGTCTACTTCTTGCACATTCATCTTTGTGTTTAAGCAACCATAAAATCCTTCTTTGTCCTTTTTCCTTAGTATGGTTACATCCTTCACCTCGCCAACCTTATTGAGAATTTCCTTGATTTTCCCCTTTCCATGAATCCAGAAAGTTTGCTATGTATACCTTAAGGAATGCCTCATTTATCCTTTGAACTATGATTCCTTCTTCCCTCATATTCGCCGTTTTCTTCCTTCTTGTTACCATTATCCATTCTCCTTCTTCAATTTCATTTATGGGCCTTCCTCTAGCTTCTTCTCATTGCTGATATATGACGTTTGTCGAAAAGATTTGTTGGAGTTCTAACGTTTCTCTCTCTCCCACTCTCTTGCTTTTTTTCCTCTCTTAAAACAAACACAATATTTAATAGTGGCATGGCATTTTGACGAACATCGGCTGGAAAGAAATAACACATCATAAAATTTTACACCCGACGTTTCATTTTGAAAATAACTTCTCCCCCCATGTATTTTTCTAAACCACCTTCCCAAAGCATTTACAAACGTGTAGCCCGGTCGAATTTCACGGGGCGAACAAATTGAACTCCAATTTTTTTAGGCCTAAACGCTACTATGAACCCGGTCAATGCTCATTTTGGTGCAAAAATGTGCTACCGAGCAGCCGCTCACTTGAAAATGCAGTTATAAGGTTCGAAAAATTGCAAGCATATGTGGTTGAACATGCGGGGATTGGAGAGGGGCCGTTTTAAGCATGACTTGTCATCATCCTCAACAGCTTAAGCATGATTTAAGCATTGTGCTCAAGAAAAGAAAAGGTAAATTGTTAGACAAAAGAAAAATTAATGACCGTTGAAGGTGTTGGGGTATGATTGATGATCCTGAAAACCTTAAATGCAATTTCTTGGCACCCTCTCCAATCCAATTCTTCAACTGTTTCCATCAATGCCATCTCATCTTCCTACCTTTCTCCTCTCACTATCATCATCAATCTATGCATCATATAAACACAATCACATTCACTTCCCATACTATGTAGAAGTAGTACCCTATTTCTTTCTACTCACATTGGTCCATTATTCACAAGATTTGCCCTTTCCAAGTACTTCCAAAACTTCATGCTCCTGTGAAATCTTCACAAGACCCCTTCTTGGATTGTTTCACTCCTATGTATTCATCGACAACTAAAAAGGTTGGTGCTTTTTCCTGCTTACTCACTTCTTTTTTTTCTTTCAATTTGTCTGTAGTGAAAAATTATCTGCTTGGTAGATGAGCTAACTTTGGCGGAAACTACAATGTGTTTGTAGATTTCTTCAAATATCTAACTCTATCTGTTATGTGAGTAGTATAAAATGGATAAATTCTTGAGCTGATCAAATCTTTGTGATGCTGTGTTTTGTCATTATTTATATTCTGAGCTTGATAGATAAAAGTCATAGTTAGTTCAGATTTAGGTGAAACTTTCACTTACAAAGATTTTGCTTCTTTTGTGTAGTAAATATATCTTACTTGTATTAGATTCAGAAAGGAGTTGAGGAAAAGTCATACAAAAGTTGAGTATTAGCTGGGAAATCTTCAGGATTTTGTGGGAGGGAGATGTACATTTGTATTTAATCATAAGGCCGCTCATTTCGAAGCTCGAGTAGAAACATTCTAGATATATACTTAGATAAGAGGTGATCATAAGTGGTATTTGGGGTTTCCTTGTGGTTATAGACTTATTGATTATCAGTTGATCACATCTAGATTTTACTTGAAAGATGGTCGGGAGCATTGAAGTTGCAAGTGCTAAGCCGTACTCAAATGGGACGGTTCAGAACCATAATGGTCTAGAAGAGAAACTTGATGAGTTTAGAAGATTTGTAGGCAAGGCTGACAATGATCTTTTGAGGATTGTTGGTGTGGGTGCTGGTGCGTGGGGGTCTGTCTTTGCAGCTTTGCTTCAAGATAATTATGGTCAGTTTCGAGATAAGGTTCAAATCAGGATATGGAGAAGGCCTGGACGAGCTGTTGATAGAGCAACTGCAGAACATTTGTTTGAAGTTATCAATTCGAGGGAAGATGTGTTGAGGAGGTTGATCCGGAGATGTGCTTATTTAAAATATGTTGAGGCACGTTTGGGTGACCGGACTCTGTATGCTGATGAGATTTTAAAAGACGGGTTTTGTCTGAACATGATTGAGACGCCACTTTGTCCAATGAAGGTTGTGACGAACTTGCAGGAGGCTGTTTGGGATGCAGACATCGTGATTAATGGACTGCCTTCAACCGAAACTCGTGAAGTTTTTGAAGAGATTGGTAAGTATTGGAAAGAGAGGATCACTACACCGATCATAATTTCGTTAGCAAAGGGTATAGAGGCGGAAATCAAGCCATCTCCTCGGATTATTACTCCAACTCAAATGATTAACCAAGCAAGTAAGCCTTAATCCTGCAACTGCAAGTAGTTTTTTGTAGTATTTCACATTTATGTGTCCAGATATCGAGTAGTTGTTTTTCTTCCTATTCTTAAGAGAGTACTAGTATTCAATAGCACAAAGTTTATGCAGTTCTAATATGAATAGCACGAGGTCATGATGGCTGTTTCGACTAGTTGTACAAGCAGCTTCGCTTATTTCAATTATCCGTCTTTTATTGTGTTTGCTTACGGTTTCTGCTTAGCTTTTCTACAAGCTTTATTAGCACCAACCAAACACGCACGCTCCTACTTAACTCCTTATACCGTGTGAGCAAGTACAGCACATTTTAAACTATTGATCTGTGATTCTATTCTCCTCTGTGCGTATATAAGGTGATACATATCATTATAAGTATTCCATCCTTGCAGGGAAATGTGAGGCCCTCAAGGAACTGGGGATCTTGTTTATGACTTTGTATGTTCCATTTTGGATCTATACTAACTTTCGCACTCCTGTCTGGCAGCTGGGATCTCAATAGAAAACATTCTGTATCTTGGAGGACCAAATATAGCTTCGGAGATTTACAACAAAGAATATGCTAATGCACGTGTTTGTGGAGCGGACAAATGGAGATTAGCTCTTGCAAAGTTCTTAAGACAGCCTCACTTCATTGTATGGGACAACAGTGACCTTGTCACTCATGAAGTCATGGGAGGCTTGAAGAACGTCTATGCCATTGGTGCTGGTATGTTTTTAACACTAGCTCCATCATTCTTGTTTGTGTAACTCGGTGTTTGTTTCTCTTAGAAAACACGAATTCCCTGCTATAAAACTAAAAGAATGCGATGTGGCACAAGTTGTATGCATCAGTCGATATTTTATCTTACGGTTCCTGATATGTATCGAATTCTTTTACTCAGGGATGGTAGCAGCTCTAACAAACGAAAGTGCTACGAGCAAATCAGTGTATTTTGCACATTGTACATCGGAGATGATATTCATTACACATCTTTTAGCTGAAGAACCAGAGAAGCTTGCAGGTCCTTTGCTTGCTGACACATATGTAACTCTCTTAAAAGGTCGTAATGCATGGTACGGCCAGATGATAGCAAAAGGACAACTGAGCCTGGACATGGGTGACAGCATCAGTGGCAAAGGAACTATTCAGGTACACATTATTTTCACTAACTTTGCATTTGAAACTGGAAACTATGAAATTATACGGTGAATGGTCTTGAAAATTTTCAGGGCGTCTCTGCTATAGAAGCATTTTATGAACTCCTAAGCCAAGCAAGTCTTAACGTTCTGCACCCGGAAGCAAACAAGCCAGTGGCACCGGTGGAGCTGTGTCCTATCCTGAAGACTTTGTATAAAATTCTTATCACAAGGTAATTTCTGGGCTTAAACTTATCAAGTGTTATCTCAAACACATACTACTATATATTAAGCTGTGTCTGTCTGTCTGTCTATGTGCAGGGAACAAGGAACCGAAGCCATTCTTCAGGCACTGAGAGACGAAAACCTGAATGATCCACGTGATCGCATTGAGATGGCTCAAAGCCACGCCTTTTACAAGCCATCACTGCTTGGCAAGTCTTGATATATAGAAGAATCCTCATCGGAGATACAAGAGCATACAATAAACAGGAACTTCATGTGTTTCTTTGTGTTGTGATTTGTTGTAGTGAATCTGTAAGATTAGTCCATACTGTTCGAGGACAAACATGTCTTGATTATTATCATCAAATATATCAATTAGTATTTCTTATCAAACTTTTGATATCTTTTGCATTGTCGGATACCTCTTGCTACAAATTCAAAACTATGCTACCAATGGTACACAAATTCAATGTGTTGTTTGACATTTTCATTTGCGGGCTTAATGGATTAAATCACAACTTAAATGTTTTCTGTAAATTACTACGAATCGACCAAGTGTGATTACAAATCCCATCGAAATACATATCAAGAACTCCTGTCAAACAACAAATTTATAGATAAAACTATAGCTAAAAACACTATGGAAATACACACGAACTCGAATATGTGATTCAATCGTTTTTACTGTGTTTCATATTATGATTGGTATTTGATATTACATCCATCCCAAAAAACTGATACATTTCTCATTTTTAGCCGTTTCACATAACTTCATGCAGGGGTGGAGCCTGGATATAAAATCGAGTAATAAGGCGTGTATCTTAAAAATATTATTATTAAAGTGTGTGTGTGTGTGTGTAAATTTAATGAAAAAGAACATACAAATAATTGTTATGGATAAATGCACAATGAGTTAGTGGATGGGAGTTGGTTGATGAGATGATTAATGTACAAGTTAGTGGATGAAGAGATAAATGTGTACAAGTTAGTGGAGATGTCTTTGCCTCTTCATATACTATTAGTCCATTGAGATATATTCTCATGTATAGATACCTATTATGTACTCCCACTTTAGTGTGAAGAACGAACTCTCCATTCTATTCTCTATATTCTCTTCTTTGTTCTACTCTTACTCCTACTACTCTCTTTTCTCTTAACACATTATCAGCACGATAGTGCTCAACCAATTGATAGAGAATGTAAATTGTGATCCGAGGGAAAATCTAGAAGAAGAGGAGAGTTTTGATTGACCATGAATGATGAGTAAATCATGAGTCATGATCGAATAATAATGGCAAGATAAGGCAGTTGGTACTCCTGAAGAGTAATGTATGCCATAAAAGGCATAGATATCACTATAATAGATGGCCTATATGAAATGAAATGGTACCTACAAAAATATTCAGATATCAATTATCAGTACTGACTTGAAAAATCTAAGAAAGAGATTTGAAATACCGGTATACATGGAACCGAGAAATGTATAAGCATATGTGAAATTCGATTGACATAAATTCTTAGACATGAAAATGGGGATCTTACATGTGAGTCCATTCGATGACATCATGATGATGATAAAAATGAGCTCATGGAACAAAAGTCCTTTTGATTAACGAATTCAAAATCCGTACGATACCTTTTGTTTTATTGAGTCAAATATTCATGTGCATTTAGATACTAGGTAACTTGTTATGTAGAATATCTTTATGTTAGTAGCATTTAGTAGTTTAGGTCTCATTTGCATGCACACATAATAATCGTGATCAAAATGTTACCACTCATACAAAACCCTCAGGTTTTGCACATGAATAATGACTAACTTACAAGTCATATGATTTGAGAAAGTTCAATGAGGAGAGATATAATCTCCGACACTTAGTCCCAAAAGGAGACTAAAAGTACCATGTTCGCAAACCTTGATTGAATGAGTAAAGTTCTTGAGGAACTAATGTTTCATATGTGAAAGCTCTATACTCATGTCATAATCAACTTCATGTTGATAAAAAAACAAATTGGTATTCACCGCAGTGATTAGTGAACTATTGAAGTATGAGATAAAATTCTCAATACTCATGAAAATTAGTATTGGTTACACTAATGTTAGCTCAACCTGAAGTTTTGAGCATATGAATGGATATTTACAAAGGTTACTTATTGTAAACCTTGAGATTGACATGGTCCAGAAGTACCTTAATCATTTGTCAAGCAAGAATTTTGATATTCGTCACTGTACCTCCTGAAGAAGGTACATTTATCTTGTTTAGTAAATGGTGACAACGATTGAAAAGCAATGAGAACGTTTGCGCATTCATGAGCAACTGTTGCACTCTTTTTCCCTTTCTAGGTTTTTATCCCATTGGGTTTTTCCTAGCAAGGTTTTTAACAAGACAACATTATAAGCGCATATAATTATCTCCATAAATGTCTCTGATTGTGACACACTGTCCTTACTAATATGATGGAGATATAGAACTCATTTCCGCATGACAAGATATTTTGTCGAGTTCTCCAAGTGACATGTTCTAAGCTTCAAATTATGTTTGACGAAATATGATGCTTCTAGTATCCGAAAACTTCTTCCACATGAAGACAAGTCATACATTATAGAAGATCTTCTCTGCTATTATCTACAAGAAGAAGATTACATCCACATGCAACGGATTCGCATATTTGCTCACCAAAGCACTTCCAACGTCATTATTTGAGAAGAAGGCCTGAAATATTGATTGTGGCGGTTCGAAGATGTAATTGATGCATCGATCAGGGTAGTTGGATACGCACTGCACTCTTTTTCCCTTGACTAAGTTTTTATCCCACATGGTTTTTCTTAATAGGGTTTTTAATTAGGCCGTATATCTTTGGCGTATCAACCATCACCAACTCATGTTCATAATCAAGGAGTGTTATGGATAAATGCACAATGAGTTAGTGGATGGGAGTTAATTAGTGGATGAGAGGATTAATGTACAAGTTAGTGGATGAAGAGATAAATGTGTACAAGTTAGTGGAGATGTCTTTGCCTCTTCATATACTATTAGTCCCTTGAGATACATCTTCTCATGTATAAATACCTACCATGTACTCTAACTTTTGTGTGAAGAATGAACTCTCTCCATTCTATTCTCTATATTCTCTTCTTTTTTCTACTCTTACTCTCCTAGCTACTACTCTCTTTTCTCTTAATAATAATTACATTTTTACTAATTTTTATGTATTATAATAAAGATAAAATTTTACACTAAAAATGATAGGACGAAATGCTAAAATACCGTTAAAATTACATTAAATTTGTTTTTTTAAAGAAAGTGTGTACATAGCTATGCCCCGTTCATACACAAATTAGTAAAACAAGTGAGTTATACCGCACTACCAATAAATAATAAATTCATAATGAACAATTATAATTTTACACGTTTTTCACTAAAAATACATTTTGTATGATCATATCATTTGGGACGGAAAATGTAACGACCTGATCATTAAGCGATCGAGCTCCGACCCTTTGTGTCGGTGCGTTGCTCATGGACTGCTTTCCCACGCATTTTGTCGTCACTTGTGCGTGAAACGAAAGACTTCTCAGTCGGTCACCCATCATAAGTTTGCTACAGAAAAAGCGCATTTAACTCTCAAGTTTTCATTGATGGATACCTGAAATAAAAGTGCACGTTGTTGATGTCAGTATCGTTCTCAATTGATTTAAGCTTTCTGAAATTTAAATTGTAGTTTTGGGGTGATTGAGAAGTGTGACACCTTTCCACATACGAAACGTGCGTTTTAAAACATGGATGAGATTTGGAGAGCACAAAAAGCCCCAAAACAAGCACGCACAGAGACATATATACTTGGATAAACACACAAGGCAGATAAAGATATACATACATAACTGAGAAAGAAGAAAGAAAGAAAGAGTACCCTGCAAAAATGGCGTCAACCAACAAACCAGAGGAAATTAGCAGCACCAAGATGTTCGACGGATACAACAAGCGCTTCAAGCATTACAGTCCTACTCTTGCCTGCTCCATGACCTTTCACATCTACTTCCCTCCTTCTCCCTCTCCTTCCCAAAAGTTCCCAGTATGTCATTTCCCTAACCCTAATTTTTATTTTATTTTCTCGCATTTTGCACTACCAAGAAATCATTTTCATTTCTTCCCTATGTGTTTTTCTTACTTTTCATTTAACCCTTTTCTTTTCTTGGTGTTCTGTACCTTTGAAATGCGTAGTATTACATTACATTACTCTTTCTTGAAATCATTTGTTTCTTGTTTCTTTTTGTTTTGTTTTCTATGGCTGTGTTATTGACTTATGTAAGATTCTGTAATTGTCACAATATTGTTGATAATTTAATTACTTAATGGCTTGCTTTTTAACCATCTATAGGTACTTTACTGGCTTTCTGGTCTTACTTGCACTGATGAGAACTTCATTGCCAAGTCCGGTGCTCAGCGTGTTGCTTCAGCTGAGGGTGTTGCGCTGATTGTGCCTGATACTTCTCCAAGTCAGTACCTTTGCTTGATGTTTTATATAAGTGATATGATAGCCTTGAGGATTATTTGTCTGAGTGGTTTGATATGTTGTTGGGAAATAATTAAAATTATGCCTTTTGTTTGAATTGCTTGTATTTAGAATTAGTTCCCGATAATGCATACACAATGCAAAAAAAGAAATCATCTCAGGCACATTAGATTTGCAGTCAATTGTCCAAGTTGTTGGTTGTTTGAAGCTTGGATCAGGGAAGACTTGTAAGACTAGGGGATTGGAGAACAGAACTGACTGGGATTCGACGTGTAGAGTTATTTGAAGATAAACAAGCTTTTTGTAGTATAGTCAATCATAAGAATGAACAATTTGAGCATATCTTTCTGTCTTTGATTTCTGAAATGTGAACAAGTTTATGTTACAAAACTAAATATTAGATGGATACGTGCCTTTGAGTGAAGGGGGGATGGAATGTCTATTAGTTGAGAGTTTTGAGGCTTATGGAGCACTTCACCTGCCTTCACTGGTGTTCACCCTGATGATAAGTCGTGTTGTTTATGCATGATCTCTTACATGGCTGCATATTTAGGGTCTAATGCTAAATATTTTTTTGTAATTGCAGGAGGCTTGAACATTGACGGAGAGTCAGACAGCTGGGACTTTGGAGTAGGTACACCTGATGTTCCCTTTGAAGTATCACTTAGGAAGTACATGCCCATTTGGTTTCTACTTGTGTTTAGCATCACAAATTGTCTTAGGTCTTCAACTCCATTACTGAAATGTGTTGGTCTAGTTGTGTTTACTGAAATATTTCAAGGCACAATATATGGATTGTGGAATCACTTTTTTTTTCCTGATAGGTGCTGGATTTTATCTCAATGCTACACAGGATAAGTGGAAGAACTGGCAGATGTATGACTATATCGTGAAGGAATTGCCTGCACTTCTCAGGGAAAACTTTGAACAGCTCGATACATCCCGGGCTTCAATATTTGGTCATTCAATGGGTGGGCATGGAGCTCTAACAATTTACCTGAAAAATTTGGATAAATACAAGGTACTCAACTCTAAATTGTTAAGTAGATGACAAATCTGGTCTCTTTTACGAGAATTTTATCCTCTTGGTCCTTTATTGCTCTGTTCACTTACATTCGCACCTGAAATAACAATTGTGATTGTTGTTTCCTGTTTCCCTTATAGTCTGTGTCAGCTTTTGCACCTATATCCAACCCTATAAACTGCCAATGGGGCCAGAAGGCTTTCACCAATTACTTGGGTGAAGATAAAACTACATGGGAGGTATGCTTTTAGAGGCTATAACGTTTTAAAATGTCTCTTTTACATGTTATGTACATCTTGAAGATCACAAGTTCATAATATTGTTAATATTGATATGTAGGAATATGATGCCAGCTTTCTTGTATCGAAGTTCAATGATGTTGCAGCGACCATCCTTATTGATCAGGTAAGAACCATCCTGAACAATAATATATGAAGCATGGTGTTTTATGGCAATAATGGCAATTGTTCAATTTACGATAGCTTGAACATTTATTAAATAAAGAACGGTTCATTACTAACTTAATCATCCATCTGTAGGGAAGTGAAGATAAATTCCTTCATGACCAACTTCTACCGAACAAGTTTGAGGAAGCATGTAGAAAGGTTAATTGTCCCCTGCTGCTGCGGATGCAACCTGGTTATGACCATTCATATTACTTCATTGCTACGTTCGTGGATGACCATATCCGTCATCATGCTCAAGCCCTTAGCCTGTAATGCTTATCTGAGCTCTACGTTTCAAGAACGTACCAACAGACTCAGGATTTTCTATTGCATAGAGACCACTTTTATGTCCTGGTCTCCTTGCATAGACTTGTTCAAGTAGCTCTTTACTTCCATGTTCCAAATGCACTCATATTACTATCATGGTGTGCATGTTTCTTTACTTTTGTTCAAGTATTTGAGTGTGCCTGTTTCCTACAAGAATTTGTACTTGCTATGAATTGTCCCTCGAGGATTTTCTAAACTCAAAGAAGTTTGGGATATAGTATATCAGATAGCATCATCGTTTCAATTTCTTCCATTTGGATTGCGATGTGTTCATCTAAATCTAATAGCATATTGAAAGAAGATTAACCCAGAATTACATTCATGATCCATCAAATTTGGCAACTGCCTACTTCAAGATGAGCCGACGAATATTCATACTATTGTGTACTATAATGTTACAATAGAACACTAGAATCGTCTTTTATCCTCTATTGTTGCTAGTAATGGTTACAAACCAAGCTTAAGGCGCTCATAAGAAGTTTAGCAGTAAAATTCCTACACTGTACAAAACTATAAATACTATACGGCATAATCTACATAAATCTGCCTCATTTCTCTGTGGCATAGATTGATACCACAATTTCATGATAGGTTGACTACTTGCAAGTAACTGGAAAAAATTGAAGAGTACAAGCCAAAACATCTGGATAACAACAAAAGATGTTCCTTTCAGGCAACAGCCACCACATGCCAGGGTCGATCTATGTGCACACCTAGCACGAGAAAAGTTCACTAAGTATCTTTTGGAGCCGGGACGCTTCATTTTCACCCATGATTTATTAGGGGTGTTGGGATATGCTGGGGTTAGCTGTAAATGCAGGTTCGATGTTTTCATTTACACTCTTTGTAGGTCTTTTCAATCTCTTGGGTCTTTGTGGTAGTGTTTCAGTGGGTGGAGGGAGATCATCCATCTCATCTTCTAATGGATTTGGAGATGGTGCCTCAGCCTGTCTAGAACTCTTTTGAAGCCTTGGTTTTGACTGTGGTTGCTTGTCAGTCGCGGCTTTCCTCTGCATGGACAGCTTGAGCATTAGAAGACGTCGTGAATCCACATAACATTATAGGTCAATTATGACACTAAGCATACTAGAAACATGTAAAATGTAAACTATGAATCATGTCAGTGACGGATATGAAACAAGAAAAACCTGGAATCTCGAGATGGAGATTTAGATTTAAAAAAAAAAAAGAACTGAAAGTCCTAGCTAGCTTTCACCTTGACAGTTTTGGAAGAGAGGGAGGTGGGAGGGGGGACAGTGGCTGGATCTCGAAGTCCAAGTCTACTAAAAGGATAAAACTTGCAAACACAGTGGATATGGAAAGTTTAGTTTTTGAAAGGAAGAGCCAAAAGATAAGTCTGAGCTAGCTTCTCAATCTGCTTCTAACAGCTTAATTCTAGAGAGAATCTGGAAACTGTTAACGAGAACAAAAAATATAGGGATTTGCTGATAATAAGTTGGATATGTTTTGCAGTTGTTCTTTTATCGAAATATAATTTAGCACAATCGAAGCACATCAGATGTTTCAAAAAAGGGGGGATGAATATTATCACCTTTTTGCTAGACTTGGATTTATCAGGATCAGGAAGCACAGATTCAGCAGCCTGTAACTCAGGGTTTGCGAAATCCTCAAAAGATGCACCTCCTTCTGCATCAATCCTTATTCCCTTTGTCCCACCTTTCTTTTTCTGTCTATCTTTTGCCTGGTTAGGTGCAAAACCATGTAAAGTCAATACCTCTCTAACCTCCCTTTTACTCAAGTTAATCAATTAATACGAAAACTGCAAGACATGAGGTGCTTTAAAGATAGAAGTAAACCCTAACACTTTGCTACCTGCTGTGAAACTTCTTTTAGTTTCTGTTCCAGCTGAGTATCCTCGATCAATAATGATACAACATCTTCAGGCGCCAAAAGGTCACCCTGCACATGACCACCAGTCATGACAAGTTGCTGGACTGTACTTTTCTGGCTTGCTCTCTGCAATATTTTTTCCTCAACAGTCTCTTTACATATCAACCGGTAGACAGTTACCTGCAGAGTGAAAGAAGACACAAAATAAGGCAGTGAACTATGAAGTACGTAAACTGAAGACCCAATTTAAGACACATCAGCTCAAAATGCACAAGACTAAGTAATTTTTAGGTAAGATTGAGAAGGTTCATGTGCACATGTGCACCACTAAAGATGCTTAGTCAAGTGAGAAACTGACATCCTTGGTTTGTCCAAGCCGATGAGCTCTATCCATTGCCTGTAGATCCAAAGTTGGATTCCAATCACTTTCATAGAATATCACCGTGTCAGCAGCTGTCAAGTTGATTCCAAGCCCACCAGCTCTTGTGCTCAACAAGAATACAAAGATGTCGGTCCTAAAATAAGGGTAACATATTCAGAAAGCTCGTGTAAATTACAACATGAAGGGATTGTTCATTGTAATAACCAAATACCACCCAAATAGCACATACCGATGCTGAAAATCTTTCACCATATCTCGGCGGTCCATTATTGTGGAGGATCCATCAAGCCTCAAGTATCGGTATTTCCTGTAGTTCATGTAATCCTACAAAGCACGTAACATTGTCAATACCATGAGAATAGGAGCTTCTATACTCCAAGGAGGAGAAACAAATTCTAGTCAACCTAAGCAAGGCCTACACCAAAAGAAGAAATGAGGAGGAAAAGATAAAAAGAAGAGTTAGGTTGCATGCTGAAGTTGCTAAGATTGTAATTTCAGTGACGGCATCTGACTATTACTTTACATTCCAATTAAAGACTCGTAACTTGCAAGGTTTCACTCTATTAAGTGAACAGAAAATGAGAATCCCATTCCACCCATTCACTAAAAGTTGATAGATTTTGGACCTTCAAGCAAGGTTGGAAAAACCATTATATTGAACTTTGGTAATAATGTTGCAGATACAATGTAGTTTGAGAAAAGCGAATGAAGGGGATACTGGTTTGACCAGACATTTATTATACCTGCCAAATAACAACATATGTTTCTAACAATCGCAATTCATGTTTACCAAGTACAGACTGAACACACCTCAAGGATATTAAGCATCTTCGTCATTTGCGCAAAGAGGAGAACACGATGATTTCCTGCGCGCAAACGTTTTAGCAGGATATCCAGTGTTTGAAGCTTTCCGGAGTCCTGAAGAACCGAAAGGAAAATATTATCAGAAAGGAACAATTGCAATTAAAACTCAAGTAGTAAAAAATGAGCAAAGCATGATCAGACCGTGAGCATCTTTGCAGGATCAAATGGTTGCATGGGCGGGCAAGACCCAAATATACTGTAGGTAAGCTCGAGGGAAGCAGGTCGTGAGGTTGGGAATTCTGCATCAATCTCTTGGATTAATTGGTGAGGCCTGCTTGGGATCCTCGGGCCATTAGAATCAGAAGTCCGTGCGTGTCCAAGCAGCAACTTCTTAATCCAGGGATTATGCCATTCTTCAGTGGTTTTGTAAGCAAAGCTTCTGTCCGAACAGTGAGCTATTATCTGATTGCCAAAAAGACATCAAAGGATTCAGCACACACAGAGCTCATCACTGCCCAGGTAATGTCAATGGAACGTAACATTAGTACTTACAGGAGGTGCTCTAGTTCTAGGAATGAAAGAATATACAGAAGACAAAAGCTTGATACTCGACCGCAATCTATCCTCATGGCTCATCACAAGAGCCTCGAACGGAGCATCAGGAGGACCTGTTGCGAACCTTTTTCTCAGTAAACTAGTCTCTGATTTACTTGGCAGTAGTAGCATTCGGCTAACTGCGCTAAATTTTTCCTCTCCAATATGATTATCATCAGTCTCCATCAAAAGCTCCAATATGCCATCTAGAAATTGCCGACCAGATCTCATGAGAGAGAATAATAGTCTCTCCATCAAAGAACCGGTCGCCAGGAACGTTATTTCGGCTGGTGACAAATCAATCAAGCGAGAAAATCCAAATGTTCCACTATGTCCAAGAGAACCATCTGGAATGTAGTCTTGTTGGAGGGCTGAATGGTATATATTTTCTGGAGAGAATATGTTAAATAGTTTCTCAAGCGATCCTGTCATCTTCGTATTGCCAGCAACTTCTTGGTAGACGAGTTTTGGTATCTGATAAATAAATAAAAACATTTGGAAAATTATCAGAGTAGGTAACCATTACATGTTACATAGTATATGGTATGCAAGTGTTTAAAACTACCTCATAGGAAATAGGATTTCTACCCCCAGGATAGTGAATGTCTTCTAATTCACCAAAAGGAGGAGGATGGAGTGGATTTGGAATTTCCCCAAAGTAGAAATACGTGCTACCTTCATTTCTCTCGAATAGTTCTGGATGATTGCAGACCTGGAGCGCAGAAATAAAGCATTAGCATTAAGACATAAACTTGGAACTGAGATCCTAAATAGTAATCTCGAACTAAGTTGCAGTTCAAAATTTATAACATGAAGAGCACATCCTTCAATCACCATCAAGTACTTGTTTTCCTCTGGGAAGTGAAGACATTTAGAGTTTTTAGTGCATTAGCTGACCAATGAGTATTCTAGCCCCTCAAGGTAAAATTGAATGCAGAACTTTGTTCCATGAAATAATGAAAAAAACTTGCCTATATCGGAAGACAAAATAATTCAAGAGAGGTATAATAAAACAGGATACCTTCCTCAGCTGAATGACAATGTTCATCAAATTCAGAATCTTTTTCTCATTAAGATGTCCACGGTTTCCATCAAACAACTCGGCAAGGGATATTTTGTTCTTTATAGCTTGATAAAACGCTTGCTGCCTAGTACTCAGTTTACAATGCACCATAACCTCAGTTTTCCCAGTAAGCTCAGAGACCACATCCTTCTTAACGCGGCGTAGCATGAAAGGTTTCAAAATGGCATGCTGTTTCAGAAGTTCAGTGAGAACCAAAAACATAAAGGATGTCACTCATGGTCCTTAATTACAACAAAACTGGAGTGCTGCAATCACTCACTTATTACTAAACAAAAAGGTTCCACTCACCAATCGGTTAAGCTGGTGCTCATTTAATGTTCCTCCATGTTCTGCATGACTCTCTATTCTGAAAATGAGAATAATAATACATCTTTAGAAAAAAGGCATTTTCTTTGGGTTTTTTTTTTTTTGGGGGTGTAACACCTTCAGAAGAGAATTATACCCTTTTGAAAACCACTCGTTGAACTGCTCGTGGCTATCAAATAACGTAGGCATAATAAAGTGCAAGAGTGACCACAGCTCGGCCATGTTATTTTGAATTGGAGTACCAGTCAGAAGCAGGCGGTTCCGACAATTGAAACTCAGCAGCGTCTTCCATCTTATACTGTGAGATCAACATTCAATATTCAACTTTAATTCGTGCACTCATATATCAGTTGAGAAATCTAACAGATAGTTAGAACATTAAAGCATCAATAATTCAACCACCATATATCATAAATAGGTATGTGCATGACTTCTAAGGGAAACAAGCATTAGCCAGCTACTATAACAAATTTACACAGATGTTATAGAATAGCTTCATGGACAACAAACAGCCAGAAGCTAGCGTTGTATTGTTTTTTCTTTTGTTTTCCGTTTTTGCATCCATGCAACTCAAATCACATCTCGTAATAGTGTCCCAAAGCACATGCAGCTTTTTCTTTCACTTTGCTCAGTACTGTATCCAAGTACACATATATTGTTATATCTTTCAGAACAGCACCCTGCCCTTAACCCCTCCAAATAATAGAAAGTCTCCAATTATAATCATTAATCACTTTTCTAGAGTTTCATATGGGAGCTTCGACTTGTGCTTTTCTGTTAAATAATAATGTATCAATCACTACATTTACAAGCACTGCAGTTTGCACCCACAAAACTTCTTAAGTTCCTATTATGAGTATTAATGCCAGTAAAACCAAGTTATATAAGGATACTAAAAATTTGAAGAATTGTGAATTTATACGGATTAAGGAAGTTCTATCCAGAGAAGTGAGTAAATGATTGGTCAAACCTTTGTGAGCTTTTGATTGCCTGGGCTTCATCCAAAACCATGTATTCCCACTTGACACGGCGGAAGTATTTTTCATCAGAGACGAGCAACTGGTAACTGGTAATGAGAATATGAAATCCCGAATCCCTAGAAAGTTCATAACAAACTCATCAGGATTGCAAAATGATAAAATAATACAAAATTATAAAAAAGGAAAAGAAAGCAGACAGAAGCCAAGTTCTTATAAATATCAAGATTTTTCTAAT
This sequence comes from Plantago major, assembly GCA_026545765.1. NCBI lineage: Eukaryota > Viridiplantae > Streptophyta > Magnoliopsida > Lamiales > Plantaginaceae > Plantago > Plantago major. Next base: position 65,309,006 of record CM048843.1, read on the forward strand.
ATAAAAGAAAATCATATCCCTCCCACCCCAAGTGTATTATGGCAGACTCACCTTATATATAGTAATGCAATGTGATTTTCCCAATATAAAGGAAACTCAATCCCTCCCACCCCAAGTGTATGATACATTGACCCTATTTATACTTATGCAATGTGATTTTCCTATCTTTTACAAGACTTGCTCCAGACAGAATTGATGTTGCTGAAGAACAATTGATTTATCATAAAATTCCTCCATGATGTGGGCAATGGGGAAAGGAAAACAGGTGGAAGAAGGTGACTGTACATGCACAAACTCTTGAATCATAAGATGGTTAACAAAACTCATATGACATGATTCTTACACTTGGTTCACTTGTGGTTTAGCATTTAGCTTAGACAAAATATAAGTCCATATTATTTCAATTGGAGTTAAATATACAACCAAAAAGTCTAAATTAATCCTGCAACACTATTCATTCGGTGGTAAGTCCTCTAAGTTAAGCCACACATGAAAACCCTCAGAATGGTTTTCAAGGTCCCTGCATTATGTTGGTCCAAGGCCGGAGAACTCCATACATGCCATGAAACGTTCTCCAATTACCATATTTGTAGGCCCATATGACCAAGCACACTATAGATTGCATATCTCTATCCACTATTCTTACCTTTGGAGCTAGCGGTATTCTAGTTGTTCCAGCTGACATGCTATACCAGATCGACTTTTCATATCATCTAAAATAATTAATCAGCTACTTGATTAAATCTCCAAATTTGGATTTGGTTCTTAGATCTGTCAGATTTTACCATAATGTCAATACCACTCACCAAAATTAGGAAGTCAGCACAAAGTCAATTTTATTTCCTCATATGGGAGTTGTAAGATCTACTAGCATATGTTCAAGCAGAGGATATTTAGAAAACTCAGAAATTGGTTTCTATAACATTCATATTTTACTATTTTAGCAAGTCTCTGGGTGTATATGTCCATCCAATATTATTACCTTTAGAGCTAGAACTTTTTCTATCAACTTTTAATCAACAACTCTCGAGTCCTGACAGTTCAAATCTCTAAATTAGGAATCGGTTCTTAGAAAATGCTCCATCAGATGTTACTGTAATGTCAATGTCACTCACCATTATGAGGATGTCAGCAATTCATTTTTATTTCCTTATATGGAAGTGGTGAGACATAAGATCTATTATTAGCATATGTTCAAGTAGAGGATATTAAGAAAATTCAAAAAGTGGTTTCCATAACATTCAGATTTTAGCAAGCGTCTGGGTGCTAAGTTGCCTTTTAACAATTCTACTGTCACAGGTTCATGAAGCAGAAGATCTTTTCTAGAAACATGGTACGAGTGCTATTCAAGCTTTCCATGTCCCACAGCCGAAACTACCCATATTACTCAATGACAAGAAGTTATGGTTATTCTTAAAAGAATATCCATGAAAATCTCAACACAGGGCCCCCAAATTAGTAAATCACCTTCGATAAAGACGCTTTGGGTTAATGTTCTTCCTAAGTACTGTGCGCTCCTGAATGCCACCCCAGTACGGAAGAGTCTTCAAGTCAGGACAGAAACGACTGATTTCGTCAGCCCAGTTACTCAAGACAGAAGCTGGTGCAACAACCAAAAAAGGCCCCCATATACTTTTTTCCTGTACAACACAAACAATTGGGAGTTAAAATATAAGCTAACAACTTGATATAAAAATATTGATGTTACCTCGGCTAGATGAGCTAAGAATGCCATAGCTTGGATTGTCTTTCCTAGGCCCATCTCATCAGCAAGGATACCATTCAAACCCTGATAAACGATGCATGTAGTCAGTGTTACGCGAATAGACTTCTAAAGAAGGGAAAATTCTGGAATTTTACTCACCTGGTCATAACAATTTACAAGCCACTGAAGGCCTTTCAGCTGGTATTCTTTAAGGGAACCCTTGAACAGCTCAGGTGTTTGAACTGTTGATGCAACAGGCATTGTTGATCTGGGATCACAAAGAATAGTAAGAAAAAATACGATAGATAACAGATATAGATCTTATCGGATGTAACAGCATAAAATAAAAGATAAATTAAAGAAAATAAAGAAAAATGTGATAATGTTGTTTGGAAAACAATACTCACGGATGCAGCAAATCGATTTTGCTAGACTCTGCAACTGCGGAATCTTGAAGTGGAGCCTCAACATCTGCAGCCAACCTTAGCTTCGAGCATTCATTATCGAACGCATTCAACATGCTTTTCTGCTTCGAGACTGCATCCTGGGCTGCTTTCAGAGCTTCTTTCCTCAGTTGAGCATCCTCAGGATCTTCTACCTCAATCTGGGCTTCCGAAGCATTCAGGAGCATTTGTTGTTCACCAGATGCTTCAGAGCTTTGTACAGTCCTATTTTGCATGAAGTGACTGTATAGTTCAGTTTGAGTCAATAGAAAATTAAGTCTTTGCTCCTGCCGCTTCGCTTCACGAAGCTCTTGTTCTCTCTTCAGAGCTTCTGCCGCTTCTTTTTCCTCCCGTTTCCTCACTTCAGCCTGCAAGAGAAAAATTTCACAGGTCAACAAGAGTGATCCACATATAACTTCTTAAATAACATTTAGACTATGGAATATCATGCTCTATCAAATATCACAAGACGACATCAATCCATCTTTGGCCAGGAATTTCCAGGAAGATTAAAATAAAGGGGTCATCATTGCTTTTATCTGACTAAGTATCGTGCGGCACTGTAACATAAACATGGTCTGACAATGCTATCTATTTGTGTTATAACTTAGAAGCAACAAAAAACAGCATAAGAATGTACCATCTCCTTGTCAACTCTCTTCCAAAATACAACCATGTCCCTGGCTAGTTTCCTGGTCCGCATTGCACCGCCCCTCATCAATTTAAGGGATCTGCTGACCTTCAATTTCACCTGTCATGCCAAAAATGAAGCACTAAATCATGGAGCAAAAGTACAGCACAGCGAAGTATATCAATTTCACCTGCCATACCAAAAATGAAGCACTAGGATAGTAGTGGGGAAAAAAAAACTATGGCACAGTTATATCTGCATCAACATGTACCTCCCTTTGACAGGTATCCGCAATCCTCTTTGCATCAGTCAATTGCCTTCTGTGGGTAGTAGTAAAGATTCTATGATGTTTTGGCAGATCTTTCCTCACCATATTAATCCAATATTTACTGATCTTTTCCATTTCTTCCCGCTCAATGACAGAAGCATCCTTCACCACCTTTTGCTTTTTAGGCAAACTACGTTCAATAATCTACATAATCACATATTCACATCACAGTATTAAACACAATCACTAATATCTTACGGGCATGAAAATAATATTGTTGTCATACCTCATATGAATCCCCTTTCTCCAGGACTTTTACATAACAAACCTGCAAATTACCACTTTCAGATAGAATAGACCTCTTTATCCCCCCTGCAGAGCCTTCTGGGATGCCATTCGTCTGCAATGCCGATTCACTTATTTTCAGAGAGAATGTCTCAGCTGAGTTGTTGGCTATCTGGGCTTTAAGCTTCGCCTGAAGAGATTCATACTGGGGTATGGGGTCACCCATCCCTGCCCAGGTCCTTCCCTGAAACCTGTCATGAGAAGCCATCATTCTTGCCAATGACCCCAGGTCAAGGGTGCCCTTTAGATAAATTTCTTCCACCTGAATGTCTGGCATACTTGGCAAATTCAGGGACGGTGATAACTTTTCATATGGCAGAGGGATCCTATAAGTGATGCCGTTTCCAATATCTATATAGGAAGGTTCGAGACTTCTCCTGTAGATATTTAACAGTTCACCCTTGTATGAGTACAATGCCATATCATGCTCAAAAGAAGTTAGAAATAGAATGCAAACACTTCCACATCAACATAGTCCAAAATGATAGTTAGAATACAAATCTCTTACGTGTCAGAAAACCAATTAACTAAATAAGATGACTTTATGGGGAAAATATTTTCTTTTAAATGGAAAATACAACAAACATAGGAAGCTTCAACTTGTCAAAAATTAACCAAATCTTTGAACTCTCCATATGATTGGTCCAGGCAAATTATTGAAGGGTATCTGGGGATATCAAGCAACATGCTTGCTTGTACAGAGATAAAAGCAGTGATGCCCTTTTTTTACTGCAGGCTAAACTCACAGCAATGCTGTGTCCACATTTACTATAAGTACAAAAACTTGAGGCAACAGTCAACCCACCTATCAAACACTAAACTCATCTGAGGAAACGACATGAGTTTGTGATTATCAGAGCAGCTTCTAATCAAACCAATTCCTATGGGGCAAATAAGAAGCTTCATTGCTTCTACCTCGTAAGTCCATGTGACAAGCTTCTCATGTCTCCCAACCTTCTCAGTTCGGTTCTTGAAAACACCTATTTACCTTAATTAAGATAATTGTTTCTAATCCTATGGTGCCAGTCTGTGCATTAAAAGCGAAGAATGTTACGGGGCAAATAAGACAAGCTTCTCATGTGTCCCAACCTTCCCAGTTCAGTTCTTCAAAACACCTATTTACCTTATTTTAAGATGATTGTTTATAATCCTATGGTGCCGGTCTGTGCATTAAAAGCAAAGACTTCCATAACACAGACGACACTAAACTTAGCAATAGTATGAGTTCTAGAGTGAAAGGTTATTCCAAATAATTTAGGTTCCAACAGTTCCTATCTTATTAAAAAGAATGATACATGATATAGAAAAAACATAAGACACCTTTAATTGAATAGTAAAGTATGAACTTAAACGCAATTAAATTTGCTAGAATCGTGCATCTATCAGAAAGCTCTTCCACAAAGGTTAAAATAAAAGAAGAGGCACACCTGGCAGAACCATAGTGCAACCGTGAGTCAGCCTTATGGTAACGCCTAGATCTTTGGGAATTCCCACCATTAAAAAATTCTGAAGATGATTCGAGCCTATGCACTCCTCTATCATTCTGCAACTTCTGATCTTTATGAGTTACGTTACTCCTAATCACTGATGTACTTGTCCTTGTTGGACCAGGGCTTTGAGATGCATTGTTGTTCGACCTCCTCTTGTACTTCAAAACATGATCTCCAAGCATCTCTCTATACCGTCCCTCCGATATAAAAGGACCGTTACGACCAACTTCCTCCTCGTCGCTACTATATGCACTCCGTCTCTTCTTCTTCATGCCATTAACATGATCACCCATTGCCCCACCTAAACACATTGCCCCAGACAAAAACATCACCAAAAACTCCACAATTCTGCATATATATTCACAATTTTGGAACCGAAACAGTACAATTCTGCATAAATCCATACCTCTGCTCTCGTCCTGGCTACTATTATCATAATACTCAAATTCCTCGTCTGGTTTCGGCAGTTGAAAGTTGATCAAAGGCTATATCAACAGAATCAAAACAATAGCAAATTCAACCATCCATAGGCCAAACGAAAAATTAACCACCTGAAGTTCAATTCGGAGGCACCAATTGCAAGAGAAGAAAACAAAAAATACGAAGTACCTCGAGATTGAAGAGATTTGCGTAAAACTGCTGCTTCTTCGTGTCCATAGGCAATCGATGTGAATTTTCTGAAGAGCATTGGCGAAGAGAAAATCGCTATAATTAACAGCAGGTAAGGTAGGTCCCTCTGCAAAACCCTAACCCTAAAAGGACGGATAAGGAAGACGATAGGAGAACAAACGGAGGTGGAGCTTGCTGCAGAGTGTATCAGACAACCACTTCAGCTCAGCCGGATTTAGGGAAAATGTGCTTTTCGTCCTATTACTTTAACAAGTTTCTGATTTTTATCCCATAACTATTGATTCTTCTATTCTAGTCTGGACAATGGGAAAATTTTCCGAGAAAACGTACCTTTTAAGATGTTATGTTTCCGGTTTTGAAACTTTTAAGTATCATAGTCCAATTTCATATCTTTGCATAATTGTCCAATTTAAAAACCACGTGAAATGTGACAGCTTAATTAAGCGACGCACATCACTTTAAAATATGGTGGACTTTGGTCGAATAGTGTGTGTGTGTGTGTGTGTGTGTGGGGGGGGGGGGGGGGGGGGGGGGGGGGTGGGGAGGGAAACAAAAATCAAAATTAAGTATTTGGACAATTATGCATCAAAGTCGGACTACGACAACTTAAGGTACCAAAACCGAAAATGTAATAATTTAAGATACCTTTTTTTATTTTTCCTGGACAATATGGGGATCAAAATATTTTACTACATGGTTACTAATACGGATACGAAATATGTATAGCATAGATTTTTGTGTCTGACAAAGATAGACGTCAATATTTTTGCTTTTATCTATCATGGCTTGAAATTGAAATTTATATATATGGTCATGGGAAAAATGTTGGGGAGAAACTTCGATCAATCATTCTAGAATTACCAGTCAATGGCCCGTCGATACTCGACTGGGCATGGAAACAAAACTTAAAATAAGACATGAATAAATTTGTACACTAACATGTCGAAGTTGAGAAACATATAAAAACTGCAATGTGACAAAATGCATGATTTAATCGCTTCAACATGGCATTGGAAAGCACCCCTAGCTGTAAACAAAGTGCATAATGTAAATTAGTGAAATTGAGCATAACCATGTATAAAATTTATTCGGTGTTAAAAAAATTCCTAAAGTTTATAAACATAATGGATAAAATCACTTCATAACTTGTCGAATACTTCTTTATAAACCATGTTTGTTTTCATGTCATATATATTACCCTTTACGTCACAAATTAATACCTTCAATGGAAACTCTAGAAAGAGCAACATTTAACTGACCATTGTTGAATACATGTGAGGGGAGGTAGAGGCCGATGCATGAGAGAGATTGTCCATAACTCTTGTTCATGGTCATAGCAAAATAGACAGATATGGGAAACTGTCTCTAATCAAAATTGATAGGGAACTTTGTCTCGTTGGATGGCTCATCATCATCCTCGGAATGAAAACCTTTTGGCACGCGTTGATTCGAGATATCATATTTGCCTTGATGATATGCTCGCAAATATTAGTAACCATGGGCCTTGTTCCATTGCACAACTCAAAAGCCTGATCAATATTCCTCAAGAGCATTATCATACACCCAACCTCAAGGACAATCCTATGGTCAGGCAATCTAGAGCAAGTAATGTTGTTGAAAAATTCTACAGTGAAAACAAGTTCGAGACCGTCCTCAAAGTCATCTTCCCTAGCAATGTTATCCGGGCTCGAATATTCAACGCTATCTCTGCACGTCTTCTACATAATAGATTAATTTATCTCATCAACTATTTCATTTGTACGTGCAGGAACAGTCCGGTGATGAAATATTCAGGGTCGGGTGATGGATTGCCCGAGTGATCCAACAACGAAGGATATGTACTATCTACAATGGTTGAAATTGAAAGACTTAATTATTGAATATGTAAACCTTCAGGGATCTTGTATCAACCTCACGGTCATTAGATTCATCGGCAATGCCATCACCGACATGTGCTATCCACTCAGCAAATTATTTCGTCTCTTGAATCTCGAAAGATGACGAACCAGACCATATATGATTAAATTGTGCGTTAAGAATGATAGGTTGAATATCAAATGTGTATATGTCGTATATAGATCTGATGGTCGATTTAGCTGCAATCTAATGTTCTTTGTCAGCCGAAGCACCTCACAACATATCATATCCTAGAGGAGCATATAGCGACGTTCACAATATTATGCATAATTCCTCATGGAACAATGGAAAAAATATGTCGGAAGTCCCCGTCGAAATCAATCACCAACCCACAAAATGGCTCATTTGGACGGCCAATCACATCCCTCAAACTCCTATCAAGCGCTTGAAAACAATGTCGGTTTGTCATGGGACGCCGTCCCAAGTAATAAGTCGAGTCTCCTCGGGTAGTCCCGTGAACTCTAAATCATGAGTTTATTGCATGTTGAGTCCTCGAAATTTGCAACGATATCTCGAACCTCAAGTGCGTCGTCCTACTGATGTCACAATGAAATGTGCGATATAGCATGCTTTTAGACTCTCGGTGTTTGCCTTAGATACAATATTTGTATATTTTATGGTCAATTACCAACTTTGTGTGTTTTATGTTGGTCATGATCGCGTTTTTGAGGAATTGCACGATTTCAGGCACCAAAACGACATAATTGTGCCAAATCAAGACGAGGAAGCAAATATGCCGGATTAATCGTTGTTTCACGAAGTTTGAGGAGTCAAAACATGTCATGCGACCAACCAATGCGAAGATAATTGAAGATGCAACAATTTTGTAGAAGACCACTTTTCAAGAAAAAGAAGTTACGAGGCCCGAAATCAAAGAACGAAGAAAACAGATTCGAATCTGCAGAAATCGATGATGGAGCTCCCCAGGGGACCGCATAAGGCCTCTCTGCGGTATACATGGGACCGCACTGAAGGTTCTGAAATCTTCCTGGGCCATTTTCCTGACAGGCTAGGGCCCGCGTTTCTAAACCTTCCTTATGATGAATGGCGGCCAGAGCTCGAGATTTTCAATATAAATAAGACCTCAGGGGTCTCATAATTCTACACCGCTCACAAAGCAGCTCTCCTGAGAGAGAACCAGTCCAAGTGAAACCCAAAAACCGCTGGCCGTCAGGCAACCAGAAAGAGGAAAACCCTAGAAGCAGCAGCACAAAGACATTAGAGACTAAGCTTCTTCTTCCTTTCTTCTCTAGTTTTCGATTTTTGTTCCTAGATTACTATGAGTACCTAACTTTCTTTTGTAAAGGCAAACCGCCGTAACTTTGCTTTTGCTACTTCTTTATATATACCGTGATATATTAACGAATTAGTTTTAAAATGTGATTCGTATTTGTTCTTTATTCGTCCGACTCTTTATGTGGGGAATCCTTACTGACTACGACTTGGTAACGGATTATACATTATCTTGTGTGATTTGTCTGATAACGTGTAGTGTGTTGAGTGACACAACACATTGTTGGTAAGTGAAGATGTCTAGATTAACTACGACTTAATCTTTTTGGCATGTTTCTTTGCTGCCTGTAGACGGCTAGTACGTTGTTTGATTCTAATTAGTTGGGAGTAGCATAGCAGAGGGAGGTCGGGGATCCTTTACGCCTTTCCATCATTGATTTACAACAAAGTAATTTAGGGTTTGTTGCAATTCAATTATTCTATCTGAGATCAAACTGTTTACTTTTCTGCATTCAATTACAAACGTTATTTGCTTGTCCTATGCTAAGTGTTCGTGGAGAACGACATCCCGAGTCAACTTTCCGCTATAAACTGTGGATTTGAGGACTTCCGACTTATAAATTTAATCTTGATTGTATTTAGGGATTACAGGTTCTACAACGGAAAACGAAATCTCTGAGTGCACATCAAAATTTGGTGCCGCTGCCGGGGACACTTGACCGCTCAAGCAAGTTTCGACTAGATAAGTTGAATTCTTTCTTTCGCCTTACTTTACGCACTGTCTTTCAATTCGTACAACATAAACCCAAAAATATATATATAACCTGTAGGAATCGATTTCCGCAGCAAAAATCCCAAAAATATTTTATTTTTCGTATTTGTTTATTTTCTTATCAAAAACCTAAAAATACGTTTATCTGCTTTATTATTATATTATTATATATCCGCGTAAGCTCGTTTGTTAAGGAAGATGGAAGAAGAAGATGAAAGAACTATCAGAGAAATCAGTATGCCGAAACCAAGAACGAGTGGAATTCGAATCCAGACGCATGTAAAGGAGTACGGGTTTGATCCAACTCTGATTAACTCATTACCAAAGTTCGGAGGAAGAAAATGAGAGAATGAATGCAAGTTCATGTATGCATTCGAGTCTATTGTCGAGCAGTTTTCGACGAAGGGATTAACCGATGGTGAGTTGAAATTATGGTTCTTCATCAAGACACTAGAGCGAGCAGCAAAAAGATGGATAGATTCAATCCAGGAAGAGGTCAGTGAATGGGAAAGGCTGAGGAGTCTATTCTTGAAAAGGTTTCTGGGGCATGCAAGGGTTATGAGAGAAAGGAGAATGATATCTACGTTTACTCAGAAACAGAAGGAATCTTTTCATGACGCATGGAAAAGGTTTGAGGAGATGCAATACAACTGCCCCCAACATCAATTCACTTCGCTACAGTTCTGTGAGTATTTCTACTTGGGAGTTAGAGAGGAGTTTCGAGACCTTATAGACGTAGCTCTGAAGGGATCATTTATGGGGAGCTCTGCTAAGTAAGTACAGGAAGCATGTGCAAGTGTTGCTGAGAACTCAAGGTACAGGAGTGAGCAGCTGAAGGAGAGAGAGACCTTCAACAAGATGGAGGTCGTGGAAAAAGTAAGGACAATTGCCGCAATTGAGGAAGAAGCGCAATGGGCTATAGGACAGAGCGTAGGAACTCCTGAGTACTTGGATAAAAGAAGCATATCGAAGGAAGTAAGCCAAGAAATACCAGAAGGAAAACCTATTGAGCGGAGCATTGAAGGGAAGGATGAAGTTTCCCAAATCAGCAGCGAACAAGTGGTCGACAGCATTGTAACAGCTAAAAAGGGGCTGGAAGAGGAGATCAAGGCCCTCAAGAAACATCACAACCAGAGAGGAAAACTAGAAGGGGAAGAGCTGGATAAAGGAAGCAATGATACTCGAGCTCTAGTGAATTTCCTTCACGAATAGTTCGTGGTGGTCAACAAAGAGCTGAAGAAACTAAGTGAGAAGTTTGAAGGGGTGGAAGAGGAAATGTTGGCGATGAAGATCGTAGTAAGAGATATGGATAACAAGGTAGAAGAAGTAAAGGAGCAACGCATGAAATTCATAGGATCGATGACCACTAGGAGTGGGATAACATCACCAGGTTCTGTGCCAAGAAGTAAAGAAAACGCTAAGGGGAAGAAGAAGAATAAGGAAGTAGTCGAAGTCAAAGGTTCGAATGAGGAGGAAGAGAAGAATAAAGCAAAAGAAGACTGCATAAGGGGACGTGATTATAAATATTGGCTCGAGAAGGGATTTGTTAGGTCCGTGACCGGTAAGTTAGTAGATTTGAAGGATCTACCTTTCCCAGGAAGAATTGCAAACGACATCAAGAAAGCTGCTAAGAAGAAGGCTAAAGGAAACCTGGAGAGCCAATCAATTCCAGTGCCAATGCAAGACCTGTTTACTCTTTACCCATCTGACTACATGGCAGCTATAAGGGAGGTCTTTAACCGGAAGAAGGTCTACGTCGGAGTGGCATGGAAATAAGGATCAGATATCATGAGGAGAGGAATAGGAGATCCGGGACAGTTCAGCATGACGATTGGAGTGAAGCGCAAGAAGGTAAATTGCATGATAGACCTTGGAGCCAACGTAAATCTTATGTCATTGGCTAAGGTGAAGGAGCTAGGTATTGAAGACGAAATAGAACCATGCGGAACTAGCGTCCAGCTGGCCGACAATTCGAGAAAGAAATGTGCTGGGGAAATCAGAGGTTTACCTGTGGAGATCGGATGCATAAGGTCGAGGCTAGACTTCCTTGTGATGGATATGGAAGAAAGCGTGATAAGGTCTAAAACACTTATTGGGCGATCAACCCTACATCAGATGGAAGCCGTAGTTGACACGGGGGAGAAGACCTATTCACTAATCGTGGAAGGGCAGAAGAAGTGTTTCAATTCTAAGGGTGAACTCCTAGAGGAATGAAAGGGAGTTAAAAGAGGTTGTGGGAGAATGCTGATGATTTTCATTTAGGAGATGGAGAGGAATTTGGATATATAATGTCGGATCCGGTGGAAGAAGACATAGTTGACTTTGACTATGAGCATTATGAGGAATTGGAGCAACTTTTCTTCGTGGATGTGATCAAGGACGAGCGAAGCAAGGAACATACTTCACATATGTTCCAATTCAGGATGGATCTAGTAGGAGAAGATGTCAAAGAAGAAGTGATGAGGCGTTGGGATGGAGATACGAACTACGCAACAAACGAATGGTTGAAAAGGTGCTCCAACAAGTTCGAGGGTCCAAACCTCGACAGCTAAGTCATCTCTGAACAGGGGTCGAGCTGTAAGACCTAAAACAAGAGCTTCATGGGAGGCAATCCATGGTCATGTTTATTTTACGCACTAGCATTTGCACTTTTTACTTTTCATTTTCGATTTCTATACCAAACATCAAGTTTGGGGGAGGAAGACCCCATGAGATTTGCATGTAAGTCATAGTCCTGAGTTCACTCCAAAATGTTATCTCACACACTTTAGAGCCCATGTACCATGGAAGAACGAAGGAGGATACCCATCGCAAGATGAATAAACTCTTTGGGGAGCTCGTGAGCGAAGCACAACACCGAGAGGGGGAGTATCTGTCCTTTTTCTTCTTTACTTTCCTAGTTTCCTATCCGCTCTCTGCTAGGTTTGGGGGAAGAATTTGATTTGACTACTGCCTGCTAACTTGCTTGGTCTGTAGAAGCTTTTAAAATATTCGCACTTAGTCAAGTTTTAGTTAGTTTCATTTTCATCTGTTACGTCTAAGGTCTTTTACTTGTTGGAAAATATTTTGATATGTGGGAGAGTACCGAGTATGAACCATAACTAAGATTAGGGGATGTGGATTTGTTTTCTTTCTTTGCTGCTTGCTGAATATATGCTCTGACCGAATCCGACCCATGTTACCTTGATGAGTGAGTTTACTTACTACTCTAATTGAAGTCCTCTGTGCAACCGTGTGAACACTGCTACCCTTGAGTCTTATTTGTCAGCAACATGAATATGATTAGTAGTACTCACCTTTCTGAATCCTTTTATATACCTTTCACTAACCCCACTGAAAGCTTTTTAAGCCCTTATGAAACTCCCCCATATATCATATACTTGAACAAAGAAACAAAGCAACGAGTTCCAAAGAATGGAGGAGAATCATGTTTTGACCATGATCGAGAATTGGTTTGGGGGAAAGTAGAGAAGAAAACCCTAACCCCGGTTCGAAAAATCAGTTTGGGGGAGAAGTGGAAGATAATCATCATCGAAAGGTAACCTTGTTCGCCCTACTATTTATTACCGGTGCTAAAAATCACTAGCTCTTGCTCCATAAAAAATAGAAAAGAAAGTACCGAAAAAAGCAAAGGTACAAAAGTCTCGGAGTGGATATGTGGTCCTTATGATCACCGTTTTCGTGTTGGGCATGTTACAGATACTACCCACATACAGGCATGGCCCTAAAAAGCTACATATCCGTGAGGGTTGATGGCATGTATACCAAACCAGCACGCAGAAAAAGTGTGGAATTCGGTAAAACAGACACTACAAAAAATGTAGACACTAAAAGATCCCAATGATGGCCAACTAAAAGCATACGAGTCAGTAAAATGACTGCAAAAAATAGTATGCCCAAAATAAAAAGAAAAATAAAAAATAAAAAATAAAGGAGCAAGTAGTCTATGTGTGAAGCAACCGATGGAGTAGTTACGATGATAGAAGAGAAGTTGAAGATTTGTCATTACGAGAGGACGAAGTCGAAGGAAGGAACTCGCTGTCCAAAAGGATAAGTCCCCCTGAAATACCTTTTATTCTACCTTGTTATCTTTTAATGATACTTGGCTTTGCACTCCTCTATATATTATCCTACCTATTTTACTTACCAAGCCAACCTGAGTACTACTTTGATTTGTGCCTTGACTTTTGGGAGCAGGATTGCATAACATTACCGCGAGGTAATGATTTTGAAGTACACCTATAAGGACATTGGGTTACACTTGTAACCGCTGGCTGTAGTGAGTGATGCCTACTTGTTACTTGTTTGCTGTGGAGTCATAAAGTTGGAGCTGAAACTCTGCGAGTCAGTAGAGTTTGAAACCCTAGAAACTGGTTGCTTGTCTATGTGATGGTTTATTCTTGCTGCTCATTTCATGGTCACTTCTTAATTATCATTATTGCCTTGCTCGAGGACGAGCAAGAAACTGGTTTGGGAGTGTGATGTGACAATGAAATGTGCGATCTAACATGCTTTTAGACCCTAGTTTTTCGCCTTAGATGCAATATTTGTATCATTTTATGGTCAATTACCAACTTTGCATGTTTTCTGTTGGTCATGATCGCGTTTTTGAAGAATTGCACGATTTCAGGCACCAAAACGGCATAATTGTGCCAAATCGAGACGAGGAAGCAAATACGCCGGATTAACCGTTGCACGAAGTTCAAGGAATCAAAACATGTCATGCGACTAACCAATGCGAAGATAATTGAAGATGCAACAACTTTGTAGAAGACCACTTTTCAAGAAAATGAAGTTACGAGGCCCGAAATCGAAGAATGAAGAAAACAGATTCGAATATGTAGAAATCGACGATGGGGCTCCCCAGGGGACCGCAGAAGGCCTCTGTGCGGTCCACAAGGGACCGCAATGAAGGTTCTGAAATCTTCCTGGGCCATTTTCCTGGCCTGTCAGGCTAGGGCCCGCCTTTCTAAACTTTCCTTATGATGAATGGCGGCCATAGCTCGAGATTTTCAGTATAAATAAGACCTCAGGGGTCTCATAATTCTACACCACTCACAAAGCAGCTCTCCTGAGAGAGAACTAGTCATCGGGGAAGTGAAACCCCAAAACCGCTGGCCGTCAGGCAACCAGAAGGAGGAAAACCCTAGAAGCTGCAGCACGAAGACATCAGAGACTGAGCTTCTTCTTCTTTTCTTCTCTAGTTTTCGATTTTTGTTCCTAGATTACTATGAGTAGCTAACTTTCTTTTGTAAAGGCAAACCGCCGTAACTCTTCTTTTGCTACTTCTTTATATACCGTGATATATTAACGAATTAGTTTTAAAACGTAATTCGTATTTGTTCTTTATTCATCCGACTCTTTATGTGAAGAATCCTTACTGACTGAATAATAGTTAGTGTCTATTTTTCTTTGAGAAAGGGGTATTTTCCATGGGTTTGCCTTGTATTATTCTACGGAATAATATAAATAACTTGATCTCTCTCAATATCAGGTAACGGATTATACATTATCCTGCGTCATTTGTCTGAAAACGTGACGAGATAGTGCGTTGAGTGGCACAACACATTGTTGGTAAGTGAAGGTGTCTGGATTAACTACGACTTAATCTTTTTTGCATGTTTCTTTGATGCATGTGACGGCTAGTACGTTGTTTAATTCTAATTAGTTGGGAGTAGCATAGCAGAGGGAGGTCGGGGATCCTTTACGCCTTTCCATCATTGATTTACAACAAAGCAATTTAGGGTTTACTGCAATTCAATTATTATATCTGAGAACAAACTGTTTACTTTTCTGCATTCAATTACAAACGTTATTTGCTTGTTTCTTTGCTAAGTGTCCGTGGAGAACGACATCCCGAGTCAACTTTCCGCTATAAACTGTGGATTTGAGGACTTCCGACTTATAAATTTAATCTTGATTGTATTTAGGGATTACAGGTTCTACAACGGAAAACGAAATCTCTGGGTGCACATCACCTACCCCTAGGACGAAGGAGTGATACAATCCCAATGGATGTACGATATATCTTATAGCCCTCAAACTGGAGCACAACGTTCTGTGGGCGTGCAAGCGAGGATATAATGAGCTTCTTGAATGACTTTGAACGCTTCATCGAAAACATGCTAACTGTACCAAATGTCAACGATAGATATGGAAGAAAGTGTTTCCTTATTGCTTGCAATACAAGGCAAAGACATGGATGCTAGGTTTGAGAGAATGGTATTTGGCTACATGGGGAGATGTATACGCAAAATTTATGAACAAGTACCTATCACAAAACTTAAGAATTGAGAGCCCAAATTGCAACCTTCCGACAAAGGTATGACGAGAGCTTCTACGAAGTGTGGGTGCGCTTCAATACCCACAAATTGTCAATTATAAAACAAGTCTCCCGGGGGCCTCATAATAGGGACCGATAAACATTCGTCGCTAGAAACATACATGTTTTTACTAAAAATATTGTGTTTTATATGTGTGTGTGTGGGGGGGGGGGGGGGGGGTGATTAATTATATTCACATTTAAAATAGTATGTATACAAAACAACATTGAATGAGAAGACATAAAATTAAATGTTCACTAATAAAACATTATTTATACTCCATCTGTTCCATTGGTAACTTCCTAAGACGCTGTTTTATCTTGAATTCAGACAAATAAAAATATTAATTTGTGTTTGATATTATATTGATAAAGTTATAAGTGAGCGATAAAGTAAAAGAGATAGGGAATAAAGTAATGATAGTATGAAAGAAAAGGAACAAATCATTAGTTAGTGTAATAAAACACTCTCCTTTTATGAGTTAAGAAGTTTCTAACGTAACGCCATAAGAGGAAAGCTATGAAGTTTTTAATGGAATAGATGTAGTTTTGTTTAAAACATTATACTTTGTTTCTAGAAACATCAATCCGTCCTCAAATATATCATTGATATATATCCCTGTCAACGGGCGACCCATGATTTGAAGTTTAAGGGGGATGAGGGAAATTATATACATAAAAACTTCATAGAGGAATATTCTATAAAGCAATAAACTCCATATAGTAATAAAAAATTATGGTCACAATTTGGGACCAGTTATAAATAAGAATAAACCCATATTGTAATATTTTATGACCTTTTCAGGCCCCGCCTTAAGTAATAATACTCCACTATAAGAATAAATGACATGATATTCAATAAAAATAATTACATATATGTTTTTCATTTCATGAAGTTTATAGTGCAAAATACATATCTAAAGTCGTATATGATAGTGACTTCAACTTTTATGTGATAAGTAGCTCACGTGTGATTAGTATCTGATCAATATGTGAACCTTATTGTTGCATACATCTCTAACTTGTCAAGTAGGTTCAAAACTTTTTGACATGAAACCTTTGTTACTTCTGTACTATATATTGTCTTCTGAATCCCTCCCTCCGGTTCTTGTATAACTGATGTGATGATTTCGTCTTAAGTTTTTTTAAAAAAAATCATTTCGTCTTACGTACGTTAAAACATCCACAGTTTGTTATCCCCACTTCTTGTCTAATTGATATACTTAGTTAGTTATTTGTTAATATTTTATATAAATTTTCAAAATTATACGATAAAAAATTATCTTATAAGTTAGTTAATTTGTAATTTTATACAAGAAATATAACGTTTAAGTTATGCATGTGGTTTTTGTTTAGAAAAAAAAATACTTTTAATAGAAAACTAATTAGGAATAAACTCGTTATAGGAATATATTTTCTTGATCTCGATAATATGACTTGTAGAGTTTTTATTGTATGTGAAATGATTTAGGAGGTAAAATATTAAATTATCGAAAAATATAATATATAGAAGTTTATGTTTACAAATTTTGGGGACGAACTCCATACTGTATGTATGTATGTATGTATGTATGTATGTATGTATGTATGTATGTATGTATGTATGTATGTATGTATGTATGTATATATATATATATATATATATATATATTTATTTATTTCTATTCGAATAATGATTAAATAATAAGAGTAGACCAATAACTGTATCTACCTCAATCCACACCAACCACCCTATTCACATTTTCTTCAATTAAGAAGTATCCTAAAAAGAAAAATAGGATAACTCCCCTTTTCCCGGTCGGGTCAACAAAGTCATGAAATATTTGGATTTACTTTTTCTATAAAATAAAATGGATTTACCTGGACCAATACACGATTTTCTTTTAGTTTTTCGGGGGTCGGGTCTTATATTAGGAAGTCTGGAAGTAGTCTTATTTCCAAATCCAATTTATTCGGCCTTTTCATTGGGATTGGTTCTTTTTTGTATATCTTTATTCTATATTCTATCGAATTCTTATTTTGTAGGCTACAGCCTCCTTATTTATGTAGGAGCTATAAATGTTTTAATTATTTTTCTTTGTCATGTTCATGAATGGTTCGGAAGATTACGATTTGAAGATTTTCACTTTGACCGTTGGGGATGGAATTACTTGATGGTTTGTACAAGTCTTTTATTTCACTACTTACTATTATTCTAGATACGTCTGGTATGGGATCATTTGGACTACAAAAGCAAACCATATTTTAGAGCAAGATTTGATAAGTAATAGTCAACAAATTGGAATTCATTTATCAATGATTTTTTCTTCCATTTGAACTCATTTCAATAATTCTTTTAGTCGCTTTAATCGGTGCGATTGCTATAGCTCGTCAATAATAATAAATCTTTTAAAGGAAGAATTCTCAACTAAATCAAGGGAAAAAGAATGTGTCTAATCCCTTAATTTGAGTGCCCACCTAAAACGAAAATCAACTCAATTTTTTTTGACAAGTACATGTTCGAGCATCATTACTCAACCCCTTATCAATCTTGATTCATTATATATATATATATATATATATGCTCCTCCTAGGTCATCCCTGTCCAAGTCAATTTTTTTTTTAATTGTTAATCTTCTTCTTTTTCCATTAAATTACCGGTAAAGAGGTTGACTTGCATATAATATTTTGTGAATATGAATTGTTTATTGGTTATCTATCATTGTGGGAAAGGGCCCCAATATATACAATGTACAAGAGGTATAAGAAGGCAAAAATCATTACAACATTAATTAACAATCCCACAACTATGCTAATCACGATTTGGAAGATTTATCTTTCTTAATACGCCCCCGCAAAATTGACGTGCCATCCGCCACGGAGATTTTGGATCGTAAGGAGAGAAACCGAGCATGGGCTAATGGTTTAGTTAGGGCATCAGCAAGTTGATCATGAGTATCAACATAAGCTACGGAAAAATATGCCTTTGGAGGAGAGATCACGGACAAAGTGCAAATCCAATGTAATGTGCTTTATTCGAGAATGCATAAATGGATGGACTGCTAGTCGAGTTGCACTGAGGTTATCACAAAGTAACCTAGGAGGTGGGCTGAGAGACAGGCCAAGTTCACGAAATAAGTGAAAAATCCAACAAACTTCAGCAGCAGTGGATGCAAGAGCTCGGTACTCGGCCTCTGTAGATGAACGTGCGACACCAGTTTGTTTTCGAGATCGCCAGGATATCAGCTGGACCCAAGAAAAATGATGTACGCTGAGGTTGACTTTCCATCTCGAAGGTCCCCCACCAAAATCAGAATCAGAGTAGGCAGTGATAGTCAAGGCGGTGGGTTTGCGAAGTAACAACCCAAGATGAAGTGTTCCCTTGAGATAACGTAGGAGACGTTTTACAGCTAACCAATCAGAATGTGTAGGGGAAGACATAGACTGCGCCAGACGATTGACATTGAATGAAATATCTGGTCGGGTCAATGTTAGGTACTGTAAGCTCCCAATAGCACTGCGGTATTCAGATGGATCAACCGATCCTGACACAGATAATGTGGACGATGTCGCCATGGGGGTGCTAACTACTTTTGCACCTTCCACGGAATGGCGACGTAAAAGGTCAACCGTGTATTTATGCTGAGAGAGGAAGAGTCCTTCCCGACATCAAGCCACCTCAACTCCAAGGAAATAGGACAGGGTGCCAAGATCTTTGATGTGCACTTGAGAATTTGAATGCGTTGTAGTACATGTAACTCTCAAATACAATCAAAGACTAAATTTATAATCGCCGGAAGATCACAAACACACAACAATAGTGGTAAGTTAACTCGGGATTTCGTTCTCCACGGACACTTAGCATAGGAACAAACAAGTAACGATTTAATTTCGCGTGCAGACAGCAGACATATTAAAGTAAATAGATTGTATGTAAACAGAAGATTGAATCACAATTAAACCCTAATTCTATGATGAAATCGATGATGGTGATTGATGTAAAGGATCCCCGACCTAGTTCTATTATGATATTCCCAACTACTTAGAATCAAACAACGTACTAGCCGTCTACAGGCAGCAAAGAAACATGCCAAAAGGATCAAGTTGTAGTTAATCCAAACACCTTCACTTATACCAACAATGTGTTGTGTCACTTAATACACTATCTCGTCACGTTTTCAGACAAATCACGTAGGATAATATAAAGTCCGTTTCCAAGTCGTAGTTAGTAAGGATTTCCCACGTAGAGAGTCGGACGAATAAAGAACAAGTACGGAATTACGTTTTAAAACTAATTCATTAATATAACATGGCATATGAAGAAATAGCAATAATAGAGTTTCGGCGGTTCGGCTTTACAATCGAAAGTTAGCTACTCATAATATTCTTCTATAGACAGCAATCAAAACTAACAAGAAGAAAGGAAGAAATCAAAATCAGAAAAGAAGAAAGAGAAAAGAAAAGATTAGTCTTTGATGTCTTCGTGCAGTTTCTAAGGTTTCCTCCTTCTGATGCTCTTCTTCGATTCCCGTACCGGTAGATGTCGATCCTTTGATGCAGTAGGTTTAGGATTTCACTTTCTCTCTCAGGAGAGCTGCTTTTGGGTTTCACTTCCCCGAGGACTGGTTGCATGACGGCCAGTTGTTTTCGCATGTGATGGGGGATTCTGGGACCCCAAGGGTCTTATTTATACTGAAAATCTCGAGCTCTGGCCGCCATTGATCATTAAGGAGTGTTAGAAAGGCGGGTTCTAGCCTGACAGGCCAGGAAAAGCCTGTTTCCAGATTTTTCCATTCCACTGCGGTCGACTGTGGACCGCAGAGAGCCTTCTGTGGTCCACAGTCGGCCTCCTTCATTCGATTTCTTCAGGTTTTTGTCTATTTTTTTCGTTCTTCAATTTCGGGCTTCGTAACTTCGTTTTCTCGAAAAGTGGTCTTCTACAATGTTGTAGCATCTTCAATTATCTTCACATTAGTTGGTCACATAATATGTTTCGACACCTCAAACTCCGTGCAATGACCAATTTAGTGTATTTGCTTAACTTTCCCGATTTCACCCAAATATGACGTTTTGGTGTCTGAAATCGTGCAATTCATCAAAAACACGATCATGACCTACAAAATACACAAGAAGTTGGTAATTGGCCATAATATGATACAAATATTGAATCCTGGGCAAAAAACGAGGGTCTAAAAGCATGCAAAATCGCACATTTCATTGTCACATCAATCTTTAACTGCAAAGCGGCTCTGAAGATGTCGGGTGAGAGCACCCAGAAGGGACGAACTAGATGCGGTGAGAATGATGTCATCGACGTATACCAAGACCACTAAATAATCAGTGCCACGGCGATAAATAAAGAGTGATGTGTCCGCTTTAGATTGACAAAAACCAAAATCCTGAAGAGCGGAGCTAAGGGCATGGTACCAGGCTCGGGGTGCTTGACGAAGACCTGACTAAGACTTGCGAAGAAGACATACATGATCCGGATTGTGCTGATCCACAAACCCTGGAGGTTGGACCATAAAGACCGGTTCAGACAGAGAACCATGGAGAAATGCATTGTTGATGTCAAGTTGACGAAGTTTCCAACCATGAAATAAGGCCATATGGAGTACCGTGCGGATGGTGACAGGTTTGACAACGGGACTAAATGTTTCATGATAATCCAAGCCCGGTCATTGATGGAATCCTTTAGCCACGAGACGTGCTTTAAACCGATCAATGGTGCCATCGGACTTGCATTTTATCGTGAAGACCCACTTACAACCAATAACATTTCTATTCAGTGAAGTAGGAACAAGATCTCATGTTCCATGTTTGGTAAGAGTCGTAAATTCATCAGCCATTGCCGCTCACCAACATGGATCTTTTAAGGCTTGAGAAACACATGTTGGGGCAACATCATTAGGTAGCGGATGTTTGGTGGAACTATTGATCGTAGGATGAGTTAGAGAAGGTGGAAGATCTGTAATAAAACCAGCAAGCCGCGATGAGGGTTGGCAAGTGCGATTTCCATGCCGAGAATCATTATGAGGGGTAGGTAGATCCGGAGATGGAATTGATGTCATTGAGGTAGACTCTTGTGGTGGTTCCTCCTCAACTGGTAGAGATGATAGCATAGCAGGTCGAATACTAGTACTTGGCCCGGGGGAGGAAATCAATTCTAGTGGTGCCGAAGGAGGCACGACGAGCGCAGAAGATTCATCCAAAGTGGTTGAAGGAGACTTGGCCGGTGGAATAAAATTAGCAAAGGCATCCTCACGAAAACGGACATGATGAGAAATATATATCCGACCAGTGCTGGGTTCAAGGCAACGATACACACTTTGTGTTGTGGAGTAGCCAATGAAGATACATGGACGTGAGTATGGCTCAAGTTTGCCTAAACATAGGGACGCAACCATGGATAACATATGCAACCAAAGGTACGCAACTTCTTATAATTTGGCACTTGATGAAATAGCACCTCAAAAGGACTTTAGTTTTCCAAGAGTGGAGTTGGCATCCGATTAATAAGATAAATATCGGTTTGAAACGCAAAAATCCAAAACTGAGGAGGTAATTTCGAAAAATGTAGTAAGGTCTTACCCGTGTTTCAATAATGTGACGATAACGACACTCGACCAACCCATTTTGTTTAGGCGTATACGGTGTCGTAGTTAACTAGTTAATTCCTCGAGTGGAGAAATAAGATCTCAAAGCCGTGAACTCACCACCATTATCATTATAGAAGTTTTGTATCGAGTGTCCAAACTGCTTTTCAACTAATGGACAGAATTGCTGAAAGATAGTAGTAACTTGCGACTTGCTTTCCAAAGGAAACAACCAACAATATTTTATAAAGGCATCGACTAACAGTAGATAGAATTGACTACCATCAAATGAAGTCATAGAGGGTCCCCACATATCAGCAAAAATATAGTGCAAGGGATGTAAAGCAATCAATGAAGTATCAGAAAACGGTAGTTTATGAGTCTTACAGCATCAACATGAATCACAAGCCGAATCCGACATACCGAAATTCAAAGTCGGCAATTTATTTTTCGAAATAATAAAGCTACTTATGCGGTGAGATGGATGACCCAATCGTGCATGCCAATTCTTAATAGAAGTACAAAGTCCCAAAAGAGTAAAATGAGCAGAAGAATTTAAATAAAATGTTGGAACTTGTAAGTGATAAACGCCTTTCTCACATTTTTCTTGAGCCAGAGGCGCCCCCGTAAGTCGATCCTTCACAACAAAATGAGTTGGAAAAAATTCCACATAAACATCATTAGTTTTTGTAAGTTGATGAACCGACAACAAGTTTTGTTGAGCACGGGGAACACACAGAACATTTGGTAATGTAAGAGTGCGTAACGGAAACTTTAAATGAGATATACCAATATGTGAGATGGGCATTGAAGATCCATCAGTGAGTTGGACTTCTTCAGTTCCGTCATACTCAGAGTGAAGAGATAAGTTCCCAAGATCAGAAGTCAAGTTGTGAGACGCACCAGAGTCCATAAGCCAAGAATTAGGTGCAGTATGAACATGAGGATGAGCCAGATTGGCTGAGGCATTAAGCCTGGCCTGCAACTTTCAACATTGTAAGGCAGTGTGCCCGTAACTGTCGCACCATTGACAAAACATAGAACGAGACTCATTAGAAGGACCAAACTGTTTAGATTTATAATTTGGTTTACCCGCCTGAGATTGCCTTGAGACTGAGGCTTTCCACGATTCTGAAAGTTTTGACGATTCTGAGAGTTTTGATTCCAGTTACGAGGCTTCCCAAAGTAGCCAGATTGGACAAAATTAGCAGAAACATCCAAGGATGTCGACTCATCCAGTCTATCGACAAAACGTTCTTGGGCATCCAATAAATCCAAGAATTCAGGAAACGTGATAGATGACTGTAAGGCATGAATTGATGCGGCAATGTCTCTGAGACAACCCATTTAGCATATACAAGGTAAAATCATCATCAGAAACAGGGGTATCAATTAAGACCAATTCGTCCGCCTGGCTTTAAGATGGTGCGTAAATTCAGCAACAGGTCGGGAACCTATATAAACACGGGCAAGATCCGACTTGAGTTGCATCACTCGAGCCTGAGATTTACTAGCAAAAATATTGTGGAGCGCATTCCAAAGATCAACATCGGATGTGTAAGAGGTGGTGTAAGGAATTAGTTCATCAGATAAGGAGCCTTGGAGATGGGCAAGAACCAGCTGATCTTGACGGAACCATGCTTTAAACTCCGGCGACGACGGCGGCGGGGCTGAGTTAGTACCATCCACAAAGTCTTGTAAGTCATATCCATTCAAAGTAGCGAGAAACAAAGATCGCCACTGTGGAAAATTGGTTCGATTAAGCTTATGGGAGTTAGGAAAAGGAGTGGTGATGGTGATAACCGAAAGAGGAGCAGGTGGCGGTGCGGTTTCAGAGGCGGCGGTGTCATCGGTCAACATGGTGGTTAAATTTGTAAGGGGAAAGATGGATTGAGATACAAACGAACCGCTAGCAAGTTGTTGCGGTGGCGTTTGACGGTGAGAGGCTAAGGGATGGAATTGGCGGTGGAAGTCTAGGGCAGAGCACTGTTTCGTGGTTTACTAGGAAAAAAGGATGATACCATATACTCCTTCCGTTCCAAAGAACTCTTTTCATTTTGACTTTGATCGGTCAACTGTCTTCGACTTTGACCGCAAATTACTCTTAAACTATAATAATAAATAATTTAATAAAATCGTATAATGAAAATTTAACACAGAATAGTAAAATGAAAAGATTTCTTTGAAACGGAGGGAGTAATATTTTGTGAATATGAATTGTTTATTGGTTATCTATCATTGTGGGAAAGGGCCCCAATATATACATGTACAAGAGGTATAAAGAAGGCAAAAATATTTACAACATTAATTAACAATCCCACAACTATGTTAATCACGATTTGGAAGATTTATCTTCCTTAATATTGCATACGCGATAGTACGTATTAGTAAACGACATTTGTTCTTTATCTTTTTCAATATAGTAAGCTTCACGGTTTGCTTAATATGGATTTCCTGGAAACGTGTCGACGACGATCGAGATTCAAGGGTAAATGATAGTTTGCGAATTTACAATTCAAATTTGTCGTATCAGCACCACAAAAGAAAAAAGAAAGAAAAAGAATAAAAATTGTGAATATTTGCCGTATAAATTTAATCCAAAACGGACATGCTTTGATCAAATCCAATACACATGCACTAACTACTCCACTACACCTTTCTTAAAAGAAGTTCACACTTCTAATGTTCGACCTTACCGCGTAGTCCCGTACTTCTTCCTCCAGAATAAATTGTCCTATAGATTTTTCGTGACACGAGAAAAAATAAATAGAGTATTGACCAGGGGCGAAGCCAGTAATTCTGTCTAGAGAGGGCAATTTTTTTTCCCACTAATGAAAATAGCATTTAAATCTTAATGAATTTGCAAACTTGTGATTACAATCAAAGCCGAGCTATCGTTTTTTTTTTTATATTGTAAAAGTTCAATTGTACATAAATTTATTCGGTGAAAATTTTATTTTTGAAATTATGATTTTTAAAAGTATCACAAAAAATGGGTCACAGAAGTGAACTTAAACAACATTAAGTAAGAATCGTAAGATATTATTTTCTGGTTTGAGAGTGAAGTTTATAGGGGTAATATACAAAAGAACATATTTGGATTTACACCTTGTTATTGATTAAAGTTTTTAAATAAATAAAATAACTAACGAATGTGTTGGTAAAATAAGATCAGATTTAAAAAGAAAATGGTATTACTAACTTCGACATATCAAAACGATATGCAAGTTTAATTTATTTTGGTCCATCTATAAAGTACCTTGAATCTAAGTCACTTGTTTTTAACTTTCTAAAAACTTTAGGGGGGCAAAAATAAATTCTAGAGGGGGCAAAATGTAATATATCAAAATTTATAGGGATAGGAAAAAATTGACACTCAAACACCATTGCCTTCGCCCCCTAGACATTAGTATGTTGCATGTGAGATTCAGTACTACTTTATCATAAATAATTGATATTGTTTTTTTTTGGGAAAGTTTAAAAGTATTATTCCGCAAGTTGTTACACAGAACTATCATTTAAAATTATTATTCCGCAAGTTGGTACTTTATCAAGTTGTTACACAGAACTATCATTTAAAATTATTATTCCGCAAGTTGGTACTTTATTATAGTATATATAGTGTACAACTATTGAAGTGGTACAATTAAGTACTTAATTTTGAATCAATTTGTAATATATGTATAAATTAAACTTTAATTACAAAAAACAATCTGTTTTCTCCAGCTAAATTACAAGCCCTAATGCAACTCTAACAAAATTAATTTATCATTAAAAAAAACTTAATTTGTTGTCTCCAATTAAATTTCAAACCATAATTCAACCCTAATCAAATCAATTCATCTTAAAAAAACAACGATAACCAATCTTTCTTCTCCATCTTCTCCAATTAAATTAAAACAGATCAACTCAAACACTAATTCAACTTTTAAAAAAAATCAATTATCAGAAACAACAATCTTACTCAGATTCAGATATCGCTATAATCAGAATTGTGACACAATAATACGAAAGTGTGTTCTCACGTTTTAGTCATAAATAATTGATCACCATTGTTATTGTATATGGAATTCACTTACAGTTTTTCCCAATCTTTTTAGTAATGTAATATAAAATTTATAAATGGAACGACTCTTATAGGACGTCTAATAGAAAAATGAGATAAGTTTTTTGTAATATAAAATTAGATCAATTTTCTAAAAAAAGGCCAATAATTGAAATGAAACAGCTCTAAAAGGACTTCCAATGATAAAATGAGACAACTTTAGAAAAAAAGAGAGAGTATATAATAATATCCATCAATATTATGAAAGAGCAAAAGTAGGAGAAAAATTAAAATTTTCATAAATATTAGAGAAATCATTTCAGGCTATGAATTATAAATTACGAGAACGTGACTCGTAAGGGTGGGATCAATTGATAAAATAAAGTAATACTCCCTCAATTTCAGAAAAATTGTTACATTTTACTATTCTGCGGTCAACTGTCTCCGCGTTTGACCATAATTTACTCTTAAACGATATTAATAAATAAATTATTAAAATTATATAATGAAAATTTAGTAATTAAATTTTTATTATATGATTTTATTAAATTATTTACTATTATCGTTTATGAGTAATTTGTGGTCAAACTCGAAGACAGTTGACCGATCAAAGTCAAAATGTAACACTTTCTCTGAAATGGAGGGAGTAGCAATTATCATCTTGATTGCAGGTTCAGAGCTGAAGGCGAAAAAAATTGTGGTCTATATTGTTCGAGCCAAAATCTATCGCAACATACGTGATATGTACCTTTAAGTCCTACTCCTGAACTAAGAAGACTTAATCATATCGGGACAATGCTATCAAGGGAATTCAACCTCACCAAAGTTAAAGGTCCGACTACACCAAAATCAAGAGGCCGACCCTCTAATACTTCAACCTTCGGACTACAATCCAAGCCTCATCAACTTAAATGGGCCAAGCCCATTAAAGGCCCATGAGCCCAACTTCTAGCATGGACGAATCCGGACCATACACTTGGCACTCATCCAAGAGAGGATGATAACAAATCTTGCCTATAAATACAAGGCCTCTACTCCTCATAAATGGTAAGTAACGACTTCCGAAAATCTACTATCGAAGTTTTTAAGTCCTAGATTGAAAAGTCGACCGACTTATTAACTAGTTGAATCTATAAGTACTTGTCATTCTAGGCAAACCGCCTAAAAGGGTCTAACCCTTATTTTCTTGTCACAGATCAACGACGGACACCACCGAGGACCGACAGACGCAATGAGGACCGACGGACTCGACCTCGTCCACTTTTTAGTCCAAGACACTTTCCGACATTCGAAGTCACGAATTTAATCAAAGTAAAGGCGACTTGAACCAAGGACTATTCGACTTCCGCTAACTAATATCATCGTCGAGCAAGAACTACATCCATCTAGGCGTCGACGAACTAACTAACGACTTATCCATTTTACCCCACATCATATTGGGCGCGTTTGTAGGAATCACTTAGTACAAAAAGCCGTGGCTCCAGCTAGAAGACGTCTTAGAAGGACGACTCAGAATCCTTAGATCAACAACTTCGATGTTGGGCCCCAAGTCAAGTCCGCAACCGCACCCATGGAAGTCAATCCTTTCACAGAAATCAACGGATCAATGAACATGATGATAGGGATGGCCTCAAGCTTCTCTTTCCACCTGTAATCCATTTAACGGACAAAGAACGCCCTCCTATCCACCAACTCCGACACCGTAGACGCAATGATCGTTATACCTCGTGTCACCGCCGATTCTTGGCCGGATACAATGAAGCTCAAATTCAACTTTTGCAAGCCATCACATTAAGGACCCAACCTCAATTAGGGCAAAGTGAACCTCCCAAACAACTCTAACCACGCACCACGAAGAAGCGCTCCCGTATTGCCAATCCATAATCAACCCCAAGTATCAACAGATCATGTTGTAGAATATTGAGACACCCGAACTCTCGATATACCGATCGGTCCGAAAGTCTCAGAGCCTCAAGCCATAGAGCCCGGAGACTTATTAAACATGCTAAATCGTTGCCGGAGTAATTTGCACTCGAGAAACAATCGGAGGACAAGTAGAGAGGGAACATGGAGTCGACGAGAGAACACGTCGTGACCCAACTCCTTCTCGAACCACCACGAAATTGCAACGCCAAGATGACGGAGAAGTGACCACGGGAGCAATCTGACGAGGAGAACGAAACTCTCAACTGCAGGGCGACACTCCACCCCAAAACCATCCCCGCCATGGACGATTCCGTAATGAAAGAATACAGTCGCCAACCAGGATGACTAGGAATGATGATTATCGAGACCACTGGAGGGGAAGCCGAGATAGGGGAAGGGAACATCATCGAAACTGAACCAGGTCAAGGTCTGCCAGGACTCATAGGGGGGACAGGCACATGGATGAAACCGAACAAATAAAAGAACAAGTTAGGATCCATGAAGCTGCCCTAGAATTGGAACGGTCAAAGCTAGAAACACTTACCCATGCAAGAGATATCATGAAATATGGAAGGAGCTCAATCCTCTTTAAGCTATGAGGGACACCGAACTCCTCCGGGAGGAGTGCCCAGTTCTAAGGAAACGTATGAGGGAATCACATGCCCAATAGATCACCGAATTCGTTTTGAGGCATCCCTGGGAAGCATGGGAGTACCGGACAATGTAAAGGCACAGTTATTTCCCAACACCCTCTACGGACCCGCCATGACTTGGTGGAAGCACCTCCGGACCAACACTATAACATCCTCGGGACGGATGATCGCCAAATTCACTCTGCGATTCGAGAACTTCCTCAAATTTCGGCCCAACAATGACCGCGTAAATTGTGCAAAAGTAACATGAAAGCTTGAGATCGTTTGTCAAAAGGTTTGAACAAGCAGTTGTCCTCGTTGAGTCACACCCCATCAAAGATCGAGTATTCCACATGGGCGAGAACACCAACAACGCTTCATTCCGCTACACGATTGTTGATGCAGGAATAACCACCGAACGAGAGTTGAATGAAGTAATCAAAAAATTCTTGAGCACACACGAAACCCTCGACAAAATGGTAGTGAGAGCCGAGGTCAAGAAGGCAAAACCAGTACCAGATAACACAAGGTTGGGAAACCAACATTTCGAGCAAAAGCGGAAAGGTGATAGAAGAGGAAGGGTTGAGGAAAGAAGAAGATCTCCCCGAAAAGTTTACATAAACTACGCTGACCTAAAAGCCCCCAAGGAACAAATCTTGACCATCATGCAAAGTCAAGGCTTCCCAATCCAGTGGCCCCCAATGGGAAACCAGTTCACCAGAACTCGAAAGTAATCGCTCACTTCCACCAACAGACGGACACTCCACCGGAAAATGCACGCACCTCAGGCAGGAAATCCAGAGGTTGATCGAAATGGGATATTTGCAAGAATACATCATGAGGAAGCCCGAGGGCACCGACCAACGCGAAGCCGGACGAAGGTACCAGTCCAATGAGCCGCGTGGTGCAAGGGAGCGGAGAAATGCATCTCCCCGTCGTTCTCCTCCCAGAGGGTCTAGCCCTAGGCATAACAGAGGTGAAAGGCCCGCTCCGATCAAGAGACGCTCGTTTAGCCCAAGAAGACAATCAGTGTTACCCGGACCACCGAGCCCGAGAGGACGCCGAGAGGCTAGGAGATCCCCAAGTTCGGCACGAGAGAACGGGAGGGTAGCATATGTCGAAACTCAACCAGCTTATGTAGATGATAACCCGGTCCATTTGCGAGAATACTTAGCGTTGCCGGAGGACCTACTGGAGGAGACAGTAGGAATGCTCGAGAAGCCATGGCAAGATCACTGAGAAATTCGGATGAGAAATCCGTCAATATGGTGGCTCCCGGCACCAACGTGATCACCTTTGACGAATCTGAAGCACCCCCTCCATGCAAGGGAGAAGGATTGGTCCATGACCCGGATGTCCCCTTGGTGGTGGAAATGGACATAGCAGGTTATGAGATCACAAAGGTATTAATCGACATCTGGCGCCTCTAACATCCTCTTCATGAGCACGTCAGAAAAATGGAAATGAGTTTAAGAGGATTGTTACCGGTGACAACGGACCTCGTTGGCTTTGGAGGAAACCGGATCAGCCAAGAGGAATCTGTATCTCTGCTTTCCATGGGAAAAGCTCCACTCGTGGTTACTCACCAAGTCCCTTTGTTGTCACCGAGGCAAAGTTGCGAATACAACATAATTATGGGGAGACCGCTCTAAATCAATTCAAAGTAGTGGTGTCAATCTTCCACCTAAGGATGAAGTTTCCCACCTGAGAGCATCGGATCCCTTAGTGGAGATCGGAGAAGAGCATGGGAATGCTACACTCTCTACTAGAAGGGCGCAACCTTTAGGAGTGAACATGATATAAGGAGAGAAGAAGATGACGGAGAACAAAGAAACAAAGCCTCTTTATCCAACAAGAAAGCCAAGGAAGAGGCGAAAGACCTCCGGAAAGGAATTAACGGTTGAAAATGGGTGTAGAGAAAGAAAATGGCCGAACGGCCAAGGAGTGCGAGGATAGAATCGATGAATATCAAGTCATTCCCCACGAACCACGTGGTGAAACGCCGACCAAAATCTTCTTTCATGAGAATCGGATGGCCTCCATGAAGACGTCTTAGAAATCCTAGAAGAAGGATATCCCAAAAAACAAGTGAAAATCGGCTCGAAATGGACGGTAAACAACCATCAAAATGATTGCCTTCTTAAGAAAGAATGCCGATGTTTTTGCTCGGGAATCAAGATCCGAGCGGTATAGATCCTCGAGTCATGGTACATGAACTCCACGTTGATCCAAATGTCCCACCCATTCGATGAAGAAGAGAGACCATGGTCCGTCCCACAACAAGATCATCGCAGATGAGGTAGAACGACTACTCAAGGCAGGACACATTGAGGAGGTTCATTACTCTGATTGGATATGCAATGTGGTCCTAGTAGAGAAAAGTCCGGGAAAATGGAGGATGTGC
The DNA here is from genome assembly GCA_026545765.1 of Plantago major. NCBI lineage: Eukaryota > Viridiplantae > Streptophyta > Magnoliopsida > Lamiales > Plantaginaceae > Plantago > Plantago major. The sequence continues at coordinate 65,340,344 of CM048843.1, forward strand.
AATGACTTCACCAGTCTCAACCGTTTCTGCCCAAAGGATCCCTATCCCCTGCCAAGAATTGATCAATTGGTAGACTCAACTGCCGGGTGTGCACTGTTGAGTTTCATGGATGCTTTTCAAGGCTTCTATCAGATCAAGATGGCTGAGCATGATATCGAAAAAACCGCTTTTATCACCGCAGGAGGAGTATACTGTTTCAAGGTCATGCCGTTCGGCCTACGAAACGCTGGCGCCACCTACCAAAGATTGGTGAACCAAATGTTCAAAGAAGAGATTGGCAAATCAATGGAGGTTTATGTAGATGGCATGCTAGTGAAAAGCAAGGAGACATCTGATCACATCCCCCATCTGGAAAGATGTTTTTCCATAGTAAGAAAATACGGAATGAAACTCAATCTAGCCAAATGCACATTTGGAGTAACTGGAGGAAAATTCTTGGGGTACATGGTGACACAGAGAGGGATCGAGGCAAACCCAGAAAAGATAAAAGCCATATTGGAGCTTCCACATCCGGAGAAACTCAGGGACGTTCAGAGACTCATAGGGAAGGTTATTTCCCTTAACCACTTCATTTCCAGATCAGCTGAAAAGAACCTCCCTTTTTTCAAAATCCTAAGGAAAACGGACAAGTTTGAATGGAACAATGAGTGCAAGGAGGCATTTGAGAACTTGAAGCTCTATTTATCTTCCCCGCCTCTACTTTCCAAACCAGAAGAAGGAGAGCTATTGTACATCTATCTCGCCATCACTCCTGAAGTGGTGAGTTCCGTCAAGACACAGAAGAACGAACACCTTCCGGTGTACTACCTGAGTAAAGTACTGGGAACGGCGGAGAAAAACTACAAGGAAATAGATAAGTATGCCTATTGTCTAGTAGAGGCCTCCAGGAAGCTCAAGCCATACTTCCGTTCCCACAAGATAGTGGTCCTCACGAACTAACCGCTGAAACAGGTCTTAGGTGATACCTCGAAGTCAGGAAGGTTGGCTAAATGGACAATTGAGTTAGGAGATCATACGATCGAGTATCAAGCTCCATCTACCAAAAAAGCCCAGGTCCTGGCTGATTTCCTAGCCGAATATCCGGGGAACACGGAACCTCAAAAAGATAAAGATGAGCAAGCCTCCAGTGAAGCCTCGAAAGACATTTCACCAACAAGCCAGGTTTTGATATTAACAACGGAAGTGGCTGGATTGGATATTCAAAAAAGTCGGGAAATCGATCCCGTGGCAGAATGGATTATCGCTGAAAAAGAAAGTCCTAGCTTACCTCCCCCACCAGAAGGAGAGCCGCCCGTGACCGCCCTAAAACATAAACCGACCCTCCGAGTGGCTTTTATCCCAAAAGAACTCGGTCCAGAAGAAAAGGACATATGGGAACTTTATGTGGGCGTTCATCTACGCCATGCAGTGGAACAGGTTATCTTGATCAGCCCAGAAAGAGTCCAGATGGAAAATGCTATCCGCTTAACATTTCCAGTAACAAACAATGAAGCTGAGTATGAGGCTCTGATAGCAGGAATGAAGATGGCCAAGTCAGTCATGGCCAAAAAACTCAAAGCTTACTCCGACTCTCAGCTAGTCACGGAACAGTAATGATCAAATATCTAAAGGTAGTTAAAGAGTTAGAAAAAGCGTTCGACATGTTTAGTCTGATCAAGATCAACCGCGCAAAAAACACCATTGCCGACGGATTATCAAAATGGGCTACGGCCTCCGGAGCTGTTGACACCCGTACGGTGGTCCTTATGACTGCCAATGAATCAGCCCTCACTGCGAACGAGGTCATAATGAACATGGGCGTCATATCTGACGACAACACTTGGATGAGCGACATCGTGAACTATCTACAGAACGGGATTCTACCCCGTGATTCAACTGAATCTAGAAGAGTCCAACGAAGATCCCAACGCTACTTCCTCTCTGGTACAGACTTATATAGAAAGTCCTATGATGGAACTCACCTCCGTTGCCTGGGTCCGTCTGAGGCCAGTACAGTGTTGAAGGAGATCCATTTAGGAAGTTGCGGAAACCATTCAGGAGGAAGAGCCTTGGCCCAGAAAATTCAGAGAAATGGCTATTATTGGCCGGCAATGCAAAAGGAAGCTGGAAGATTCTCACAATCATGCTCGGAATGTCAAAGGTTTGCAAGGATCCCCCATCGGCCTACCATACCAATGATACCATCAACTGTGCCATGCCCATTCGATCTGTGGGGCATGGACATCGTAGGACCTTTCCCTGTAGGACCCGGCGGGAAAAATTTTCTCATTGTGGCCGTAGAATACTTCTCAAAATGGGTAGAAGCTGAGGCAACGACCTCCATTTCAGAGAATAAGGTCATGGACTTCCTTTGGAAATTATCGTGTCGATTTGGCCTACCACGAATACTAGTTGCGGACAATGGTCGACAGTTCTCCGGGTACAAGCTCAAAGATTGGTGCGAAGAAATGGGGATCGAACAGCGTTTCACTTCCGTTGGGTATCCTCAAGCCAACGAACAAACTGAGGTAACCAATCGTACCATCGTCGACAATCTTCAGAAGACACTGGGAGACGCAAAGAAAGAGTACTATGGGCTTATCGTACCACGGCAAGAACGGCCACACAGGAAACTCCGTTCAGTTTGGTGTATGGATCCGAAGCTGTAATCCCGTCCGAAATCTCAATCAACACCTTCCGGATCCAAGGGTACGTTCCCTCGGACAACCATGACAAAAGAGTGTACGACCTCAACATGCTCGAGACCAAAAGAAGTACGGCCCTAGCTCGAACCCTAGGATACCAAGCTATCATGGCAAGGGCCTACAACAAACATGTGAAAAGTAGGGACCTCCAAATTGGAGACTTGGTGCTACGAAAGGCTGATATACTAAAACCAACCGGAAAACTCGAACCCAACTGGGAAGGTCCCTACAGAGTCACAAGGGCAAGCATCAATGGGAGCTACGCTTTGGAAAGCATAGACGGCAAACCGCTCAAGCGTACTTGGAACGCCAAGAATCTGCAGAAGTACTACGCCTAGATCAATTGTAATAAGATCTTTTGAAATATATCATCTTTTGGCTACCATGTAATCCTACCGTTCGATTATAATGAAGCATTTATTTTTCTGTCAACTATTTGCAAGAAGAACCGTACGCGCCACTAAGGGCATACATTATCTTAAAGTTCCTCGGACCCAAAGTGTCAGAGAGAAACTCCCTAAGAAACAAAGATTGAGGTGCGGATTGTCTCGGACCCAAAGTGTCCGAGGTATACCGACGCTCGACTAAAAAATTATCTTAAAGTTTCTCGGACCCAAAGTGTTAGAAAGAAACTCCCTAAGAAACAAAGGTTGAGGTGCGGATTGTCTCGGACCCAAAGTGTCCAAGGTATACCGACGCTCAACTCAAAAATTATCTTAAAAATCCTCGAACCAAAAGCATCCAAGACCAAGCATTAGAAGAGCCCAACGTTGACGAATTTTACACGAAAAATGCAACTCCCGGAGTCTAGGACCCAAAGAGTCTTAGAACAATCAAGGACCAACACCACGAGACCGAATCTCGACCCAATCTAAGCCTCGGACCAATATTCAATTTGTTTGACTTTCGGGCCATTAGTTCAACGTTTGAATAGAAGCTATAAAACCATGAAGTTTGAATATCACGATAACGCAAGGTATGGATCCGAAGATCAACAAGATAACAAGAATAAAGACATGCGTACAAACATTCAAGATGGACGAAAATAAAACCCAAGTCTATTGCATTAAAATCGGTCACTCCTGGATCAACAAAAGTTACAGTTAAAACCCAAAAGTACGAGGGATGATCCAGGCATGACCGATGAGAGGTGTCAAATGTTGGTACGAGTTTAACCCTCACAAGCCAAGGGGATAGCTAGTCAAAATATCACCAAAGTCATATAAGTGTTCAAATAAGTCAGGCACTCTACAAAAATACGCAAGGGCATACCCTTGGATCGAATCAAGTCTAGGCCTCGGACCTCTTCCAGAAGCGGCGAGTAACTTTCTTGCCTTCAACCTCCTCCAAAACGTGTCGGCTCATGATCAAGAATGGGACCCGGAGATCCATCCACTTAGCATTGCAGTTGGAGGATTGCCCGCCACCAATCTTAGAGGCGTAAAAGACATCGGGTAACCAAGAGGGGTAGACCGGAGATTCACCTACGGTAAAATCCGCCAAAGGAGCAACCACGGACCAAAATTCATCCGAAGCAAGAGCGTCGGGGGACTTCAATTTGGGATCAAAGACTGCCTCCCCATCACAATTCCCCATTATCTTGAGGTTCGCGTCTTGGCTCGTAATGGAGTCATTCAAAAATCCGGCGTCCTTCAACTGGCTCACACAATCAAAGAAGGCATCCCCCCTAACGTCGCCTCTCGCATCTTACTAAGGAAATAGTAGGAGTCGACTTAAGGAAATCTTTCACGCATCAAGACGAGTGGTCTTCGCCTGAGAGAAGTGCCTCGGCCATCTTAGCCGAAAGTGACGTGATCAGGGCCATGCTTTCTCGGTCTTGCCATGATCAATCTTCTCCTTTTCGAGCTTTTTGTCCGACAAAACTCTCTCGGACTTGAGTTTGGCAACCTCGGCCTCACGAGCAACCAACTTCGCATTTGAAGCATCAATCTCCTCCTTCAGTCGGGTAGTATCAGACTATTCTAAATCCAAAAGGTCATGACATGACCGGTGACCTAAGAAAGGAAGTAAGAAGTTACTTACAAATCAAGGATGGTCATTAAGATAGAAAAATTAGAAATGAAGCGCGACAAGTGAGAAAAATGCAATATATACAAAAAGTTACTTACATCATCGGCATGATTCTTGATAAGTCCCGACAAAGACTTGAGGCTCCCCACAAGGTCGACCCTAGACATACCACGAAGCGCGGAGGTATCATTCACATTGGCACCATTGGATCCCGTCACTACTCGGATCCTCTTAGAAGGAGCCCTGTCCTTATCCGCCGGTGCATTCCCTTTTCTCTTGGCCGCATCAGCTTCACTTCGAGCCACAATGCTCACTTGCTCCTGAAAAACGAACTTTCGTTAGGTAAAACAAATTGAGAAAAAGAAGGCACAAAAAGCAAGAATTTAGACCGAGGTACCTGCGGATTAGGGATCGATGAACCACCTGGGACTGAGGAACCACCTGGGACCGAGGAGCCACCTGAGGCCAGCGGCTGGAGCACAGAAGCATGATTCGTTGGCTCGGTCGTAGGGATCTTTTGCGGACCCGGAGAGTACTTCTTCTTCTTGCCGGCTTCTCTCGGGCCTTCAACTTCTCGGCATTACGTTGCTCAAACAATTTGGTGGCGGACTCCATGATCCAGTAACCTGCGAGGAAATAATATCAGAACAAAAGCTGAGAATAAAAAAGATATTCTACCAAGTATATGATCTACTCACGCAAATTGGGCCTGTTGTTACAATAGACCGGCACACTAGTCAATCTGGCCAACCACAAGTGAGGTTGCACAACCAAACCGTACGGATAATAAAGTGTCGGATCTTTCCCAACAACCCCAAAAACGGCGGCCTTCTCTAAAAGAAGTCCGGGATCGGTATCATGATATAAAGTAGTGCACCCCCTCGTCCCTATGAGCGGAACGTAAGTCTTCCCCCCCTCGGACTCCGCAACAATCGGCCTAAGTGATTCTAACCAAGCAGGCACTCTCCTAAGTTTTGTGGTCGAAAACTTCTTTCTACAAAAGTAGCTAGGTAATCTCCAATCACCGGAAGGATGTTTGACATAAAAATATTTAGGCCACCACTTGGAAGAATGGGATGACTCATACCCATCTAGGAATTTATAACCTCGTCGAGCCGTGAAGTAAAAGAATGCCGTTCCGGGACTAAGGGCTATGTTGAAAGCCGCTAGAAACTTTTGATACGAGAAAGCCTCCCCCTTCAAAGCCAAGATCACTCCAAAACACATAATGGTGCCTAAAGCATTAGGAAGAATCTGTGTAGGACATAAACCCGTCTCTCTAAACAACTCCTCTATCTCGGGTTTCATCGGGAGCCTCCACCCACACTTGAAAGCTCGAACATGAAATGCCATATAACCCGCGGGTAGGTTGTACATAGTCTGAGTCGACGAAGGGATCATAATCTCATAATCATCCGGGATCTCAAAACGGCGACAAAGTCTAGAGATGATCGACATAGAAAGAGTCGTCGAACAAGTTGGAATGATTTGATCCTCATTGGCCTCGGCATCAGCCCTCAAATCGCCAATGGGATCCACACGGGTCGTCTTATACTCAATTGCCGTCTTAATGGGCTTCCTTTTATTCCTACGACCTTTGGACCTCGAAGCATCAAGAGCAACAACAATGGTGCGCTCGGAATTCTCGAACACCGGAACCTCACTCCCTCGGTCTAAATCCTCACCCTCGGAACCCGTGATGTCAACATCCTCCTCTGACTCACCTCTGTCACCACCACTCGCCTCACCGAACCCCCATCATTCGAGCACTCCCATCCTCACCGTAATCTCCCTCATTTAACTTTCATCACTATCACTATCACTATCTCCGGACGAAGAAGACGAAGAGCCAGAACTAGAAGGATCACTCACCGCAACGTCCTCGGGCTCGGATGATAAAACCGTCTGAGTTCCATAAATCAAGCTCGGATTCCTAGGGGGCGGATTGGAGTCAAAAGACAAAGGAGACTCGGGCTCTCCTATCGGGACGGCCTCAACATGATCATCTATCTCTAGGACTCGATTACAAGGAAGATTCCCGAAAGACCCGACAACCTCGGGTTCCGCCATTGGAAAGAATGATAAAGGCATCGGCTCAAAAACAGGAACCCTATAACCATAACCCAAAGATGCAGCATACATAGGCGGAAGTTCCACCTGACGAGGAGGCAAGACCTCGGACCTAACAAGACGGGAATGAGATAGACGGACCAAATGCCTAGTACCCACTTGACGAGGAGACCTACGGGTTACCAACTGTACTTCACACTCATCCATATCAGACGATTGGTCGGAATCCTTCAGAACTACCATATTGTCACGAGGCGGCCGAACCTCTTCCCCGTCGCCCAAGTAAACCTCACCAAGATCGTTACTCACCCCTGACATGTTTTTTCTTTTAATTTTTAGATCCGAGCCGGGGAATCTACATATATCAAAGACAAAGGAATTCACTCAAATTAAAAAAGTTTTTACCCCCGACTCGGATACCAATTAAAGTAGAAAAAGTGGAGAACATTTTTTCGGCCAAGCAAATTCCAAGAAATGCAAAGTTCGGAACAACGAGGCAAAATAGACTGATCCACCAAGCAAGTTCAAGATAGATAAAATCATCAACAAAAGACTGATCCACCAAACAAGTTCAAGATAGATAAAATCATCAACAAAAGACCGATCCACCAAACAAGTTTAAGATAGATAAATATCAACAAAAGACCGATCAACCACAAAGACCGAGCAACCATGAAGCATGCTGATGGAATAAATGAAAAGGCAGAACAAGAAGCTTACTTCCACAATCTGCCTTCCTTCTTGAATCTCGAAAATGATCGAAATCACGGGACCTCGGCCTCCAATCTGGGTCTCTCTCAAACCTCGGTCTCTCCCAATATCGGTCCCGTCCCGGAATCACCCAACGACGGCCACCTTCAAAACTCGGTCTACCTCGAATCTCGGAACGGATCAACTCTCGGTTTTCTCCTCCTATCCTCCTCGAATTCGCAATGGTGGCAGCCTTGAATCTCGGAAGTCTAAAGTCGAACAACAGCCTCCAATAATTAAACCTTGGTCCAAATCCGGCTAAAACCTAAAAGTGAATCAGGCGCACGTAAGAATGGCAAGTGACAGCATAACAATATTTTGCTATTGGAACAGAAAGATCGATTCATCTTCTCGAGGCATTGCGTATGAAGGTGCGTCTAGTGTTGTAAAAAGAAAAAAAAAATTAAAATTAGTTCTCAGTTGCCGGAAGAAAATATGGTTCATGAGAAAGACGATGATAATATGAAATCAGATTTAAAGAGCAAGATGGAGCATACAGAGTGCGTCTACTGTTGTAAAAAAAAAAAAAATTAGTTCTCAGTTGGCAGAAGAAAATATGGTTCAAGATAAAGATGATGATAATATAAATTTGGTTTTAAAGAGCAAGATGGAGCATACAGAAGAGTTCGCATTTGCCAGAAGAGAATATGGTTAAAGATAAAGACAATAATAATATAAAGCCGAGTTTAAAGAGCAAGATGGAGCATAGATGGAGTATACATGAAGCATAGAGTGTAAAATAAATAAATAAATAAATAAATGACGATGAACAGTAAAATCGGAATAGTACCGATCTTCAGCTCGTGTGCTCCAATGTCGGTCTGCTTCTCTTCTCTTTTTTCGGCCTCCAATGTCGGTCTCCAATATTGGCCTCCAATGTCGGTCTCCAATGTCGTCCGCCCTCTTTTCTTCACGTCGGTCTGCTCTCTTTTTCTTCCGCCGGTCCGCTGCTCTCTCCTTCGCTTGCTCCGCTCCTTGCTCGCTCTCTTTTTCCGCCAAATGTCGGTCTGCTCTCTTTTCTTTCTCGGTCTGTCTGCGTCTTACTTCTTCTCGGTCTCTTCTTTCAATCTCGGTCTTGGTTCTTTTCTACAATCACTTTTCTATGGCTCGGTGAAAAAATTGTGAGGTAAATGGAGGGTAAAAACCCATTTATATAGAAGTAAAATGGGCCGGTTCAACCGGGCCCATGGGCCGAAAGATCTAGCCCATACATCAAGACTTGAGCGACCGGTATAAATGACGAATCGAGAATATGGTTCAATCGCAAAATTTCACAATTATCTTTTTACTAAGATATTTGGAAACTCGGGGGACGAGGAAGATGGATGAATAAACGAGAACGTCGAAATTATTTTGTGTCGGTACAAAAAGTTTGACACAAAAATCGGATCGAAAAAGTTTGACACAAATAAATTATCTCGAACCTCACTTTGCCGAGACGAGAGCGTCGAATTTATTTTGTGTCGGTACAGACGAGGAAGACGGATGAATAAACGAGAGCGTCGAAATTATTTTGTGTCGGTACAGACGAGGAAAACAAGAGTAAAACGAGAGCGTCAAAATTATTTTGTGTCGGTACAAGATGTTTGATACAAAAATCGGATCGAAAAAGTTTGACACAAATAAATTATCTCGAACCTCACTTTGCCGAGTCTCGGTCTCGTCTAAGGCGTGCCCATATCTCCGACGGAACCAAGAAACAAAGAAATAAGAGACGAAGAAGATGTACGTATGTATAGTCCACAAGAACCAATCAGATGGCGCCACGTAAGCGGAGCGACAAAACCCATTTATGGGCTTGGGCTCGGGCCTGAGAACAAAAATGGGGGACATGAAATAGGCCGAGAACAAGAAGCCCATTTTGACAAGATCATGACCACCAGAATTGAGATATGTCGGACTCCAACTCGAAAAATTTCACAACTATCTTTTTACTAAGATACCTGGAAACTGGGGGGACTTATGATATGTACCTTTAAGTCCTACTCCCGAACTAAGAAAACTTAATCATATCGGGACAATGCTATCAAGGGAATTCGACCTCACCAAAGTTCAAGGTCCGACTACACCAAAATCAAGAGGCCGACCCTCTAATACTTCAACCTTCGGACTACAATCCAAGCCTCATCAACTTAAATGGGCCAAGCCCATTAAAGGCCCATGAGCCCAACTTCTAGCATGGACGAATCCGGACCGTACACTTGGCACTCATCCAAGAGAGGATGATAACAAATCTTGCCTATAAATACAAGGCCTCTACTCCTCATAAACGGTAAGTAACGCCTTCCGAAAATCTACTATCGAAGTTTTTAAGTCCTAGATTTAAAAGTCGACCGACTTATTAACTAGTTGAATCTATACGTACCGGGTTGTCCTAGGCAAACCGGCCCAAAAGGGTCTAACCCCTTATTTTCTTGTCACAGATCAACGACGGACACCACCGAGGACCGACAAACGCAACAGAGGACCGACGGACTCGACCTCGGTCCACTTTTTAGTCCGCACACTTTCCGACATTCGTGAAGTCACGAATTTAATCAAAGTAAAGACGACTTGAACCAATGACTATTCGACTTTCGCTAACTAATATCATCGTTCGAGCAAGAACTACATCCATCTAGGACGTCGACGAACTAACTAACGACTTATCCATTTTTACCCCATATCAATACGTAAATTGTAATTTAACTTCACTCATATAGTTTTTTAGATAATAACGTGACATCGTGTGATTAATTGATTGTGCGGTCAAACAATAGCGGTTTCGAATTTGCAACAACATTAAAAAAAAAAAAAAAAGACTACTATTTTTACTATTGTCAGAGAGAAATTATTATTCCAAAAGAATAAAATTACATTTGCTAAAGTTCTTTTGCTGATGCTGAAATTAAATAAGTAAACTAAAATATCATAACGCAAAATATTTATAAATTGACCAAAATGCCCTATCTCAAAACAACACTTTTTTCAAAATATAATTTTTAATTTTTTTTCCGTTATAAATCACGGAAATATTAGGAAATCGCTGGAAAAAAAATTTCATAGAATCGCGGATTTTCCGCAGCTTATAATCCGAAAAAATTAAAGAAGAAAAAAAAAGATAAAGAAGGAATTCATTGTATAAACGTAGATATTTTCCAAATTTACTTATATTTTTGAAGAAAGAAGAATTGTTTAAACGAAATTTTTCGAATTTTTTTTATCGATTTATGTTTAGTGTTAATTTGTGTTCAATTGCATGTTAATGTTTTTGTATTTGTATAAATGAAAAAATTGAATTTTTTTTTCTCCGATTTATGTTTGGTATTTATATGTGTTAGATTGTGTGTTAATGTTTTCGCTTTCATAAAAGTTGTTTCAATTTTTGTTGAACATATAAGTTTTTTCGAGTAAGATTTTAAATAATTTACAAATATTTTCATAAGGCTTAACTAAAATCGCATAGGCTTAACATAAAGCTGAAATTATATACGGAAAACACAAATTTGAGATTGAACTCGAATGAAAGCTGCATGTGATTTGTCTTCCATGATACAACGCGCCATTCAAAGTCAATTGCTATTTTATGTGTCACTAAAATCCATGATCCAAATCTGAGTTCCTCACCCTTGCCGAAGTGCATCACATATTATTATACACTAGCATACTTTATTATTACGCTAATAATTAGTGTCTGTTATAAAACTCATTCAGTTCGGTTCAGTTCTGCTTAGTTATATTTTATACTACAGTTCAGTTCAGTTTAGTTCAGTAAATTTCAGTTGAAAAAAACAGAACCTTAATCTTATATACTAACTATACCAATTTGTAGTTTCAAGTTAGATTTCAAATAGTTTCAAGAAATTAAGAACAGTACACTTAGAGCATTAGTTGTAGGAGTTCAAAATTTTTCTATTCAAAATACATGTTAATTCATCTCCTATATCATATCTATCCTCCTTATATTTTTTACAAAGTTGTAGGACTCTTATTTTATGCATAAAAGTACAAATGTGGTATATGGACCCACATATTTTACTCTTTAAAAAAATTATAGGAGCTCTCTATCTTTGACAATTTTTTAAAGTAGTCCTCAGGTATAGAATTAAACTTTAGTGGGCCATAACATTTTAGAATTTCTAAGGTTTTGACATTTTAACACTTTATTACTCGTTTTACCTTAAATTTGAGTATATGCAATGTTTTAAGAGTCTTACAACTAGTGCTCTTATATTAACAATGTATACATTTCTTTTTATAAATCCATTCATAAAAACTTCCGAGTTAGCCATGCCTGTGCTTGTTGTGGAACAAATCTTAGGATGGATGAGTAGCGAGTGAAGACAGAGTGCATGGAAGAGGACATGTATTGGTAGAATAGGGCCATTATATCACTCGGAGAGCGGCCCACGAGTAATCGTGCAGATCCAAAGGATCGGGCTCGATCGATTAGTGATCAAGTCGTTACAAATTACATATTATTCAATAATATTTAGTACATTACATTTATACTTAAAAATATCAGTATTTTGGGTACGTAAACCCTCCCACGGATATAGATTGAGGGAGGAAGTAACAAATCACTAGTCGTTACCATCTCCACGTATATAAAACAAAAAATAACGCCGCGTATATATAAAATCAAATAAATTGTAACGCGTAGAAAAATAGTCTATATAGCGAACACTATTACTCTAAACCAGTGACCAAAAACCAATAATGTCAAACTACCCAAACAACCCCTCCGGCTACCCCTACGGCGGTCCTCCGCCGTCTCAATCCTACCCCTACGGCCAACCCAATCAGCCACCGTACGGCCAACCTCCACCCAATCAACCACCCTACGGCCAACCTCCACCCAATCAACCACCCTACGGCCAACCTCCAGTGGCATCTCCTTACACCGCTCCCTCAGCTCCTCCAAAGGACAACTACGGATCCTCTGCTCCTCACGGCGCACACGCGCCGTACGGCGGTGGCTACCCTGCTCCTCCACCGTCGGCTCCGTACGGCAGCCCGTTTGCCTCTCTGGTTCCTTCTGCGTTTCCTCCGGGTACTGATCCGAACGTGATCGCGTGCTTTCAGATGGCTGATCAGGACGGGAGCGGCTTTATTGATGATAAGGAGCTTCAGCGAGCGCTTACCAGTTACAATCAGAGCTTTGGGTTGCGGACTGTTCATTTGCTCATGTATCTCTTTACTAACAGTAATGTCAGGAAGATCGGTACGTTTTTATTCTTCTCTTCTGTTTGTTGCTTCAAACCCTAACTATGCTCGATTCAATTGTGATTATGAACATTAATTAACTAACTGTGAAATTTGAGCTTTGACTTTATTTCTCAATTGTTATATTAGATGAATCACAATTCAAAATCAGGTCAAACTAGCTTCTAATTCATTTTGGTGGCCTTTGCATCACTCATACAGAATTTAGCAGCACAATAATCATTTTCGTACACTCGTGTAATTCGACAATCTGGTTAATTGTCGAATTTTAAAGGCTTTTTACCACTAAGATGTGGTTGTCGAGAAGCTGAATATGATATCTCTGAGTCTTGGGGATGGCAAAGTAAATGTTAATGACAGATGTTAAGACAAACTATGGTCAGATGAGCCTTGCTTGGTACGATAGGGAGTTGCTTCGGGGGTTCGAGCATGGGGGAGGGTGTGATTGTCATCTTGTTTTGTGGTGTTAATGATCATTATACTGATTGATTGTTAAAAGGCCTTACCAAGAGAATATGCTGATTTTTAGCACATATGGAGTAGGTTTTGACTTATTTGACAGACAATCTCATATTCACTGGTCTTGTTTTTTTCCCAACCACTTCAATGAAACTTTAAAACCAGCAATTACAGAACCACAAGTGACGAAAAGGACTGAAAACCTGAGGCTAAGAACCACTTTTGGTTCTGATGCGCAAATCTTGCCATTTTTGTCGGGGTTTGCATAACTACTCATGTGATAAATCAAGGTAGTATGGAAAGATGAGATGAACTAATGTGTAAGAAGTAAGAATGAGGTTTTGCACCTCTCTTATACTTCTGTTATGTAGAATAACTGAATAGCAAATTATACAAAGCATCACAGTCAGCTGTTGGGAGATCATGTGCTTTTACTTGATAATAATAATAATAATAATAATAATCTTCTAGAGACGAGAATCATCTATATCAAGATTCCCATTTTACCAATTTAGTTGTCAGGGAGTGACAATTTCGGAAAGGACATAAGAATGGAATGGTTCAAGGTATCATCACAATTCTAGATAATTCTTATATATAGATGATTCTTATAATGGTTTAGATTTGTGGCGCCTCTAGCACTTTGCTATTTTCGTTTCCATTTCTTTGTCCATTTGTCTGTCTTAGACTCCTGTGAAGTGCATACTGTTGAATTTGGTGTTCTTGAGAAAATGAATAGGCTAAAGCAAATCTAAAAATAAGTTGCTACTTGTTATTATCTGTACCACTATAAAAATCATGTAAAATGTTATTGATAAGATGTTATATACTGAAAACAGGTCCGAAGGAGTTTACTCAAGTCTTTTACAGTCTCCAGAACTGGAGGGTTAGTGCATTTTTTATGTGTCTGTTAAGAGCAATTATTGTTTCCCTTTTTTACATCTAATCTTATCTAATTAACTTTCTTGTTACTCAGACAATCTTCGAGAGATTTGATAGAGATAAAAGCGGCAAGATTGATACAGCAGAACTAAGGGAGGCTCTCCTTAGTCTGGGATTTTCAGTAGCGCCTCAGGTTCTAGATTTGCTGGTTTCGAAGTTCGATAAAAGTGGTGGAAAAGCCAAGGCCATTGAATATGACAATTTTATTGAGTATGTGAAGTTTTATGATGCTTGTTATGATTCGATATATGTTCTTTTAAATATGTCAAATTTGCTAATCACTGTCTCTTTCGTTGTTTCTTTTCTTGTGCAGGTGCTGTCTCACAGTTAAGGTAGGTTATCTGTAATGTTCTAGTTTCCACATTTCCTTTTGATTTGTCGCCAAGACTTCTAGTTGATTGACTTTTGAATCTCGACGCTGTTCGTGCAGGGGTTGACTGAAAAATTCAAGGAGAAGGATACTGCATTTTCTGGATCAGCAACTTTCACTTACGAAAACTTCATGCTAACGATTCTGCCTTTCCTCATTGCGTAAAGTAATGTTATGCTCTGTGTAATCCTCAGATGTCATTTTCATATCGTAGTTTACTGGATAAAACTATGAGCTTGTCAACATATTTTATCAGTTAATTTCGTACAAAAGGCCTGCCTGTAACTAACCTGGTAGGGCTTCTAGCATGCTTGTAGTTTGAATTACTTTGTTGGCTTCTGTAATTTCGGTTTGAGATTTCAATAAAGATTATGAATATGGTGGCTGGTTTTCTTTGTTAGAAGTTCTTGCCATTTCTTGAATCTCTACATTCTTTGTCGTGAGTTATAGCTGAATGTTTGCATTCTTAGCTAAGGGAGATAGTAATACAAAGCATTATCTTAAGCGTGGCTCGGGTGCCGTGTTGGAAAGTATAGGAGTAAACATGAAAGAAGGAGATTTTATATCTTGAAGGAAAGTTGGATAATTTCTTGATGCAATCGGAAGTCCGCAGGAAACACCTATTTATACACAAAATCAACCAGCTATTTCTGGCTAAACAATTCATAAATGAGAGGAAAAATACAAACTCATTGTACTCGATTATAACCAAATAAAATTCGTGTTGATCAAGCCTTGTAATTCCACCGTTGATTCAAATTTGTACGGCTCTGCCAGAATAATACATTGGTAAGTTTTGTCTTTCATTGAGATAAAGATGGCGAACTAAAAGGCTGAGTCATAAAACATAAAATCGTTTGACAACTTTAGTTTTGAGTATCTCACAATTCTTTTGCGTTTTATGCAACAGTCCTTCTGATTTGCTTTCGTGTTCGATTGAGTTCCAACTTCCGTCGCGCCTTCTTGTTTAGTCCCTAAACTTTTAAATTGCAACTTTTGATCCCTTGGTTTTTCTTTTTATTCATAAATTTCCAATATTCTCTCTCAAGAGGAATATATGAATTTTTTATGTTCATCATCATGTCTAATGCTTTAACTAAATTTGCAGAACAAACCGTCTTTGAGAATATATGTGCAAGTTGGTTTTGAGAGTTGATGAATTCAATTTCTATCTTTTTGTCTGTCAATTTTTCTCTGATAATATGGCAATCAAACTCTATATGTTTAGTTCTCTCATGGAACAGCGAATTCTTTGTTAGATGAATAGCTGACTGATTATTTATCACATAACAATTTTACTGGATTAATTTATGTTAATTCCAAGATCCTTAAGAAGATCGATTAACCACATGACCTCAAATCAAGTATATGCCATAGCTCTATACTCGGCCTCAGTTGATGATCTACTCACAATAATTTGTTTCTTGGATTTCCAGCTAACAAGAGAATTTTGACTAAAGATACAATATCCTGGAGTGGATCTTCTTTAGATAGGACAACCAACATAGTTAGAATCATTGTAAGCAGTGATTTGCAAGTTTTCTTCTTTAGAGAGAAAAATCTCAAGTCCAATGTCTCTCTTAATGTATCTGATGACTCTAAGAACTCCAAGATGATCCTTACATGGTATTTCCATGAATTGACTGAAGATTCCAATAGCATAACTTATATCTGCCCTAGTTTTAGCTAAGTATATTAGCTTTCCTATTAGATTTTTATAGCCTAAAGTTTTGGGATAACTAGTGAGTTTAGAAATTCATTGTCTTGAAGTTTGTTTTAATCCATATATTGATTTGTGTAATTTACACACAAAATTGTTATTGTCAGCTTCTTCTTCCCCCTGAAGTAAAAGACCTTATGAAATTTTCATGTATATATCCTCATCTAGATCTCCATTCAAAGCATTATGTACATCTAGTTGACTCAAGAACCAATTTTGTCTTGCTACAAGTGCTAAAAATACTTTTACTGAAGTAAGTTTAGCTACTGGACTAAAGGTCTAAGTATAATCAAAACCATATTATTGAGTGTATCCTTTTGGTACAAGTCTTTCTTCATGTTTGTCTATCTTTCCCTTTGAGTTTAATTTTGTCTTAAAGACAAATCTGCAACCTATAGGTCTAATATATGAAATTTTCTTTACTATACTCTATGTCTTATTGTCCATGAGGGCTTTTAATTCATCTGAAATAACATCTCTCCAATGTTTTTCAGTTATTGCTTCCTCATAGCTTTCTGGTTCATGTATTAAGGGTAGATTTGAATATGTTCTGTAAACTTTTGAGAATTTCTCATATCTTATGAACTAGTTAATGGCCCGTCGATACTCGACGGGGCATGGAAAAACAATTAAAATAAGAAATGAATAAATGTATATAATAACATGTTGAAGTTGAGAAACATATA
This sequence comes from Plantago major, assembly GCA_026545765.1. NCBI lineage: Eukaryota > Viridiplantae > Streptophyta > Magnoliopsida > Lamiales > Plantaginaceae > Plantago > Plantago major. Next base: position 65,357,261 of record CM048843.1, read on the forward strand.
AAAATTGTAAGGTGATAAAATGCATGATCTAATCGCTTCAACATTGCATCGGAAGTAACCCCTACATGTTGAAAAGTGCATAATATAAATTAGTGAAATTGAACAAAACCATATATATAAACACGAATACTAAACGCATGACATAAAATACTAAATACATGACAACTTAAAAACATTTACACATTAAATCTCTATTTTATATTATTATCAAGTATCTACATTTATTTTTTAAATTATCATTTCAGTCATAAATTTTCGAAACCCCTAATTAGTCAATACAGTCAGTCACAAAACCCCTAAAACAACAGACGCTTCCAAGTTCCAACACCCAAAAAACCACAAAAGCTTTAATCAATTAAGAAGATGAGCAATTCACCAAGAAGAAGAGGGAAGAATTAGGTTCGTGTTGCTTCAAGTTTTATTCACCGCCTAAAACAATCAAAGTCATCAGCCACATGTGGCTATGGATCTCGCCGCCATCTCACTGTAGGTAGCGATGTATTCGATCGCGGATTTGCGTCTCTTGGCACTACATCTCAACGCTATATAGACTTGGCTACATTTTGTTTAGCCGTTCCTGCTTAATGGCGCTTACTTTCGGCGCCATGTAGCACAACCGGCCATGAATATGGGCGCGGGTTAGCTGATGAAGGCGCTAGGGTTCGGCGCCAATATCCAGTTACGGTTTGGCGGCATCAACTCGAAAAACACCCTCTTTTTCTCGATTTTTTCTGTAAAAATAGCTTAAAACAACACATATAAATACCTTAAAATAACCATCTTCATACCATGGTGGTTCTTCTTCACTTTCTTTGTCACTCACATTAAGATAGGGCTCTTCTTCACTTAGATTTTCGCTCATGTTTGATTTCGTCAACGTACAAACCATCAACCTTGTTATTTTAATTTATTTGTATTAAAAGTGTATCTTGTTGTAATTATTCAAAATATGAAGTCTATGTAATGCAAATTTGGCTATATATGGGCTTCACGTGTAATTAAGTTTAAGTTGTCATGCGTTTAGTATTTTATTGTCCTACGTTTACATCTCTCTATAAAAAACACACATAAAAGATAAAATCAACTTATAACTTGTCGAACACTTCTTTATAAATTATGTTTGTTGCCGTGTCATATATATGTATTACCCTCTACGTCGCAAATTACTACATTCAAGCCCTTCCCGGTGGTAACTCTAGAAAGAGCAACATTTAACTGATCACGGTTGAATACATGTGAGGGGAGGTAGAGGCCAACGTGTGAGAGAGAGTGTCACTTACTCTTATTTATGGTCATAGCAAAGTGAATATAGGAGTCGCTCCGATAATTGATAGGGAACTACATCCCGTCGGATAGCTCATCATCATCCTCATAATGAAAACCGTTTGGCATGCATTGATTCCATATATCATCTTTGCCTCGATGATATGCTTCCCAAGATTAGTAACTATAAGCCTTGTTCCATTGCACAACTCGAAAGTTTGATCTATATTTCTCAGAAGCATTACCATACACACAACCTTTAGTATGATCCTGAGATTAGACAATCTAGATCAATTAATGTTGTTGAAAAATTCTACAGTGAAAACATGTTCGAGACCGTTCTCAAAATTATCTTCCGTAGCAATGCTATATGCGCTCAAATATTCAATGCTATCTATTGACATCTTCGACATGAAAAATTGATTTATATCATCAAATATTTCATTTGCAGGTGCAAGAACATCCCGGTGATGAAATATACAGGGTCAAGTGATGGATCGCCTAAGTGATACAACAACGAAAGATATGTACTATCTATAATAGTTTGAATTGGATGACTCACTTCTCAAATATTTAAAACTTTGGTATCTTGATATGAACTCACAATTATTATGTCCAGCGGTAATGCCCTCACCAACATGTGTTATCCACTCAGTAAATTCTTTCATCTCTTTAATTTTGAACGATGACGAATCAGTCTGTATAGGATTAAATTGGACGTAAACAATGATAAGTTAAATACTCCCTCCATCTAAATTTCAACTTCCCGCATTCCATTTTGGGACGTCTCAATTTCAATTTCTCATCCATTAAATGGAAAACCTCTCTCTTACTTTATTCACTGTATCTCCTACTTTATTCAATATTTGTCATACTTTATTCACTCTTTTCATACTTTATCACCATCTTTCCTACTTTATTCATTTTAATCTTAAAACTTGTGGCCGGGCCTGCGGGAAGATGAACCCGCGACGGAGGGAGTATGATATAAGTATGTGGTATATAGATAAAACGGGTCATTTACCTGCAATCTCATGTTCTTTGTCAGTCGAAGCACCTCACAACAACTCATATCCTAGAGGAGCATATAGAGGCATTCACAATATTATAACTATTCCTCCGAGAACAACGGGCAAAATATGTCGGAAGTTCCCGCCGAAGACAATCACCACTCCCACCAAATGGCTCATCTGAAAGGCCCATCACATCCTTCAAGCTCCTATTGATCGCTTCAAACAATGTTGGTTTGTCATGAAAGCCTTATCCCAAATAATACGCCGAGCATCCTTGAGCATTCCCGTGACCTCTGAATCATGAACTTATTGAATGTTGATTCCTCGTGATATGCAATGGTATTCTGAAACTTGAATATGCCGGACTACTGTCCTACCTTTATAAAGAATGAGTGATGCAAGCCCACTGGACGCAACTGGAATTACAATATATTCTCTAGCCCTAAAAAACAGGGGACATCGTTCTCTATATAAAGGTTTTTGTGGTTCATCCGCAGATGTATAAGAAGAATACTTCGCCATTTTGACCATCGGCAATAGACATAATTTCATATATGGCACGTTATCCATCAGTCAATTGTGGGTATAAACCATCGTGCTATGCTCCATTGCAACTCTAACATAGAACATCTAATACAAAATAAATGGATTTGTAGCATTTTATATAACAAACTCATCCGGCACAGGCATATCGTCAAATGAACTGAGATTGTTGTAGTTTTTCTTCGGTAACTTTTGTACTTGCATAATAGCAATGTTTTTTATTTGTTCATTAGTGAATTTCAAACCTGGCTGAAGAGTTCTCTATCGTTACATGACAATTACATAGAAAATTTAAACTGATTGTCATTGTATGTGGGAATGTGTAATATAGTATTTAAATTTAGTGTACCAGGATTGTTGAGTAACCTTTGATGATTGTACATAATGTCGTCTGATAATAAAGTCCATGTTTTGTTCCAAACTTACTCAAGCCTCGACATGCTGCGTGATTACAACATGGATACGAAAAGGTGACGTAAAAAACTCGCAAATTCCCATAGACTTCCCTCTTTCAAACCACTAATATACACTTCACTAAATTCCCAAAATTTGGATGAGCATATTGTTATATTAACAATGACGGATCTAGACCCTTGTGAAACCACTGACAGTATCTGTCTAAAGTCTCCGCCAAATACAATAATCAACCAACTCATAGTATCCACTTTGCGAATTCTCTAGTCTCATAAATCTCAATTGTTAACGTACCAGCTTAAAAACACAAAACACACTTTACAAAATATAAAGAAAGATACAAATTACTAAAATCATACCATAAGTGAAACAAACATTTAGTTACCTGCAGTCGCATGTTCTTTGTAAGTCTGAGGACCTCACACGAATTCCAAATTTTTGATGAGCATATTGTTGCATCAACAATCTCAGATCTAGACCCTCCCGCAACCACTGGCGATATATGTCTAAATTCTCCGACAAATACAATAACCAAACCCTCGAATGGTGAGGCTGGTCGGTGCATAAAATCCTCCAAACTCCTATCAAATGCTTCAAAATAACGCATATAGGTCATTGTAGCCCCGTCCCATATAATAACCTGCATTTCCTTGAGTAGACAGGTTGCATCGAAATCAAGCTTAATCTTACGGCATACAAAGTCTAAATGGATCTTCAATGGTATATCGAATCTTGATTGAGCAGTTCAGACCCTCAGAAGCATCAATGATATGATACCTAAGGAATCCATTGGGAGAATTGTATCTCTTCTAGCTCTCAAAATGGAGCATAAAGTCCTCCAAATATAATATCTCCTCTAGAATCAATAATGATTGTAATAATGACGTCCTGCTAAGTATGAGTTGATGACCTTCATTCTCCCTATCTTGTATCCGAAAAACTAATTAAGAACTCCCTAAGAATAAGATTTGGCATCTTACTCACAATACTATATCGATATACCATCCTTCTTCTCCATGGACGAAAAGTAATGGATATTGAAAAATAAGGTAGCATCGAAACTCAGTTATGTGCTTCAAGTCCCCATTCCTCATCTGATCAACCATACTATGATATTTTGCATGTAAGTTATCACATCACCCTCTACTATAGCATCAGTTACTTCAGATGCAGTAAGCAAATTGTAAGTTCGCTCATCCCCTAGCGTCTTGCATTAAGTTGAAGGCCTACCTCACGGGCATTATCAAGGGAGATGCGATATCTGGCCATCTTGTATACTTTTGCATATGAATTGTACTCTTCCACCATAGTTTTGATCAATGTAGTAGTAGCAGTTTTCACACCAGTCTCATTGGTTTGGCTTTACCATAATAATAAAATAAATTATTTATCATAGAGTATCTATAATTCTAATGGATACTAAATGATGTATAACTAATAATTTGTTTGAAACGAAATATGTGAAAGATACATAAAATTGAGTGTAGATGTTTAATGAAACGAACCCGAGAGCATTGATCATGTTGTCAATTCCGTGTCCAGTGTCATATATGCAACGTTGGCGAATTTTTGGAGTTTGTCCTTGGTTGGGCAAGAGTGGGCCAATCTTGTGATCAATTTAGCCACCTATCTAACATCAATAAGGACATTTTCGTTTATTCACTTCCTTGACTATTTTCCATCCATTGAAGTAAATGCAAGGATATTATTGTGTGCACGGATGATAGAACAGTTATATGAACTGAGTGAGTACCTAATGAATAAACAACTAATACATGTAGAATATATTTTCAAAATAGTATAATTTTGAACATTTCCGCTCATTCAAATTTATTCAATCTCGTGGAGTCTGATCTTGAGACTGTAAACGCTTACTCGATTTAGATGATTTGTTATCCATCAGGAGTTTCAAATGTAACCAATTCCAAGCAAGAACTATGCATGTTTATCAAATAAATAAAGCTTACTATCATATGTCCAATTTCACAACTAAAGGTAACAGTTGAGATTTGAGAATATAGGAAACATTTCAACATCTAGGTGTTGTTCGAAAACAAATATGTAATTGAAAAATAGTTCGAAAGATTGATCATAAAAACAAAAATAAAATTATAGCATAGCGACTACTAATGGACAAAATTCTACATCAAATGCCTCGGTTTCTTCTATAATGAAAAAAAGACGCAAATCTATAATATGTAGACTCAAGAGATTTAATCCCCAAAGAGAAATCCCCTTTAATTAATTACTACATGTTGCCACTCAGAATTTCAAACCAATTCAGTTGCTAATATTTGTCAGTTAAACCTTCCGCACTTTCTAGAAAAAACCATATGACACAAATTTTGACGCCAAGCAATAACATTGACCCGGTTGATGCCTAGCAACAACACTAATTAATACCACCCCTATGCAGGCTCTACGTACTCAACCGTAGCATCAAAATTAGCTAATATGATACCAAGATTAGGCAAACTAATCATCACGATTGGCTATGCAACACCTAAGATCTTTTACCGACTTTACTTATTTATCCTTAAAATAATGCATTAATAATCTAATAAAGTTAATTTTCGATCATAACAACCTCAATATATATAAATTGAAATTTATGGGTCATATACAAATAGACCCCCTGTAAGATTGTCAAATTACAGATTCATAGCCGATGTTTGAACAATTACGTCCACACCCAAAATCGTTGACCAACAATAAAGTTTCATTTTTGAGAAAAAAGAAAAGATAAAATACATAGTAAAACAAAACTTAATGGAAAAATAAAATTACAATTGTAAGTTTTATTACAGTAGAGCCCCTTATATTTTAAACTTAACAAAATACACCCAATTATAAATTTTGCTCATATTATCATCTAAAAACATATTTGAAATCAACCCTCAAATTATTCGAAAATTCAACAAACTTCCACATTTAATTATTTAAAAAAATAAATTTTAAAAAAATGTCTGGAGCTCCGGCCAGAGCTTCCATCTTCCATGGAAGCTCTGTTCGGAGCTTCCATAGAATTCTTTTAACAAATTAAAATTAAAATTAAAAAATATAAAAATAGAAAAAGAAGATGTAGGAGAAGAGCTTCCATGGAAGCTTGGACAGAGCTTCATGTCCATGGAAACTCGTCAATTTGAGCTTCCATGGACATGAAGCTCTCTTGAAGCTTCCATGGAAGCTCAATTTCGAGCATCCATGGTGGTTCGTGGTGGTGGACTGGTGATGAAGATTCCATGGTATTTGTGCGTGGTGGTGGTGAAGAAGGGTGGAGCCGTGGAGGAGATGATGGTGGAAGTAGAGGTGAGGAGTTTTGGAGAAGAAGGAAAAATGGGGGTTTAAAATATGAAGTAATTATTAGGAATATCTGTTAGTATTTTGATTACTCATCACATGTTCTTATCTTAGCCAGAAAGGTGATTAAGTGCTCTTGCTTCACATGAACATTGTAAAAGAGGAAATCACTGAGTATGATTAGTGTAGTAAATCTTGTATTAGGATTATAGGTCTCTGAGTGTAATTTTTATTTCAAGATGACCATGAAGATCAATCCTAGCAATGGATCTTTTCTGAAGATTAGAAGACTGAAGATTGCACAAGGTTTATGAAGACACAAATGTTTAGTCTAACTCAGAAAGACTATGTCCTTAATCCTTTCTTCAGTATATTAACTTACTTTTGAAATATAATTCTGGACATATGACATCATGAGTATGGAGCATGCAAGCCATCAGAAAGGCTCATGTATCCGTTGAGACTAAAGGACAATGAACAGTACTATGCATTAAATGCATCGGCAGAAATGCTGCAAAAAGCAGTCCTCTCTGAAAAATGAGATAGTGACTTCTGAGTACATAGTTCAAGATATAAACGGATATAATTTGATGGAGAGCACAACGGATATAATTCAAATGCCTCTCAAATTTATCTATATATATCACACACTTAGATGCTTGAAGAACACACCTTAGAACGCTCTATCTTGCAAACTTACCATCAAGCAAAGTATTCTCTCAAGCACTCTACTACCCTTTCTGAAAGCTTTCTGTTGCTTGAAGAATCACTAGTAGTTCTAAGTTGTCCTGAACCTTAACAAGAGATTGTTATTCGTGAAAGAGTTGAACTATCAGATACCCTTTCTGAAGCTCATTCTCTAGAACGGACACCAATTACTTGGGTCAGTAAAGAGCAGACTGCCATCCACTGAACAAGTGTATTAAGTAGTCTTGTTCTATTAGGTTCTCTGAAACATAACTGAAAAGTTATACGAGAAGCCTCTCTGACAAACCTTATAACCAACACCATCAAGGCGTGGAGTAGAGGAAGTACTTGATTTGGGAAATCAGGGAATAACTCCAAGGTTATCTGAGTAGAGGAAGTACTTAGCTCTAGGAGCTGGGGAATAACTCAGGGGGAACATTTGGTTGGGAACCACTTGTTTAGGAATCTTAGAATAAGGATTATTGTAAGGTGAACTCAATTATCTGTTCTAGTGAATTCTAGGTCTCAGAAAGACCGAAGTGGATTAGTTAGAGGATTACGCCACCTCCAGATACCACTATACTTGCTGTGTTATTTACCTTTCTGTATTTACATTTCAGCAAATCACACACACACTTATTGTTTCTGCACTTACCTATCTTAAAGTCTTCCGCGCTCTGAATTTAAGTATCAGAAACCCCCAGATTTCTGAGAAACTGTGTTTATCGACAAAAGTTTTAAAAGACTATTCACCCCCCCCTCTAGTCTTTTACTTTGCCGTTATCTGGACCAACAGTAATGAAATATTTAAATGGAATGATTAAAAATAAATGATAAAATAGAAAGTGAAAATAAAGGTAATGGTAAAATAAAATAAAAATAGTGAATTTTTGAATTTTTGGGTTTATATGTAATTACTTTAAAATTGTAAGGGCGGATTTTGTAATTGTTCAAACATCAGGTATCAATCTGCAAAGTGGCCATCTTGGAGGGGTTGATTTTGTAAATATCTATGAAATTTATATTCAAAATGTTTCATATAGTGAGTATATAAGATAGAAGGTAATATTTGAATAAATAATGAGTAAAAAGTAGAAAACGTGTGAGAATTCACGTAAATGCTGATAAGATGATGGTTTTTATCTAATCAAATACGTTACTTTATTGCTAATTTTTAAAGTATACATTTGTAATTGTATACCTACATAAATATTGATTTCTTTGATAAATAGAGGGAGTATTAAGTATTTAATAAATGCTCTATTTTTTAAATTTTATTATTTCTATCATTTAATAAACCTACATAATATTTAATTTAATATATAAATAATTTAATTAATTATTAAAATATTCAAGTTTGGTGTTTATGGATTCGTCTTGTCGCGGTGATTCTATATATACGTTCAAAATATTTTTTGGAGTTTTGTAGATAAATATATATGAGATTAAATAAATATTATATATGGATTCAACATACTAAAAATAAATCATGGGAGTTATATGGTGCACTACGTCTTAAATACTTAAAATGTTCCACCACCAACATACCAAATTTGAAATTCTAACAACCAATCAAAATACATTTGGAAAAAAAAATGACCAATAGGAATGTTCAATAGTGCCACGTCAGCATGACACATGTCTTAACCACAAGGCTTGAAATAGGCTTCTTTTCATATAGATATAGATAGATTCTGAGATTGTGTATTTTGTTTTTGTTTTATCTTTGTGATCTGCATATGATTTTGCCTGATGATGATATATGTCAAGTTTGGATTGTAATTTTATAACGTTGAATCTCTTCTCTTTTAATTTCTTCTGTATTTGCTTCTTTATTTAGTTCTTCTGTCCCCATAGGAGATTGTTTTTTAGGTAATATTTCATTGAAGTTGTTATGTAATAATATATTGAATGTCCATTTACCTACCTCCTTTTGTAACTCTTGTAAGTTACAAAACCAATTAATCACCTCCATTATTTGTATACATTATGATGGGATTAAATCTCCTCCTACTTGTAGCCTATAAATAGTAGCTCATGATGTATGTTGTAGACACACTTGTATCACTTGATAAGATAAATGGATATTCTTCTACTCTACACTCTCATTTCTTATTGTTCTTCTTTTCTTTCCTATCACATTAGTTCTATAATTTCTAACACGTTATCAGCACGAAAATGTTCAACCAACTGAGTTCGTCAAAATTTCATTCGTCCGAAGTTGTGAATCCATCTTATGGACCAGCCCACTACAACACCACAATTCCACAATCCGTTTGGCTTCACCAGTGATGATCTGAATTTTGATAATACAAGTTGGAAGAGCTAATCTGAGTACCGGTCTAATTTGATGTCACCAGTTTGTTTGGATGGTGGAATTCTATCATCATAATCTCTCATGGATTATGTGGATGAAGCTACATATCAATAATTATAAAAACATCATTCATCAAGATAAGTTATACTTGTTTATTTACATATTGAATTTCTATTTCTCTCTATATTATATTATCTAACCACTTTAAATTTGCTTGTTAGTGATGAATTATATCAAAACTCATATTTTGGATGAAGCTTTTCAAGCGATGATAAAATACAAAACCATATTACCTGAAGTGAATATGAGATACAAAACCATGAAAGTTGATATGGTTATATATTAACAAGGAAGTGAATATCAAATTATCATTCACACGGATATTTGATCCAAAGTTTTCAAGAATTGCAAACCACCAGAAGTGGCTACCAATTGATGGTTCGAAATCACTGAAATTCCTTTGTTAAATATATATGTCCACATGCAATCAAATTGGACGACCGAGAATAAATTGAGAAGGGAAAAGGTAAATTTCGCGCGTAGATTTCCTGCACAACGCAACCTTTTTGTAAATTTAACTCCAGATTCGTTAGCCACTGGATCATTCCCAAATTTTGTCACCCTATTAAAGACACCTTTTTCTTGAATTTCACTGGAGAGATCGTCGTTTTGAATTATGAGGCATCGGGAATCTGCGGTCGAACATAGATATGTTTTTCATATCATGTTTGCGATAAGAATTAAAGTAATAGTCTCGTCATTGGTGAAGATAATTTTTTATTAAATTATTCATTCTACTATACAGTTGATAATATTCCCTGAAGTGAATATGTGATACAAAACATCATAGACCGGAAGGGTCAAGAATTGTCAAGAGTTGATGGTTGAGAATTTTCGAAATCTTCAAAGAAGTATGGAATAACCAACCGGCGTAGTTGGGATATATCAATGTTCAAATCACTTATGTTGTGAAATAATCAACCGGCGTAGTTGAGATATATCAATGCTCGAAATCACATATGTTGTGAGACAATTACTAATGACAATATGCTAGAAAAGCATACACTACTTTTAATGCCTCTAATATGTTAATGCATTTGCAATATAGTGAGAAAAAAAGGGGCATGCATGCTTCATTACTTGAAGCGAATATGACAACAATATGTGAGGCAAGCGATGCCAAAATATGCTTGAATGATAGTGTTGGATGATATTGCATCAACACATCGCATATTCAATAATGTATGAAACAAATGATGGATATCACTTTTAAAGTTTGGAATGACCAGTTAGCCATCCCGGCCGGATCAATGGTGATGAAAATCCATGTAGTGAATTCATGTGCTATTTGCTCTAGAGGTAAATTTATTACAAAACCTTCATTTGAAAAGGTTTATATAAACAACTTCTATTGAGTAAAATACATATGTCCAGCAAACATATGATAAGCTTGTCATATCTCGTATGATATATATAATTATCAACCTGAAATTGGTAAAACATCTATGGTGCCGTAAGAATTTGAGGGGAGCATTATATTGTAAATGCTCATGTTTTATATATCCTCGGGAGAGATGGATTATGTCGAGAGTACATAACGAAAGTGTATGGCTTGATTTCATCATCATACAAGAGTTTGTACTCTCACGGAACTGAGCTCAACAACATATAGAATTGACATTATTTGTCTTGCCAATATTTATTCTTATCATTGCTCCCGAAGTAGCAATCGTGTGCATACTAATGGATCTTGAAGACCACTATAAATTTGAAATTTATTGGTAAAGATGTACCCCTAGCTCACAAGAACAATGTTTGGTCTCGTCTCATCTTGTACAATAAATAACATATACAATTTATGAATCTCCTTTCCCAGAAGTGATTGGAGATACTTAAAAAATAAAAATAAAAAAAAATTAGAGGGTTGCAAAATGATCAATTTGGTATATTGAAAATGAACCACCATTATTTGATCTATACTCAAATACATTTATGGTCAAACCGCAAGATGTGCTTGGAGAAATAATAAAGTTTTAAAATTTTAATTGCAAAATCATGATCAATTTTAAAAATTGATTATTATCATTCCCTGAAGTGAATGCAACATTTTGCTTGTTTATACATGCATCAAGGCTTCACCAGAAGCAAGCATAAAATATAACTCATCAACCTCAAGTTGCTAGAAATATACGAATGATCAAATATACCTCACCAACTTGAAGTTGGGAGAATGAGAATTGAGCATTTTATTCTCAAAAATGTTTTATATAATATGCTAAATTTTGTTGTCCGAGCGATTGGGTGGAAACCTGACATGTCCTTTAAACTCTCCGAATGGAGTGTTGGGGCTAAGTAAGTATAACAATTCCCACAGCAAAGACTTCTAAAAACAGATTTAAGAAATTATGTGTGCATATCACTATTACTCGTGACAAGTACATATTATAAGCAATATGTTTAACAACCATATTATAATGCATATTTACAAGCTAAATTTGTGCACCATAAGAGCACATATTAGACTCATTGAATGAGTACTTATAAGTCTTGCCAAATAAGAAAAGACAAAGATTTGTGTCTTTATGTCACATCATTCTGGCCAATTTAATTTGCAAATACTTTTGTATACATGTCAAAAGTTATAATATAGACTTATATTGACATATGCAAATTGATGTGACAAATTAGGCCATCCGGTTATAACATAACCGTAGCTGTGAAACCTGAAGTTTCCATATAAAATATGTGCTGAAAGCTATCTCGTGTTATAATTATTATTATGGCAAGACACAACATTGAGATTAAGCGTGGAAAATGGAGATCTTGAAATGAGCAAAAGTCACACTTTTAAAGTTGACAATAAATGAAATATATAAGTGGTCAAAAACCCACAAATATGATCTCCAATTTGAGGGCAAATTTATTTTCAGCACAAGAAAATCCAACTGTGCACATATATTGACTCCCTATCATACTGTTCTCCGCAGAGAACTAATGCTTGAAGTATACAAAAGTTGTATGAATACGTGAATTCTAAGCTGGGCATTATATATCTGCTTTGTGGGGAGTCTATGAAAGTCGGATTTGGCATTTGGATGCCATCTACTCCCGAGATCCCGACCGAACCCTTTTTCCAATATAAAAGTTCATTATGTTCTCACGAGTTAGCAAATTAGGTAGGACCTCTTTTTACTGTACAGAATTAACGAATAATAATTTTGGGGTCCATCTTCCTAAATTGGATCGAGAATGAGAAATATTCTAAATAAAAAAAATGCGGGAGATAGCCCTAGTTTTCCCAGCTTAGGGGAGGAAGAACATGAATAAGCTGGTAAAAATAAGTTCGTAGAGCGAAATGATCCCATATATTTGAAAGTTCAGACTTGAACTAAAGTGCTTCAGCTTCATGTTACTACATCAAGATATGTTCGAACATAAAGTTCTATGATTTGAATGTTAACCTGCTATGACCCTATTTTGAGGCGTACAGAGTTACATATCAATTGTAGAATGGCATGTGGTGGACATTGAGATATCTTGCCAATTGTACTAATTATTTATTCATCTCAATGAAATACGGTTCTGGTGCTAAGTACAATACAAGAAAATGACAAGATAAAACAGTTGGTACTCCTGAAAAGTAATGTATGCCATAAAAGGCATAGATATCTGAACTATAATAGATGGCCTATATGAAATGAAATGGTACCTACAAAAATATTCAGATATCAATTATCAGTACTGACTTGAAAAATCTAAGAAAGAGATTTGAAATACCGGTATACATGGAACCGATATATTTTATATGCATATGAAAAATCGTTGGACATAAATTATTGGACATGTAAATGGGGATCGTACACGTGAATCCATTCGATGACACCATGATGATGATAGAAATGAGCTCATGGACCTGTAGTCCGATTGATTAACGAATTCGAAATACATACATTACCGTTGCATTATCGAATCAAATTTCATGTGCATTTAGATACTAAGTAATGCATCCTAGTATGTTGATTAATCCTGCATAGCTTACATTATTTAGTTTTTTCTAGTATCCTTATGTATCATTTTGTATACTTGCATGTTTATTCTTATATTGAATTATATTGAATGTTATCACTCATACACAACCCTCAGGTTGTGCACATGAATAATGACTGGTTTGACTTACAAGTCATATGGTTTGAGAAAGTTCAATGAGGGGAGATATCATCTCCGACACTTAGTTGTCACAAAAGGAGATTAAAAATATCATGTTAGCAAACATGGATTGAATCAGTAAAATTCTCAATACTCGTGAAGAGTATTATTGGTTATACCAATGATAGCTCAACCTGTAGTTTGAGCATGTAAAGAATATTTTCAAAGACCTTGAGATTGACACGGTCCAGAGGTACCTTAATTATTTCTCAAGTAAGAATTCATATTCTTAAAGGTTGAGTTAACAAGAAGTTTACAATTCCTTATTATACTTCCTGAAGAAGGTATGTATCTTGTCAAATGGAGATGAAAATTGCAAAGCAATGAGTACATTTGCGCATTCTATGAGCGATTGTTGCACTCTTTTTTCCTTGCTAGGTTTTTATCCCATTGGGTTTTTCCTAATAAGGTTTTTAAAGAGGCAACATTTTAAGCGCATATATGATGGAGATTTATAACTCATTTACTTGTGACAAGATCGATCTTTTGCAAAGTTTTCAAAGTGAACACTATATCCTATTGAAGAAAACTTAAAATACAGTTTGAAGAAATTATTCTTCAAGTGCTCGAGACGTACATTCTTCTCATGAAGATAAACGTATATATCGACAAATTTCTTGTGTTCTTATTCTAACCATGCAGAAACACTAAGGACTTATGTGACAAACAATATATGGATCGGAGGAACATTCGATGCACATCGAAAATAATTCAAATACATAAATGAAGCACTTTACGTTCAACGTATAATGTTGATAATGTCGATCAACAAATTGTCCAGAAGACAATATGAATATGGTGGATATAAATGAAATGATGCACTCATGAGGGGGAGCAAATACGCACTGCACTCTTTTCCTTGATTAAGGTTTTTCCCACTGGGTTTTTCTTAGTAAGGTTTTTAACGAGGCAGTATTAACAGAGCTATTTTCTTTTAATAAAAATGATGTACTATTTTTCCTTCACTAGACTTTTTCCCACATGGTTTTTGCTAGTAAGGTTTTAACGAGGCACATTATCAAGTTAATGGACATTCAAGGGGGAGTGTTATGTAATAATATATTGAATGTTCATTTACCTACCTCCTTTTGTAACTCTTGTAAGTTACAAAACCAATTAATCACCTCCATTATTTGTATACATTATGATGAGATTAAATCTCCTCCTACTTGTAGCCTATAAATAGTGGCTCATGATGTATGTTGTAGACACACTTGTATCACTTGATAAGATAAATGGATATTCTTCTACTCTATACTCTCATTTCTTATTGTTCTTCTTTTCTTTCCTATTACATTAGTTCTATAATTTCTAACAGAAGTCATCTATTATATGTATTTCTTGCTCATTTGTTACAACAATAGTTTTTCTTTTATCAATCCAGTCTAGAGGTGCTAATGGGGCATGTCGTACACAAGCCCGGCCGGCCCGGCCCGTAATAATGGCAGGCCCGTGACCGGCCCGGACCTCTTAATTCCGGATCGAAAAGCCCGATATATTTATTGTACATATTATGTGATATTTGATAAGAATCGAAATTTATTAATCGATCTAACACATTATAATTGGACTCTAAGAAAACTAATCATACTAATTGGGCTTATACATTACAAGTCCATAGTCCAACTCCAAAACACATTAAAATTGTTCATTCTTTTCTTCCTATTTGCCGTCCCATTCACTCATCAATTCATCATTTACATTTTATTCTTCATCAATTCTTTTTTTTCCTACTTGACGTCTCTGCATTCTTTTATACTTCACATGTTTAATGATTTTAAATTTTGATCACATGTATGCTAAATGAGCCAAAACAATAGCTTACTTAACTTTCACCCAGTACAGTACATTGCTTATGCATATAGTAGTTTTTTTACTTTCATTTATGCATTTAACTAGTAAAGAGTTTGTAATAACATTTTACATGCCAAGAAAAAATAAGTTCTTTTTTATTATGTATAAAAAGAGAAATGGAAAAAAAAAGAGAGGAAAATTTGTTTTTTTGTCCCGGACCAGCCCGCTAATGAGCCCGGCCCGGCCCAAAAATAATAGGACTAGGGGCTTGGCCGGGCCTACATATATCTCAAAAGCCCGGCTCAGCCCGGCCCTTAAAAAGGCCCGGAATAGGCCCGGACCGCTTAAGGCCCGGACCGATTTAGCCCGGCCTGGACCGGCCCGATTGCCACCTCTAATCCAGTCATAATCACCACCACTTTGTGCTCTCTATGTATTTTTTCATTTATTCCTTTTTCACTTTAGTTAGGAAATATAGTTTCTATAAATATCACATTTCTTGAAATGAAAATTACTCTTCTATTTAGGTCAAAGTTTATAACCTTTCACAATAGATGCATGTCCAATAAAAATGCATTCATGTGACCAAGAATCAAATTTTGTTCTATCTACTGACTCAGCATAGGAGAAACAGAGTCATCCAAATGTTTTTATGATTGAATCATCTGGTCTCTTGTTATGAAAGATTTTAAAAGGTGTTTTGTTTAACAAAACAAGACTTGGAGTTCTATTTATCAAATATTGTTAGTACTGCTTCACTCCAGATAAATGTTCAAGAGAAAAAAAGAACAGCGCCTCAAGAAGTCATCTCTATGCAAGAGAAAAGAAAATCAAAGAAAGCAGAAAAACGAAACGAATGACTGAGCATACAAATTAACCATGCTTTTAAAAACCTTACAAGAGATCTTTCCGTTGCAAGGTTACCAGACCATAGAAAGGAATACATTTTGTGAGAGGAGGGTCGGCCCTGAGCCCATGCGGGATGTTCAACTGCACATGGCCCCAATATTTTTAGGGGTCCAATTTTTATATTATGATACTAGTAGAGTGTTAAAATATTAAAATAAAATATGTTATAAAGAATTTAGTTAATAATTTTGCTTCAAATAACACTTTTAAGTGTTATTTTTAAAATGATATATTCAGTATGTTAATTTATTAGGAAATTAATTCTATTATTATACATGAAAACTTTTATTTTATATATATATATATATATATATATATATATATATATATATATATATATATATATATATATTGTTTACTTGTGGCCCTTTTAAAATTTTTGCATGGGGCGTCAATTTTTTCGGGCCGGCCCTCTGAGAGAGTATAAGATAATTATGCTATACCGCTGGACATGATTTTAGAGTACAAGATAAATGTTCCTGACACCAGTATATTACTAAATGATTAATGTGGTAAAAATTGAACCAAGAAATCCTAGTATGAAGTGTGAATTTAAAGTATAACAATGTGTCATGAGAATTAATGTAATGTAATTCGTTCTCAAAACCTCCACAAATACCTTCCCCTACCATTACAAAATAAAGCATCATTTCATGCCGATCCAATCCAATGCTAACAACAAAAGTTCTGGTTCAGTATATCATCATCAACCTGGTGAGAAAGATAATGAACCACATGAGATGCAAAAGAAGGAGTTTTCTTATGTAGAAACTACTAGTATGTGGCCCGTCGATACTCGACGGGTATAGTAAAAAAAATAATTAAGTATATTCATAGAACTCCACATTTATTACAATAACATTTTCAGTTTGTAAACATCTAAAATGTATGGTCGGTGAGAATTTATACGTCATTAGCATCAACAAACGTTCATATAAAAAAACAACTTATACATGTAAATACTGAAAAATAGTAATTTTAGTGAAAATTGACACGCGTGATGTATGTGAATTGTACTTATAAGTCTCTGTTATATGATCGAAATAAACTTGTTGGACACTTATGTATACATCATGTTGGTTATCGTGTTATATATTCCACAATCCTTGTTAGAGATCCATACCCCTTGTGTCCCAAAGAACTTCATGCATTCACATGACTTTGCCACTAAATTACACTTTTTGCCACATTTTTATGTTTTTATCATTTTTTTTTCATCTAAAACTATGCATCAACCGTATTGTTTGTCATTTTTAGTTGTCCCACAAAACTTCATACATGACTAAAAAAAAAAAATTACTGGTTGTTTGGTATATAGAGTTAAAAAAAGTGAGTTAAAGAAAAAAATTAGTTGATAGATAGTAATTGAGTTAAATGTGAGTTATAAAATATGGTGCTTGGAATAGAGTTATAAATTTATAGGGTTGTTATATAGGGTATGTAAGAATAAAGTGATGTGTGTAAGAAGGAAGTGATGTGTTTGATATTTTTTAAGTTTATTTGATTGGTTAAATGTTATTTGATTAGTTTAAGATTGTTAGATTGATTGAAAAAGTAGAGAGGATGTAAGAGTAGGGTAGAAAGACAATGATGATTGTTTAGTGGAGAAAAAATTGAGTTAAATTTTTTACTGTAGAAGATACAAAACAAATACGCTGAAACATTTTAATGGATGAATAGTCATTTCAGAAAAAAGTGTTACATTTTACTATTCTGCGGTCAACTGTCTCCGCGTTTGACCACAATTTACTCTCAAAGGA
Organism: Plantago major; assembly: GCA_026545765.1. Lineage (NCBI taxonomy): Eukaryota > Viridiplantae > Streptophyta > Magnoliopsida > Lamiales > Plantaginaceae > Plantago > Plantago major. Next base: position 65,375,467 of record CM048843.1, read on the forward strand.
TATTAATAAATAAATTATTAAAATTATATAATGAAAATTTAGTAATTAAATTTTTATTATATGATTTTATTAAATTATTTACTATTATCGTTTATGAGTAATTTGTGGTCAAACTAGAAGACAGTTGACCGGTCAAAGTCAAAATGTAACACTTTCTCTGAAATGGAGGGAGTATAAATGAAACTTCTTCTTTTAAAAATACATTTTTACTTGGGATGCATTTAAAAAATTCGGCATATATAAGGCCTCAATTTTTTTGAGTCGACCATGCTCACAACCACAAAAGGTCTATTATTTCTATCCAATAAAGAATGTCTAATTTGAGTTTGTAAAATCCGATTTGACTACAAATTGTTCTTAAATTACATTGAAATATATTTTATGAAATTAACTTATACAAACTTCTGTGAGAGCCCAGCACCCCGACGTTTTTCATATTGCCATTTTTAGTGGTACCGCAAACAACATCTCGTTTCCATTTTTATAATTATTACTCCCATAACAATTGACACATTTGACTTTTGAGTAATTTTCGAGGTCAATTTTAACCACTAATTACTCTTACATTATACAGGTAAAAACATTTAACGAAATTATAATACGAATGTACCCTTCATGAAATTTTTGAATATAATTAATTCAGGAGTAATTTAAGGTCAAATTCAACTTAAAAATATGTTGAAATTTAAAGAATGCAATTTGTTATGGGACGAAAGGAGTATCTTTTACCCCGCTCAACTAATACAATCATAATATACTCATATATATACACATTTACAAAATACTATCTCTTTCTTAAAATTATTCTTTATAATTAGTCCATTTAAACAATATTCAAAATTTCAATTTACCTTATCTTGTTGACCATATAGCAAATTCCAGAACTTTCTGACCCAAAAAATGCTCCATAAGATCCATTTACTTGTTTGATTTTCAAGATTTCAAATGTTGTTGTTATTATTCTCTACCCAATTCCTTTTGAATCATAAAACACTTTGGAAATGTCAGTAAACTAATTATGAACTTTCATTTCATCATTAAAGAAAACTCAAATTAATCAGATTATACAAAACCATTATGAGGTTTATAATCCAACACTAAAAGTTAACTAAAATATCCACGATAACCCAATCTTTATGCTCTAACAAAATTCAATTTTTAGTCCAGTTATGAAAATTTACAACATCATATCATGATGTTGTAAATTGAACCAATTAAATAACTATGGTAGCTTCAAATCATGAGCTATTAATACTTACTGTTTTGATACTATGCCTGAAATGTTTCTTGTCTGTTCATCGTCTCTATCAAGTCCGTCAAAATGAATTGGTGCAAAAACATACGGGTATCAAAACTTGAGCTATGGATGAAATGGCAATCAAATTCTACCAAATCAATTGAAATTACGATATGAAATCGGAAATTAGGCATTCAACAAATAAGACATCTCCAAATGAAAATCATATAGCAATTCCCTAAGTCCAGGCTTTACAATTCAACACCTAAACTTTTAGATGACTGCTAATTAACCGATGGACCTATTTTAATTCCCCGTCCGTACCGAAAGTCCTCAAAATTATCATAAGAAAAGACAAAATAAGGGAGAATATTATACATTGTTTAGCCCGAGGAGTAGATTTGCAATTTAATTAAGGGTACAAATTGCAATTCAAATATTCCATAATTAGATACAATTATTGAGTGAATGTTTTGGCAACAATAATTCATATGAGTTGTAGTTTGGAAATGGACCAGTCAGAATTAAAAGAATGGACAACCATATAAAAAACGGACCAATCATAGAATAGAGATTTGCCATATAATTAAATGAGGTGGATAGCTTAGAATGACTTTAAACCTTTTTTGATTAATGTAATATATAGATAGATTATGATCAAAGAATGAAGGTTGAGTGAGTGGCCATGAGATTTGTATTCCAATATTAGAAAGTAGAAATTGCTAATGCAGTTGCTCCAGAAGTTACACAAGCACAACTACTTTTTCAAGGGAATAGCACAACTAAAAGAACGTTATTAGAGAAAGAAGGATATTAATGTACTTTATCTTCGTGCAGTTCTAGGATTTAATGATTTCTATATAGATGATTGATGTGATAATGAAATGTGTGATATTGTATGCTTTTAGATTCTCATTTTTTACCTTAAATCAATATTTGTATCGTTTTATGGTCAATTACCAACTTCATATGTATTTTGTAGGTCATGATCGCGTTTTTGAGGAATTGCACGATTTCAGGCGCCAAAACGACATAATTGTGCGAAATCGAGAAAGTTAAGCAAATACGCCGGATTGGCCGTTGCACGGAGTTCGAGGTGTCAAAATATGTCATGTGACCAACCAATGCGAAGATAATTGAATATGCAACAACATTGTAGAAGACCACTTTTCAAGGAAACGAAGCTACGAAGCCCGAAATTGAAGAACGAAGAAAACATAGAATATGCAAAAATCGAAGATGGCGGCCGACTGTGGACCGCATAAGCCTCTCTGCAACCCACTGTCGACTGCAGTGAGGTGTCTGATTGGTTTCTGGGCCTTTTTCCTGGCCTGTCAGGCTAGAGCCCACCTTTCTAACCTTCCTTAATGATCAATGGCGGCTAGAGCACGAAATTTCAAGTATAAATAAGATCTCTGGGGTCCATAATTCTACAACGCTTCCACAGCAAGCTCTCGAAAGAGAGGACCAGTTCTCAGGGAAGTGAAACCCCAAAACCGCTGGCCATCAGGCACCCAGAAGGAGGAAAGCCTAGAAGCAGCACGAAGACATCAGAGACTAAGCTTCTTCTTCTTCTTCTTCTTTCTTTTCTTGTTCTTTTCGATTTCTGTCTGTATGAATACTATGAGTAGCTAACTTTTTCTTGTAAAGGCGAACCGCCGTAACTCTGCTTTTGCTACTTCTTTATATACCGTGATATATTAATGAATTAGTTTTAAAACGTAAGTTCGTACTTGTTCTTTATTCGTCCGACTCTTTACGTGGGAAATCCTAACTAACTACGACTTGGTAACGGACTCTACATTATCCTGTGTGATTTGTCTGAAAACGTTACGAGATAGTGTGTTGAGTGACACAACTCATTGTTGGTATAAGTGAAGGTGTCTGGATTAACTACGACTTGATCCTTTTGGCATGTTTCTTTACTGCATGTAGACGGCTAGTACGTTGTTTGATTCTAAGTAGTTGGGAGTAGCATAGCAGAGGGGGTCGGGGATCCTTTACATCAATCACCATCATCGATTTTATCTCATCAATTAGGGTTTACTGCGATTCAATAAATCTGTCTGTAATCATTCTGTTTACTTTCTGCATACAATTTAATTACGATATTTGCTTGTTCCTATGCTAATCCGTGGAGAACGACATCCCGAGTCAGCTTTCCGCTATAAACTGTGAATTTGAGGACTTCCGACTTATAAATTTTATCTTTGATTGTATTTAGAGATTACATGTTCTACAACGAAAATCAAAATCTCTCAGATCATTGAGCAAACACCAATAGATATGGATACTAATGTAGTAGTATCAAATCAATGATTTCACTTGATGATCAATATCAGTCATGACCAATTTCTTTTATGCCCCCTTCAGTTTTGGCTATATAATTTGCCAAAATCAGATCTTTTCCCCCCAAAGTTTCATTATATAAAAAAATTGAACATTTTACATTTGCGGTTTAAGATTAATTCGTAGTCAAAGTTGGAAAAGTTTGACCGCAAAAAGTCAAAGTGGGTAACTTCGGCCGGGACGGAGGAAGTAGAACATAAGCAATTCACCGGTGCTAAGCCGCCAACCACCAACAATGGTGCGAATGTATGTGCAAGTAAAGGCGCAGTGCTGCACACCAAATATTCTTGTACAATCCTACTAAGATAATCCGCTGATTGACATGGAAAAATGACAATCATCCATGCTAGTTAATCAGTGTTGCTGAAATACATTTAGAAGTGCAATTGTTAATCCAAAGGCCACCAAAATGAACAGAAGAAGGAAGATGGAATCACGTTTAAAAAACTATGAGCTTCATTTTGACATAGTTTTTTAATGTTGCATACAACAGTATAATGAAGATTCTACTCATTCAACAAAAATTCAGCACACTAATATAACCGAAATCAAATATATGAAAGCAGAACACTGAAAATGGAGAAAAAACACCACATCCATGACTTACATAGGGATTTCTTATGTTCATCTTGTTTAATGCTTTAACTAAATTTGCTGAATAAACCGCCTTTGTGAACATATCTGCAAGTTGGTTTTGAGAGTTGATGAATTCAATTTCTATCTTTCTCCCTATCAATTTTCCTCTGATAAAATCAACCTCTATTTGTTTAGTTCACTCATGGAACACTATCCTTTGTTACATGAATAACTGTCTGATTATCACACAGTAATTTTACTGGATTAAGTCTTTTAATTTTCAGATCCTTAAGAAGAGCTATTAACCACATGATCTCCTAGCAAGTCTATGCCATAGCTTGTTAACATATTTTGTATGCTATTTCGCAAAAAAGGCCTGCCTGTAACTAACCTAGTAGGGCTTTTAGCATGCTTGTAGTTTGAATTATTTTGGCTTATGTAATTTTGGTTTGAGATTTCAATAAAGATTATGAATAGTTTTCTTTGTCAGAAGTTCTTGCCATTTCTTGAATCTCTATATTCATTGTCGTGCGATATATTCAGCCGAATGTTTTTGTTGCATTCTTAGTTGATGCACATATAAGGGTATACAAATTACAGAAACAGAACGTATAGTTTTGATAGACCCACTAGTGTTCAAGCCTGGGTTGGTCTTGCATTCACTTCAAATCCCTGCAAATGATGAAAACAAAAAATGTCAAGGAGATGAATTTAAAATGTTCATGTAGTATTATGCTAATTTTTGTGGCAACTTTGCGACGAATAAGATGATGAACTTACATCATGGACACCATTTCTGAGTGCAGTTATTTGCTCCCTTGAAACTGTCCCCATCTGCCAACAAAATGTTAGTTTAGATCGACAAGAAACAACCCGAAAAGAAGTCTTTTCCAGGCCAAAAGCAAAAATGAGTATGGGAAACAATGGTATACCCCGCTGTATACTGTCCATATAACGCCCTCGGTGCATGGTGGAACTGTGAGAGAACCAGTGTACCTATAAAACTTGTTGCCTTCAAATTGCACTTCGTTTGGATCAATTGGCCCACACTGGATTTTGTCTGCGTGGGCAGCTTTGATTTCATCCAAGAGCTGTTGGACGGTAAATATATTGTCAGTAAGACAGTAACCTAGCTAGGCAACTCTTGCATGATTGATTGTTCCGAATCCGATGATACTTACATGTGTAAGGAATGAACAAGGACGTCCCAAATTGTACAAGACGCTAACAACAGCAATTCCTCCGGTAGCGCTTTTATGAACCATATGAAGCTCCATTTTGAATCTACAAAGAAAGTGAGCTTTATTTCATCTCAATTCAACCAATTTTATCACCATTGAAAAAAGTTGTTGATAGATAGTATCTACTTACCTTTCCCCATTGATAGTGTGTTCGGATGGAGTATGCCAGTGGCCCTGTCGTAGGTTATACTTTGTACCATTCAGTACAATATGCCCAGCATCTCCTTCCCATTCAACCTGTTCTTGCAACATGTTCACTATTCGTAGTTAAAATTAGAAAAGTTTTTACTGCATAGTCATAGTGGGAAGTATTCCTGAGATGGAGGAATTTATCCGGTGGCTGGATGCCATGAGTTGATTTACGTACCATGATATCATGTCCTCGGTTCTTGATGACAGCTGGAGCAGTCTTATAGGTTTTCTCCAAGTGCCCATCAGGCAAGACACACACTCTGTTCCTGTTGGTAAGGTCAATTGGAGACTGTAACTTTCCAGTTTTACATAGTCCCCATTCTGGTTTTAGGGTACCCCAGTTCTCTGGCCCGTTTTGTCCGCTCCGGTAAGTGAAATGTGACTCATCCTCTAATATAATTATAACAAAGATAAAATAATTAGCAAGATAGTCTTACGTATTCCAAAGAATTGAGAAAATTAACATATGTCTAACTGGTAAATCATATATTAACCATTTGTTCTGTTAAAAAAGTTTAAACATGTAAAATTCATTTATTAGGAGTTACATCGAGTGTGTTTTCCTCAATTTTTTTTCAAACATTATCTGATATAATTTTGTTTAAAAGACTTTCGTTAAATATTTATTACATAAAAATAGTAAAAATGTAAACACCACTTACCACTATATTTTTTTTTTCATCATATATGTCTCATTCTTTTTCATCATCTATCAATTCTCTTTCCTACATTTCTTTTTTATCAAAAGATTCAATTTCACAAACATATTATTTCAAACTGTAAGCTATGTCATCAGAAAAGTTACATCATCAAATCAGAAGGCATAGTTTCTCTTGCACCCGCATCATTATGAAAATTGCGGGCGAGTGAGTGAGCTAATTAACACCCACTAAAAAACTTTATAATTATATATATGCATATTACTTTAAAAAAATTCTAAAAGAAGTGAGACGAGATTAACCGGACGAAGGGAGTATAATATTGAATGGGTTGAAATATAAACTTAAAAATAATGCCATGTCATCAACAACGGTTTTGATGTCCAAGAAGAGAAACGAAGTTAAATCTTACCTACTTCTTGAGCGTTGATCAGAGAGGTGAAAAAGAGACATATGGTAAAGATGAGGAGGGTGTAAGTGTAACTCTGTACCCGTCTCATCTTTTCCAAAGCAAAAAGGTTGATAGATATCGGTCGAGCTCGAAGTTGATTCTTCAAGCTACCTATGTCTATATATATACTTTTAGAAAAAATATATGCCTAAATTAAACGTGTGAAGATACGCAATACATGGGAAACTCCATATATAGTGATTACATTAATATACCATTCTTTAACGGAGAACAAAATTCGATAAGGGTGTGATTGGTAGAGAATACACACTTTGCGGTCAAATTTATGTTTTTCAAGTTTGGTGGTTCATTGTGAAATTGTGTGTAGTTTGACTAATTTTCATGTAGCACGTGTTTAGTTGTAAAAGTTTGGGTATTTTCGAAAAAATGCACAACTTGGTACACATCTCCTATTTCATTTGTAGTTGTATTTTGACAACTAACTTAGGCCTGCAAACGAGCCGAGCCGAGCCAGGGCCTGGCTCGGCTCGGCTCGTTTATCATTTTTGTGCTCGAGCTCGATCGAGTTGCAAATTTGAGCTCGAGCTCGAAATAATTTGTTCGACTCGAGCTCGCTCGTGAGCTCGATTTTTTTTTCAAATCGAACCTTTAAAGCTCGAAAGCTCGGCTCGTGAGCTCGAAAACTTACAAAGCTCGAAATAAGTTCGGCTCGAAAGTTCGAAAATTTCCAAAAATGAAGTAGGGTTTTGTTTTTTTAATTTTTAAATATATATTATATATTATATAATTAATAATAACTACAGAAATTTCGACGAAGCTTCGAGCCGAGCTTTACAAAGTTCGAGCTCGGCTCGAAAACTCAATCGAGCTACAAAAAAAGCTCGAGCTCGAGCAACCGAGCTTTTATCGAGCTCGAGCTGCTCGATAAAAGCTCGGTTCGCTTGCAGCCCTAAACTAACTTGTGTAAATCGACAATTTCACCCTTATTTTTACACAAACATTTTACAATGCTTGGTAATGTTTACAAAACTGCAATATTTGTTCACGTTTCCGTCCAAAAGTGTTTTTTTACTTCCAATTTCCCTCCAAGTTTAGTATACATGCTTAATCCGTTAAAGATATATGATCATATAATAATCATGAAAATTACTACTTTAATCTTCTACCTTCCCATCCTGCCTAAAATTTATGATACAGAACTTTTAATAATGCTTATAATTATTACTTTTATCTTGCTTGAGTTAAATGCATAACACTCCCGGAGTTATTAATAATGTGCGCGAAACCTCTCTGAGTTAACGAATTAGTATTAAACTCCTTTGAGTTATTAAAAATGGGCACAAAAACCCCACCCTTTATTTTTAAAATGTGTGAGGTACACTCTCATTATATGCGACTATAAATGTTTGCTATGTACGAAACCCTAGGATCAAAAGAAATCCGAAGGAAAATGTTATTAGCCAATTGCTTTTGAAATTGACGATGGTTTGTCCTTTTCACTGTTCAGTCGTTGTCGATATACAAACGTATGGCGGCATATTGGTGATGAGGGAGAATCGAATTCTTGTTCACTATGTACTTTGTGTCGGGAAAATGGGCAACATACGGAAGGAGAGTAAGGGTGTTATGGTCAATTCGCGCGTGTGATATGAGAGTAAAAGCAGAAGGTCGTTTTTTGAAATGTCCATTCACAAACGTCACCGGCCCAAATCCCTCCCTAATAGTACAATCTTTTATTTGTTTTTGGGCTCCCGAACTGCCCTTGGACATTTTTTCGGGCATATTGGACTTGTGGTCCAGAATTTGCCCCATAGAACCGGACTATAAAATGATAGACTAAGGCTCTGTTCTTTTCATCTGAAAAATCACTAATTTTAGTTCATTTCAATTCACTTCAGATCATTTATACTTAATTATTTTTTATACTACAAATAAGTTCAGTCCAGACGAAGAGAACATAGCCTAAGAAACAACACCAAATGACTTGGGTACATATTAATCCCTATCCTTGCCCCAATTCAACGTTGGATTGTCAATGGAAATGCTTCACTTCGGTTCCATGTTATTTGGTACGTCCAGAGACAAAGTGCCCATGATTTTGCGTTGACTTTTTCTCGATCACAATTCTATTAAATCAAAGCGAACAAAAGAACAGTACAAGAAACTGTCAAAATAGTGACGGAATTTAGGGAGTCACAGAATCGTGACGGAAATAGTGACGGATTTTTCTCTGTCGACAAAATTAGTGACGGCCTTGTGATGGATTTTTTTTATAAATCTAATTCCGTCACTATAGGCATCACTAATTATGCCGCCAAGAAAATGCGGAATTTTTGGCAACGGCAATAGTGACGGAACTACATTCCGTCACAATATAGTGACGGATATGTTCGTCACAAAAATACTTTAATGGTTATTTATAATTCGAAATAAAACTTTGTGACGGAATTTGTATTCAGTCACAAAATCTATCCCGTTTTGGTTTGATGGGGTGATGGAATATAAAACTAAACAATGGCCCACAAATTTTTAAACCTAAAAGGAGGTAAATGAACAAGGTGAGGAGAGAACACTTTAACATACCCCACAGCATGATCAGAAATACCTTTAGGCAAAAAATCAACCACACTTTCAGTAAGTTGATGCTCCCAGAAATCATTAACAAGAACTCTATCAAGTTTGCAGAATGTAGTGCCATTATCCCAAGTAAACTGTTGGCCCACATATTTGTGATCATGTAAGCTAGTGCCAGCTAACACATCAGCCAATTCAGAACCAACATTACTAGGAACCCCAGAACCATTCACTATCTCAGAACTAGTGAGAACAACATTCAGATCACCCATCACAATCCAATAAAGAGAAATTTTACTATGCAACATCAATAAATCTTTCCACAAATTTTTACTCTTTTCAATAGAATTGTGGGCATAAATGAAACTGCAATAGAAAGTCAAATTACCATCCAAGGAATGACCTAGACAATGAACCAACTGATCACTGTAGAACTCAACCTGAAGATCAACTAACATACCATTCCAGAAAACCATTATCCTGCAATTCTTATCAGACTGCACATTACCAAACACCTCCATGTGCCAGGCATTTTTCCAAAAACTAACAAAATCCTTCCAGTTATCAGGTCTCACCCTTGTTTCAAGAACAGCACCCATGTTCACTTGTAACCTAGATACCATCCTAACTAACTCTTGTTTTTTGAGGGAAGAGTTGAGGCCCCTCATATTCCAACAGAGTAGTTTAAAGTTATCCATGAGAATCAGGTGCAGTAGGTATTCCACCTCTAGATATCCTCAGGGAATAACCTGCCCCAGTGACAGAAGCTATAGGAACCTGCCTAGTAGTAACCTGCTTCTCCTTCTTATTCCTACTCCCAGGAAGAATAGAAGGTCCTGAAGAAGAAGAAGAGGCCACTTGTTGGCTCCTATCAGAAATTCTATCACCAGTGCTAAAAGGCAAAGACACCTGCATAGTACCAACTTGACAACTACCAACAATTCCATTATTAGCATTGAGACAATTAGTAGCAACAACAGTATCAATACTGCAGTCTGACTAGAAACAATAGTAACATCAACAGCAGACTCAACAGGAGCCACAACATCAATCCCATCATTCACCACAAGAGCAGCAATAGTAGAAGACAAATTATCCACTTCAATAGAATCAGCATCATAGTGCACAGAATCAGCATGCTCAAGCAGAGAGTTAGGAACATGAGACTGTTTCTGGTGCCACGCAGCTTGAGTACCACCTATACATCTACTACTTAAATGACCAAACGGATGACATTTAGTACAATGTAAAGGCTTAAATTCATAAATGATTCTCTCGAAATCAATTTTATTGTACAAAAACAAATTATGAAAAAACGAAAAGAAAATGCTCTCTCTAACTAGGGGCGATTACACCTTCACTGTGTGAGATTTCGACGATTTTCAGGCCAACTTCGGTGGTATTTCTGTCGAACCTGGTACTTTCTTACGCGTTGCTACAGGTAACATCTCTGCCTATAAGGAGAAAAAGCTTTACGAAGCCAAAAATTCAATCCACAAATTTCTTCTCCAATTCAACCTCTTACAAAAACACACTGAAATTGAGGAATTGATTCGATAGATAACTGACGGAGAGTATGGGACGGGCAATTGGTTTCCTGTACTCATTGGTGCTTGTGCTTATGTTGTAATGCGAAAGGACAGGAATTTAATTTTTCCGCTTGCTCAAATGGCTGATAAGGTTGGGTGTGGTGTGTATGAGTTGGGGACTATGGTTGCCCGTGTGCTTGTTGATATGCAGTTGCATGTATTTGATATTGTCGCTGCTTTTAAACAATCGCTTAAGAGGTCGTCTAGTTTTTGTGGGGTTTCGGTTGATTTGCGTACCACAATGGAGCAGCAAGGGGTGTTTGTGGTGCATCATGGATGCACTGTTTGATTAAGTGGTGTATTTCGACTGGCAGGAGGCCGATGCCTGTGGTGGTTGCTGTTATGGTTTTTCATGTTAGTAATATTTCTTCGAGTACACTTTATATAGTGTCTCTATACCTACCGATAAATGATAAAGAATAAAACAAGTATAAACGATAGATTATAAAATAAAAATAATGGTTAGTGATGCTTACTTTTTTAGTATTTTCAAATGAGTGTAAGACGTAAGAATATTTACCAACTTTAGGCGTAAGGAGGGAGTATTTGACTAAACAAATAATAAATGCTTACTTTTAGCATTGGCTTAACTCTTTTATTTTTTTCAAAAACAAAATGGTGTGAATTTATAATGACTGTTGATTGTAAACATTAAAAAATTCTCGAATAATGTAGTATTTTATCATATACTTGAAAACTCTCTTGAAATCATGACAATGCATTTTTGAATCATACTTCATTAGTTTTTACATACACGTCGACGGGCCATTAACTAATCATACAAAGTATATCACCTATTGTAATAGTTGACCTTTAGTTAAGCTACATTCAATCAACTAGACCGAGTATATATAAACATCATGTTATTTACAATAATTATCAATTATTGTTGCTTTTGTTTATTTTTAATTCTATAGTCAATCAATATAGCTGGACACTGGTAAACACTTGTTCATTTTTGGGTTGGCCTCGCATTGTCTTCAAATCCCTGCAAATAATAAACAAAAACCATCATATTCATGATCTAACTATATCCTGTATGAAGAATTTAAAAGAGCATATTACATAGACAGACATTATGCAATATGTGCACTCCGTACGCCCAAAACAGTTGTTACATTTTGACCTTTTCAATTCCACGAGGTTGAAATTAACTAACTTAATGTGAAATAGAGGGTGCACTTACATCATGGACGGCATTTCTCAGCGCAAGAATCTGTTCTCTTGAAACAGTTTTCTTCTGCAAAAATTATACATACACATATATATATATATATATATATATATATATATATATATATATATATATATATTTGTTATTGAGAATGAAGAACTTCAAGGCCTATGTTTAAGGACAAGATTAAAAAATGTAATGATCAGAAACTATATGTTATACCGTTCTGAGTACTGTCCAGGTAACACCCTCAGTGCAAGGTGGAACGGTGAGTGAACCGATGTACCTGTAAAACCTACTGCTTCCAAACTTGATCTCTCGGGGATCTATTCTTCCAGCATGGATTTCGTCCTCTCTCACGGAATGGATTTCATCTAGGAGCTGTTGGCATTATATACCAAAAAGTGAAAATGTAAGAATTGTTTCAGGAGCTGTTGGCATTATATACCAAAAAGGTTGAGATTGAAACGGGTCGGAGGGAGTATATACTTACATGTGTAAGGAATAAATCGGGACGCCCCAAATTATACAGGATGGCATTGACAGCAATACGCCCATCATGGCTAATATGAACCATATGAATCTCCATGTCGAATCTACGAAGAAAATAAAAGAAACCCAATTGATTAGTGATCTAATCAATTTCACTCAATTTTATTAAACTAATTTAGTTGAATATTTGACAATTACAAATTAAAATACATTTGTAATTAAAGTTGAAGTTGGTTAACTAAAAGTAATAAACTGGAAATTTCTTTAAAACGAAGCAAGTATATATACAGGTTTACTCATGTACCTTTTCCCTTTGATAGTGTGTTCAGAAGGAGTATGCCAGTGAGCTTGTATTAGTTTGTACTCTGTACCATTTATCTCTACAAATCCTGCATCTTCTTCCCATTCAACCTGTACATGTTATACCAAATTAGTGCAACCAAATGTATACGATTTAGTAGAATAATTAGAATAATATAAATATGTGAATATTAAAACCTTATGTACCAAAAGTAAGTAAATTTAGCATGTATGGAGATTATTTTCTTTTACGAATATTAAAACCTTATGTACGTACGTACATACCATGATATCGTGACCTCGGTTCTTGATAGCAGCTGGAGCAGGGTTGTAGGTCATCTTGAAGGTCTCATTAGCAGGCATGACCACCACTCTTTTCTTGTTCCTAAGGTCAATTGGTGATTGAAGTTTTCCAGTTCTACATTGCTCCCATTCTGGGTTTAGGGAACCCCAATTCTCTGGCCCATTTCCATGTGTGTTATGATAACTGAATGCCCTTTCATTATCTAATATAATTATTATCGCAAAAAAAAAAATGTATTAACAACATAATTCACATATTCAAAAATAGGGAAGAAGAGATTAATGAAATATACATGTCAGGGTCAGCTCAAATATAGAATATACAAATCACTTCACCCCAAAACCAATAAAAGGTACAAAGAAAAACTCTCTATTCTCCATTTTATCTTTCATCCAAAGTTCATGCAGGTCCTAGATGGAGACACAAAACGTACACCTCGTCGTCTATTATGTCAGCTAACTTATCAGTTAATATGCCAAACACAATTATTCAAATCAGTTATTTTGTCAATTTCATATTTCAATTATATTATCTTTTACCTTATCAGTTTTCAATAATCTTATCGGCTAGTTTTGCCAAACATATCTATTGTTGAACACAAAGGGCTCACCAGAAAACTTCTTTCCAAATACAAATATTCTCACATGCAATTCTATATATTACAACCAGTGGCGAATCCAGAAGTGTATTTCAGGGGGGTCGAAGCTTAATATGCGTGAAATAATTTTTGCGAAAAGTTCAGGAGTAGATTATGATTTTTTACAATATATAGTAATACATAAAATAATATAATAACATGATTTTTTTTTCAAATTATGAAGTTATTTATACTGAACCATTCGTAGTTCTTGATCATAGCTTATTACACATAATTTTGCAAGTAGTTTGCAATAATAATATGCAAATATAAAATTGGTGTAGCAAAAAAAATACATGGAAATTATATAAATAAAGAGAATATAGGCAAAATTAAGAAGTTATACACAAAATTAGCATGTGAGATAAGGATGAGATTGAAAAAAATAGGGAGGTGCATAATAATATGGAAAAAATATTGAACAAAATATGGCTTTTGGAATTTGAACTTGGGTATGCAAAATAAAAGACTACAGCATCTAACGCTTGGCCAGACTAGTTTTATTTATTTTCTATGTATGATGACATTAATAGTTGAAATCTTAGGGGGGCAGCTGACCCCACTTGCCCCTTTAGATCCGCCACTGATTACAACCCAAGCCTTTCATGACACAGATACTACACCAAATTTCATCAAATGCAAACCACAAACCTCAAGAATTTAAAACCAGATCACTCTTGTGTTTCTTTGGTTACTACTTGGTAAAAAGTTTTAAGGGCCGACAATCATCTACACCAAGTAAATATACCATATCAAATTTAAAACTAAATTTCATCGATCTGGTTCCTTGATTTTTTTAGTTAACAAGAAATCTAAGACAGGACCATAACCCACTCCCACCTCCAAGTCTCCCCTCCACACATATCCTCAAGAATTACAAACCAAATCGCACAGGTCTAATTCCTCAACTTATTGTTCACTTACGAGTTATGAAATCTAATTTGGGAACAAATGTGAACTAACCAAACAATGCTTTAAGCTTGTCGTTATCATGAATCGAACTCTTACATACCTACTTCAGAATGAGGATCAGTTTGACAATTGATCGCAGAGACGAAAAGAAGACATGTGAAAATGATGGTGTAACTGGGTGCCATTGTCATGCCTTCAAGAAGAAAAATGGCTGGAAAAGGAGGTAGTAATTTAAATTTTCAAGCTAGCTATATATGTATAATATATATACATACTGCAACTTTTGTTTCGTATTCAACATGTGAATCCACGCAATACATGCAAAGACCCTATTTTTAGTAAATACCAATAAAAATGGACGAAGAATTCTAAAGAGCTTGGAAAATCTAGAAGCTACATTTTCGGAATGACAGCAAAAAAGATAGCTGTCCTGTCTGGTCTTACAATTTTTATTCTTTAATATTCTTTACAATATTTTCATGACGACTAAAACTATCAAAAATTAATCTCCACCTCAAGAAATTCAAAATTAAATTTTGACTCCGCAAGAAATTTAAGAGGGGAAGATGAACGCTCACCACCCCAGACAAAGTTTGTCTGACCATGTCACACCTCAATAAATTTAAAAATAAATCAGAGGTCTGGTTCACTGTGTTGGTTCCCGGTTGATTTTCCTCCGCGTAACATGCTATCAAAAGAATAATAATTTATTAGTATATTATACAAATCATAATTCACAAACTCGATAAGAGTGAGAAACAAACTAATTTTGAAAGCAATAAAATTAATTCCTTCAAATCTTAAAAAAATTGAGGACTCCTTAAAAAAATTGTCAAAGATAGGGAGCTCCTATAATTTTTTGAAGAGTAAAATATGTGGGCCCATATACCACATTTGTACTTTTATACATAAAAGTAGCCCCTACAACTTTGTAAAAAATATAAGAAGGATAGATATGATATATGAGATGAATCCATCCATATATTATGTAAAGCACAAGGGGTTAAACCCGACCAGAGGCCACATGTAGCAAAATTCTATGTGGCATGTCTCTTTAAATTTCATGTAATTTTATTCACAAAATTAAATCAAAAAGAAAATAGTAATTTAGAAGTGTACTATATATTTTTGGTATGTTAACTGTATACATAGTTTTTATTAAATCACATATAACTTTATTTGCAAAACTCCGAAAAATATTTTGAACATATATTTGGATTCACCACGACAAGACGAATCCATAGACACCAATCTTATGTATTATTATTATTATTATTAATTAAATAAATTATTTATATATTAAAATAAAAAAAATCAAATTGTTAAATAAGATCTATTGGTTGTGTAAATTCTAAAATTGGAAAATAAGTCATGGAACATTTTATTCTTTACAGTGCAATGCACCTTATAACTTCCACTATTTATATTTTTAGTATGTTCACTACATATATAGTTTTTATTAAATCCCATATAACTTTATCTGCAAAACTTCGAAAAATATTTTGAACATGTATTTGGATTCATCGCGACGAAACGAATCAATAGACACCAATTATAAGATATAAATTGAAAAAAAAAGTGTTGAATATTTGAATAGCATAAAATAGAAAAGAAGTGTTGAATATTTGAAATTATAGGAGAAGGCTAAACGAAAAGTTAGAATAGAAAAAATTATTATAAAATTAAATAAAATTAGATAATCTTTGACTTTTTGGGTTTGTTGTAATTAGTTTCAAACTACATTATAAATTTGGAATCATTTGTAATTGTTTGAAATGTGAGTACTAATCTAAACAAAAGACCATTTAGCAGGGGTCGATTTTGAAAAATCTGATATGGTTAAGTAAGAGATAATTTCAATTTAGGAACTCAATTCGAGACTTAAACGAACTTTATGAATGGGATAATCCAAACTTGGGAACTCAACTCGAAAAGTAAAATTCAACTTTATGAATGTGATAATTCGAACGTGGGAACTCAATTCCAAGGTCAAACAAATTATAAGAATGAGATAATTACAACTTGGAAACTCTATTCGGATAATAAACCATATTATATGGGAAAAATACTCTAATAAAGGAATGATTCAAGCACAGGAACTTAATTCGAAAGTAAACTCAACTAAAAAAAATAAGATAATTCTAACTAGGGAAATCAATTAGTATGACAAATCAACTATAACAACGAGATAAAAAAATTTGAAAACTTATAAGTTCGAACGGTAAGCTCAAATTTTAGAATTAGATTGTTCCTACATGGAAGCTCAACGTGAAAGCAACAAAATCCTAAGAATGGGATCATTACAATTTGAAAACTCAATTTGAAGTTAAAAGCAAGTAAAAAAAAGGGATAAATCCAATTTGAGAACTTTATTTGAATAGTAAACCATACTATATGATAAAATTATTGGAAGAAATACATAAATTCCTCAAGAACTCAATTCAAAGGGTAAACACACTTTAACAATGAGATAATTTTAACTTGGAAATTCAATTCAAATGTTAATCTCAACTTTAAGAATGAAGTAATTCTTAATTGAGAACTCCATTTGAAGGGCAAAACAACTATAAGAATAATATAATTCAACTTGGAAACTCAAATGCAAGAACGATCCATGCTATTTGAAAATAATCTAACAATGAGATAATTCCGAATTAGGAATTTTGTTCAAACGGTAAGAATATTCTACGATTGAAATCATTCAAACGTAAAACTATATTAGAAACGTAATCCACTTTATGTGGTAAAATACTCTAAGAATATAATAATTTCGTTTGAAAACTTAAGTCGAGGGGTAAACAAACTCTAAGATTGTTATAATTAAAATTTGGGGACTACATTCGAAGACCAAATCATGCTATATGAATAACTTATTCAAAGAAAGGGTACTTCCAACTTATGTACTCAACTCAATTGGTATTCAACTTGGGAACTCTAATGCAAGGATGAACCATGCTATTTGAAAATAATCTAACAATGAGATAATTCCGAATTAGGAATTTTTTTCAAACGGTAAAAATATTCTACGATTGAAATCATTTAAACGTAAAACTATATTAGAAACGTAAGCCACTTTATGTGGTAAAATACTCTAAGAATATGATAATTTCATTTGAGAACTCAAGTCGAGGGGTAAACAAACTCTAAGATTGTTATCATTACAATTTGGGGACTACATTCGAAGACTAAACCATGCTATATGAAGAACTTATTTAAAGAAAGGGTACTTCCAACTTATGGACTCGACTCAATTGGTAGTATATATAAACTCAACTATAAAAATGTGGTCAATCTAACTTGAAAACTCAAATTGACGAGCAAACCAACTACAAAAATATGATAATTATAACTTAGAGACTATATTGAAAGGTAAATCTCATTATTTGGAATAGTTAGTTGCACATTTGGAACTCAGACCAACTATAATAACGAGGTAATTACAACTTTAGGACTCTATTGAAAGGGTAAACCACAATGTATGGAAATATTGGGGTACGCAATTTGAACTTGACAACTAAATTCGATGTATAAACCAACTTTGAAAATGAGATAATTACAACTTGAAAACTTTAATTTGAATAGTAAACCACGTTTTGTGGTAAAATCCTCAAAAAAAGGATTTCAAATTTGGAACTCAAAAAAAATTTATATTTGCAACCTTGGAACTCAACTTTAAGAATAATATTATAATTTTAACTCAAAGAATTTTATATTTGCAACCTTGGAACTCAACTTTAAGAATAATACTATAATTTTAACTCATGAACTGAATTCACCGTCATTTTGGTTTCCAAGTAGGTGTTTAACAAAATTTGGAGGTAGCGTTATGTTTGCGTTATTAAATTGTACTCCGTATTGCCATCCATTTTTTTTATACTCAATGCAATTTATGTCGTTGCATTGCCACAGGATAAGGCCTCCATGAATAATATAATTTGTTTTTTAGGCCTTTGACCGTAATGTTAGAGAGGTAATAAGAGGTGCAAGTGGGAGTCAATGAGAAACCATTCAGTAGATTAGTTGTCGTATTTATTGGACACTTAAAACATATATAACCAGTCATACTGAAGGGTAGCAAATACGATATCATGCCCGCACCTCTTTGATCATTTAAAAGACGTGAGTGAATTTCTCTAATATGTACTTATATTTGTTATTTTACAATTATGGTGGATTCAAGGTCAAGGTTGAAATAATCAGGAAACTTATGGTTATTGCGTGTTGGAGGGGGGCTAAAGTCAATGGAACAAATGACGACGAGGTCCATATGAAATTGTTCGAAGAGATCCTTATGCATAGGACCCAATCACTGCAATGGTTAAGATCACATATCTTTCGCCATTAGATCATGTTGGTGAAGGTTGATACTTCTTGAACATGGACAGTTTCAGCCTGGCAAAAAATTGCATTATTATATTTTATTAATTTATTTTAATTTTTCACCTAAAATTACGCGTCCACCCTAATGCATTAAGTTCTCAATCGGAACGGATGGAGTACATAGATAGTTTCAACTAGATAAGAATATTGGGTATCAACCCATTGGGTCCTTAACGGGATTAGTTCGGGTTGTTTTCGGCCCGTTTAAAAGCTTATATAACAGACTCATGAACATAAATAAATTTGAAAATTGAGAATCTGAAAACGAGTTTATTTTGCCTTATTTTCAAACGGGTCAGACGAGTTGATTTTTGTAAAATCAACTAATATAAGCTTAACCATAATATAATATAATATAATATAATATAAATCTATTTATATAAGGTTTTTATTTATTTTACATTTTATATAGTAACATGTATAATATAATATATATGTATTTATTTTATCTATTCATATAAGCTTTTTATTTATTTTTATTTATTTTACATTTTATATAGTAACATGTAAACTAATATAATATAAATCTATTTATATTTAATTATAATTATAATATAATATAATATAATATAATATATAAAGTTGATGAGCTAAACCCACCAGATTCATTCAAATTCCATCCATCCTATGTGAAATTTTTATTCTACAGTTGAGCAGAGTCTGAATAGGGAAACGCAGCAGTGTGTTGCTAAGATCATGTGAGCAATGTTATTTCTTGGGGACAAAATTTTATATCTTATGGTTGCTGAAAATGCGGAAGGCCATGAATAGTGTTTTTTAATAGATGATTATTATCACTATTATTATTATTAATTAAACAAATCATTTCATTCACTAAAATAAAATATTAATCTCATATAACTTTATCTACAAAAATCCAAAAAATAGTTTTAACATATATTTGAATTAAATAATGACAAGACGAATCTATAGACACCAATCTTAAATACTATCATTAATTAAATAAATTGTTTTATTCATTAAAATATAATATAAATTTATTGAATAAGATAAAATGAAATAATAAAATTTTAAAAATTAAAAATGACTTATTAAAACACATTATAAATAATTAACGTAGCATCAAGCATTCAAAAATATACTCATTTTAAATAGTTTAGCATCAAACATTCTGGACAAACTAAAATATACGATTATTTTGATTAGCCTCATATATATATATATATATGTTGGTCCAGATAACGGCAAAGTAAAAGACTAGAGGGGGAGGGGGGGTGAATAGTCTTTTAAAACTTTTGTCGATAACAAATGTTTCTCAGATATCTGTATGGATATCTGATACTTAGAATCAAAGTGCGGAAGACTTAATAAAGATAAGTGTAGAAACAGTTAATAAGTGTGTGTGTTGCTGAAGTATAAATACAGAAATGTAAATGACACAGCAAGTATAGTGTTATCTGGAGGTGGCGTAATCCTCCAACTAATCCACTTCGGTCTATCAGAGACCTAGAATTCACTAGAACAGATAATTGAGATAACCTTACAAAAATCCTATTCTAAGATTCTGAACAATTGGTTCCCAACCAAATGTTCCCCACAATTGTTCCTAGCTTCTTGACCCAGTACTTCCTATACTCGAAACCTTTGAGTTGTTCCTAGCTTCCCAAGCTAAGTACTTCCTATACTCAAAACTTTGGAGTTATTCCTTAGTTTCCCAAATCAAGTACTTCCTATACTCGGTAACCTTGGAGTTATTCACGATTTTTCAAACTAAGTACTTCACATACTTGATTTGGTGTTGGTTTCGGTTTGAGTTGTCGGATGAGCGTCTTAATAACTTTTGATTATTGAGATAGCTCTGTGAACTAAGTTACTTAATACACTTTACACGTATGGTATCTAGTTCGATTTCTTGACCCAAGTCTTATGATATCTCATTGAGAATGAATCTCAGATAGTTGATCTTTTGATTCAACTCTTTCACAGATAGCTTTGCTTGTTTAGGATCAGGACACTTAGAACTTCAGTGTTTACTCAAGATCACAAGCTTTAGTCGCAACAGAAAGCTTTGATAATAAGTAAGTTCCTTTGAGAGAGTAGGATGTTCAGAGTTCTATGTTTCAGCGTATGCAATGTGTGTTCTCTCAAGCTGTCTAAGTGTTGATATTTATAGATGAATTTGAGTACCGTTTGAATAGTATCCGTTAGGCTCAAATTCGAACTATCGATATCTGTGTATAGTACTGTAGCAGGTTTTGTCTTCTTCTCAGAAGTTGCCGTTGCTTTTACTCAGACATCTCTGTCCGTACATTAAATGCATTGTACTATACTTTTTGTCCTGTAGTGTCAACGGAACTATGCTTTATGTAGACTAGACTTTTTATGCGATTCTTTGCACGTCCTTATCTTCATTCTTCAGATACCACTTGTATTGATTGAAACAACTTTGTTTGCAATATATGTTTCTCTTTCAGAAACGTGATTAATGCTCAAGGTATCTGAGAATAGATATCCGTGGACACTTTCCTTGTCTTCAGATATGTATCTCATTTCTCAGATATATCTTGTGACACAGTTTGTTTGAAACTGTTCGCGTCTACAAGATATCTGGCTAAGATATCTGAATAATGATTCGATAATCTTGTGCAGTTTTCTTCAAATCTTCAAAAGTTGTTGAGCTTTCTGCTTGGATGTCTTCTTCTTGGTCTTCTCTTCATAAAACAAAAATTACAATTTGAGACCTAACATCCTATACAAGATTAGCTAGACTATCATACTTAGTGGGTTTCCTCTTTTACAATGTTCAAGTGAACCAAGAGTACTAATCACCTTTCTGAGACTAAGATAAGTCATCATGTTCTTTGAACAAAATCTAAGCAGATATTCTAACAAAATATCTAACAAATTTCCCCATTTTGATCGATCGATGACTATCTTCCCTATTACAAATCTGGATGAGGAAACAATCCACCACTTAATCATTTCTTGAGATCTTTCAAATCATATAATTAAGTGCAGAAAGTAGACATCAACCAAATCACAAGGTGTGATCTTTGCCGACAAGTTATCTTTTATAGAATACTATCTGAGAGTAAGTTCTTCAGATAAGTCGCAACTTAAGATTACAGATAACTTTAATACAGAATACAGTTGAGCTCAGTCAGCAAAAATATAAAAACTACATAGTAAATTAGGACAACAGGAGTAACCAAGCTCCAAGTAAACATCCTAAAGAACTAGTCTTCAAGTCTTCAATCTTCAAGTCTTCAATCTTCAAGTCTTCAACAAAATTTCTATGGATCAGTCTGCAAATTTCCTATCTCCAAACCTTTTTATGTCATCAGAATAATCATAAAGAAGAGTTCTGACAAGCATCTACGTGTCTCGGCAAATCCACAGACTTCTTTGTAGGTTTTGGTAGGATTTTCTTCAAAATGCTTGACCCATAGGTACTTTCCCCACTTCCGGGCATGCTCTATTACGATATCGAAAGCTTGAAGTATTCATAGATAATCTTGGATATCGATGTCACCCTTGTATTGATCTTACGGATAGGGATAGACGACTCATAGGGTTCCTGACACAACAAGTCTTGGTCTTGTGCTGTTCTGTGATATTCGGAATCTTGTGCACATCATCCGGCTTTCCATATGGACAATCATCAGAGAGGTCCTTCTTCATGACTTCAGTTCTCTTGACAACTTCAAAATCCAACCATGCTTTGATGTGATTGGTGTTGATCAAGATAGGTTTATTCTTTCTCCATGCCATAAGCTGTTTGAGGATTGGTTCTGGAAATCTTGAATTTACCAATAGATGCTTAAGTTCCAGAATCCAATAGCCATTTTTCCGATTGATGCACACAGAGCGGAGGAATCATTGTCATACTTCACATACTCAATTTTGGCTTCTTACGGCACGAGTGGAAGTTGACTTTGTCTTTGTTCGACTCTCGATCCTTTTACATCTTGAATTCTCTTTGGGGTTGTTGCTTGAAGAACTACCACCTGGATAGACTTGGTATTTCGGAGGGTGTTTTAGGCTAGGGCTTTTGACTATGGGCTCGATTAGGCTTTCAAGTTTTCTTTTTCTGTGAAGAGGAGCTTCATCTTCATCAGTCTCTTCATCATCTTCATCAAGATCAATTCTTGTGAGATCTTTGCAGCCTTCTTCATTGCCCAGGGACTTGATTTGACCTTCTTCTTCTTCTTCTTCAGAAGATTCATCAATCCCTCTAACTTGTCTTCTCCTTGGAGCCTTGGTACTCCTTGGAGGTTTCTGTGCCATGGCCCTTGTTACCATTTTGGTTCCTTCAGTAGGTCTCTGGGAAGAAGCTTGGCTTGAGAAGGATTCATAGATTCTGAGTGGTGGCTGGGAAGTTTTTCTTCTTGCTTTCTGAGCAGCACCAGCTCCATATTTCTTCTTGTTTTCATATCCTTCTTCCCATTCCCCCTGACTTTGAGGTCCATATTTGTACTTTCTTTCCCCCTTAGTCATTGTTGGCTGACTCAGTCTCATAAAGGAATCTGAGAGAGAGTCAAAATGCCCTTGTAAATAGTTGTAGGCAGTGACCAACTTCTGAAGTTCGGCTTTGAGCTCCTGATTTTGCTTGATAAGTCCATTGTCCTTATCAGTGAGCTCTGCCAATGGCCCTAGGATGGCATCTGCTTTTCCAGCAGTGTAACTTGCCTCTTGAAAAGCTTTTTCAGCTAAAGACACATCATCGTCCCTTGTCATTACCAGATCTTTCTGAGCAATGATCATGCTAGTTGTTCTCTGAGTGATGAGCTCAGTGAACTTTCTCATTTCAGAGGGGACTAAGGCAATTACTTCCTTGTTTTGTGAAGACATCTCCTTATTCAGAGTAGCTAGTACTTGGTACCTGCTCATGTACTCATGCATGGGAGTGGACGTTTGGCAGTTTGTTGAAGATTGTAGGAGCAATCAACTTTCTTTTTAAGTGAGAAACCGCTAGATGTTCATGGCGGTGTCCTGCCAAAGTCTTGTCTTCTTCATCATCTGAGGGATTAGCCCAGTGATCTTCATCCTCTTGGACATTTTCATCAATCGTATCAAGTCCAGCAACCATCTCAGAGATTGGTTTCTTTCCTTTCTGGGAGGAGGATGGTGCTTCTTTCGAAGAGGATGCAGCCTTAGCATCATGCTTGACTTCAGATACTTCTTCAGTATCGAGTTCTTTGGTGATCTCTTGAACAACATCCCGTAGCTCTTTAACCTCAGAGTAAGCAATCATTTCTTCTAAGTATAGATCTTGTAGTTGATCAATCTTATCTCTGGATTTAGCTATTTGTTCTTCCAGTTGAAGATGGAGTATTCTTCTTCTTCAACGGTTATGCGAGTTGAGCATACAGTGCGAGTGTTTAATATTTTCGATTGGTTTCTTGAGCTCAACTACTTGTTCAAGGTAATAGCTGCGTGTTGGTGAGAAGATGGATGAGTAGATTTACGAAGTGATGAAGGCGGAGATTTACGTGAAGTCTTCTCGGTTTGCTTTTCGGTGAGGCATTGTTTCTCTGTGAAATTCCTCCGGTCCACAGTGCGGAGCATCATCAACATCCTTTTGTCATTATCATCCTTTTGGTGATGATCGGTGGGAGGTTCATCAAAGAAATTTTCATTCATTTCTTCCTCCTCATCATCTTGATACAAGATTGATCACTTACGGGATAGTGATCTTACGCCCATTAACTTCTTCTTGTTCGGAAGGTATGAATTGCGATGCAGAGGCGGCTTGAATGCCATCTGTAATCTTGTCGACCATCTGCTGTTCAAAGGCATGTATCAAACTATCGCCACTTCTCCGGAAAAGTCCTTGTGTAGTAGAGTCATGGCTTGTATGTTACATGGCGAACATTGCTTGGACATATGTTTCGGTCAAAAGCTCGTGCCGTCTGGTTGGTTGATCGTTATTCTCAATATTTCGGAGAGATCGAGCACCTTAACTTCGCCATTTCTTGAAGCATTGAATGTGCTTTGGCAAAGTGTGAGCTTTGAAGAAGTGAAGTAGGTCCTTGTTTCTTCAATGGGAACTGCTTTGCATCTGTTTGAGCTGAAAGAAAGAGTTTTGAGTGAGTTTCAAAACTTTGGTATCGAGTAGAAGTGTAGTTTAGTTTTTGAGTTACCTGAGTATGAACATCAGGCTCAGATACTTGTTCTACTGGGACAATTGGTGTCTCAGATATCTTGTGGTGAGGTGGAGACTTGGAAGTCTGGTCCTCATCAACCTTTCTTTCTTGAACCTGAGAATTAACATTATCACAATACTTAGGAAATTTTATCAAGAAGAACTTTAAGTGACAAGTCAGATATCTGAGAGGTCAATTACCTCCATGGGAGGCTCAGATACTTGTCTCTCAGAGACTTGTGCAGTCTCTGGAATCTTTTCTTGTGATGAAGACCTTGATGCCTCATCAATTTCCATAGGTGCAGGGGATGTCGCAACTCGTCCCTTGCACTTCTACTTCTGATTGAGCCTGTAAGTAGATAGTATTGAATAATTTAGAAGAAGTTTTAAGATAACCCAGGATGAAGAGTACTTATCACTGATTTTCATATACCTTCAAGTTTGAAAGCTCAGTGATGTGTGCTTCAGAAACCTTGTTGGTTTCTGGGTTTGTCTCTGGCATTTCTGCCTTATCTTCTTCCATCTCAGTTGGAGCCTGTTAGAAACATTTATCATTAATGAGCATACAAACATTTTTACTGAAAAGTTAGTTTTCTTTAAGAATCATTTACACATGTAGCTCAGATTTCTCAAGAGTTGAGGTTGAAGGAACCTCTTTTCGATTCGAGGTAAGCTTTTCAGCTTCCTCTTGTTTTTCCGTTTCTAACTCAGCCTGTAACAAAGAGATTCTTATAAGGTAACAAGATTTATAAGTATAAAATTTTTCACAAGGTAAGAGTTAAACCAATCATTTACCCGAGCAGTTTCAGGCTGATTGGTCTCTGGAACTTGTGACCTTTCTATACATTGGTCGTCTTGTCCCAGTTCAGTTTCTTTGTTTGAAGTTTACGGTACTTGACACCTTCCACAGTATGCAACTTCGGTTGCCTCCTGAGTTGATCATTACGAGTAGATGTCTCGGTTTGATCCCTCTCATTGAGTTGGGAACCCGCTCAATTCTGAGATTTTCTTCAGCATATTGTATTGCTGGTATTTCAAAATGGAGTTCATTTACCATTTCATCAACCACTTGTGGCTGTTGTGGTTGTTGTGTTTGTGGTTTTTGTGGTTGTCTGGAAGCAGAAGATTGATCAGTAGAATGTTCTTCCAGATTCTTAGATGTGGCATTCCCATCAGCATACGCGATACTAAGATACCACTCATCGGGCTTTGTGAAGTTGTGCAGAGAGTCATTCCACGATGATGTATTTGCACCAACAACCTTTGCTATAGGTTGACAACTTTGTGGTGTAGGTTCTTCTTCAGATACCTTATCACCAGTTACTTGTTCAGTAACCTTAGCCCTCTTTGATTTTTCTAGGACTTGAGAGATGACTAGTTCATCATCTTCATCGTCAGAGCTCTCATCATCTTTGGGAACTGATTGGTCCATTATTCATGCGGTTTCTGCAGATGGGGCTTGGTGTTTTTCACCACTTTTGGCAGCATTCATGAGTTCATCAGCAAGGCTTTCTGCATTAGTCGCAACATTTCTGAAAGCACTTTCTCTTGCTGAGTCTACTTGTTCAGTAGGTGATAACTCTTTTGCAGCATTGATGAGTTCATCTGCCATGTTTGTAGATATCTGAGAATTTACAACCTCTTTGGGTGTGTCTTCTGATTTGCCAGCAGACTTCTTTCTTGAAGTTACAGGCTTCTTGGTCATAACCTTTTCTTTAGATATCTTTTGATTTTCTTCTTAGGACCTTTCTAAGACCCAGTAACCTTTTTCATCAGATTTGTATACTCATACTTGTAGAGTAAGTTACTGTTGGCTATTTCAGCCGTCTCTCTGAGCTCAATGCCAAGCTTTTCCAGCAAGTAGCATATCTTCAGACCATATCCTACTGTGGCCTTTGGCTCAGCTAGTCCTTTAACAATCTTAGGCTCGAAGCCTTGAATCTTCTTCACAAATTTCATGAAGGCGTACTTTCCCCAGTTGAAAGGGTTTTCCAGCCTTTTGTCTTGTTGATTCAGCAAGAACATCATGATCCATCGTTCTTGGCTTATCTGGTCAGCACCTCCTTATAGACCATCAAAGCATCTGTGAAGAATGCAAGCCAGTACATCCCAGTGAACAGCAGATGTCCGGTTGGGATGTCGACAAGTTTGAACTCGGTGGGTGTATCGATTTCTCAAGATCACACATCACATTGTAAAGTTCTTTGACACCTTCAAGGAGTTCCTCATCCTTGGTGTTTATTTCAAAATCCTTTCCAAGATTTTGAACCTCAAACAACTTCTGAAGTTGTTAAGTCCGTAGGATTTCCTTTCCTTGGTCGAGGTTTTGATAGACACTATTTCGGATTGCCTTGAGATACACAGAAATTATCACAGGTTGTTGTAAAATTCCAACACATCAAGTGATGAAATTCCACTAGGGCGAGCAGATATAAAGCCCTTGATTTGTGCCTTTTCAAGCAAGTCAAGAATTAGCTTTCTGTCGGCTTGGTTCTCTATTCCAGCCGTGAGGTATTCCTCAACCATGGCACCACTCCAAATCATTCTGTGACTTGAAGTCCAATGGTCAGGATTGAAAGCTCCTACCAGTCGATTGTTAACAATAACCAACTCTGGTGCTTGCTTTTCAGCAGTACCAGTGGAGGATTGGGATTTCTGTGTAGAAGTGTTCTTGGAGGCCATCTCTTTATATGGTAAGGATTTGAAGCTTGTGTTTGAAAGAGATTCGATTGAGTGATTCTTTTCAGAAAAACTTAATCAAGATTTGCAGAGATTTTAGAGAAGTTGCAGAGGATTAGGAGAAGGTTTTTGCTGTTTTGATGCAAGTTGAAATTTCGGATTAGGCAAAAGTGATTTCATTTGCCAAAATCCTATATATATAGCAAGTGAATCTCAACAGACAAATACATACAAATTGATTTTGTGTGTACGTATCTGTGATTTGCAAGCCGGCATGATCAAAAGTAACTTCGGCATTAAATGCTTAGTGGGCCATGTCTGAATTTCAACAGTCCACTATTTACTGCGAATTAATTTCTGCCGTTCAGATCAAGCGCTTGAATTCATCAAGGGTCACCATTGCTTCTCCAGCAATGATCACAATCAACAAATGTAATTGTGCCCATTTAATGAATTTTGGCTATTAGCTATCTGAATCACAATTCTGTTTGAGCAAGGACACTGTTCGCATCTGAATCTGTCTTATACTTAGGATTTTTCCAAGTTTTTCATCAAGATAGAAATAATGCGAGTTTCAAGAGAGTAGTTGACTGCAGATAGTTATACTATTCTCTTTAGTATTCCCCGTTTATAGAATGATTCAGATATCTGAGTTCCCGTCTCAGAGATCTTAAGCTATCTTTTTGCTCTTTAGCCTTTTTGACTTACGGTTCCGTTCGGATATACCTCTTCTCTCTTTTACGGATACCTCTTTTCTGGATGCCCGTTCCAGATACCTCTTCTCTCTTTTCTGGATACCCGTTCCAAATACCTCTTCTCTGGATGCCCGTTCCAGATACCTCTTTTCTGGATGCCCGTTCTAGATACCTGAATTTTTTTCAGTTCATTGGTAGTTCCATTAGTCCAAGACTATGTCTTAAGGCTAAGAATCTACTTTCTTGTAGTGGCTTAGTGAAGATATCTGCAAGTTAGTCTTCAGTCCCAATCTTGAGTATCTCTATATTGCCTTTTTCAACATGGTCTCTGATGAAGTGATGTCTAACATCAATGTGCTTTGTTCTGGCATGAAATTTAGGATTCTGTGTAATCACAATAGCACTTGTGTTGTCACAGAAAATGGGAGTTTTCTTCTCATCGAGTCCATTGTCTTTAAGTTGTTGTTGTATCCACAGAATTTGTGTTGCACAACAACCAGCAGCAATATATTCAGCCTCTGTGGTAGAAGTTGCAATTGAGTTTTGCTTCTTACTAAACCATGAGATAAGTCTAGTGCCCAGAAACTGACAAGTTCCTGAGGTGCTTTTCCTATCAAGCAATGATCCAGCATAATCAGCATCTGAGTACCCAGCTAAACTCAATTCACTTTCTTTAGGATGCCACAGTCCTACATCTACTGTACCCTTCACATACCTTAATATTTTCATAGCAATGTTGTAGTGTGTTTGCATTGGATTTGTCTGAAATCTAGCACATACTCCAACAGCATATTAAATATCAGGTCTACTTGCAGTGAGGTAAAGTAGTGAACCTATCAATTTCCTATACTTATGTTCTTCAACACTCTTATCTGATTCAGTATAGGTCATTTTGGTTCCAATGCTCATAGGTATCTTAGCATTCTTTTCAGAAGGCTTAAGATTGAATTTTGTGAGCATATCTTTTGCATACTTTGTTTGACTAATGAATATTCCATCATTGAGTTGCTTGACTTGCAATCCTAGGAAATAATTCATTTCTCCCATCATGCTCATCTCAAACTTGTTTTTCATGAGATTTGCAAAGTCATTACAAAGTTACTTGTCCTTAGATCCAAATATGATGTCATCAACATATACTTGAACTAAGAGTAGTTTCCCATCATGATTTAAGGTACCTTTCTTGAAACCACTTTCCAGAAGGTATTTGGCCAAAGTGTCATACCATGCTCTTGGAGCCTGTTTCAGTCCATACAGAGCTTTCTGTAGTTTATAGACCATTCTACTTTCTGAGGAAACTTCAAAGCCAGGTGGTTGCTCAACATAAACTTCTTCTGCAAGTTCACCGTTTAGGAATGCGCTTTTGACATCCATCTGATAAACTTTGAAATTTTTATGAGCTGCAAAGGCTAGAAAGAGTCTTATTGCTTCCAATCTGGCAACTGGTGCATATGACTCATCAAAATCTAAGCCTCCAGTCTGAGTGAATCCCTTGGCAACCAATCTTGCTTTGTTTCTGGTTATTTCACCAGTTTCATTCATTTTATTTCTGAAAACCCACTTAGTTCCAATCACAGATATTCCTTCTATAAATGGAACTAGTTTCCAGACTCTGTTTCTCTCAAATTGATCCAACTCTTCTTGCATTGCAGAGATCCAGTCTTGGTCTCCTAATGCTTCTTCTATACTTTTAGGTTCAATATTCGAGATGAAACATCCAAAGAGAGAATCAGCATTTTCAGCTATTGCTCTCCTAGTCCTAACACCCTGATTAATTGGTCCAATTATATCCTTTGTAGGATGATCTTTGATCCATTTCATCAAAGGTTTAGTGCTAGTAGGATCAATATCCAGGTGATCTGAATGTGAATCACTAAGATTTTGATTTGATACTTTTTCAGTATCTAAGATATCTGACATATGAGAAATGTCATGGATATCTGACACTTTTTCAGTGTTAGAGATATCTGAGACATGCATTTCAGCATTCTTATTTTCAGATACCTCTCCATGATGAAGGTTCTCAGTAACCTGTTCCATTTCTGGAAAACTCATAGGAAATTCCTCATCATGTTTGTGAGTCATCTTGTTGTTACTAGGCTTTTCAAGCTTTTCTTCGTCAGAGTCATCCTCACTTTCCATAACGATGTTTTTCCTTTCTGAGGATTCTTCTTTAGTATCCCTCAGTAATAGTTCTTTGAACTTTTCTGAGAGTTCATCAAGAGGAGGTGTTTTCTTACTTCCTTCATAGAATACAACATGAACTGATTCTTCAATTTTCTTTGTTCTTTTGTTGTAAACTCTGTAAGCTTTGCTGTTTGTGGAATAGCCAAGAAAAACACCTTCATCTGCCTTTGGTTGAAATGTTCTCAGAAAAACTTTCCCATTGTTTAGAACAAAACATCTACAACCAAATACTCTCAGATGTTTGATATTAGGAGGTCTTCCAACCATAATTTCATAGGGTCTGTCATGGTGTTTGTTTATCAAGCATACATTACGAGTGTAGCAGTGTTTACGACTTCAACCCAATATATTTCACTTATCTCGATGTCGGCTAGCATCCTTGCGACTTCTTTAAGGGTTCTGTTTTTCCTTTCTGCAACACCATTTTGTTGAGGTGTTCTTACAGAGGAAAGTTGGTGTTGTATACCTTTGCAGGTACAAAACTCCTTTATGTACTGATTGACAAACTCAGTACCATGATCTGTTCTGATTGCAGTTACCTTTTCATTTTTCATGATTTCAAGCTTTTTCAGCAAGTTTGGTATCTCCACCTTGGCATCAGATTTGTGTTTCAGAAAGACAACCCAAGTGAATCTTGAGAAGTCATCTACAACAACCAGACCATATTTCTTTCCTGCATAACTAGTTACAGATGATTCAAAAAAATCCATATGTAAAAGTTGCAGTGGTCTAACACTAGAGTGTCTGATTTTGGATTTGAAAGAGATCTTAGATTGTTTCCCCATCTGACAGGCAGAACAGATACCATCCTTTCTGAAAGATGTGTTGGGAAGACCAACCACTAACTCTTTCCTGGCAAGTCTATTCAGAGTTTTGAAATTCAGGTGACTCATTCTTTTGTGCCATAACCATGCTCTTCTGTGTGACCAGATTGACTCACCATGAGACATTCTTCAGTTGTGGCAGATGCCCAGTCGGTAAGATAAAGACTGCCTTTCCGCCGACCAACTAAGACTGTCTGCTTTGACTCATTGTCAATTAGTTTGCAGTATTTAGCTTTGAATTTTATAGTAAAGCCCTTGTCTGCAAACTGGCTCATGCTAAATATATTGTATTTCAAATCCTTAACATGTAATACGTCAGTGATTGTTAAAGTTCCCAATTTGACGTTGCCAAATCCCAGAGAGGGATTTAATTCTCCTCCAGCAATTCTGATATCTGGTCCTGTGTTGCAAGCTTTGTAGTCAACCAGATTTGCTTTGTCTCCTGTCATGTGCTTTCCGCATCCACTATCAAATAGCCATAGTGCTTTGGTCCAGGAGGCATTACGCACCTGACAGAAGCAGGAGATTAGGTTCTCATATCTTTGATGGAACCGTCAGAATTAAAAGTTCTTCCAGTAGGAATCCATTTTTGAGTGAATTTCTTTGAAATATGCTTTTGTCTGATAGGAACGTAAGGAGGAATTCTATTTGAATGAATGTTATCATTAGTAAGAATTATTTTCTTCCTTGGTGTGTTCCTAGGTGCTCCATATGATGCTTTCAGATACTGTCGGGTTTTAGTTTGCTTTCGACAAACTTAGCCTTCCTTGCCGATTTCTTCTAGCCACGGCATTGATTTTCGGTGGCTTGATTTAACTTCCACCGATAATTGCTTTGAGCAATTCTAGCTTTCGACCATCGTTCTTGCTCTGCTTGTACTCATGAGCAAGTTGTTTTCGATGCCTTTGTAGCCAATACCGTTTGAGCACTTGAAGCTATCGAGATCTTTTCTCGGACTTTGCTAGTCTCTGGTTGATCCATTTCTTTCGAGAAAAAGTGACATGGGAGAATTTGCGGCTCACCGCAATTCTACCTTTTTGAGAGACATAGCACTGTGGGTGTTTACACTTTTCAGTGTTGTGTTTCTTTTCAGAGACGTACCCAACAGTTTTGTTTTTGACTTGTTTTTCCCACAAAGGTTTAGTCGCAACTGCCTTTCCTTTGTCAACAATCTTTGTCTTTTCACCGATACTATAGATTGCATGGGAACCGTCTTGCTGAGTACTTACAAATGTTCTCTTCTCCTTACTCTTATTCAGAGTAATAGAGCAATCTGTCTGAGTATTCAGCCCAAGTCCTTTCTTTTCTGAAGGATCTCTTAAGTAAGATTGTACTTCAGTAAGAGTGTCACTAGCTTTGGCATAAGATTGAAAAGATAGTTCTTTCTTCTTGAGTTCCTTGTTTTCAGAAAGAAGATTTTCATAATTCTTTCGTAACTTAGCCATTGCTTCTTCATGTGACTTTTCAGTCTCAGATATCTGAGCTTTGAGAAATGCATTTTCAGCATCCTTTCTCTCAGATTCTTTAACTAATTGAGAATTTTCCTTTTCAAGAGAATTCTTTTCTTCTTCAAGGTTTTCGGCTCTAGCTCGGATCATTAGAAATTCTCTTTCATAGATGTCAAGTTCTTTCCTGAGATTTTCTAGATTTTTTATTTCCTCTTCATCACTTTCATAAGTGTAGCAAGAAGTATGTGTTACCTCATCAGCCATAAGACAGTTTTCTATGTTGGAGATGTCTGGTCGTCAATTTCAGCAACTCCACACATTTCATTCTTCTTGAGGCCGAAGTCGATTATATCATGAGTAACTCCACATAATTCTGGTGATGGTAGGGTTGAATCATCTGAATTGTCATCTTCAGAATCTGTCTCAACGTCTAGAGCATCCAGTTGAATTTGGATTTTCTTTCTTTCTTCAGTAAACAAAGCTTCTGAAGATTCTTCTATCTTTCTTGTCGCCTGTCCTTAGTTTGTTGAGGGCAGGACAGTCCTTCTTGAAGTGGCCAGGTTTCTGACAATAGAAACAAATATCGTTTCCAATTTCTGCTTCCTCAGTACATGATGCTTTCTGAGCTGGCTTGTTCAGCGAGCTTTGCATATTTTTGTACTGGAGATAATTTGAGCCTAGATGCTTTTTCAGCTTCTCTTTGGCTTTTCTTCTCTCAATTTCTCGACTGACAAATTTACTCATTTGCTTTGCAGCAAGAGCATCCTCAGTCACCTCCTTGCTTTTCTTCTTTTCAGAAGTTCCTTGAGTAACTAGAGCAATATTCTGCAACTTTTCAGTTGTTTGTTCTCTCTGAGTTGTCTCATAGTCAACAGTAGCAAGATGAGAGAAAAGTTCCACTGGAGTGATACTTGGCATACCTTGGTTAAAATAAAAGAATTTAGTATGCTCCCAGTTGTGGTTAAGACTTTTGACAATAGTCTTAATCTTCTCAGACTGAGAGTATCTATTGCTTTCCCCAAGTGCTGCCATATCACTCATGAGAGTGGTAAACCTGAAATCAAGTTCTTCCAGAGTTTCAGTGGGACCTTGTTTGAAATTTTGAAATTTCAACTTTAGAACTTCGAACTTGTTTTCCTTGATTTTCTCAGTTCCGGCACAGATTTCTTCAATCAGTTGCCAGGCAACTTTCGCCGTTTTAGCACCCCACAGTTTACACTGTATGTGCTCTGGTGTCGATCTGATGATGATGTTATGAGCTTGACCATCCAGACGATTCCTCTTGGCATCTTCCGATGTCCAGAGTTCTCTGGGCTTTGGTTCGTAAATAACGTGACCAGTAGATCTTCCACTAGTTGACGCATCTGTTTGTGAAGATCCTTCGCTTTGATCTCTGTCTCTTCCACTCGAAACCTCCATGACTTGCTTAAGTTGTTGAATGACTATTGGGCCATTCTTTATTACTTCGATCATCTCGTCACTTATGGCTTCAAGGTGGAGCATCATGTTATTTTTCCATTTCTCGTAGTTCTCTGGTTTGAGAATGGGTGCATCACTCAGAGACATACTTGCACACTTAACACACAAATTAAACAGTCCTCAAAAGTGGACAAAGTTCCTTCACCTATCTGGGGATCTAGGTTCAGTCAAGGAATATGGTGAACCTCCCTTTCTGATACCACTTGTTGGTCGGATAACGGCAAAGTAAAAGACTAGGGGGCCGAATAGTCTTTTAAAACTTTTGTCGATAACAAATGTTTCTCAGATATCTGAATGGATATCTGATACTTAGAATCAGAGTGCGGAAGACTTAATAAAGATAAGTGCAGAAATAGTTAATAAGTGTGTGTGTGTTCTTTGAAGTATAAATCTGAAATGTAAATGACACGGCAAGTATAGTGGTATCGGAGGTGGCGTAATCCTCCAACTAATCCACTTGGTCTATCGAGAGACCTAGAATTCACTAGACCAGATAATTGAGATAACCTTACAAAATCCTATTCTAAGATTACGAACAATTGGTTCCCAACCAAATGTTCCCCCGAGTTGTTCCCTAGCTTCTTCAAGTACTTCCTATACTCGAAACCTTTGAGTTGTTCCTAGCTTCCCAAGCTAAGTACTTCCTATACTCAAAAACTTTGGAGTTATTCCTTAGTTTCCCAAATCAAGTACTTCCTATACTCAAAGTAACCTTGGAGTTATTCCCGATTTTCAAACTAAGTACTTCACGTACTCAGCCGCTTTGGTGTTGGTTTCGTTTGAGTTGTCGGATGAGCGTCTTAATAACTTTTCGATTATTGAGATAGCTCGTGAACTAAGTTACTTAATACACTTTACGGTATGGTATCTAGTTCGATTTTCTTGACCCAATCTTATGATATCTCAAGAGAATGAATCTCGGATAGTTGATCTTTTGATTCAACTCCTTCACAGATAGCTTTGCTTGTTTAGGATCGGACACTTAGAACTTGATGTTTACTCAAGATCACAAGCTTTAGTCGCAATGTAAAGCTTTGATAATAAGTAAGTTACTTTGAGAGAGTAGGATGTTCAGAGTTCTATGTTTCAGCGTATGCAATGTGTGTTCTCTCAAGCTGTCTAAGTGTTGATATTTATAGATGAATTTGAGTACCGTTTGAATAGTATCCGTTAGGCTCAAATTGAACTATCGATATCTGTGTATAATCTTAGTGAGTTTTGTCTTCTTCTCGAAGTTGCCGTTGCTTTTACTCGAGACATCTCTGTCCGTACATTAAATGCATTGTACTATACTTTTGTGTCTGTAGTGTCAGGAACTATGCTTTGTATCAGAGACTAGACTTGTTGTCTGATTCTTTGCACGTCCTTATCTTCATTCTTCAGATACCACTTGTATTGATTGAAACAACTTTGTTTGCAATATATGTTTCTCTTTCAGAAACGTGGTTAATGCTCAAGGTATCTGAGAATAGATATCTGTGGACACTTTCCTTGTCTTCGATATGTATCTCATTTCTCGAGATATCTCTTGTGACACGGTTGTTTGAAGCATTACGCGTCTACAAGATATCTGGCTAAGATATCTGAATATGATTCGATAATCTTGTGCGATTTTCTTCAAATCTTCAAAAGTTGTTGAGCTTTACCTTGGATGTCTTCTTCTTGGTCTTCTCTTCATAAAACAAAAATTACAATTTGAGACCTAACATCCTATACAAGATTAGCTAGACTATCATACTTAGTGGGTTTCCTCTTTTACAATGTTCAAGTGAACCAAGAGTACTAATCACTTTTCTGAGACTAAGATAAGTCATCATGTTGCTGAACAAAATCTAAACAGATATTCTAACAAAATATCTAACAATATATATATATATATATATATATATATATATATATATATATATATATATATATATATACCCGACCATACCATTTGCACACTTTCGGTTATTCTGGCACTTTCGTATATTTTTCTACTATATTCTAAAGTTGATGGTTTACTTTGAAGCACACATGATCCGCATAGGCATAAATGCTACTTGGCGCGCTTTCTACTTACTGGGACATTTTCAAATACAAAATTAAAGTAAAAAAGAAATACATTTTAAGTTGTATCAACTCTCTACGTTTTTTTTTTTTTTTTTTTTGAATTTAGGTTTCAACTTTTCTCTAAGTACTTATGTATGAAAAATAATGAATAGTCGTAGGAGATAGTGAATAAAATAGAAGAGGTGAGAAGGTAAAGAATAAAGTAATAAATTAATTTTCAATTTTTAGACATGTGAAGATGAGATCTATCCATATATTATAAAAACCAGTTTTTATTATCAATTCTAGCTATGGTACTTTGCCTCAAATCAATGTGAGAAATTATTTTATTTTTTTAGATTAAAAAATTACAAAACAATTATAATCAGGGTAAATTTATTTTTGATGCCAAGTTGATGCGTATTTGGTTCTGTTACCTTTACAATTTTAATCTAATTTTGGTTACATAATTCTGCCAATGATATTCAACCTTTACAACTATTTATAAATGTGATCAATCAAATCTTCTAAATCCCATAATTACATCAAAATCGCCACCCACACACTAATTTTCTTAATGGGCATGAATTCAGATTGGAGGACCTTTGGATCTATGCTTGACATGGTTCCTTCAACTAATCTTCCACGTGAGCTAATTGGTGGTGTGTTGATCTTTACATGTCTATCAACAACTTTTTACATGTGAAGACTTTCAATTTCCTTTTCTTTATGTATATGATTCGATCGGTAGGATGAGGTATAAGGTTTCTCTTCTCTACGATATCTGGCCGGAAGGACTGGTTCTATCCAACCCGAATTCCAACCCCGTTCGAAATAATGATGTTCAGGTCCGGTCTGGTATATACTCGAACCCGTTCCATACATTTGTTACAAGACCCGACCACAACATTTTATGATTAAGTTAGTAAAAACTACATTTTTTTCCGGCCGAGTGGGGGGGGAGGTCTGCATATACTCTCTAGGCAGTGAAACTCTTTTCGATCTTCTCTCTACTTTCTTGATACATAACGGGCCTGGGGGATCTGATACTCTCTAGGTGGGGAAACTCTCTTAGATCTTCTCTCTCCATAACGAGCCTGGGTGTTGGTCCAGATAATGGCAAAGTAAAAGACTAGAGGGGGGGGGGGGTGAATAGTCTTTTAAAACTTTTGTCGATAAACACAGTTTCTCAGAAACTTGGGGGTTTCTGATACTTAAATTCAGAGCGCGGAAGACTTTAAGATAGGTAAGTGCAGAAACAAAAAGTATGTGTGTGTGCTTTGCTGAAAGATAAATGCAGAAAGGTAAATAACACAACAAGTATAGTGGTATCTGGAGGTGGCGTAATCCTCCAACTAATCCACTTCGGTCTTTCTGAGACCTAGAATTCACAAGAACAGATAATTGAGTTCACCTTACAATAATCCTATTCTAAGATTCCTAAACAAATGGTTCCCAACTAAATGTTCCCCCTGAGTTATTCCCCAGCTCCTAGAGCTAAGTACTTCCTCTACTCAGATAACCTTGGAGTTATTCCCTGATTTCCCAAATCAAGTACTTCCTCTACTCCACGCCTTGATGGTGTTGGTTATAAGGTTTGTCAGAGAGGCTTCTTGTATAACTTTTCAGTTATGTTTCCAGAGAGCCTAATAGAACAAGTCTACTTAATACACTTGTTCAGTGTATGGCAATCTGCTCTTTACTGACCCAAGTAATTGATGTCCGTTCTGGAGAATGAGCTTCAGAAAGGTTTTCTGATAGTTCAACTCTTTCACGAATAACAATCTCTTGTTAAGGTTCAGGACAACTTAGAACTACTAGTGATTCTTCAAGCAACAGAAAGCTTTCAGAAAGGGTAGTAGAGTGCTTGAGAGAATACTTTGCTAGATTGTAAGTTTGCAAGTTAGATCGTTCTTTTGTCGTTGTATTTCTCAGCATCTAAGTGTGTGATATTTATAGATGAATTGGAGATTCGTTGGGATGTTATCCGTTAGACACAATTCAAATTCAGTCTATACTTATCTTGAAAAGGGTACTCAGAAGTCCTTGTCTCATATCTCAGAGAGGACTGTGCTTTAGCGGCTTTTCTGCCGATGCAATTAATGCATATGTACTATTTCTTATCCTGTAGTCTTCAACGGATACATTAGCCTTTCTGATGGCTTGCATGCTCCATACTCATGATGTCATATGTTCCAGAATCATGTTTCAAAAGTAACTAAATGCACTTGAGAAAGGATTAAGGACATAGTCTTTCCGAGTGAGACTAAACCTTGGTGTCTTCATAAATCTTGTGCAATCTCCGGTCTTGTAATCTTCAGAAAAGCTCCATTGCTAGGATTGATCTTCATGGTCTTCTTGGAAATAAAAATTACATTCAGAGACCTATAATCCTAAAACAAGATTTACTAGACTAATCATACTCAGTGATTTCCTCTTTTACAATGTTCAAGTGAACTAAGAGTACTTAATCACCTTTCTGGCAAAGATAAGAACATGTGATGAATGATCAAAATACTAACAGATATTCCTAACAAATTTCGCCCTTTTTTATTAGTCATCCATGACTATCTTTTAAAGTCCTATTACAAATTTGTAATCCTGGAAGAGAAAACAATCTACCACTTAATCATTTCAAATGATATTCAATTTTAGTTGAATTAAGTGCAGAAAGTAAAACGTCAACCAAATCACAAGAAGTGACCTTTGCTGATAAGTTGTCATCTATTAAAATGTATCTGAGAGTATGATATTCAGATAGGTACAGTTTACAGAACGAGATGCAACTTTTACAGATAGAGAAATTCAGAAACAATCAGCAAGATTACAAAAAGTAACAAAACATACTAAGTGAATTAGAACAACAGGAGAGTCCAAGCTCCAAGTAAACATTCTAAGATACTAGTCTTCAAGTCTTCAAAAATAACTTAGGTTCAGAAACCTCAAGTTCTTGACACCCTTTACGGATCAGTTGACATAATCATCCACTTTTCTGCATTCTTGGACATAGTCATAAAGAGTCCTTCTGACAGAGAGTTCTGTCTTTCTGGACAAATCACATATTTCTTGGTAACTCTTGCCAAGTTTATGATTTTTCCTCAGAAAATGTTTGACCCAGAAGTATTTTCCCCAGACCCAGGCATGGTCTACTTGCAGCTGAGATAGGTTGAAATATTTGTATATTTCTTACAGATAGTGTATATCATCTAGGTATTCATCCAATGTCATATAGAATGACTCATAGGTTGAAACTCCTAGTTTGTTCTTACTTAATACACTTTACAGCGTATGGTATCTAGTTCGATTTTACTGACCCAAGTCTTATGATATCTGTTCAAGAGAATGAATCTCAGATAGTTGATCTTTTGATTCAACTCCTTCACAGATAGCTTTGCTTGTTTAGGATCAGGACACTTAGAACTTCAGTGTTTACTCAAGATCACAAGCTTTAGTCGCAACAGAAAGCTTTGATAATAAGTAAGTTACTTTGAGAGAGTAGGATGTTCAGAGTTCTATGTTTCAGCGTATGCAATGTGTGTTCTCTCAAGCTGTCTAAGTGTTGATATTTATAGATGAATTTGAGTACCGTTTGAATAGTATCCGTTAGGCTCAAATTCGAACTATCGATATCTGTGTATAGTACTGTAGCAGGTTTTGTCTTCTTCTCAGAAGTTGCCGTTGCTTTTACTCAGACATCTCTGTCCGTACATTAAATGCATTGTACTATACTTTTTGTCCTGTAGTGTCAACGGAACTATGCTTTGTATCAGAGACTAGACTTGTTGTCTGATTCTTTGCACGTCCTTATCTTCATTCTTCAGATACCACTTGTATTGATTGAAACAACTTTGTTTGCAATATATGTTTCTCTTTCAGAAACGTGGTTAATGCTCAAGGTATCTGAGAATAGATATCTGTGGACACTTTCCTTGTCTTCAGATATGTATCTCATTTCTCAGATATCTCTTGTGACACAGTTTGTTTGAAACTGTTCGCGTCTACAAGATATCTGGCTAAGATATCTGAATAACAGATTCAGTAATCTTGTGCAGTTTTCTTCAAATCTTCAAAAGTTGTTGAGCTTTCTGCTTGGATGTCTTCTTCTTGGTCTTCTCTTCATAAAACAAAAATTACAATTTGAGACCTAACATCCTATACAAGATTAGCTAGACTATCATACTTAGTGGGTTTCCTCTTTTACAATGTTCAAGTGAACCAAGAGTACTAATCACTTTTCTGAGACTAAGATAAGTCATCATGTTGCTGAACAAAATCTAAACAGATATTCTAACAAAATATCTAACAATATATATATATATATATATATATATATATATATATATATATATATATATATATATATATATATATATATATATATATATATATACACGACCATACCATTTGCACACTTTCGGTTATTCTGGCACTTTCGTATATTTTTCTACTATATTCTAAAGTTGATGGTTTACTTTGAAGCACACATGATCCGCATATGCATAAATGATACTTGGAGCGCTTTCTAATTACTTGGACATTTTCTAATACAAAATTAAAGTAAAAAAGAAATACATTTTAAGTTGTATCAACTCTCTACGTTTTTTTTTTTTTTTTTTTTTGAATTTAGGTTTCAACTTTTCTCTAAGTACTTATGTATGAAAAATAATGAATAGTCGTAGGAGATAGTGAATAAAATAGAAGAGGTGAGAAGGTAAAGAATAAAGTAATAAATTAATTTTCAATTTTTAGGCATGTGAAGATGAGATCTATCCATATATTATAAAAACCAGTTTTTATTATCAATTCTAGCTATGGTACTTTGGCTTCAAATCAATGTGAGAAATTATTTTATTTTTTTAGATTAAAAAATTACAAAACAATTATAATCAAGGTAAATTTATTTTTGATGCCAAGTTGATGCGTATTTGGTTCTGTTACCTTTACAATTTTAATCTAATTTTGGTTACATAATTCTGCCAATGATATTCAACCTTTACAACTATTTATAAATGTGATCAATCAAATCTTCTAAATCCCATAATTACATCAAAATCGCCACCCACACACTAATTTTCTTAATGGGCATGAATTCAGATTGGAGGACCTTTGGATCTATGCTTGACATGGTTCCTTCAACTAATCTTCCACGTGAGCTAATTGGTGGTGTGTTGATCTTTACATGTCTATCAACAACTTTTTACATGTGAAGACTTTCAATTTCCTTTTCTTTATGTATATGATTCGATCGGTAGGATGAGGTATAAGGTTTCTCTTCTCTACGATATCTGGCCGGAATCCAACCCGAATTCCAACCCCGTTCGAAATAATGATGTTCAGGTCCGGTCTGGTATATACTCGAACCCGTTCCATACATTTGTTACAAGACCCGACCACAACATTTTATGATTAAGTTAGTAAAAACTACATTTTTTTCCGGCCGAGTGGGGGGGGGGGAGGTCTGCATATACTCTCTAGGCAGTGAAACTCTTTTCGATCTTCTCTCTACTTTCTTGATACATAATGGGCCTGGGGGATCTGATACTCTCTAGGTGGGGAAACTCTCTTAGATCTTCTCTCTCCATAACGAGCCTGGGTGTTGGTCCAGATAACGGCAAAGTAAAAGACTAGAGGGGGGGGGGGGGTGAATAGTCTTTTAAAACTTTTGTCGATAAACACAGTTTCTCAGAAACTTGGGGGTTTCTGATACTTAAATTCGAGCGGAAGACTTTAAGATAGGTAAGTGCGTAAACAAAAAGTATGTGTGTGCTTTCTTTGAAAGATAAATGCAGAAAGGTAAATAACACAACAAGTATAGTGGTATCTGGAGGTGGCGTAATCCTCCAACTAATCCACTTCGGTCTTTCTGAGACCTAGAATTCACAAGAACAGATAATTGAGTTCACCTTACAATAATCCTATTCTAAGATTCCTAAACAAATGGTTCCCAACTAAATGTTCCCCCTGAGTTATTCCCCAGCTCCTAGAGCTAAGTACTTCCTCTACTCAGATAACCTTGGAGTTATTCCCTGATTTCCCAAATCAAGTACTTCCTCTACTCCACGCCTTGATGGTGTTGGTTATAAGGTTTGTCAGAGAGGCTTCTTGTATAACTTTTCAGTTATGTTTCCAGAGAGCCTAATAGAACAAGTCTACTTAATACACTTGTTCAGTGTATGGCAATCTGCTCTTCTTGACCAAGTAATTGATGTCCGCTCGGAGAATGAGCTTGAAGGTTTTACGATAGTTCAACTCTTTCACGAATAATAATCTCTTGTTAAGGTTCAGGACAACTTAGAACTACTAGTGATTCTTCAAGCAACAGAAAGCTTTCAGAAAGGGTAGTAGAGTGCTTGAGAGAATACTTTGCTAGATTGTAAGTTTGCAAGTTAGATCGTTCTTTTGTCGTTGTATTTCTCAGCATCTAAGTGTGTGATATTTATAGATGAATTGGAGATTCGTTGGGATGTTATCCGTTAGACACAATTCAAATTCGATTATACTTATCTTGAAAAGGGTACTCAGAAGTCCTTGTCTCATATCTCAGAGAGGACTGTGCTTTAGCGGCTTTTCTGCCGATGCAATTAATGCATATGTACTATTTCTTATCCTGTAGTCTTCAACGGATACATTAGCCTTTCTGATGGCTTGCATGCTCCATACTCATGATGTCATATGTTCCAGAATCATGTTTCAAAAGTAACTAAATGCACTTGAGAAAGGATTAAGGACATAGTCTTTCCGAGTGAGACTAAACCTTGGTGTCTTCATAAATCTTGTGCAATCTCCAGTCTTGTAATCTTGGAAAAGCTCCATTGCTAGGATTGATCTTCATGGTCTTCTTGGAAATAAAAATTACATTCAGAGACCTATAATCCTAAAACAAGATTTACTAGACTAATCATACTCAGTGATTTCCTCTTTTACAATGTTCAAGTGAACTAAGAGTACTTAATCACCTTTCTGGCAAAGATAAGAACATGTGATGAATGATCAAAATACTAACAGATATTCCTAACAAATTTCGCCCTTTTTGATTAGTCATCCATGACTATCTTTTAAAGTCCTATTACAAATTTGTAATCCTGGAAGAGAAAACAATCTACCACTTAATCATTTCAAATGATATTCAATTTTAGTTGAATTAAGTGCAGAAAGTAAAACGTCAACCAAATCACAAGAAGTGACCTTTGCTGATAAGTTGTCATCTATTAAAATGTATCTGAGAGTATGATATTCAGATAGGTACAGTTTACAGAACGAGATGCAACTTTTACAGATAGAGAAATTCAGAAACAATCAGCAAGATTACAAAAAGTAACAAAACATACTAAGTGAATTAGAACAACAGGAGAGTCCAAGCTCCAAGTAAACATTCTAAGATACTAGTCTTCAAGTCTTCAAAAATAACTTAGGTTCAGAAACCTCAAGTTCTTCAGCACCCTTTCTGGATCAGTTGACATAATCATCCACTTTTCTGCATTCTTGGACATAGTCATAAAGAGTCCTTCTGACAGAGAGTTCTGTCTTTCTGGACAAATCACATATTTCTTGGTAACTCTTGCCAAGTTTATGATTTTTCCTCAGAAAATGTTTGACCCAGAAGTATTTTCCCCAGACCCAGGCATGGTCTACTTGCAGCTGAGATAGGTTGAAATATTTGTATATTTCTTACAGATAGTGTATATCATCTAGGTATTCATCCAATGTCATATAGAATGACTCATAGGTTGAAACTCCTAGTTTGTTCTTCTTGCTGTAGCTACCATCCATTTTTCGTACCTTGTGTACATCATCGGGCTTTGGGTAAGGATAGGCAAAGGAGAGGTCCATCTTTCTGGCATCGTTTCTCTTCTCT
This sequence comes from Plantago major, assembly GCA_026545765.1. NCBI lineage: Eukaryota > Viridiplantae > Streptophyta > Magnoliopsida > Lamiales > Plantaginaceae > Plantago > Plantago major. The sequence continues at coordinate 65,419,799 of CM048843.1, forward strand.
ACTTCAAAGTTTAGCCAGGCATGAAGGTGCTCAGATTTTAGCAATTCTGGCTTGCCTTCTCTCCATTTCAGTATCTGGTTGAGGATGGAAGTTGGAAACTTATCATTGACAAGTAAATGTTGTAGTTCCAGAATCCAATACTCTCTCTTGTTCAGAATGCACCTATATGAAGACTCTTCATTACTCGTCTTCACATATTCAATGTGGGCATCAGTTGGCTTTTCTTGAACAATTTCTCTGTTTGTTACCGCCTGGAATCCCTTCTTCCTTTTCATTGGGTGGCCTTACGTCAGAGATCCTCTAACCCTTTCTTCCCCTTGAAATTTGTCTTGGTGGAAGTTCCTTGTATTGACTTGGTATTTCGGAAGGAGTTACGCCAAAGGCATTCTTTGCCAGAGGGGTTGAGGTGCTTGCCTTCTTCTCTTGTGAAGTGGATGTTCATCTGTATCAGATTCATCCTCATCATCATCATTGAAGTTCAACAAAGGAGGCTTGCAGCTTTCTTGCTGCCAGAGGGGGTTGTGAGGTGCTTGCTTGCCTTCTTCTCTTGTGAAGTGGATGTTCATCTGTATCAGATTCATCCTCATCATCATCATTGAAGTTCAACAAAGGAGGCTTGCAGCTTTCTTGGTCTCTCACTTCTCCTTCTTCTTGGTCTTCTCCTTTTTCAGGATTATTCTGGTTGTTCCCTTCTGAGATCCTAAGGGACTTGGTTCCCCTAGTGACCATACTTCTCAGCCTTCTGGCTGGTTGATCTGGAACAACTTCTTCAACAGGGGTGTCTCCAGTGGTATCCTTAATGACTAGTTGACTTGAGGAGGGAGGCATAGATTGTTTTCTCTTTCTTCCTCTGCCTTTCTGAGGCATCTCTTCTTCCCCCTTAGTCATGAATGACTGACTCATAATGGCATAAGCTTCAGAGAGTGAGTCAAAGTTTTTCTGGAGATTATTGTGCACCCTGACCAATTCTTGGATTTCTTTCTTCAGCTCGTGGTTCTGCTTAACTAGTTCCTGCTCCTTTCTGTTGAGCTCTTCAAGTGGCCTAAGAATGGCGTTGGCTTGCAGAACAGCATGGCTGGCTTCATTAAGTGCTGCATTAGCATTGTTACAATCCTCATCCCTGACCAACCCTAGGTCTTTCTGAGAGAGCTATCTTTGGTTGCTCTGTTGAAACGCATGACTAATGACTTCATCTCTTCTGGGACGGATTTTAGCACTTTTGTGTCTTGAGCAATTAGTGTCTTTCTGAGTTCCAAAAAGATACTATTTCTGGCACGGTGCTCTTCACTTCTTGAACTACTTGGTGCAGAGAATATATGAGGAGCAAGTAGAGCTCTCTTGTGTTGAGTGACAAGTCTCTCATCTTCTGCGTCAGTAATCAAGTTTTGGTTGTTTTCAGCATCACTCTTATTATCTTCTTCTTGAATAGTTTGCAGATTGACAACTTTTTTCTGCTTTCCATCAAGTGTGCTGGCCTTCTGAGAAGATGTAGAAGGTATTTCTGATGCAGTCTCAGCATCATCTTCTTCATCATCATTGTCATCCATGGCATCTATTTTAGCAGCTGTGACAACAATGGCATCTTTCAGAATTCTTTGCTCATCTAGAAGCGCCAATTCCTGGGTGTTAGCTTCTTTGAGCTTTTGAATTTTGGCTTCCTTTTCATCAACAAGAGCTTGGCATTCTAAGTTGATTCTCTTCTCTTCTTCCAACACCTTTCTGAGTTGTTCAATCCTGAACTCAGCGGCAGATATCTCTTCAAGTATATCGTTCTGTTCTATCTGTTGGGTTTTCTGATGAGACTTTGAAGGTGATGATGATGGGGCTTTCTGAGCATTGGAAGGAGTGGTCTTGTCTTTACTTCCTTTGCTAGCCTTCTGAATCCCGCCTTGTCCAGGTTGGGGATCATCATTCTGATCATTATCATCATCATCCTTCTTGTTTTCTTGACTTGGATGCTCAGAAGGGGGTTCTTGATAATCATTCTCATCCATTTCTTCTTCATCTTCTGAAATCAAGTTGATCACATTTGGGAATGTAATCATTCTCCCATTCACTTCTTCTTGCTCAGCTGGGTAAGTAGTGAGCTTACTAGGCAATGCAGGATGGGTTACCATCTGCTCTTGGGTTTAAGCATCCGCAATTTTGAAATCTGCTAGAAGTTTTTGTGCTACTTCATGAGTGAAGTCTTCATGCATCAGATTGGCAAAAGAATAAGACTCTGTTGGGAACAATGCATGGATGTAGTCTTCCAGATTTAGGGCTATTGCTCTCTTTTCTGGGACGTCGATTACTCGTGCTATTTCAGAAAGGTCAGCCTTTCTGAGTTTCTGCCATTGTCTGAAGCACTTTAGATGTTTCTTGAGAGTGTGCTTCTGGAAAACCTTGAGTAAATCAACTGGCACAAAACTTTGAGCCTGAAAGAAAGGGATCAAGTTAGTTTTGTTCAAACCACTTGAGTTGGTATCTGTGTGCAAAAGTAAGCTTCGAGCATACCGTAGAAACACTGTGCTCATTTGCTTGGGTATCGCTTGTTTTGTACAGAGGCCTCAGATACCTTGTTGTGAGGAGAAGTCTAATCCTCAACAACCTTTCTTTCTGAGCACGAAACAAAATCAAGTATGTTTAGAAAGCATTATCGAGAAAAGATAAATAGAGATGCTTTCTGAGACTTCACTTACTTCCAAGTGAGGAAGCTCAGTTGCATCTTTCTCAGAAACCTTGGGGGTTTCTGACACCTTTTCTGCAGATACTGCTTGTTCAGCAGTTTCAGTTTCTATTGGAGGAGTTTTCAAGAATTTTTCTCCTTCCAATTGTTCTTCTGACTGAGCCTGTAAGAACAAACATAAGAGATTTAGTAGTGGGATTTCCAGAGCATTCTTGAAGAAGATTATTACTGAGTGCTTACCTTCTCATCAGAAGGCTCAGTAAATGCTTCTTCAGAAAGCTTTTCAGCTTCTGGATTTTCTTGGTTTTGGAGTGTTGGTCCCTCCACCACTACTTCCTCAGTTAGAGCCTAAAGTAAGACAAAAAGAAATTTAGAACACAAGATATTAATTTTTCAAGCAAGCTATTTCTTATTCAGAGATAACTTAGCTACCTGTAGAACAGGCTCTTCTTGTTGTTCTGAGGTTGGAGAAACCTCTTCTTCATTCAGAAGGGTGGACAAATTAACTTCCCCCTGAAAGTTTGTCTCCAATATGGCCTGTAACAAAATGAAGCTTATGAGTAACAAGTTAACATTGAAATGTCGACAAGTTAGATATAAACTACTTTTGCTACCTGAAAAGAGTCAGGCTGATCATTGATCTTTTGGACTTGTGGTGAATCCACAGTCTCTCTGTGCTCATTATTGTTCTCCTCAGAGTATCATTCGAGTCTCCATCTCGGTTTGATCCCTTCCGAGAGTTGAGCTCTCTCGAAGGTTGAGGAACCTGCTCAAGAATGTGGTTTTCTTGACAATATTGAGTCTTTGGTATTGTGAATGTGGAAGCAATGTCGATCTTCCATCATTCTATCTTCCTCACCTGTGCCTTCTTCTTCCTGGCAAGTAGGGGCTCTTATCTTTCTGAAGAGCTAAGTTTGATGCTCCTCCTTGGGTCTCAAGCTTAAATCTTTTGAGCACTGTTGCGATTACTTCATCGTCCTCAGAATCACTGTTCTGTGTTGGCGCAGACCCATCTATGATATTTCTATCATCTCGGGAGAGTTACGAGCGATGCTTTGATTCTTGGGGCTTTCGAATCGCCTTTCAGGCGAACAACATCTTCTGAGACCTTGTCTCCAGAAGGTTGTGCCTCTTGAATGTTTATGGACTTGGAGGTCCTTTTGCCTTGAGCCCTTTTTCTTTTGGCAACTGGAGGTTTAGCTTGAGCTTGTTCAGAAACCTCCTCACCTTGCAGTGTAGTTTCTTCAGCCTTTCTGAGTACTTGCGTGACAATTCTCTCCTTTTCTTCAAAGGCGTGTCGAAAAGGGAGTTGGTGGTAGGATTTCTTGTTTCTCTCTAAGAGTAATCCCCATGGTTTCCAGAATGTAACATATCCTGAGACCAAAGTGCATATTGGCTTTTGGCTCAGCAAGGCCATTGATGATTTTGGGCTCAAATTCCTCAATGTGTCCAAGGAATTTGTTGAAGGCGTACTTCCCCCAATTGAAGTGGGTTTTCTGCCCTTCATTCTTCTGGTTCAGAAGATGCATCATCATCAATCTCTCCATACTTATCTGGTCTACTCCACCTTTGTTGCCATCAAAGCAACGGACCAGGATGAGAGCCAAAGTACTCCATTGTTTCTGAAGATGACTTGTTCTGATAGCTATCAGAATAAAGTCTCCTGGGCAACCTTTTGCATTTTCCAACTGGATTGCCTCAAAAAGTTCTTTGACGCCTTGAATCATTGAGGCGTCCTTGATGTTGATATCTTCAATAGTTCCTCGATTTTTCAATCGGAACAATTTGTAGAAAGCCTTGCAGTCAAGAACAATTTCTTGTCCTTGGACTTGATGCGCATGTACTTTTCTTCTTTATCATTCACAACCTTTGTGAAGATTTTGGAGTTGTTGTAGAACTCCAGTACATCCAGTGTGGATAGGCCACTGGGTGCAGCAGATAAAAACCTGTAGATATGGGAATTCTTCAACATCCCCAATATTAGTTTCCTTTCTGGTTTTGAAGGTATAACTACTGGTACATATTTCTTCACTAAGAATGCTCCCCAATTCATTTTATGACTAGGGTTCCAGTCTGAAGCGGTGAATTCTCCCAGAAGGCGTTTATTCAACACCTTAAGTTCTTTTCCTCATTGCTTTTCAGCAGGAGTAGATGATCCGGCCTTAGGGTTCTTGGTGGTCATCTTCTTGGGTGCCATCTCTTTATATAAAGTTTTGAATAAGTGGTTTTTCAGAAGGATTTTGCACAAGTAATTGAGATTAGTTTATCTTTTCAGAAGACTAAGCACAAAAAGTTGAGTTTGCAGAAGGAGGTTTGCAGAAATCTTTAGAGATTTTGCTATTTTGATGCAAGTTTGAAATTTCGGATTTGGTAAAAGTGGTTGTCTTTTGCCCAATTCCTATATATATAGCAGACAAAACATACATAGATACAACATACATATAGCTGAATATGAATGCGTGTCTTTGCATCTGCATAGGCGTGGTACGTCCTTTGTACTTCATTAAATGCTTAGTGGGCCACGTCTGAATTTCTTAACAGACATTACTTGCTTTGTTTTAATCTCATCCGTTGAGATCAAACATTTATACATCAAGGGCTTATATTGAATATCTTGTAATGATATCAATCAACAAATGGTAATGTGCCGACTTGATGAATTTTTAATATGCTACATTCATTGTGTCACTAAGTAAAGAGTAGGAACACTTAATCGTTTGAGCTTATCATTCTGAGTGTCAAGTCCTTATCTATATACTGTTTATCATGAAAATGGTAAAATGTTGCGAGATTTTGCTGTTCTGATGCAAGTTTGAAATTTCGGAATTGGTGAATGTGTTTGTCTTTTGCCCAAATCCTATATATATAGCAGGCAAAATGTACATAGATACAACATACGTACAACTGAATATGAATGCGTGTCTTTGCATCTGCATAGGCGTGGTACGTCCTTTGTACTTCATTAAATGCGTAGTGGGCCATGTCTGCATTTATCAATGGACATTACATGCTTTGTTTTAATCTCAATCGTTGAGATCAAACGTTTATTCATCAAGGGCTTATATTGAATATCTTGTAATGATATCAATCAACAAATGGTAATGTGCCGACTTGATGGATTTTTAATATGCTACATTCATTGTGTCACTAAGTAAAGAGTAGGAACACATAATCGTTTGAGCTTATCATTCTGAGTGTCAAGTCCTTATCTATATACTGTTTATCATGAAAATGGTAAAAATACAAGACATTGGATATGTTTGACTTTCAGAACTTATACCTTTGTGTGTCTTTTCTCTTTATGACTAAATAGTTTCCTGAATTCAAGAATCAGAAACTTCAGTTGTTTGAATGTATTTGACCCACTCTTAGTAAGTGAGTTCTAGTCTTATTTACTCATTGAGTGTGTACCAACCTTTGCCTTTCTGGATACCCGTTCCAAAAATGTTTTGCCTTTCTGAGTATTGCTATTCAGAAACCTTTGCATCACTTCTTATCAACTTGGCTTTCTGAGAGCATGTTCTCAGAGGCCTACTTCTTTTCTCCCTTACTAATTCTGACTTTAGAGATTCAGGACATTTTTCAGTCCTTGGGCAACTCCATCAATCCAAGATTATGTCTTAAGGTCAAGAACCGGCTTTCCTGTAGGGGCTTGGTGAAGATATCTACAAGTTGGTCTTCTGTGCCAATCTTGAGTATCTCTATATTGCCTTTTTCAACATGGTCTCTGATGAAGTGGTGTCTAACATCAATGTGCTTTGTTCTGGCATGGAACTTGGGATTCTGTGTGATTGCAATAGCACTTGTGTTGTCACAGAAAATAGGAGTTTTCTCTTCATTGAGTCCATAGTCTCTGAGTTGTTGTTGAATCCACAGAATTTGTGTTGCACAACAACCAGCAGCAATATATTCAGCCTCTGTGGTAGAAGTTGCAATTGAGTTTTGCTTCTTGCTAAACCATGAGATAAGTCTTGTTCCTAGAAATTGACAAGTTCCTGAGGTACTTTTCCTATCAAGCATTGATTCAGCATAGTCAGCATCTGAGTAACCAGCCAAACTCAATCCACCTTCTTTAGGATACCACAAACCTACATTTACTGTACCTTTCACATACCTTAATACTTTCATAGCAATGTTGTAGTGTGATTGCATTGGATTCGTTTGAAATCTAGCACACACTCCAACTGCATATTGAATATCTGTCCGCTAAAGAAGGTAAAGTAGTGAACCTATTAATTTCCTATACTTGTGTTCTTCAACACTCTTATCTGATTCAGTATAGGTCATTTTGGTTCCTATGCTCATAGGTATCTTAGCATTCTTTTCAGAGGGCTTAAGATTGAACTTTGTGAGCATGTCTTTTGCATACTTTGTCTGACTAATGAATATTCCATCATTGAGTTGCTTGACTTGCAATCCTAGGAAATAGTTCAATTCTCCCATCATGCTCATCTCAAACTTATTTTTCATGAGATTTGCAAAGTCATCACAAAGTTGCTTGTCCTTAGATCCAAATATAATGTCATCAACATATACTTGAACTAAGAGCAGTTTCCCATCATGATTTAAGGTAAATAAAGTTTTATCAACTTCACCTTTCTTGAAACCACTTTCCAGAAGGTATTTGGCCAAAGTATCATACCATGCTCTTAGAGCCTGTTTCAGTCCATATAGAGCTTTCTGTAGTTTATAGACCATTCTACTTTCTGAGGAAACTTCAAAACCAGGTGGTTGTTCAACATAGACTTCCTCGGAAGTTCACCATTCAAGAATGCACTTTTGACATCCATCCGATAAACTTTAAAGTCTTTATGAGTCAGAAGGCTAGAAAGAGTCTTATTGCATCCAATCTGGCAACTGGTGCATATGACTCATCAAAATCTAAACCTTCAGTCTGGGTGAATCCCTTGGCAACCAACCTTGCTTTGTTTCTGGTTATTTCACCAGATTCATTCATCTTGTTTCTGAAAACCCACTTGGTTCCAATCACAGATATTCCTTCTACAAATGGAACTAGTTTCCAGACTTTGTTTCTTTCAAACTGATCCAACTCTTTTTGCATTGCAGAGATCCAGTCTTGGTCTCTTAATGCTTCTTCAATAGTTTTAGGTTCAATGTTTGAGATGAAACATCCAAAGAGAGAATTAGCATTTTCGGCTATTTCTCTCCTAGTCCTAACACCTTGATTGATTGGTCCAATCACATCCTTTGCAGGATGATCCTTGATCCATCTCATCATGGGTTTGGGGCTAGTAGGGTCAACATCTATGTGATCTGAATGTGAATCACTATGATTATGACTTGATACTTCTTCAGTATCTATGACATTTTGTACCATAGAAGGGTGTTGAATGTCTGACACTTGCTCAGTGTGAGGGCTTTCTGGGACATGCCTGTCAGAGAGGTCATTTCCAGAATTAGCTCTCTGATGAACATCTTCAGTTTCCATTTCTGGAATTCTCATAGGAAATTCTTCATCATGTCTGAGAATCATCTGGTTGTTACTAGGCATTTCATGCTTTTCTTCGTCAGAGTCATCCTCTCTTTCCATAATGATGTTTTTCCTTTCTGAGGGTTCTTCTTCAGAATCCTTTAACATTAGTTCCTTGAACCTTTCTGAGAGTTCATCATCAAGGGGTGATTTCTTGCTTTCTTCATAGAATACAACGTGAACTGATTGTTCAATCTTCTTTGTTCTTTTGTTGTAAACTCTGTAAGCTTTGCTATTCATAGAATAACCAAGAAACACTCCTTCATCTGCCTTTGGTTGAAATGTTCTTAGATACTCTTTTCCATTGTTAAGAACAAAACATCTACAACCAAACACTTTCGGATGTTTAATATTAGGGGTCTACCAACCAAGAGCTCATAAGGGTCTTGTCATGGTGTTTGTTTATCAAACATCCTGCTCGAGTATAGCATGTTGTGTTTACAGCTTCAACCCAATAAACTTCACTTATTTCAGTGTCAGCCAGCATTGTCCTTGCTGCTTCTTTAAGGGTTCTATTTTTCCTTTCTGCAACACCATTTTGTTATTGTGTTCTTACAGAGGAAAGTTGATGTTGTATACCTTTGCTGGTACAAAACTCCTTTATGTACTGGTTGACAAATTCAGTACCATGGTCTGCATTACGATTGCGATACCTTGTCATTTTCATGACTTGAGCTTATTTAGCAAGTTTGGTATCTCCACCCTAGCATCGATTTATGCTTGAAAGACAACCCAAGTGAATCTTGAGAAGTCATCTACAACAACAAGACCATACTTCTTTCCTGCATAACTAGTTACAGATGATTCAAAAAGATCCATGTGTAATAGTTGCAGTGGTCTAACACTAGAGTGTCTGATTTTGGACTTGAAAGAGATCTTAGATTGTTTCCCCATCTGACAGGCAGAACGGATACCATCCTTTCTGAAAGATGTTTTGGGAAGGCCAACCACTAACTCTTTCTTGGCAAGTTTGTTCAGAGTTTTGAAATTCAAGTGACTCATTCTTTTGTGCCATAACCAGTGCTCTTCTGTGTGACCTGATTGACTCACCATGAGACATTCTTCAGTTGTGGCAGACGCCCAATCGGCAACATAAAGACTGCCTTTCCGCCTAGCAACCAAGACTGTCTGCTTTGACTCATTGTCAATAAGTTTGCAATACTTTGCTTTAAATTTCACAGTAAATCCCTTGTCTGCAAACTGGCCCATGATAAATAGATTGTATTTCAAACCCTTAACATGTAATACGTCAGTAATTTTTAAGGATCCCAATTTGACGTTGCCAAATCCCAGAGAGGGATTTAATTCTCCTCCAGCAAATCTGATGTCTGGTCCATTGTTGCAAGCTTTGTTGTTGACCAGATTTGCTTTGTCTCCTGTCATGTGCTTTCCGCATCCATTATCAAATAGCCATTAAGCCTTAGTCCAAGAGGCGTTCTGCACAAAATAGGAAACAGGAGTTAGGTTCTTGCCTCAGAGATAGAACCACTTAGACTAAACATTCTTCCAGTAGGAATCCACATTTTAGTGAATTTCTTGGGAGTTTGTTTTTGTCCAACTTTATCAAAAGGAGAAACAATAGAATCAGTAATTTTGATCTCAATCTTCCTTCTTGAGGTGTTTCTAGGTGTTCCTTTTGGTGCTTTCTGGACCCTGGGTTTCTGGGATTACTTTTCAGCAAACTTAGCCTTTCTGGCAAGGTTCCTTCTAGCTTTGGCATTCAGTTTTTCAGTGGTTTGAGATTTCTTCCACTTCTGTTTATTGCTACGTGCAATATCAGCCTTGCGCCATTGTTCTTGTCCTTCCTTATATTGTTGTAAAAGGACTTTATAGCACGATAGCCAATGCTATTTCGAACACCTTTGGCTTTCTGAATGCGGTCTTCAGAAGCCTTACTAGTTTCTGAACCGTCTTTATTTTCATAAAATGGTACAGTAGAGAATTTTCCTATTCCAGCAATTCTTCATTTCCTAGTAATATGGCAATGTGGATGGCTACATGTCTGAGGGTTGTATTTCTTTTCAGAAGCTTCACCCACAAGTTTCTTGTGAACTTGTTGTTCTTTCAAAGGTTGGGTTGCTACTCCTTTTCCTTTGTCAACTACCTTAGCTTTCTGACCAATGCTATAGGTGGTTGAAGAACCATTCTGTTGACTTTTTACAAAGGTCAACCTTTCATCACTCTTCTTCAAAGGAGATGAATTACTCGATTGTTCATCAAGTCCAAGTCCACCTTTCTCAGAGGGATCTCTCAGATATGATTGAACCTCAGTGAGAGTGTCACTAGCCTTTGCATAAGATTGGAAGGATAGCTCTTTCTTTCGAAGTTCCTCATTCTCAGAAAGCAACTTTATCATTTTCTTATTAAGTTCATTCAAGGCTAGTTTGTGAAAATTTTCATTTTCAGATATCTGATTTTTCAGAAGGGCTATTTCAGCGCTCTTGTTCTCAGATACCCTGGTTAGCTCAGAAACCTCTTTTTCAAGAGTTTCTTTGCTTTCCTCTAGAATTCTGGTTTTGGATTGTGCTTCCAGAAATTCTTTCTCATAACGATCCAATTCACTCCTGATTAACTCGGATCCTCAATTCCATCATCACTCTCATAGTACGTAAATTGTGAAATGTTTGTTACCTCATCACCCATAAGACACATTTCAATGTTGGAGATGTTTGGACCAAAGAATCTCAAAGAACTCCACACATTTCATTCTTCTTAAGTCGATTACGTCATGGGTGATTCCACACAATTCTGGTGATGGTAGGTTTGAGTTATCTGAATCTCCATCTTCAGAATCTGTCTCAATATCTAGAGCATCAAGTTGGATTTGAATCTTCTTCCTTTCTTCAGTCAGTAAGGCCCTTTGATTTCTTTTGTAATTTCTTCTGTCCTTCTTGTCACATGTCTTGAGCTTGTTTAAAGCAGGGCAATCTCTCTGAAGTGACCGGGCTTTTGACAATAGAAGCGGATATCATTTCATATCTCTCACGATTCAAGATTAACACCTTTCTGAATGGGGGTCTTCAGAGAGTTGTTTAGTTGAATGTTCTTGTACTGATGATAGTTTGGGCCAAGATGCTTTTTCAGCTTTTCTTTAGCTTTTCTTCTCTCAATCTCTTGACTCACAAATTTATTCATGTGTCTTACTGCAAGAGCATTTTCTTGAATCGTCTTTGGTATCTTTATTTTCGGAAGTACCTTGAGAGACTAGAGCAACACTTTGCAACTTCTCAAATTGTTTGTTCTCTCGAGTTGTCTCATAATCTCTGAGCAAGATGAGAGAAGAGCTCTACTGGAGTAATATTTGGCATTCCTTGGTTGAAATAAAAGAATTTAGTGTGTTCCCAGTTGTGATTGAGACTTCTGACAATAGTCTTAATCTTTTCTGGCCGGGAGTATCTGTTGCTTTCACCAAGTGCAGCCATATCACTCATAAGATTAGTAAACCTGAAATCAAGTTCTTCCAGAGTTTCAGTGGGAGCTTGCTTGAAGTTTTGGAACTTCAATTTAAGAACTTCGAACTTGTTTTCTTTGGTTTTCTCGGCCTGATTTCTTCAATCAATTGCTGTGCAACTTTGCCGTTTAGCACCCTACGCTTTAATCGTATGTGCTCAGTGTCGATCGATGATTATATTACGAGCTTGACCATCCAATCTGTCTCGGCATCTTGGATGTCCGAGCTCTCTTCGCTTGTCTTCATACATAGTGCTTCCACGAGCAACACGACCACTATCACTAGCGATCGCATCCTCGCTTTCATCTTCCTTGTTCGAGGCTTTTCTTCCATCGACACCTCAGAACTGCTGTTTGAGTTATGCGATTTTAATAGGCCCTTCATTTATGACATAGATCATCTCATCACTAATGGCCTCCGGATGGAGCATCATGTTGTTCTTCCATTTCTCGTAGTTTTACGGCTTGAGCGGGTGCATCACTCGGAGACATTCTGCGCACTTAACACACAAATTATATAGTCCTCGAAAGGGACAAAGTTTCTTCACCTATCGGGGATCTAGGTTGATCTTGAAGGCTTGGGAACCTCCCGCTCGATACCACTTGTTGGTCAGATAACGGCAAAGTAAAAGACTAGAGGGGGTGAATAGTCTTTTAAAATTTTTGTCGATAAACCAGTTCTCGAAACTTGGGGGTTTCGATACTTAAATTTAGAGCGGAAGACTTTAAGATAGGTAAGTGCGAAACAAAAAGTATGTGTGTGTGCTTTGAAAGATAAATGCGAAAGGTAAATAACACAAGTATAGTGGTATCTGGAGGTGGCGTAATCCTCCAACTAATCCACTTGTCTTTCCGAGACCTAGAATTCACTAGAAACAGATAATTGAGTTCACCTTACAATAATCCTATTCTAAGATTCCTAAACAAATGGTTCCCAACCAAATGTTCCCTTGAGTTATTCCCGACTCCTAGAGCTAAGTACTTCCTCTACTCGAGATAACCTTGGAGTTATTCCCGATTTCCCAAATCAAGTACTTCCTCTACTCACGCCTTGATGGTGTTGGTTATAAAGTTTGTCGGAGAGGCTTCTTGTATAACTTTTGCTATGTTTCGAGAGCCTAATAGAACAAGACTACTTAATACACTTGTTCAGGTGTATGGCAATCGCTCTTCTTGACCCAAGTAATTGATGTCCGCTTACAGAATGAGCTTGAAAGGTTATCCGATAGTTCAACTCTTTCACGAATAACAATCTCTTGTTAAGGTTGTGACAACTTAGAACTACTAGTGATTCTTCAAGCAACAGAAAGCTTTCAGAAAGGGTAGTAGAGTGCTTGAGAGAATACTTTGCTAGATTGTAAGTTTGCAAGTTAGATCGTTCTTTTGTCGTTGTATTTCTCAGCATCTAAGTGTGTGATATTTATAGATGAATTGGAGAGTCGTTGGAATGTTATCTGTTAGACACAATTCAAATTCAGTCTATACTTATCTTGAAAAGGGTACTCGGAAGTCCTTGTCTCATATCTCAGAGAGGACTGTGCTTTAGCGGCTTTTCTGCCGATGCAATTAATGCATATGTACTATTTCTTGTCCTGTAGTCTTCAACGGATACATTAGCCTTTCTGATGGCTTGCATGCTCCATACTCATGATATGTTCCAGAATCATGTTTCAAAAGTAACTAAATGCACTTGAGAAAGGATTAAGGACATAGTGTTTCCGAGTGAGACTAAACCTTGGTGTCTTCATAAATCTTGTGCAATCTCCGGTCTTGTAATCTTCATAAAACCCCAATGCTAGGATTGATCTTCATGGTCTTCTTGGAAATAAAAATTACATTCAGAGACCTATAATCCTAAAACAAGATTTACTAGACTAATCATACTCAGCGATTTCCTCTTTTACAATGTTCAAGTGAACTAAGAGTACTTAATCACCTTTCTGGCAAAGATAAGAACATGTGATGAATGATCAAAATACTAACAGATATTCCTAACACTGGGGGATCTGATACTCTCTAAGTGGGAAAACTCTCTTAGATTTTCTCTCTACTTTCCTGATCTCCATAACGAGTTAGGGAGGGCGGGGATCAGCTGATACTCTCTAGGCGGGGAAAATGTATTCGATCTTCTTTGTACTTTCTTGATCTCCATGACGGGTCGGGAGGGGGGGGGGGTCCGGTATACTCTCTAGGCGGAGAAACTCTCTTCTATCTTCTCTTTACTTTCTTCATCCATAACGGGCCCCAAGGGAACAACCGTACCATGTGAAATTATGTTCGTAGAATAATAATTTTTGTGTCTTTGGTGGGGTGACGCATACCACCGCGGGGTTGCTGGGAACCGGTGGGTTGGAAAAAACAACCGTGACATGTGAAATTACGTTTGTATAATATTTTTGTGTGTGTGTGGTAGGGTGACCACATATCACCGCGAGATTGTTGGAAACAACCCTATTGACAGTGTTGTATACTTTTGTATTTTATTTTGGTTCCGTTTGAGGGATAGATTTTTTTGTAAAAAAACATGTACATGTTACTAATTAACAAGTCGGGTATGGTATGACCCTATTTTTACATTTTCTAAACATAAATAAACACTCAATGATATAATATTGGATGAAGAATGACTACCGACCGACACCACGACCAACGTTGTCTACAGGGAGTTTTGACTATCTTTTTTTTTTCGATTAATTTATTTAATCTTCACAGTTCAATTTATTATTAAAAGTAAACTATACCGTGACATCGTCACGGGTCAGTACTAGTTATTATGTATTTTGAGATGAAAAATTTAGTACTCCTACAACTATTGCTCTTATATCGTCAATTTGCATATTTGTCTAGTATTCTATTTGAGAATGACCAATTAAAGCACCACAAAGCCTTCCAGACATAAGGTAATGAGTCTGGTTGATAGAAAACTAAATCAAATTACACCGGTACTATTGTGATGTGCTAAAATTAGTAAGTACTTCTTAAAGAAAACCCAAATATATAAAGACTAGCAAAGGGTTTGATTAAAAAGACAAGATTAGAAGACTTCCCAAATCAAACCTTTACTCGTTCTCAAGCAAACAAACAATCTAGACTCGACTAGACTCACAAAGGAACAACCTAGACTCGACTAGACTCACAAAGGAGTTAACCAAGCTACCAACAAAAGATGCAAAAATTTTGAATTTCCACCAGCAGGTAGATATATATTTCATTTCCAAGGTATGTAAGACTTAATTTTAGCCGGTAATCCCTCGCAGAGGTGATTAGCTAGTGTCCAGCAAAGTTAATCACTCAAAACTTAAACTAGGTGGTGAATTTTATCACAAGTTGCCACAACTCTATGCCAAATTGTTGCAATAAAGAACAGCAACCATGGAGCATCTGGGATAAGAATGTAGATTTCTTACTTGTAAGATCTTCCAGTAACCAAGCGTGAGGGTCCATTGTAGTAAAAGAGGAGGTTGACTTGGTGCTATACAAAACTCCCAAATCCGTTTAGAGTCTTGGCAATCCCGCAATGTGTGTACAATAGTTTCCGTAAACTTGTCGCACCGGCTACAAATATCATAAGCAGTAGTATTTTCCTCTCCTTAAGTATTGATCTGCCCCTTTCTGGAGTTATGAAGTTTCGAGAACTGGAAAGTATTAATAGAATGTGAGGGCTAGCTTATCTAGGGGTTTGGTGAAAGGCGTTTGGTCCAAATGGTGAGGTAAGTGGCGAATTCAGAATGAAAATTTAGGGGCATCAAAGTGAAGAAAAGACAAATAAAATAAAGTGAAAAAGGCAAGAAAATAGTGATTTCTACACTCAAACTTGCAACCTCCAGTATATAAACCACTAGTACATGAATAAATAGCAAATCCTTAGTATTAATCTTTTAGCTTATCAATACACATATACTCCCTCCGTTCCGATTTCATTTACCTGGGAAACCGGACACAAATTTTAAGAAAAAAGTGAATAAAGTAGGAGAGATGTAATAAAGTAGGAAATAGATTGAATAAAGTAGGATAAATAGTTAATAAAATATAGAAGATAGATTTTCCATTAAAGGAATAGGTAGTTGAATTTGGGACGGAGCAAAACGGAATACGGGTAAATAAAATTGGGACGGAGGAAGTATTTTATTTGTCTCACAATACTTCAAATTAAGAGGCCGAGAAAAGCCGAGACAGGTTGAGGGGGTCTACCTTTGCTAGTGGGTGAAGTACTCCACTTTTAGGCAGTCCTCTATGGGACAGTCGTGGGCAGCACTCATGCCGCTCTTATGGTGCCCGTGACCAGCTGGGGGCGAGTCGCAACTCGAGGCAGCAACCTGGCGAGTTTGGCCAGCCCAAATGCAGTGGAACCCTCAATTGCAAAAATTAACACAATGTTTGGATCACCATTAAACCCTTGAGTTAGAGAAAAAATTAGGTGTTTTTAACTAGATTTTCACGGTTCTAATCATTATCCATATAGTTAAAAGTGTCCTTGAAACTCGCGCCTTTACATCGTTTAGCATGACCGGTTGTTACGGGGCATGGTTTTTAACTATGTTATCAAACCCGGTGGTTCGACCCGGTTCAACCGCGACTCGGAGGGAAAACGGGCCGAAAACCCCAAAACTCGGAAAACCCGTTGGCCGGTAAAAAATGGGTATAAACCCGGTAAAAAACCGGGTTGAACCGGTTTTAATTT
The DNA here is from genome assembly GCA_026545765.1 of Plantago major. Lineage (NCBI taxonomy): Eukaryota > Viridiplantae > Streptophyta > Magnoliopsida > Lamiales > Plantaginaceae > Plantago > Plantago major. Next base: position 65,436,089 of record CM048843.1, read on the forward strand.
AAAAAATAAAAAGCAAACTGACCTAGACTACCTGCCTCCGCCATCAATTTCATTTTGTCTCTCTTCTACTCTCAGCGCTATCTGGCTCTCTGCTGCTGCTACTCCGGTGAGTAAGCCTCTCTACTATCAGTTCGCTCGTCTTCTCAAACCTCCCGACTTCATCTCATGTCGATCTCTGGCATTTTGGGATGAGATCTTGATGACAAATATGAATTCTTCTTCTCAGCTTCTCCATTGCTTTCTTCTGCTGGGCTTGCTATATATACACTGATTCTTCATGACTTGGTTGTAAAGATGAAGACATTACACTGTAGGAGTTATGTTTGAGTGGTGAGAAGAATTACAAGAAATTGGGATTTTTTAGAAAGTTGTATGCACGCCACTATGTTGTGCATAGGACAAAGCAGTAGTAGTGCATTAGTACTGACGTACTGTACATTAAGACCAATAAACCCAGTAGAAAACAGCATTTTTAAGGGAATGGTTTTCATATATTTATTGTTTTTAATGTTACGAAGAGGTATAATATATTTTTATTTAAAAAATATGATAAGTAGGTTAACTCGAGTTGACCCGGTTGAACATCCTACAGTAGCTAGGCCGGGTCGATTGCCGAGTCCGAGTTTCAAAATATAGGTTTTTAATTAATGAGTTTCATTTGGAAGGACCAGCCATTGAGAAGTTGGTCGAACGGTGCTTGTTTTTTCGAAATTGCTCCTACACACTAGAGCTACTAATTCGCTAAGAATTGATTAACTTTTTCTTGAGTGTTAACATTACATGCCTTTGGTAGTTATAACAAAACTTTGAAGTGTTACAAGTTCTCTAAACAAAATAAAAAGCTGATTTCCTTGAGCAAAGAAAGAGAGCAGATCAATTTTGTTTTCCCTGCTGAAAATTCTCTCTCAAGCTTACAACTATCTTGCACGCCAGTAGCTATGGTTTTTGGCGTCTACATAATCAGTTTGATGTTCTGGATTTAACCAATGGGGTGTATGTACTAAGAATGGCAACAAAGGACGACTTTCTCCTAGTACTTGCAGGTGGACCGTTTTTTATCACTACTTGGCAGTCCAACAATGGAGGCCGAAGTTTTTAGCTAGCTAATCAGGATATAGTGGAATCCATGGCAATTTGGGTGCAGTTACCCAATCTCTCGCTAGAGCTTTATGATCCCAGGGCACTTCAAGCCATTGGCAGAGCACTAGGTCGACCAATCAAATTGGACACCCATACCGATATGATATGGATATCTCTGCTCCCCTAAGATGTAAGAGTTTGCTCTATCACGGTGTCTCACTTATAATTATCTCGTAGCTATTTTATCTAGATATCCTAATCAATTTGTTGGTTTAGATGAGTATAGATCCCTAACTGAACGTATCTTGATGGGAGATACGTTATTATAAATAAGACTACGGGTCTGGTCCTCTCTCTACCACTTACGATAATCTCCATCACTCAATATTCTATTATACTTACGTTGGTAACCAAGAGAGAAACCAGAGCACCCACCATGGCTAACCAACATCCAGGTACGTGAGATTAATTATCTGTATTCTATGATCTGTTCTTATGTTATAATAACATGTGGTATCAGAGCCACGTTAATGAATGCAAGTTTTCTCCGTATAATTGTTGCATGCAAACTGTTTGATAATTTGCTACAAATGATCAGGTTTTTGCCACGTACGTATTGAAGTCTAATTTATTTTACATACTCTGAAACTTCGTTGTTTGCTATGATCAAGAATTTCTGACTATTTATGATTTATTGTTTCCGCTGCTTATGTATCAAAACAATTGAATGTTTGTTGTTTTATCATGATTTAAATTCATAGCTAATTGTTAGAGGAAGTAATTAATTAATCCTTTTATGACTCATACACCACCGCTTCAATACCAAAGGATAGTTCATTTAATTTTGTGATCAGAGACATCATGAGTTAAATTTTGTATACTTGATCTTGTGTGTTTGCATGTCCAAAGATATCAAGCATGTATAGTTGAGTATATGAAATCAACAGTACTGTTTTATAAGCATCTATTTAAGTTTGATTGTTGAGGTATCACCCAAAGGAGAACCTTAACATTCATTTATATGTTGTCTGAATCTACAAATATTTTCTAAAATGTGCATGTTTTGTGTTTGTTAACTATTGCAGCATTGCCTCTACTGTCACTGCAATCGCAAGCCACATATGTTTTGGTGTTCAATGGAATGAATTTTTCCGAATGGAAAGAGCAAGTCGAGTTCTACTTAGGTATTCAAGACCTCGATTACACTCTTACATGTGACAAACCTGCTGCCATAACTGATGAAAGCAACGAGGATGATGTGTCTCTCCTTAATGCTTGGGAGAAATCGAACAACACTACAAAAAAATAGCTTTTTAGCAATGGATTTATCTGTCGCTAAAAAGTTGCCGATCCGTCGCTAAATCCGTAGCGACGGATAAATGCCCCGTCTCTGTTTTTGCGCGTCGCTAGCCATTTAACGACGGATAAACTATCCGTCGCCAAATAGACGAATCGGCGATGGATTAGTGACGGGCTAATCCGTTGACCAATCCGTTGCATTTAGGGACGGATAGGTTTATCCGTCACTAATTTAGGTTTTTTTGTTTTTTTATTAATCTGCAGATCGATAATACAATCGACAATTTTACTGATATACAATAAATCGACAATTTGAAGACGAATCGGATAAATCGACAATTTTATACAATATTTAATACGGATATACAATATTTAATATGTACTTACATAAATCTACAATTTTATCCAATAATACAATATTATCCAATAATACAAAGAATTTATACAAAATTAATAAGAAAAAACGAAAAACGAGATCTTGGTGGATCTTGATGAGATCTTGACGAATTGAACGAGATCTTGATAAATCGGAGGAACCGAGTAAGGTGGTGGCCTGGTGGCAGTGGTGGGTGGAAGGAAAGGGTGGTGGTGGTGCGGAGGTGGTGGCTGTGGTGGTGGCCTGGGCTGCGGTGGTGGTGGTGGTGGAGGTGGCGGAAGGGAGGTGATGGACGGTGGCAGTGTGGTGGTGGGAGTAAGGTGGTGGGAGGAACGTGGTGGTGGTGGTGGTGGAGGTGGCGGAAGGGCGTGGTGGCCGGTGGCAGTGTGGTGGTGGGAGGAAGGTGGTGGTGGTGGTGGTTGGAAGGGTGGTGGTGGAAGGAGAGAAGGGGGGAGTTGTGTGGAGGCTGAGAAACGGGGAAAGAGTATTTAGGGTTTTAGCGACATGTAATTTTATCCGTCGCTACATAGCGACGGATAAACCTATCCGTTGTTAAATTTCCTTTTTTTTTTTTTTTGTTGTCAACGAATTAGAAACGGATAGACCTATCCGTCTCTAATTAACCTATCCATCTCTAAATTAGAGACGGATAAATCTATCCGTCTCTAATTTAGAGACGGATAAATTTTCGTCTCTAATCCTGCCGATTCGTCGCTAAATAGCGACGGATAATATATGTCGTTAATATCCGTCGCTATTTAGCAATTTTCTTGTAGTGCAAGATGTGCCTCAAGTTCATGCGATTGATCGGTTGCAAGCAACATAAAGTCTTCTCTTCCCGAAACCAAAAGTGCTAAGGAATTCATGAAACTTGTGAAAGATTGTTCACAGACGGGTGATAAGTCACTCACTGGAACACGAATGGCTATGTTAACTGATGTGTCAAAATCAAAGTTTTAATATTTGTTTAAGAGCGAAGAGTTAATCCTCAACACTACGAAAACCTGCAGTGTAGTGGAGTTAACCCCGAGGTCGGTCTCGAAGGACTTAACTAGGCTGAGTTTGGTTTACGAATAAAAGTAAGAATATGAAAACCGGTAAATGTTTGTTTGCCTCGGCGGCGAGATAGTAAACTAAAGTAAATAACTACTTGCAACTACTAGAAACCGAATTGAAAGTAATGAGATTAAGATATGAATGGGGAAAATTATGGAGTGGTGACATCAACAAGCTAGCTAGCAGAATATATGCGATTCACGGGATTGATTACGCAAGTTGTCACGGACTTGAGTTAAAAAACGAATAGCACTAGTGGAGGCATCAATTCCACTAGGCTACAATTAATCTAGCTAATCCTACTATTACTGTTTGCAACTAAGTGTTAGATTGAAGCAAGACGGAAAACATTTGGGCGTATCGATTAGATGCTTAATCTAACAGTGATATTGGCGTATTGCGCATCAAACGTAATAGCAAGATATGCGATTAATCTAAAAAGCACAAGTAATCGAATCCCGATGCACTTCGAATCACTTAAACCCTAGCTAGCATGCATTGAATCAGTCACCACCCCATAATCGGGGTGTTTAGCTACTCATGATAAGCGAAAGCACAATCACACAAGCAATAAACATAATCCCAAACACAAAAACAAAGATTCGAAAGGATTGATACAATTTTACCCTTCGTTGTCACAAACCCTAGGTAGAAATTGAAGAACGAAACGAATCGATGCAAAAGGCTGTGTAGATAATCTCCCAATCAACGTCAATCTTCGAATTACAAGGGAAAACGGTTCAATTACCTCGAAATCGGTAATTGCCTTGAAAACTAGGTCTAGCTCTAGAGCAAAGTATTGGTCTTCACAATAGGGTTGATATGAAAAATGATATCTCGATGTTTTATCATACAAGGAATAAAAAACGAAGTCTGAAACGGATTAGGAAACTAAATCGCTGAAGGACGGAAAAGAAACAACTGTCGTCGCCAGTTTGATAACTGGTGTCGCCAGTTTCTCCTGGATTGCCTATTTTGCCCTTCGATGCCTTTCTGACTCCAATTCTCGATATTTTGGCCTTCCCGCTCCACGTCTAGCATCCATACGAGGCATTGGAACTCCACAACTTGTAGATGCATATAAAATACACCATTTTGCCTTCCATTAGCGCGGTTTAGTCAAATATTTACAAAACGCAAAAAGAACAAAACAAGTAAAAATATTCAAGAAAAACAAAATAAAGCTATACTCAAGGACGACAAAAAGACGGTAAAAAAGACAAATGAGACGGTATAAATCCGACTCATCAAACTCCCCCAAACCGAACCCTTGCTTGTCCTCAAACAACATACTCTCTAAAAAACCTAGAAAAAACAAAAAAACACATAGACATAAAATAAAGTCTGGCTCCCAAGCTACCGAATCTACGATTGCACATAATAAGCCCAAGACATGCAGAAGCTTTGACGTCACACTGACATTCATAGAATCATATGCATAAGCCCAAAAAGTTAGTTTCCAAAGTAAATAGAACTTAAGTCTAAAACGGTAGTCCCTCGCAAGTGGATCCTATGCAACTAATCTCTCACACTCCTGGAAGTGTCCAGTGGGGGTAATCACTCAAGGATATAAAGAGAAAAGGAAGGTGACTTGCGTCACAAAAATGCCTCAAATACCTCATGCAATTAGTTAAGTCGGAAGGGACTTTTTATAGCTCTGTAACAATCAACAGTAGACTCATAAAAAGGCAATCGTTCTCTCTTTTTTGAACATATATATTTTTTTCATTTTTTGCACTCTTTTTTATGCAATCTTATATTTGACCTATATGCTTATATATTTTTTTTGTCTTAATTTTTTGGTAGTGTCTGTTTTACCGAAAGTTAGCACTTTTGTGCGTGCTGGTTTGGTGTACATGCCATCAACCCTCACGGACATATGGCTTTTAAGGGCCCCGCCGGTATATAGGTAGTATCTGAAACGTGCCCAACACGACTAACGGTGGTAACTAGTACCATAGATCCACTCCGAGACTTTTTTTATTTTTTTATTTTTGAGAGAACGAAGAGCCTGAAAACAGTCTTTATCAATACAAGTAGGACACATAAACCTCCTCCCCGAACCTGGACTTGGAACAGGTTTGGCATAAGCAAATAAGAATGTAAAACACATCGTTCGTCATACTTAACTTACACAGAGTACACATGAGAATGATGAGGCGCAAACAAGGGGGTTTGCACTTCCCGAATTAAATCACACAGGTGCCGGTACAATATTTTTTCATCGGCTACGGTTTACTCACAGGCTTTTGGACTACAGAATTAGAACAAACTTTCTAATTACGACAGAAACGAACTTAGCAAACTTAAGCATGCAAACTGCTAATAGTCAAGGATCAGTCAAAGCAAAAGCATTAAACATGTTTAGTACATGCAATAGACGCCCGACTTGGTAGTCATACTTAGACTCAACAGACAGAATAAGAAATACAAAAAGAAACACATAAAGAAACACATCCGAAAACAAGTAAGCAAGAAGCCTAAAGCATATCAAAACTCAAAACACCCCTCCCCAAACCTGAACTCGTGCTCGCCCTCGAGCAAATGAGTGAAAAGAGAAAAAGTAGAGAGTTGATAAGACAGAGGCTTCCCTGATTGAAGGTTTCCAAGATGCTTCCCGAAAAACTAGTGCGGATGAGTGGACTGGGCGTCGTCATCCATCTCCATTGCCCGGGCGTTTCTCTTTCGCCTTGCTTCACGTGATCTGATCGCATCCACAACGCGCATTTGAAACAATGACTTCCCAGTTAACATCGCGTGTGGGTGATCTGTTGCAAGTACTGCAATTCCAGCTCGTTGGCAGAGGGAGGTGATGAGAAAAGGGTAGACTAGCTGTCCCCAGGGGCGAGCATGCGAGTGCTCGAATTGTGCGACAATTACATTCATGAGATTGATATGCCATCCCGCCATGATGGCACTTAGCGTTGGGCCATAGACTGTCATGAAGAAGGTAACATGTCCCCCCGGGCAGAAGGAATGAGAGAGCCAATTGTAGAAGATGTGGAGGTGCTTGTCTGCAATTCTGGGTGTGGCTCTCTGCTGCTCGTTGGTATTAGGAACTGCGAAGAATCTGTTGATAGCACGTGGCGAGAACTCGACGTAACCTCCGCGAATGGGCACCCAAGGCGTAAGAGAGCTTTCCTCGATCTTCCGATCGTCATAGTTAGTATAGAACTCCAAGACAAGCTCCCGATCGTAGAATCCAGGGTTGTCTGCTAATTTGACCATCCTCTAGTTTCGAGCAACTAAGTGTTTGCAACTAAGTGTTAGATTGAAGCAAGACGGAAAACATTTGGGTGTATCGATTAGATGCTTAATCTAACAGTGATATTGACGTATTGCGCATCAAACGTAATGGCAAGATATGCGATTAATCTAAAAAGCACAAGTAATCGAATCCCGATGCACTTCAAATCACATAAACCCTTGCTAGCATGCATTGCATCAGTCACCACCCCATAATTGGGGTGTTTAGCTACTCATGATAAGCGAAAGCACAATCACACGAGCAATAAACATAATCCCAAACACAAAAATAAAGATTCGAAAGGATTGATACAATTTTACCCTTCGTTGTCACAAACCCTAGGTAGAAATTGAAGAACGAAACGAATCGATGCAAAAGGCTGTGTAGATAATCTCCCAATCAACGTCAATCTTCGAATTACAAGGGAAAACGGTTCAATTACCTCGAAATCGGATAATTGCCTTGAAAACCAGGTCTAGCTCTAGAGCAAAGTATTGTTCTTCACAATAGAGTTGATATGAAAAACGATATCTCGATGTTTTAACATACAAGGAATAAAAAACGAAGTCTGAAATGGATTAGGAAATAAAATCGCTGAAGGACGGAAAAGAGACAACTGGCGTCGCCAGTTTCTTCATGTCAACAGTTATTCTTGGCGACGCCGCTTGATAACGGTGTCGCGATTTCTCACAGATTGCCTATTTTGCCCTTCGACGCCTTTCTGACTCCAATTCTCGATATTTTGGCCTTCCCGCTCCACGTCTAGCATCCATACGAGGCATTGGAACTCCAAAACTTGTAGATGCATATAAAATACACCATTTTGCCTTCCACTAGTGCGGTTTAGCCAAATATCTACAAAGCACAAAAAGAACAAAACAAGTAAGAATATTCAAGAAAAGCTAAATAAAGCTATACTCAAGGACGACAAAAAGACAGTAAAAAATACAAATGAGACGGTATAAATCCGACTCATCATTAACCACCATGAAGTTTGATTGTTCGCGTACTATGCATGAGCATGTCATTGAAATGACAAACATTCAAGCAAGGCTTAGGACGTTAGGAATGACGGCAGATGAGAACTTCCTAGTACAGTTCATCATCAATTCTTTGTCTCCAAATTATAGCTCATTCCAAATGAATTATGATACCTTGAATTAAGGAAAAATTTACAAAACACACAAAGAAAGGAGCCACAAGAAGTACTGAGCTTCTTGAAATAATACACACTGACATATGTGGACCTTTTGATGTTCCATCTTTTGGTGGAGAAAAATATTTTATCACATTTATCGACGATTTTTCACGATATGGGTATGTCTATTTATTGCACGAAAAATCTCAGTCCATTGACGTACTTGAAATCATTAGATCAGATAGAGGTGGTGAATTTTATGGAAAGTATTACAAAACGGGACAATGTCGAGGTCCATTTGCTAAATTTCTTGAAAGACATGGCATTTGTGCTCAATACACAATGCCAGGTACATCGCAACAAAATGGTGTAGCAGAAAGGCGTAATCGTACATTAATGGAAATGGTTAGGAGTATGATGAGTAACTCATCTTTACCCGTATCGTTGTGGATGCACGCCCTTAAAACCGTCATGTATTTGTTAAACATAGTTCCTAGTAAGGCAGTTCCAAAGACTCCTTTTGAACTGTGGACCAGAAGGAAACCCAGCTTAAGGCACCTACATGTTTGGGGTTGTCCGGCGGAAGTAAGGATTTATAATCTGCATGAAAAGAAACTAGATTTAAAGACAACCAGTGGTTTTTTTTCATTGGTTATCCAGAAAAATCGAAATGGTATAGATTTTATTGTCCTAATCATAGTACAAGAATAGTCGAATCTGGAAATGCTAAGTTCATTGAAAATCATGAAGTTAGTGGGAGTGAGAGACCACATGATGTAGTGATCCAGGAAGTTGAAGTGCAAGTTCCTGTACCAAAACTTCCGACTAAAGTTGTTGTTCCAGTGGTGATTCAACCACGTAATGACTTGCAACAACAACAAATAAATGAGGGTACACTAAATAATGGGGATGCTCAAAATGAACAAGTCGTAAATGAACCAAATCAAGGAGCATTAAGAAGATCTCAAAGAACAAGAAGATCTGCTATTGCTGATGATTATTTGGTTTATTTACATGAAATAGATTACGACGTTGGGATTAATGAAGATCCTATTTCGTTTTCACAAGCCATAGAAAGTAAAAATTCTAAAGAATGGTTAGACGTAATGAAAGACGAGCTAAAATCCATGGAAAAGAATGGAGTTTGGGATTTAGTAGAATTACCTCAAGGGCATCGAAGAGTTGGGTGTAAGTGGGTCTTTAAGACCAAGCGCGACTCTAACGGTAATATCGAAAGATATAAAGACAGACTCATAGCCAAGGGTTTTACTCAGAAAGGTGGCATCGACAACAATGAGACATTTTCACCTGTCTCCAAGAAAGACTCCTTCATAATTGTTATGGCTCTAGTAGCTCATTACGATTTAGAGTTACATCAAATGGACGTGAAAACCGCCTTCTTAAATGGAATTTTAGATGAAGAAGTATATATGGATCAACCTGATGGTTTCTTGATCCAAGGGAAAGAAAATACGGTGTGTAAAATGAAGAAATCAATATACGGGCTCAAACAAGCTTCCCGACAATGGTATCTAAAGTTCAATGATACAATAACGGCCTTTGGTTTCAAAGAAAACATCGTGATGGATGTATATATCTAAAGGTCAGTGGGAGCAAGTTTATAATTTTAGTTTTGTATGTTGATGACATCTTGCTAGCAACTAATGATTTCGGTTTGCTTCATGACACTAAGAAATTTCTCTCCAGTAATTTTGAAATGAAAGATATGGGTGAGGCATCTTATGTGATAGGGATAGAAATATTCCGTGATCGATCACAAGGATTGTTGGGATTGTCTTAGAAAGCATATATTAATAAAATTCTGGAGAGATTTGGCATGGGAAACTGTAATTCGAATGTTGTTCCAATTCAGAAAGGAGATAAATTTAGTCTCGATCAATGTCCTAAAAATGAATTGGAACGCAAAGAAATGGAACGAATTCCTTATGCGTCAATTGTGGGAAGTTTGACGTATGCACAGACTTGCACTAGACCAGATATCACATTTGTTGGTATGCTGGGGAGGTATCAACAAAATCCTGGAATGGATCATTTGCAGCTGCAAAGAAGGTAATGAGATACCTACAAGGAACGAAGGATCAGATGCTCACCTATCGAAGATCTGATTAACTTGAAGTAGTAGGATATTCAGATTCTGATTTTGGAGGTTGTTTGGACACTGGAAAATCCACTTTTGGTTACTTGTTCCTGGTATGTGGAGGAGCAATTTCGTGAAAGAGTGGATGACAATCAACAGTGGCTTTATCAACTATGGAAGCTGAATTTATTGCATGTTTTGAAGCCACAATTCATGCTTTATGATTGAAGAAAATTATTCCAGGGCTTGGAATTGTCGACAGTAAGCCGCTGAAAATTTATTGTGATAATTCTTCAGCTGTGTTCTTCTCCAAGAACGACAAGTTCTCAAAAGGTGCTAAACATATGGACATAAAGTATTTTGGTGTGAAAGATGAAGTCAAGAAACAAACGGTCTCGATCGAGCATATTAGCACCAAAGTTATGATAGCAGACCCATTAACCAAGGGGTTGCCGCCTAAATTGTTTGATGAGCATGTTGCTAGGATGGGCATTACTAGTGTTAGTGATTGACATTTTATATTAGTCATTCTTGATATTTTAAACCAAATGACATTTAAATTATGTTTCATTTATCTCAATTCATGTTTCTAATGTGTACGTACTGTATGGTTTCTTAATAGAACAGGAAGTGTCCTTGATAAAGACATTATAGTTGGACTAATACTTTTAACTTATCATCAGGTGTCATATTGAGTAAAGGATTGATATTGTGATACATGGAAAGGACTTTGTTGCCAAAGCAACATAGAACTGCCATGATCCTTATTAGCTACTTGCTTGATATTGACAAATCACTACAATCAATGAAAATGAAGGATTCTAGTTACTTATGCGCATTATGAAAAATTAGCTACATCGATCATTATATCATGAGACAAGTGGGAGAATGTAAGAGTTTGCTCTATCATGGTGTCTCACTTATAATTATCTCGTAGTTGTTTTATCTAGATATCCTAATCAATTGGTTGGTTTAGACGAGTATAGATCCCTAACTGAACGTATCTTGATGGGAGATACGTTATTATAAATAAGACTACGGGTCTGGTCCTCTCTCTACCACTTACGATAGTCTTCATCACTCAATATTCTATCACACTTACATTGGTAACCAAGAAAGAAACCAGAGCACCCGCCATGGCTAACCAACATCCAGGTACGTGAGATTATCTGTATTCTAAGATATGTTCTTATGTTATAATCTAACATAAGATTCAAATAGTAGGAAGTTTCTTACAAGAAGTTAAATATGACATCAAAGTAGATTTCTGCATCAAGTGTGGACATATCGGTCATATTAAGGCAAATTGTCATTCGGAGGAGGATAAAATTAATTCTACTATTTTTCAACCCTTACGAAAAGCAAGCTACAACAAATCTCGATTAAAGGAAGGCTTTGGAGGCACAAAATGAAGAAGAACGGTGCAAATCGGTTATTCGGAAACCTTATATTCGGAATCCTTTTAATAATCGAGTAAGTCTCCTGAGAGACGGTTTTTAGATAATTTATCTAGAGATGAACCTATATTATCAAGAAAAATCATCGATGTTATTAATCAAAACACTTATGTTCTCAAACATTGGTGTTTTATTATATTACAACAAGACTTATTTCGTTAACAACATAGACGTTTCGATTAATAACATGGGTGGTCTTATTGATAAGATAGGCCATCTCTAGATAAGTTTCTCTCATCAGACTTTGTGTTTAATAATACAAATAGATACAATTCTAAAGGCTCAGCTTATAATCAGAAACGCCAAGCTCCGTGAGACACATCTGCAGCAGCTCTGGCTGTACGCCGGCGATTTAATGGAGAGGACGGATCCAGACCACCGCATTCTGGAGGACATGCTCTAATTAATCAAAATTAAAGGACTGATTCGCAAATTCAAAACTCTTCCAGGACGGCTGTAGCTAATCCAAACCGCTTCAGCCAATTGGTGGATAATGAAGGTCAATCAGTGGAGCCAGAGGGACCCACCGAACATAATATGACCAACAACTACTTAGATCAGACAGATTCCATGGACCATAGTGCCACCAATGGCCCAATTGGTACCAGCAATTTCTGAACAAGGTGTCTTCACAATTGGGCCTCACTCGGGTCTAAATAATCCTCATAGCATGGATTTAACACAATTTCAAGTCCAGCAAAATCAGGTAAATGGGGGACAGGTAGATCGAATTTGTCTCAATAGACCAGATAAATCTGCCAAAACACAGCTAAATTAGGGCTGTGATTTGGCGGGTTTACGGTTATTCGGGTTCGGGTATTTGGATATTTGGGTATACTTTCGGGTACCCGTTATGGTGTCCAAATTTATTTTGCCCATACCCGAAAAATTCGGGTTTTCCACGGGCTTGGACCGGGTACCCGAGACTCATATATTAGAACTAGCTTCATTATTCTACTGATCCCATCCAACGATTCTGAATCTGAGAAAACAAAGAAGAGAAAACATGAATATATAGTGCTATATATTGGACTACTTGTGATTCTAACTCATCAACAGAAGCTTATCTATCCAGGGGCGAAGGTAAGAAGGCCATGGGTGGGGCTCAAGCCCCACCCTTCCCTACCTTTATTGGAGAATTTTTTTTTGTTTTACATGTATACTTAAGAAAAAAACATGAAAATAAAGGTCTATATTGATGTTTTTCAAAGTAAATTGAAGTTGAGCCCTACCCAATATAATTTTTGTTAATGTTAAATGTTGTATTCCATCATCATTTGACTAAATTAATCATGACTTATTTAATATTTTATCTATTTGAAAAATTAAATTTGTAAATTTTAAAAAATACAGTATATATTTCAAATCGAGCCCCAGGTACTTAAAATTCCTCGCTTCGCCCCTGTCTCTATCCATCAACATCAATACTTCAAATACTTTTTCAATGAACCAATTCTTGAAATTTTGAAGCATAAAAAACTTGCAGACAAAAGATGAGAGAGGTCTATGGAAAAGGGACGAGCTAGGTAGAGAAAAAGAAAAAGACCATTGATGGTGAACTATAAAAGGCGACAAAGAGCTTGAACTCGATTTCTATGGAAATTCTTTGATGTCAAACTGAAAGAGGAAGACCTCGAATTTCTATGGAGTCTTCAGAACTGGGTTTCCGTCTCCCGTGGCTTTATTTTCTAACGCTGAAGCTGAATCTGGTGAACTGGATCAGCGTGTGCTTTTAGTTGTCTTATATCTAAAAGACCCGTTTAGAAGCCCATGTACCCGAATTACCCGATCTTTAAGGCTCGAACCCGTTCGATATATCTGGTCTAATACCCAATTGTTTCATGGTAGCTTTAATGACAAATGGGCAGGCCCAAAATATATGCCGGATATTTGGGTACCCATAAAAACCAGACCAATGCACAGCCTGAAGCTAAATACTCCCCCGTCCCAAAGATTAGTCTCATTACTTTCCGGCACTATTTTTAAGAAAGTCAATTGTTTATTATTTGTTGTTGGGGGGAAATGATAAAGAATGTAAAAGGTATGAGAGATAAGATATATAATGATAAATAATGAAAAAAATAAGAGGGATAGTTGAGTTAGTGGGAGTTAGTGGGTGTAATTTTTTGCTATTTTTAAAATGGAACTAGTTTTGTGGGACGTCTATAAAAGGAATATGTACATTATTATTTGTTACGAAGGGAGTAATAAGGAAGATAGTCACATGGAGATGGAGCTAGATAAAAGTTTTTTTTGATACCTCAGTGCCAAACTTGCTTAAAAAATTAAATACATATAATAATCAGATTGGCAATAAGAAGAAAACTATCAAAATAAGGAAAAATAAGGGAAAGCTTAATAATCATTACGTACAATTCCGTGAAAACAGAATACCTACAGGCTAAAGAGAATTTACAAGAACAAACAAACTTAATTAAGCCGTCATTTCAAACGGCAAGTGATAAACAATTACACGTAAGGGGCCCACTTCTTCACACAAATTCCAATACACAAGAGGATGTCTTGGGGATTTCTAAAAAAAATACGGGTACGAGATGTGGCAAAACATCGGTCTCTGCCCGTGCCTTTGTTATATACCTGCAATAAACTACAAAACCTATAAAAACATAGACTGTGACTACCTCTGACAAAGCCTAGTTTGCCTATATTAGCGTGCAGCCACATTAGCCTTAATTGAGCTGCCACGCGGGTAATAAATTCTTGCTGCCCAACTAGTATCCAATAAGAGATGGAGGAAATCAAATTTATTACTAAAATCCACCTTTTTTTTACCTAAGGACAGCAACAGAGAAAAGACATGGGTTTCAAAGAATATGGGTTTCGAAGAAGATGAAGAGGTTCCGAGCAATATGCGGATTCGCCGTGGTGCTGGATTGAAGCCCATACCGATCGAAGCTTTGGAGCGCGAAGGTTGCCCATTGTTACTTCTCCTAGTTTATGTTTTTTTCCAGTAGAATGCCCTAACCCAGATTCGGGAATTTTGATTGGTGGACGAAAGCAGTTAATTATTAAGCGGCTGGCTTTTGTTTACATTGGCTGAAAATTTGTGTACTATGTATCTCCTCTTTTGACAAACAAATGAGTAATGGTTATTGAGCAGTGAACATAAACAGTGTCGGGGGCACCCTCATGTACATTTTTTAGCATCCAAAACAAATGAGATTATTGGGCAACATGATTTTTCTTTTAAGTGAAACAGTATTTTTTTTTTATATGAAATACAATGCCCGCGGCTCTAGTTTCTAGAAAATGATAACCAACTCTAAATTTTAGATGTACTTACTTACCGTGTACTAGTTATATATTTTATTATAAATTTTGCATGTATAATTTACCGGAACAGTTAAATTGACTCTGGCTGGTCGAGGTCGTACGAATGAAACAGTAGTCTTACTTATTCACCATCTGCGATAGATAATGCTGATTTTCAGCAGTGGCATAAACAAAACCTGTGCCGTCATATGGTGCTTTGGGGTTCATCTAAGCATGTGGAATGCGTTAGATGAAGACTTACTGATACACCCTTATTTTTTATTTACTGCCCGATGGTATTTTTATTGGGTGTTTGGCCAAAAGTAATTTTCCACCACGAAACAACTTGAGAAATCGTGATATGCTGGTGAGAGTCATTAATATTTTTCTTCATATATTTACTAGAGGAAGTCTACGAGATGGTCCAATATCGCATAGTATACGTAAGAGCTTATTTTCCTTCCGCTGATGAGACCGTGATTGGGCCATATGATTTTTCTTTAAGTGAAACAGTAAATTTTTTTTTATATAAAAAAATGCCCGCGACTCTGGTTTCGTGGGACCGATAACCAACTCTATGTTTATGAAGATTGAACATGGGCACAAATTCTAGCTATCTTTGTTGGTCTGTTTAGAACACTGAGATAAAGATATTTGATCTGTTGTAAATGAATGATAAAATAGGACGAACCACGAGTTCTTTACTTTGTGGGTGGCCCAATATGGTGCTTCCACGATGATATAAGCAAGGGGCGTTTCCACTGCAACGCATACTTACACGATGAGATAACGAGCAGCCCGCGTTAAGTGACATCTTAGGTATCAACACTTAGAACTTTGGGTTAATTACAGAAACACCCCCTCGAAGGGACTGAAACTACCAACGGGTCCAAAAAATTTTGCACACTCCCCTGCCGTTAGTTGACTCCGATGACTAAGAGACAAAAAGTTGTTGTCCCAATTTGGCATCTGTTAGTTCGTCAAGTGGGAAAAATGGATTTTGGGGAAGAACAAGAGGTACCCAAATAGTTGTTGTCTCAATCAAAATTGATTGTGTTGTGCCCAGGATATTTTACACAAGTATGTCATGGCACGGCCAAATACGATAAAGAAATGATGAGATATATTGCGATCACCGGACCGGTTATCCGATGAACATCTCAAGAATAGTATTTAAAGAAATTCATAATTGATTGTGTTGCCCATGATATTTTTTAATTTGGATAATATATCATTTGCCCCTAAAAAAGTCCGATTGAAGACCCGCAAGCCCGACTCGATAGAGTAAAAAAAATCGCACCAGACGGTGAAATTAAAGTATTAAATATATAGAAGTGAGCTCGTTCGGTGTCCGAGTGGAAGTAGACTGCGCACCCTCATGTGCATTTTTTAGCATGTACAATGTCGGGCGGGCTCACTTCTATTCCACTTGGGCACCGAACGGGATCGCGTCAAACAATGAAATTAAAGTATCAAATGTATAGAAGTGAGCACGTTCGGTGCCCGAGTGCAAGTAGACTTTGCGTAAGCTATTTTGAGTTTGCGGCTCATGGGGCACATGTTATTTTACCCTATATCGGGATGCAGTTTGCGATTACGGGGCGCATGTTATTAAAAAAATTGCGCCTAACAATGATTTTAAGTCTTAAATCTATGGAAGTGAGCCTATTCGGCGTCCGAGTGGAAATAGACTGCGCACCCTATGTGCATTTTGAACATGTGCGGTGCCGGACGGACCCACTAACATTTCCACTTCGGCACCTGGCAGGCTTGCTTCTATAAAATTTGGCCATGCCCGTGGGTGGCGTTGCAATTAACTTCTATAAAAAGAAGATGCCAAAAAGATTGCAAACGCCGTATACATAGCCCGATTAAAAAATAACCATTTTTAAATCCAGAAGATGCAAACCGCTCCATCTCTTTCTTGTTGTCATATTTTTTAATCTGCATAATATATCATTTGCGCTAAAAAATTCCGATTGGAGTCCCGCAAGCCCGACTCGATAGAGTAAAAAAATTTTGCGCCAGACGGTGAAATTAAAGTATTAAATATATAGAACTACAAAAGTGTGCTCATTTGGTGTCCGAGTGGAAGTAGACTGCGCACCCTTATGTGCATTTTTGAGCATGTAGAGTGTCGGGTGGGCTCACTTCTATTCCACTTGGGCACCGGGCGGGATCGCATCAAACAATCAAATTAAAGTATATTAGATGTATAGAAGTGAGCATGTTCGGTGTCCGGGCTCACTTTTATTTCCACTTGGGCACCGGACGGGCTCGCTTTTATAAATTTAATATATTTGATCAGGTTTGTGGGTGGCGTTGCAATTAACTTTTATAAACCTAACTTGTATAAAAAGAAGATGTGAAAAAAATTGCAATCATCATATGCATAGCCCGATCAATTTTTTTTTTTAAATCTAGAAGTTGTCCAGGACTCGTGGGCCCAAGACTATTTTCCCATGCGTCATTGTCGCTGTTGTGGTGCAAAACGTCCAACGAGTGATTGATTGCAAGATTATTAAAAATGGATCGTGTTTTCTATTTCGTCGTCAAATAATTTATTTATCTTTAACATATTTATCACATTTCATGAGTGTATGTATGTATGTATGTATGTATGTATGTATGTATGTATGTATGTGTATATATATATGAATGATACCATTAAGGGGGGTATAGGCGGATTTTAGCGGTCTCCGTTAACCATAAACATGCATAATTTATATGTAACATAACTAAAAATTTGTAAGAAGATACTTACAATATGAGCGTATGAATAGCAGATGCAGTATGAACAATCGTGAGTTGAAAGCGGCGGATGCAGTATGAACAGAGTGAGGTTATACTCTTTTTCTTTTTTTTTTTTTTTTTTTTTTTTATATATAAGACTTTAGTATGAAGTTCGGAAGGTATTTGAAGGATTTAAGTAATGAGACTAAGGAAATAGGTTAAGGTTTTTTAAGCTGCCATGAGTTGCTTTAAGAGTATATATTAATTGATGGGTAATTGATTCGTGGTTACAACTGAAAGAATGACTGGCTTTTATAGCCTTACAAATGGTAACCTTCTAAACCGGTTTTTATGACCGGCTGCTTATCTATACAATAAAATAAGAAAACAGAAAGAATCTAGCTACGTGTAAAGGAAAGAATATTTCTTGACGTCATCGCTTACGTTTTTCCCTTTTATTGAAACCGTCCATCTGTCTTTGTTTCTGGAAGCCTCTGTTGACGTCATTGCTTACATTTTTCCCATCTGTTTTTGCTTCTAGAAGTCCCTGTAGTTGCTGACAATTGTGGGAATTGTGTTTGCGTCTAAATCAGACTGGTTGTCTTGCATGTTGTCATCTTCTGAGAATGGCCATGGTGTCTCTTCGTTGTTATTGATGCGCTGTTGTTCCAGTGTATTACCTTCTCCTACAAATGGAAGGAGCATGTCCCAATTTGTTACTGTCTAGATCTGAGTATAATGTCCTTCGGCCATTAGCTTGTACTCAAACCAAGGAAAATACTTGGGAAGAGCTGGAGTCTTCTGTTGTGCCTTTATTACTCCTAAAACTATATCAGGGTTTTGTTCATGGAGCCAATAAAGACTTGAGAAATTAATGTGTTCTTCAATTTTCACTGCTACTTCTAGCAATGCTTGATCATTAGGTCTGTTACTGATAAAAATTCTTTTTCTGGCTGGCCTGTATGTATGGTCGTCGCTACAGGAAGGATGCAAAATCTTACATCCTACATGCGTGAATGAGAAGCAATGTTTCCTGCTACTAATGTAAACTTCTCACCAAAAGTGTTGATAATTTTCTCTGTAATGTCAGTGAGACTGAATTTGATGTAATCAATCATACCATAATGGTAAAATTGAGTAATCAATTCCTGTGGCATGTCTGTTTCTCCCAAATCTATCTGTAATAATAGTATGCCTGTATCTTTTCCGTCTCTGTTTATTCTTTCTATCACTTTTATTCCGGTATATTTTAACTCTCGGAACACTATCTGTACAATTTTTTGCTGTAATTTGTACAAGACTAAAGGAAATCATGTACAGTTTTTTTCGGATATAATGTCATCGAGACCCTCGATTCTGTCTAATACAGGCTTTAAAGTCTGTCTCCATGGAATGTCGATAATGCTAGCTTTAAAGCTGTTGAAATCTCTGTAGATTGGCTCTGTGTTTTTTACTCTGTCTTCAAGAGTAACAATCTGCTGTTTTAATTTCTGATTTTCAACCTGTAATTTTGCTGTCAGTAATGTTGGGTTTTCTTTTTCTTTTTGGAGAATATTTCTTTGGAGCCTAACAATCTCCTCCTCCTGTTTTTTTTGAAAATCTATTCAGGGATTTGCTGTGTTATTTCTGAAAATGTTTTTACTTCTTCAGGTTCTATGAAGAAGTCTCTGGGTCCAAAATGTTTTCTAGCCATAGTCATGGCTTCTGAAAAACTGTAATCCTTTGTAAAGAGGATCTGTGCACTGTATGTGATTTACAACTGTTTCCCACTTGTTGAAAATTCCAACTTTTGTGCCCCGAGAAATAATATAGTGAGAAAATCTCCTAATATTAGTTTTTTCTGGGGTTTTTTGAGCTGTTTCCATAAAGAAGTATCCCAAAGAATTTAAAATCTGGACTTTCTTTGTGGATTATGTAGGGAAAGTATGTGTTGAGGGATAAAACCTCAAACACCAACACTACTACTGCAAGTAACCTAATCTAAGATCCACCTCCAACTTGAAGTCCGAGAGAAGGCTTGTCCGAGCAAGAGTACCTGAAAGGACTAAGTGGGGGGGGGGGGGGGGGGGGTTAGAATGGGTTACCCGGATTGCCAAAGTCAATCCGGAAGGAGGCTTTACTCAAAGGAGAGATGACAACTCTCAATGCAATAGTAATGGGAAAGGTATTATGTCCCAGAAGACTTACCTCAAGGTCTTGGGCCTTAAGCCATATTTATAGTTACCATATACTTATGAAGTAACTCATAAGATGATGCCAAGTGTACGTTTCAGATTTGGACACCAATGCTACCTTTGGCCCATGGCCCATTAGTGAACAGTAATCCAATACCGATAAGTGGTCCGGGGAGGGTAGTTTGGACCTTTTCCCTCTGAGAGTACTGTTCCGCCTGTTGGGTCCGTGTTAGTCCCTCGGACAGATCTGTCTGCCTGGTTGATCTGCCCTTGGGTAACTCTGGATGTCCGAGCCTAGAGTTCCACGGAAGTATCTCAGTGGTTCTGTTATGTACGTTTGGGCTTATCGCGATGGTGGCGTCCGAGATTCTCTCGTCCGGTCCGTTAGGCATCTCTATACTGACATGGTCAGGTTTGGAAGTCCTTTCCTTAGCTAGCTCGGACTAGCTGTGGAGATGTAGTGACTTCAGCGTACTGGTCGATTCACTTTGGTCGGACCATGTGAGGTCGGACCAGTACTGAATTGGCTAGTTAAGCCGTGATGCGCTTTAGGACACGCTCTATGGCTCCCTTAACGGATTGGACACACTTCCGTATCAACATATGTCCCCCCAGTTTCCAAGTATCTTAGAAGAAGATAGTTGGTAACTATGAGGATCGATCGGTAATACGTGGAGCGTCCGAATCGTTAGTTAAAAGAAAAATGGAAAAATCCTTTTTGTCGGGATTCGTCGTCAGTGTCCTCAAGGATTCAATATATGTCTTTCCCCCCCCCCCCCCCTTTCCGTCTACAGTCCGAGTTATCACATAACTGGGACTGTAGAGGGAAAAGGTATTTGTAACCGAGATATATGGGTCCGAGTACGGTTAGGATCTGACGTAGCCCTCTGGAAGCTGTCCGTTGGACCGATTGTTGAATTGGTCCTCCCGTAAGCCCAAGAGGCCCAATAGTTGTCCGTTCGGCCCACGGGGGAAAGATCCCGAGTAAAGGGACGTGGCCGTTGGATCAGGACGACATCAATGGTTGGGGTTCCAAGTCCGATTGATGTGACGCATCTGTCAAGCATTAAATGCGACGTACTGACAGCCATCCACTCGCGAAGCGGCACAACCCTTGGATTGGAGAGGATCAACGGCTGGGATTCAAATCCAAGCGATGTGACTCTTGGCTTTTCCCAAATTGCCCTTATAAATAGTCAGCCCATCAGTCACTTTCACACTTTTAGCAATCTCGAAATTCAGAGCAATCGCAAAGCAATCCGAGCATTTGAAGACACATCCGAGCAAGCAAGAGTCGCAAAATTTGAAAGTTTCTTCTTCGAATCCGTGCCCTCGGAGAAGCAGCAAGGCTTATTCGTCCGTTCGAACTTATCAAATCAACTTTATCAAGTACGTACATCTTCACTTTTGCTAAGTTGTCTCCTCTTCACAATATGCTTACTTCGTGCTCATATGTTTTTGCCCTGCTCGGATATGAAATTGTCGAGTCTGTTTTTGCCGATGTTGCGTGTGATAGGCTTTAGCAACGTTCTTAGTTGAAACAATTTCTCCTCTGTACTGTTGCATGCCAATTTATTGTTGATGCATCTCATGTGTATGCCGACTGTAACCAAAATTTGATTATGCATGCTTATTTGGTAATGTGTTGGTGCCAATTGGCTACGATCTTCAGTAAATTTGCCCTTTCGGCGTGCGGGTGAGGTAGGTGATAGTGCAACGGCGTTAAGTAAATCCGTAGCTTTCTTTGACTTAAGAAATTACCTAAACGAACTCTCGGACAATCAACACCATCATTCCTGACTTGTTTCCTTACGCCTAGGATGTCCGGAGCGATAGTCGAACCAAAGACGGCCCTGTGTTATAATGACGCAGTAGATTTAGGGACCGGGTCCGTGGATCTGACCTTGTTCGCGAGAGATTTTGTAGTTGTGGAGCTTGGGTCGTCCAGAGATTCTGATGCTGGGCACGGAGTTCGCGGTGCGACAGAAGCGCAGGCCGACGTTTCAGTGGACCGGGGTGACCTTGCTAGGACTAGGTCGTTAGTCCAATCTCGGACTATAGGTGGCATTGGGACATCCGGGGATCCGAGCGAACTGCGTGCGGAGCGGGAAGGCGACAGCGGTCGGGAGGCTGATGAAGTCGAGATGTTCGAGGCTGGGGTGGAGGACCGTGTTGTAGCGGAAACAGGTCCGTCCAACCCAAGCACATCCGGGAGACCCGAAGGTGTCATCGAGGAGGAAGAAGATGGTGAGGAAGAGGAAGATGAGGACGAGGAGGAAGAAGGAGAAGGATCTCCTGTCGCTCGTCCCCCTAGACGATCCAGTCGGCGGATTGCACTACACCCTGCTGCGCCCGTTCAGTCCAGTCTTCCATTAATTGAAGGTCGTGGTGCGAAAGCTGCCCGAATCAAGTTCCCCCGTCCTGCGTCCGCTGTTACAATAGCGGACGAATTTGGAGAACTAAACACGGACGGACTTCTTCCTACGTGTCCATCCAGGGTTAGGGCGGAGGACATCCCCGAGTGGAGGCGAAAGTGGGAGATCCCTGACTCCGTAGAAATCATGGTTCCCGAGCCCGGACACGCCTTTTACAACCCGCCCGCCGGGTATATGTGTGTGCACGAGGTAGCTTTTGCTTGTGGGTGGAAGGTCCCCATTGCAACGGAGTTGAAGCACATTCTGAATCACATTGGGATCGGTCCGAGTCAGGTTATCCCGAAGTCCTTGGGTAATCTTATTTGCTTCGTCGTTTTTTGCAAGAAGAAAGGGCAGCCCGTAAATTTTGAGAACTTCAGGCAGCTCTTTCACGTTTAGATTCGATCAGAATCCCCTCTTTTATACCTTTATGAATAGGAAACCCTATAACTTCATTTCTGACTCCATTTCGTCGCTGGGATCAAAGTGGTGGGATAAATTCATTTTTGTACGGATGGCTCTGAAACCAGGGGAGTCCGAGAGGCAGCGAGAACAGTGGGGACTGCCAACAAAATTCCTAAGGGAGAGTATCCCGGACTGGCGTCCCCTTCCGAAGAACGTGGCTCCGTGGGTGTCGGCAATCCACAAAAAGCATGACCCACCTACTTATCCGTTTCACGGATTAATCATCGACCACTTCCCTACATGCGGACTAACGTAGCGATGGATGTAGGAGGGAAGACGGACTTTAGTAAGGATTCGTTGACTTGAAACTTGGCGTTCTTTCTTCTTCGATATACTCTATTTTGATTACGTATTTCCGCAATTCTGATAAATCTTCTTTAACCCGTCTGTATCTACGCCTCTGGTTTATTGTGCAGCTCATTGGTTCGACTACATCATGTCGACACTCATGAAAAGAAAAGTTGCGAGAGAGGCAAGCCACGGAGGTCGCCTTGGTCGAGGACCAAAATCATCAACACTTCCGCGGGTCTTCCCATGTCAGATCCGAAGAATGCCGCAGTTTTTGCCGCGGAGGAAGAAAGGCGGAACAAGGCTGGAGAGGATTCTCGCCTTGGCGATGCGACAAGGCAAAACCCGTCACTCGGGCGCCACCGCTTGAAGTCCTAAACTTCATTGCTGCACCACAACGGGAGGTGTTGATGCAGGATGCCATTACCTCAGGATGCAAGAGAAGAGCAACTTCGGAGGCTCCTCCCACAGCAAAGAGACAGCAATTGTCCTCTGTCCTTCCCGTTGACCAAGTTGCTCTTGACAAGGAGTACGAGCTGGCTTGCGGACTCCCTGAGGTTGAGCGGGTCGGAGGGCTGGATGGGCTATACCAACGGGTAAGTAATCTTTTGATGCTCTTCTTGGCTTGTTCTTAGTATGACAGAAGTGCAACTTATATTCTTACTAAGACTTCTTGCAGCTCGGCTGTTTCGTCAGGGCCATGCAATGGAAGGCCGCTGAACGCGCTACCATTGAGGAGGACCTCCACAAGGCTGTAGCCACTTCCGCGGATGAGGCGGAGAAGGTGAAGCAATTGGAGATGCGGCTGAAAGAGCACGAAGTGAAGTTCCACCAGCTGAAGACTAGTTGGGAAGAGATTAAGGCGGACCTCGACTGGCAGGAGAAATTTGTCGACAAGTCGATGAAGGCTTTTCTGGATTCCAAGGATTTTCTGCTCGAAGGCCTCCAATATGCCCGTCTTCAGGCTGGTCGTGACTTCATGGAGTCCGACTCCTTCAAGTTCTTGACGGCGGACAAATCCGATGCCTCCCGCCTGGATGGGTTCGTGTCCACTATCGGACAACTGCAGTCCAAGGGACTACTTCCATCGGACTTTAACTGGAAGGCGGAAGGGTTAATCCCTTCTGCAGATGCTAATGGTGTGGAAGTCCCTGTAGACAGTGTCTCGGATGAACAGTTGGCCGCGTGTGAGTTTGCAGAACTCGTCACTGAGGAAGGTGAGATCGAGATCCGAAATGGCGGGCCCTTCCTCCCGAGATGGGCCCCGGATGCTCTCCGAAAGGTATGCTTTGTACCTTTCGACAATTCTAGAACTTTCAAGAAGTGGTTCTCCACGCTTCTTTGGGTCATTGGCCTTCCCGCGGATTTCAACTTGTTCAATATTGTTGAATCCCTTGCTGCACAAGCCACCTACAACACGCCCCCTGTCGATCCGCCTCAAGCTGGTGAAGCTGGTCCGATCCAAGCTGGGCCTCAGTGAGAAGTCCGGGGTATGCCCCGTTGAAATTATGTATTTGCTGAATCTTTCTGTTGGATTTGCATCTTTTGATAACTCGGAATGTCATTACATACTATAACAATGTTTCGTATTTAATCCGAGGAGTTGAACCTCCTATGTTTCCGAACTATTACTTGCTCTCTTCTTCATTCCTTTTTATCTGTTGTTCATAAGCTGAGTTATTATAAATTACCCATCTCTTAAGAGCACGGACCGCTGTAGTGGTATCTGATGTAGAAATCAGACCATCATCTTTCCGATACTCGGACTGTTTGCCCCTTGGGATGTCTAATTCTTCTAGAAGGAGGAAGGTGAAACAGTGAAATAGTCATTATGACTACGTCTTTTCATCTCCCCCGTCGTCGGATTATCAACATGTGGCGAGATCTTGAGGACCCGTCGCAACTATAAATAAAGGTGTGGTAGTTCTTCCCTTTTTCACTGTTGTACCTTTCTTCGCTTTGTGTGTTGTTTTATTGATTCCAGCCATCCATAAAAGCCGGAGTTCTCCAGGATGTCGGAATCTGATGACGAGGAATATCAGCACTGGGTAAACTGTGCTTGTGGGCACATGCATCCACCGATTTACCCAGGAACGGGGACCGCGGATGACCCGATCATCCTTGATTTTGAAGGCGATCGACCTCTATGTCCGGGAATAGCTAGGAGGCGAGCCGAGGAAGAGAGGGAGCAGACGCTGAAGCTGATCCGTAGGAGGATCCGTATGCAGCAGCAAGCTCGTCAGGGCTGAGGTGGAGGCTCGGAGTCCCAAGGCTCGACTTCCGGAGTCTGGTGAAGGAACAAGGCGGGGTATGCCCCGTGGATGCATGTACTTATCCTTAGACCTTTTCATATTGTACCTCTGTTATGTAAATTTTTCGGATCATTTTATCTATAAAATTCGAACCATTTTTCCTTGGGTGAGATCGCCATATCTTTCTTGTGTAGACTTCGTCGGATTATATTGACGCACATATCTTTGTAAGATGACCAACAAACTCGGACGTGGTGGATGGGTTTGTTTAGGCTTGATTGGATAAACCCGTCTGGCCCAACACTGTTCAACCCAAATGAATAGTTTAAGCCCATTGTCGACGTCGAAGTTCTGACGTGTCGGACGCCTATTGGTTCGTTCTATAAATACTGCGGATCCCTCTTGGCCTTGGTCGCGCAAGTCCAACTTCCAATTTCCAAATTTACTCAATAGCAAGAAGACGATCTCTTGAATAGTTTCCCCCTCGAGACTCCCGTCCACTCTCAAGTCGGCGTTCATCCTGAGCGTGAGAGTGGCGTGGGTCTAGAGGGGAAGATTGTTGAAGATCAGTCACCGAAAAGCATAGATCTCGGTTTGAATGTATATCTGTCCGTCTCCTCTGCTTTCTTCCAACCCCACTTTAGTGGTTCAAATCTCTCTTATATTGGAAATGGTTTCCGAATTTCAAGAGAGTTTGAGTCTCTAAAGCCGGTGAGGCGGAAATCTCTTCTTGTCTGCACTTTGTTTTCCCTGGACACGGGACTTGCATTGCCATGTTTTGGTGGTATCCTGAAGGATTCCAGCATGTTTAACCATTCTCTCATGTGCAGGTAGATCGAGTTCCTGGCCTCCGCGGAAACCAGACTTGCCGCTTGACACGGAAGAAGCTTTTCCCGACGGGGGAATGATCTTTGCTGGGAGATGACGTATCTCCAGAGACGTTTTTTCTGCATTTTTTGTATTGCGTCCGTAAGTCCGGACAATCGATCCGGGATTATAAATTGTACAGACAAGATTATGTATAATTCGTCTTTGTATGAATGAAATCTTCTGCTTTCCTTGTCGTTAAACGAACGGTAAATCTCAGATGCGTAAATTGAAAAATCACAAATCGAAAGATAGAGGTTGTATTGATTTGCTAGAAATTCAATTACAACTTGCGGGCTCTATGGCCAATGGCAAAAGGACCAAAAAGAAACAGAACTGACGGAGTTCCGTGTAACAAGTAGTTGAAACTGAGATGATCAATCGACATGATGGAGATCCGCACAGTTATCTCTATGCATAGAACTTCTGAAGGTTTCTAGCATTCCACGGACGCTTGAGGGGATGTCCATTCTCATCTTCTAATTCATAACTCCCATTCACTCTTGCCCCGAAAATCTTGTAGGGTCCTTCCCACTTGGGCTTGAGTTTCCCAATATTGTTCAAAATGTCGGCTCGTCGAAGCACCAGGTCTCCGATTTGCAAGTTAGCCGCTCGAACATTCCTGATGTAGGTTCGGGCAGTAGTTGCCTGGTACCTATGGATATTCGCCAGTGCCTCAGACCTTTTCTGTTCGAGCAAGTCTAGGTCAGATATCCGAGCTTCTCGGTTTGCATTGCCTTCGAACTCTTGGATCCTCAAAGTCTCAACGGCAATCTCAGACAGTATGACTGCCTCCGAACCATATACCAAGGAGAATGGAGTTTCTTTGGTCACGGTCCGTGCAGTGGTGCGATGAGCCCATAGCACGCCTTCACGGTCGCCTTGACTTTCGGGAAGTTCTCAAACGCTTCTCCAGGATTTTGACTATTGTCTTGTTTGTGGATTCAGCCTGACCATTGGCTTGTGGGTATCCGACGGATGTGAAACGTTGTTCGATTTTGAAGGAGGCAAGCCATTCCTTGAGCCTACTACCTGAGAACTGAGCGCCGTTATCCGAGACTAGAACTCTTGGTAGGCCGAAGCGGCAAATGATGTTCTTCCAAATGAAGGTCCGCACTCGACTTTCCGTGATAGTCGCTACAGCCTCCGATTCTACCCACTTGGTAAAATATTCTACCGCCACAATGAGAAATTTTTTCTGCTGGGTACCCCTCGGAAATGGTCCGACAATATCGATACCCCACTGATCGAACGGACACGCTATGATTGACAGAATCATAGGGTTCGTTGGGCGATGTGGGATGTTTGCGTAATATTCGCAATCCTGACATCTCCGGGCGTGGTTGGCGGAATCTTTACCGATGGTAGGACAATAGTAGCCTTGTCGTATGATTTTCTGGGCGAGAGTCCTCCCCCCAGAATGACTCCCACAACTTCCGTTGTGTATCTCTTCCAAAGACGTCCGTGCTTGTGGAATTCAAACATCTCAGGTGAGTCCCGGAAAAAGATCTCTTGTACAAATCGTCACCCATTATAAAGTATCTATTTGCTCGGCATTGCACACTCCTTGATTCTTTCGGATCGACTGGCAAAGATCCGTCCTTGAGATAGTTAAAATGTCATCATCCGCTTTCTGTCAAGTATCATGACCGCCGAACTGGGACTCATGACGGATGAATCAGTAATGGTGAGTAGGATTACTCTCCTTGTGTCTAGAGCCGCTGTAGCAGATGCGTATTTTGCCAAGGCATCAGCTCTTTCATTCCAAGCTCTATCAAACTTTTCCAAGGTGAATTCCTCAAAGTGGCTGGCCTCATTCTTGAGTAGCTCAAGATACTTGATCATCGAAGGACCTTTTGTGGCAAAAGTTCCTGAAAATTGGGCCTCGACGAGCTGTGAGTCCGTGTAAGCTTTGACCTTCCTGGCTTGGAGTGACTTGGCTAGACGCAGTCCCACTAAAAGTGCCTCATACTCAGCTTCATTATTGGTAACTTTGAACTCCAAGGAAATCGCAGAGTCGAGTTCCGCGCCATCTAGGCTCTTAAGGTAGATTCCAATTCCTCCCACTCTTCCAGTGGAAGAACCATCCACTTCCAATGTCCAGATATCGGAAGGATATTTTTGGGTTTGGAGATCTCCTGCGAGCTGCTGAGGTTCCGCTCTTGGTTCATCCCCTCCCGTGATTTCCGTTCTGATGTTGTCAGCACTGGAGTTTTTGGGAACATCACCAAGTAGAAACATTTGGTTGACCCGAGTTTCCCCATCTGACAAAGGAAAGGGCCGATTGATGAACTGGGATTCCTCAAGGTTTTCCGGGTTGAACTTTGGCGGAACTGGCTTTCGGACAATATGCTTGGTGATTAAGCACTCGAGCACCTGCTTGTCCGGGACTTTCTCCGAATCCTTCTCTGGATAATCCGCTAAGAAGTCGGCGAGGACTTGAGCCTTTTGGTGGCCGAACTGGTAGCAAATGTCGTATTCGCTTAGCTCGATCGCCCACTTAGAGAGTCATCCTAATTGGTCGGGCTTTCCTAGGACCTGTTTCAAAGGTTCCGCAGTTAGTACCACTATTACATCCTTTGCAGGATGATCTTTGATCCATCTCATCATAGGTTTAGTGCTAGTAGGATCAATATCCAAGTGATTTGAATGTGAATCACTAAGATTATGATTTGATACTTTTTCAGTATCTGAGATATCTGACATATGGGAAATGTCATGGATATCTGACACTTTTTCAGTGATAGAGATATTTGGAACTTGCATTTCAGCAGTCTCATTTTCAGATACCTCTTCATGATGAAGGTTCTCAGTAACCTGTTCCATTTCTGGAAAACTCATAGGAAATTCCTCATCATGTCTGTGAGTCATCTTGTTGTTACTAGGCATATCAAGCTTTTCTACGTCAGAGTCATCCTCACTTTCCATAATGATGTTTCTCCTTTCTGAGGATTCTTCTTTAGAATCCCTCAGTAATAGTTCTTTGAACCTTTCTGAGAGTTCATCATTAGGAGGTGTTTTCTTATTTCCTTCATAGAATACAACATGAATTGATTCTTCAATTTTCTTTGTTCTTTTGTTGTAAACTCTGTAGGCTTTGCTATTTGTGGAATAACCAAGAAATACACCTTCATCTGCCTTTGGTTGAAATGTTCTCAGATAATCTTTCCCATTGTTTAGAACAAAACATTTACAACCAAATACTCTCAGATGTTTGATATTAGGGGGTCTACCAACCAAGATTTCATAGGGGGTCTTGTCATGGTGTTTGTTTATCAAACATCTGTTCTGAGTGTAGCAAGCTGTGTTTACAACTTCAACCCAATAAATTTCACTTATTTCAGTGTCAGCTAGCATTGTCCTTGCAGCTTCTTTAAGGGTTCTGTTTTTCCTTTCTGCAACACCATTTTGTTGAGGTGTTCTTACAGAGGAAAGTTGGTGTTGTATACCTTTGCAGGTACAAAAATCCTTTATGTACTGGTTGACAAACTCAGTACCATGGTCTGTTCTGATTGCAGATACCTTGTCATTTTTCATGACTTCAAGCTTTTTCAGCAAGTTTGGTATCTCCACCCTGGCAAGTCTATTCAGAGTTTTGAAGTTCAAGTGACTCATTCTTTTGTGCCATAACCAGTGCTCTTCTGTGTGACCAGATTGACTCACCATGAGACATTCTTCAGTTGTGGCATATGCCCAATCGGCAACATAAAGACTGCCTTTCCGCCGACCAACTAAGACTATCTTCTTTGACTCATTGTCAATTAGTTTGCAGTATTTAGCTTTGAATTTTATAGTAAAACCTTGCGCAAAACCGGCTCATGCTAAATAGATTATATTTCAAATCCTTAACATGTAATACGTCAGTGATTGTTAAAGTCCCCAATTTGACGTTGCCAAATCCCAGAGAGGGATTTAATTCTCCTCCAGCAAATCTGATATCTGGTCCTGTGTTGCAAGCTTTGTAATCGACCAGATTTGCTTTGTCTCCTGTCATGTGCTTTCCGCATCCACTATCAAATAGCCATTGTGCTTTAGTCCAGGAAGCATTACGCACAATGTAAAAGGGAGATTAGGTTCTCATACCTTTGATGGAACCGTCAGAATTAAAAGATCTTCCAGTAGGAATCCATTTTCGAATGAATTTCTTTGAAATATTCTTTTGTCTGACAGGAACATAAGGATGAATTCTATTTGAATGAATGTTATCATTAGTAAGAATTATTTTCTTCCTTGGTGTGTTCCTAGGTGCTCCATATGATGCTTTCAGATACTGTCAGTTTACGAGTTTGCTTTCAAAGAAACTTAGCTTTCCTGCTGATTTCTTCTAGGCACGGCATTGATTTTCGATGGCTTGATTTAACTTCCACTTCGATAATTGCTTTGAGCAATTCTAGCTTACCATCGTTCTTGCTCTGCTTGTACTCATGAGCAAGTTGTTTTCCGATGCCTTTGTAGCCAATGCCGTTGAGCACTTGAAGCTATCTGAGATCTTTTCTCTGACTTTGCTAGTCTCTGGTTGGTCCAATTTCTTTCCAGAAAAAGTGACATGGGAGAATTTGCCAGCTCCTGCAATTCTACCTTTTTGAGAGACATAGCACTGTGGGTGTTTATACTTTTCAGTGTTGTGTTTCTTTTCAGAGACGTGCCCAACAGTTTTGTTTTTGACTTGTTTTTCCCACAAAGGTTTAGTCGAATCGCCTTTCCTTTGTCAACAATCTTTGTCTTCTCACCGATACTATAGATTGCATGGGAACCGTTTCTTGAGTACTTACAAATGTTCTTCTCTCCTTACTCTTATTGAGTGATAGAACAATCATGCGTGTATTCATTTCAAGTCCTTTCTTTTCTGAAGGATCTCTTAAGTAAGATTGTACTTCAGTAAGAGTGTCACTAGCTTTGGCCTAAGATTGAAAAGATAATTCTTTCTTCTTGAGTTCCTTGTTCTCAGAAAGAAGATCTTCATATTTCTTTCGTAATTCAGCCATTGCTTCTTTATGTGACTTTTCAGTCTCAGATATCTGAGCTTTGAGAGATGCATTTTCAGCATCCCTTCTCTCAGATACTTTAACTAATTGAGAATTTTCCTTTGCAAGAGAATTCTTTTCTTCTTCAAGGTTTTCGGCTCTAGCTCGGATCATTAGAAATTCTCTTTCATAGATGTCAAGTTCTTTCCTGAGATTTTCTAGATTTTTTATTTCGTCTTCATCACTTTCATAAGTATAACAAGAAGTATGTGTTACCTCATCAGGCATAAGACAGATTTCTATGTTGGAGATGTCTGGACCGTCAATTTCAGCAATTCCACACATTTCATTCTTCTTGAGGCCGAAGTCGATTATATCATGAGTAACTCCACATAATTCTGGTGATGGTAAGGTTGAGTCATCTGAATTGTCATCTTCAGAATCTGTCTCAACGTCTAGAGCATCCAGTTGAATTTGGATTTTCTTTCTTTCTTCAGTTTCTTGAGTTCCTTGCGTGACTAGAGCAACGTTTTGCAACTTTTCAGTTGTTTGTTCTCTTTTAGTTGTCTCATAATCAACAGTAGCAAGATGAGAGAAAAGTTCCACTGGAGTGACATTTGGCATTCCTTGGTTAAAATAAAAGAATTTGGTATGCTCCCAGTTGTGGTTAAGACTTCTGACAATAGTCTCAATCTTTTCTGACTGGGAGTATCTGTTGCTTTCCCCAAGAGCTGCCATGTCACTCATGAGAGTGGTAAATCTGAAATCAAGTTCTTCCAGTGTTTCAGTGGGTCCTTGTTTGAAATTTTGAAATTTCAACTTGAGAACTTCGAACTTGTTTTCTTTGGTTTTCTCGAAACGCATGATTTCTTCAATCAGTTGCCAGACAACTTTCGCCATTTTAGCACCCCACAGTTTACACTGTATGTGCTCAGGTGTCGATCTGATGATGATATTACGAGCTTGACCATCCAGACGATTTCTCTTGGCATCTTCCGATGTCCAGAGTTCTCTGGGCTTTGGTTCGTAAATGACTTGACTAGTAGATCTCCCACTTGTTGACGCATCGGTTTGTGAAGATCCTTCGCTTTGATCTCTGTCTCTACCATTAGAAACCTCCATGACTTGTTTGAGTTGTTGAATGACTATTGGGCCATTCTTTATCACTTCGATCATTTCGTCACTTATGGCTTCAAGGTGGAGCATCATGTTATTTTTCCATTTCTCGTAATTCTGGTTTGAGAATGGGTGCATCACTTTCGAGACATACGCACACTTAACACACAAATTAAATAGTCCTCGAAAATGGACAAAGTTCCTTCACCTATCTCAGGGATCTAGGTTGGTCTGAAGGCTTGTGAACCTCCCTTTCTGATACCACTTGTTGGTCCGGATAACGGCAAAGTAAAAAGGCTGAAGGGGGGGTTGAATAGTCTTTTAAAATTTTTGTTGATAAAAACTATTTCTCAGATATCTGAGTAGATATCTGATACTTAGAATCAGAGCGCGGAAGACTTAATATAGATAAGTGCAGAAACAGTTAAAGTGTGTGTGTGTTCTTTGAAAAGTAAATCTGAAAGGTAAATAACACGGCAAGTATAGTGGTATCGGAGGTGGCGTAATCCTCCAACTAATCCACTTGGTCTTCGAGACCTAGAATTCACTAGAATAGATAATTGAGTTCTCCTTACAAAATCCTATTCTAAGATTCCTTTAAACAAATGGTTCCCAACCAAATGTTCCCCTGAGTTGTCCCGGCTTTCACCAAGTACTTCGTACTCGAAACCTTTTGAGTTATTCCTAGCTTCCCAAGCTAAGTACTTCCTATACTCAATAACCTTGGAGTTATTCCTTAGTTTCCCAAATCAAGTACTTCCTATACTCCGGTAACCTTGGAGTTATTCCCTGATTTTTCAAACTAAGTACTTCCTGTACTCCACGCCAGTTATGGTGTTGGTTTTGGTTTGAGTTGGCAGATGAGCTTCTTTAATAACTTATTCAGTTATTCAGATAGCTCTGTGAATCAAGTATACTTAATACACTTTTCAATGTATGGTATCTTGTTCTTTTTACTGACCCAAGTCTTAGATAAATGTTCAAGAGAATGAATCTCAGATACTTGATCTTTCGTTTCAACTCTTTCACAGATAGCTGTGCTTGTTTAGGATCAGGACACTTAGAACTTCAGTGTTACTCAAGATCAAAAGCTTTGGTCGCAACAGAAAGCTTTGAGGATAAGTAAGTTGCTTTGAGAGAGTAAGGTGTTCAGTAAGTTCTGTGTTTCAGCGTCGTGTCTTGTGTATCTCTTCAAGCAGTCTAAGTGTTGATATTAATAGATGAATTTGAGTGTCGTTTGAATAGTATCCGTTAGGCTCAAATTCAAACTATTGATATTTGTATAATCTTTGAGGTGTTTTGTCTTCTTCTTCAGAAGCTGCCATTGCTTTTATTCAGACATCTCTGTCTGTGCATTAAATGCATTGTACTATAATTTTTGTCCTGTAGTGCCAACGGAACTATGCTTTGTATCAGAGACTAGTGTTATCTGATTCTTTGCACGTTCTTATCTTCAATTTTCAGATACCACTTTTATTGAAACAACTTTGTTTGCAATATATATATTTCTTTTTCAGAAATGTGGTTAATGCTCAAGGTATCTGAGAATAGATATCTGTGGACACTTTCCTTGGTTTTAGATAGGCCTTTTATTTCTCAGATATCTCTTGTGACACAGTTTGTTTAAAACTATTCGTGTCTTCAAGATATCTGGCTAAGGTATCTGAAAAACAGTTTCAGTAATCTTGTGCAGTTTTTCTTCAAGTATTCAATGTCGTTGAGCTTGTTCTGCTTGGATGTCTTCTTCTTGGTCTTCTCTTCATAAAATAAAAAATTACATTTTGAGACCTAACATCCTATACCAGATTAGCTAGACTATCATACTTAGTGAGTTTCCTCTTTTACAATGTTCAAGTGAACCAAGAGTACTAATCACCTTTCTGAGACTAAGATAAGTCATCATGTTGCTAATCAAAATCTAAACAGATATTTCTAACAAAATATATAACAAATTTCCTAACAAATTTCCCAAGAAATTTCCCAACAAATTTCCCCCTTTTTGATCAGTCAACGATGACTATCTTACCTATTACAAATCTGTATGAGTGAACAATCCAACACTTAATCTTTTCTTAAGATCTTCAAATTATTTAATTAAGTGCAGAAAGTAAACATCAACCAAATCACAAGGTGTGATCTTTGCTGACAAGTTATCTTTTATAGAATACTATCTGAGAGTAAGTTCTTCAGATAAGTTATAAAGAGAGATTACAGATAACTTCAATACATAGAACAAGTTTGGCTCAGTCAGCAAAAATACAAAAACTACATAGTAAATTAGGACAACAGGAGTAACCAAGCTCCAAGTAAACATCCTAATAAACTAGTCTTCAAGTCTTCAATCTCTTCAAGTCTTCAACAGTATTTCTGTGGATCAGTCTGCAAATTTCCTATCTCCAAACCTTTTGATGTCATCAGAATAATCATAGAGAAGTGTTCTGACGAGCATCTCAGTGTCTCTGGCAAATCCACAGACCTCTTTATAGGTTTTGGTAGGATTTTTCTTGACAAAATGTTTGACCTACAGGTACTTTCCCCACTTCCAGGCATGCTCTATTCTGATATCTGAAAGCTTGAAGTATTCGTAGATAATCCTCGGATATCGATGTCACCCTTGTATTGATCTTCAGTTAGATAGAACGATTCATAGGGTTCTACAGTCTTGCTCTTGTGCCTGTTCCTGTGATATTCAGAATTCTGTGCACATCATCTGGCTTTCCATATGGACATTCATCAGAGAGGTCCTTTCTCATGGCTTCAGTTCTCTTGACAACTTCAAAATCCAACCAGGCTTTAATGTGATTGGTGTTGATCAAGGTTGGCTTATCTTTTCTCCATGCCATAAGTTGTTTATGGATTGGTTCTGGAAATCTTGAATTTACCAATAGATGCTTAAGTTCCAGAATCCAATAGCCATTTTTCTGATTGATGCACACAGAGCGGAGGAATCATTGTCATACTTCACATACTCTATTTTGGCTTCTTCCGGCACGAGTGGAAGTTGACTTTGTCTTTGCTTTCGACTCTCGATCTGTTCCTTCTTTGTCTTGAATTCTCTTTGGGGTTTTGCTTGAAGAACCACCTGGATAGACTTGGTATTTCGGAGGGTGTTTTAGGCGCTAGGGCTTTGCGACTATGGGCTCGATTAGGCTTTCAATTTTCCTTTTCTTGTGAAGAGGAGCTTCATCTTCATCGCTTTCCTCATCATCATCAAGATTAAATCTTGTGTGAGTTTCTGACCTTCTTCATTGCCGAGGACTTGATTTGACCTTCTTCTTCTTCTTGGAAGATTCATCAATCCTTTAACTTGTCTTCTCCTTGGAGCCTTGGTACTCCTTGGAGGTTTCGTGCCATGGCCCTTGTTATCATTTTAGTTCCTTGATGGGTTTACGAAGCGGCTACTATTTGCAAAGCTTGGCTTGAGGAGGGTTCATTGATTACGAGTGGTGGTGGGAAGTTTTCATGTTTCTTCTTCCTTTCCGAGCCGCTTTGACTCCAGATTTCTTCTTGTTTTCTTCTCCTTCTTCCCATTCCCCCTGACTTTGAGGTCCAGATTTGTACACTCTTTCCCCCTTAGTCATTGTTGGCTGCTCAGTCTCATAAAGGAATCTGAGAGAGAGTTAAAGTGCCATTGTAAATAATTATAGGCAGTGACCAACTTCTGAAGTTCGGCTTTGAGCTCCTGATTTAGCTTGATAAGTCCATTGTCCTTATCAGTGAGCTCGCTTGATGGGCCTAGGATGGCATCTGCTTTTCCAGGATTGTAACTTGCCTCTTGGAAAGCTTTTTCAGCTAAAGACGCATCATCGTCCCTTATCATTCCCAGATCTTTCTGAGCAATGACTATGCTAGTTGTTCTCTGAGTGATGAGCTCAGTGAACTTTTTCATTTCAGAGGGGACGGAGGCAATTACTTCCTTGTTCTGTGAAGACATCTCCTTGTTCAAATGAGCCAGTACTTGGTACCTGTTCAAGTATTCATTGGAGTGGACATTTGGCAGTTTGCTGAATATTGTAGGAGCAATCAGCTTCCTTTTCAAGTGAGAAACCGCTAAATGTTCATTGCGGTGCTCTGCCAAAGTCTTGTCTTCTTCATCATCTGAGTAATCAGCCCAGTGATCTTCATCCTCTTAGACATTTTCATCGATTGTATCGAGTCCAGCAACCATCTCAGAGATTGGTTTCTTCCCTTTCTGGGAGGAGGATGGTACTTGTTTTGAAGATGATGCAGCCTTAGCATCATGCTTGACTTCAGATACTTCTTCAGTATCGAGTTCTTTGGTGATATCATGCCTGACATCCCGTAGCTCTTTAACCTCAGAGTAAGCAATCATTTCTTGTAAGTATTGATCTTGTAGTTGATCAAGCTTGTCTCTGGATTTAGCTATTTGATCTTCCAGTTGAAGATGGAGCTGTTGTTCTTCTTCCAACAGTTGTCTGAGTTGAGCAGATCTGGTTTGAATGTTTAATATTTTCTGATTGGTTTCTTCAGAAAGCTCAACTACTTGTTCAGTAGTAACTGGGTGTTGGTTAGAAGATGGATGAGTAGATTTCTGAGGAGATGGAGACGGAGATTTCTGTGAAGTCTTCTCAGTGTGCTTTTCAGCAGCTGAGGCATCATTTCTTAGCGAAATTCCTCCGGTCCCTGGTGCAGGGGCATCATCATCATCCGTTTTGTCTGTGTCATCCTTTTGGTGATGGTCAGTGGGAGGTTCATCGAAGTCATTTTCGTTTATCTCTTCCTCCTCATCATCTTCAGATACAAATTGCAGAGTGATCACTTCAGGAATAGTGATCTTCTGCCCATTAACCTCTTCTTGTTCAGAAGGTATAAATTGCAGAGTTTGGGGCAGGACTGGCTTAAATGCCATTTGTAATCTTGTCTGACCATCTGCCTGTTCAAAGGCTTGTATCAAACGGTGCGCCACTTCTCTGAGAAATCCTTATGCAATAGAGTCGCAACTGTGTACTGTTCGGTAGGGAACATTACATGGATGTATGTCTCCAAGTCAAGAGCTCGTGCTCGTCTGTTTGGTTGATCTGTGATTCTCAATATTTCAGAGAGATCAGAGCACCTTAACCTTTGCCATTTCTTGAAGCATTTAATGTGCTTTGGCAGGGTGTGAGCTTTGAAGAAGGGAAGTAGGTCCCTTGTCTCAACATTGGGAGCCTCGCCGCACTTGTTTGAGCTGAAAGCAAGAGTTTTGAGTGAGCTTCAAAACTTTTATAGATATCGAGGAGTAGTGCTTTAGTTTACGAGTTACGAGTAAGTACTTGTGCTCAGAGACTTGTTCTCTTGAGACAATTGGTGTCTCAGATATCTTGTTGTGAGGCGGAGACTTGGAAGTCTGGTCCTCATCAACCTTTATTTCTTGAACCTGAGAATTAACATTATCACAATACTTAGGAAATTTTATCAAGAAAACTTTAAGTGACAAGTCAGATATCTGAGAGGTCAATTACCTCCATGGGAGGCTCAGATACTTGTCTCTCAGAGACTTGCGATCTGGAATCTTTTCTTGTGATGAAGGCCTTGATGCCTCATCAATTTCCATAGAGTGCGAGGATGTCGCAACTCATCCCCTTGCACTTCTACTCGAGTGAGCCTGAGTAGAAAGCATTGAATAATTTAGAGAAGATTTTAGTTAACCCAAGGTGAAGAATATTTATCATTGATTTTCATATACCTTCATCTTTGGAAGGCTCAATGATACATTCTTGGAAACCTTGTCTTTTCGGGTTTTCTTCGCATTTCGCCTTATCTTCCTCTTTCTCTGGAGCTGTTAGAAACATTTATTTTAATGATTAAGCACATAAACTTATAACTGAAGAAGTGTTATCTTAAGAATCAATTATTACCTGTGGCACAGGCTCAGATATCTTAAGAGACGAGGTTGAGGGAACCTCCTTCTCAGTTTCTGAGGTAAGCTTTTCAACTTCCTCTTGTTTTTGTGTTTCT
Organism: Plantago major; assembly: GCA_026545765.1. Classification (NCBI taxonomy): domain Eukaryota; kingdom Viridiplantae; phylum Streptophyta; class Magnoliopsida; order Lamiales; family Plantaginaceae; genus Plantago; species Plantago major. The sequence goes on from CM048843.1 coordinate 65,474,344, forward strand.
AACTCAGCCTGTAACAAAGAAATTTTATGAGTAACAAGATGTATAAGCATAAAAATTTTCACAAGATAAGAGTTAAACCAAATTGACTACCGAGTAGTTTGGTGATTGGTCTCTGGAACTTGTGACCTTTCTATACTTAGGTCTTCTTGTCCCAGTGCAGTTTCTTTGCTTGAAGTTTCTGGTACTTCACACCTTTCCTGAGTATGCAACTCAGTTGCCTCCCCTGGTTGATCATTCTGAGTAGATGTCTCAGTTTGATCCCTCTCATTGAGTTGGGGACCTGCTCTTTTGCAGGATTTCTTCAGCATACTGTATTGCTGGTAATTCGAAATGGAGTTCATTTACCATTTCATCAACCACTTGTGGCTGTTGTGGTTGTTGTGGTTGTCTGGAAGCAGAGGATTGATCAGTGGAGTGTTCTTCCAGATTTTTAGACGTGGCATTCTCATCATCATCAGCCAGTACTAAACTACCACTCATCAGGGCTTCTTGAAGTTGTGCATAAGAAACATTCCCTGATGATGTGTTTACACCAACAACCTTTGCTATAGGTTCAACAATCTGTGGTGTGGGTTCTTCTTCAGAAATCTTATCACCAGTTACTGTTTCAGTAACCTTAGCCCTCTTTGTTCTTTCTAGGACTTGAGAGATGACAAGTTCATCATCTTCATCGTCAGAGCTCTCATCAGCATTAGGAACTGATTGGTCCATTATTCCTGCGGTTTCTGCAGATAGGGCTTGGTGTTTTTCACCACTTTTGGCAGCATTTATGAGTTCATCAGCAAGGCTTTCTGTAATAGTCTTCACATTTCTGGAAGCACTTTCTCTTGCTGAGTCTACTTGCTCAGTAGTTGATAACTCTTTTGCAGCATTGATGATTTCATCTGCCTTCATCAGTTCATCGGCAATGCCTGCAGATATCTGAGAATCGACAACCTCTTTGGGTGTGTCTTCTAATTTGCCAGCAGACTTCTTTCTTGAATTTCTGGGCTTCTTGGTCGCAACCTTTTCTTCAGATACCTTTTCAGACTTTCGCTTCTTAGAACCTTTCTGAGACCCAGTAACCTTTTTCATCAAGTTTGTATACTCATATTTGTAGAGTAGGTTACTGTTGGCTATTTCAGCCGTCTCTCTGAGCTCAATGCCAAGCTTCTCCAGCAAGTAGCATATCTTCAGACCATATCCTACTGTGGCCTTTGGCTCAGCTAGTCCTTTGGCAATCTTAGGCTCGAAGCCTTGAATTTTCTTCACAAACTTCATGAAGGCGTACTTTCCCCAGTTAAAAGGGTTTTCCAGCCTTTTGTCTTGTTGATTCAGCAAGAACATCATGATCCATCGTTCTTGGATTATCTGGTCAGCACCTCCTTGTAGACCATCAAAGCATCTGTGAAGAATGCAAGCCAGTACATCCCATTGAACCATCAGATGTCTGGTTCGGATGTCAGCAAGCTTGAACTCAGTGGGTGTATCGATTTTCAAGATCACACACGTCCATCTGATTCTTTAACACCTTCAAGGAGTTCATCATCCTTGGTGTTTATTTCAAAATCCTTTCCAAGATTTTGAAACTCAAACAACTTACAGAAAGTTGTTAAGTCCAGAAGGATTTCCTTTCCTTGGACTGAGGTTTTGACAGACACTATTTCAGTGCCTTCAGAAACACAGGAAATAATCCTGGAGTTGTTGTAGAATTCCAACACATCGAGTGATGAAATTCCACTAGGGCGAGCAGATAGAAAGCCCTTGATTTGTGCCTTTTCAAGCATATCAAGAATTAGCTTTCTGTCGGCTTGGTTCTCTATTCCAGCCGTGAGGTATTCCTCAACCATGGCACCACCCCAAATCATTCTGTTATTTGAAGTCCAATGGTCAGGATTAAAATCTCCTACCAGTCGGTTGTTCACAATAACCAACTCTGATGCTTGCTTTTCAGCAGTACCAGTGGAGGATTGAGATTTCAGTGTGGTTGAACTTTTAGAGGCCATCTCTTTATATAGTGTAGGGATTTGAAACTGGTGTTTGAAAGAGATTTGATTCGAATTCTTTGCGAAAAACTTAATCTTGATTTGCGAGATTGTAGAAGGTTTGCGAGAGAATCAAGAGAAGGATTTGCTATTTTTGTGCAAGATGAGTTTTGGATTAGGCAAAAGTGATTTCCTATGCCAAAATCCTATATATATAGCATTGAATCTCAGCACAAATACATACAAATTGATTTTGTGTATGCGTATACGTGATTTGCAAGCGTGAGCAAAAGCTAGTTCGGTATTAAATGCTTAGTGGGCCATGTCAATTTCAACGATCCACTATTTATTGTGAATTAATTTCCACTGCATGGATCAATCGCTTAATTTCATCAAGGGTCATCATTGCTTCTTCAGCAATGATCACAATCAACAAGTGTAATTGTGCCTATTTAATGAATTTTGGCTCATAGCTTTCTGAATCACGTTTTTGTATGACCAAGAACACTGTTTGCATCTGAATCTGTCTTATACTTAAGATTTTTCCAAGTTTTTCATCAAGATAGAAATAATGCGAGTTTCAAGAGAGCAGTTGACTACAGATAGTTATACTATTCTCTTTTGTGTTCCCCGTTTATCTGTTGATTCGGATATCGAGTTCCGTCTCGAGATCTTAAGCTATCTTTTGCTTTTAGCCTTTTGACTTACGGATACCGTTCCAGATTTCTCTTTTCTCTTCTCTGGATGCCCGTTCCAGATACCTCTTCTCTGGATGCCCGTTCCAGATACCTCTTCTCTTTCAGTTTATTGGTAGTTCCATTAGTCCAAGACTATGTCTTAAGGCTAAGAATCTACTTTCTTGTAGTGGCTTAGTGATGATATCTGCAAGTTGGTCTTCAGTGCCAATCTTGAGTATCTCTATATTGCCCTTTTCAACATGGTCTCTGATGAAGTGATGTCTAACATCAATGTGCTTTGTTCTGGCATGAAATTTAGGATTCTGTGCAATCGCAATAGCACTTGTGTTGTCACAGAAAATGGGAGTTTTCTTCTCATCGAGTCCATAGTCTTTAAGTTGTTGTTGTATCCACAGAATTTGTGTTGCACAACAACCAGCAGCAATATATTCAGCCTCTGTGGTAGAAGTTGCAATTGAGTTTTGCTTCTTGCTAAACCATGAGATAAGTCTAGTACCCAGAAACTGACAAGTTCCTGAGGTGCTTTTCCTATCAGCGTTGATCCAGCATAATCGATACGAGTACCCGCTAAACTCAATCCGCTTTCTTTAGGATAACACAATCCTACATCTATCGTACTTTACATACCTTAATATTTTCATAGCAATGTTGTAGTGTGTTTGCATTGGATTTGTGCGAAATCTAGCACATACTCCAACGTATTGAATATCAGGTCTACTTGCAGTGAGGTAAAGTGAACCTATCAATTTCCTATACTTATGTTCTTCAACACTCTTATCTGATTCAGTATAGGTCATTTTGGTTCCAATGCTCATAGGTATCTTAGCATTCTTTTCAGAAGGCTTAAGATTGAATTTTGTGAGCATATCTTTTGCATACTTTCTTGACTAATGAATATTCCATCATTGAGTTGCTTGACTTGCAATCCTAGAAAATAATTTATTTCTCCCATCATGCTCATCTCAAACTTGCTTTTCATGAGATTTGCAAAGTCATTACAAAGTTGCTTGTCCTTAGATCCAAATATGATGTCATCAACATATACTTGAACTAAGAGTAGTTTCCGTCATGATTTAAGGTAAATAAAGTTTTATCAACTTCACCTTTCTTGAAACCACTTTCCGAAGGTACTTGGCCAAAGTGTCATACCATGCTCTTAAAGCTGTTTAGTCCATACTGAGCTTTACATAGTTTATAGACCATTCTACTTTACGAGAAACTTCAAAGCCGGTGGTTGCTCAACATAAACTTCTTACGCAAGTTCACCGTTTAAGAATGCACTTTTGACATCCATCTGATAAACTTTGAAATCTTTATGAGCTGAAAGGCTAGAAAGAGTCTTATTGCATCCAATCTGGCAACTGGTGCATATGACTCGTCAAAATCTAAGCCTTGATGCAGGTAAATCCTTGCAACCAATCTTGCTTTGTTTACGGTTATTTCACGATTCATTCATCTTGTTTAAAAAACCCATTTAGTTCCAATCACAGATATTCCTTCTATAAATGAAACTAGTTTCCAGACTTTGTTTCTCTCAAATTGATCCAACTCTTCTTGCATTGCAGAGATCCAGTCTTGGTCTCCTAATGCTTCTTCTATATTTTTAGGTTCAATATTCGAGATGAAACATCCAAAGAGAGAATTAGCATTTTCAGCTATTGCTCTCCTAGTCCTAACACCTTGATTAATTGGTCCAATTACATCCTTTGCAGGATGATCTTTGATCCATCTCATCATAGGTTTAGTGCTAGTAGGATCAATATCCAAGTGATTTGAATGTCAATCACTAAGATTATGATTTGATACTTTTTCAGTATCTGAGATATCTGACATATGGGAAATGTCATGGATATCTGACACTTTTTCAGTGATAGAGATATTTGGAACTTGCATTTCAGCAGTCTCATTTTCAGATACTTCTTCATGATGAAGGTTCTCAGTAACCTGTTCCATTTCTGGAAAACTCATAGGAAATTCCTCATCATGTCTGTGAGTTATCTTGTTGTTACTAGGCATATCAAGCTTTTCTACGTCAGAGTCATCCTCACTTTCCATAATGATGTTTCTCCTTTCTGAGGATTCTTCTTTAGAATCCCTCAGTAATAGTTCTTTGAACCTTTATGAGAGTTCATCATTAGGAGGTGTTTTCTTATTTCCTTCATAGAATACAACATGAATTGATTCTTCAATTTTCTTTGTTCTTTTGTTGTAAACTCTGTAGGCTTTGCTATTTGTGGAATAACCAAGAAATACACCTTCATCTACCTTTGGTTGAAATGTTCTCAGATAATCTTTCCCATTGTTTAGAACAAAACATTTACAACCAAATACTCTCAGATGTTTGATATTAGGGGGTCTACCAACCAAGATTTCATAGGGGGTCTTGTCATGGTGTTTGTTTATCAAACATTTGTTCTGAGTGTAGCAAGCTGTGTTTACAGCTTCAACCCAATAAATTTCACTTATTTCAGTGTCAGCTAGCATTGTCCTTGCAGCTTCTTTAAGGGTTCTGTTTTTCCTTTCTGCAACACCATTTTGTTGAGGTGTTCTTACAGAGGAAAGTTGGTGTTGTATACCTTGCAGTACAAAATCCTTTATGTCTTGGTTGACAAACTCGATACCATAGTGCATTACGATTGCAGATACCTTGTCATTTTTCATGACTTCAAGCTTTTTCAGCAAGTTTGGTATCTCCACCCTGGCAAGTCTATTCAGAGTTTTGAAGTTCAAGTGACTCATTCTTTTGTGCCATAACCAGTGCTCTTCTGTGTGACCAGATTGACTCACCATGAGACATTCTTCAGTTGTGGCATATGCCCAATCGGCAACATAAAGACTGCCTTTCCGCCGACCAACTAAGACTATCTTCTTTGACTCATTGTCAATTAGTTTGCAGTATTTAGCTTTGAATTTTATAGTAAAACCCTTGTCTGCAAACTGGCTCATGCTAAATAGATTATATTTCAAATCCTTAACATGTAATACGTCAGTGATTGTTAAAGTCCCCAATTTGACGTTGCCAAATCCCAGAGAGGGATTTAATTCTCCTCCAAGAAATCGATATCGGTCTGTGTTGCAAGCTTTGTAATCGACAGATTTGCTTTGTCTCTGTCATGTGCTTTCGCATCCACTATCAAATAGCCATTGTGCTTTAGTCCGAAGCATTACGCACCTGACAAAAACAGGAGATTAGGTTCTCATATCTTTGATGGAACCGTCAGAATTAAAAGATCTTCCAGTAGGAATCCATTTTCGAATGAATTTCTTTGAAATATTCTTTTGTCTGACAAGAACATAAGGATGAATTCTATTTGAATGAATGTTATCATTAGTAAGAATTATTTCCTTCCTTGGTGTGTTCCTAGGTGCTCCATATGATGCTTTCAGATACCTGTCAGGTTTCTGAGTTTGCTTTTCAGCAAACTTAGCTTTCCTTGCCAGATTTCTTCTAGGCCTGGCATTCAGATTTTCAGTGGCTTGATTTAACTTCCACTTCTGATAATTGCTTTGAGCAATTCTAGCTTTCAGCCATCGTTCTTGCTCCTGCTTGTATTCATGAGCAAGTTGTTTTCCGATGCCTTTGTAGCCAATGCCGTTTCGATCACTTGAAGCTATCTGAGATCTTTTCTCAGCAGCTTTGCTAGTCTCTGGTTGGTCCAATTTCTTTCCAGAAAAAGTGACATGGGAGAATTTGCCAGCTCCTGCAATTCTACCTTTTTGAGAGACATAGCACTATGGGTGTTTACACTTTTCAGTGTTGTGTTTCTTTTCAGAGACGTGCCCAACAGTTTTGTTTTTGACTTGTTTTTCCCACAAAGGTTTAGTTGCAACTGCCTTTCCTTTGTCAACAATCTTTGTCTTCTCACCGATACTATAGATTGCATGGGAACCGTTTTGCTGAGTACTTACAAATGTTCTTCTCTCCTTACTCTTATTCAGAGTGATAGAACAATCATCTGTATTCAGCCCAAGTCCTTTCTTTTCTGAAGGATCTCTTAAGTAAGATTGTACTTCAGTAAGAGTGTCACTAGCTTTGGCATAAGATTGAAAAGATAATTCTTTCTTCTTAAGTTCCTTGTTCTCAGAAAGAAGATCTTCATATTTCTTTCGTAATTCAGCCATTGCTTCTTTATGTGACTTTTCAGTCTCAGATATCTGAGCTTTGAGAGATGCATTTTCAGCATCCCTTCTCTCAGATACTTTAACTAATTGAGAATTTTCCTTTGCAAGAGAATTCTTTTCTTCTTCAAGGTTTTCGGCTCTAGCTCGGATCATTAGAAATTCTCTTTCATAGATGTCAAGTTCTTTCCTGAGATTTTCTAGATTTTTTATTTCGTCTTCATCACTTTCATAAGTATAACAAGAAGTATGTGTTACCTCATCACCATCGAGAGATTTCTATGTTGGAGATGTACGGACCGTCAATTTCAAAGCAATTCCACATTTCATTCTTCTTGAGGCGAAGTCGATTATATCATGAGTAACTCCACATAATTACGGTGATGGTAAGGTTGAGTCATCTGAATTGTCATCTTGAATCTGTCTCAACGTCTAGAGCATCCGGTTTGAATTTGGATTTTCTTTCTTTCTTGATTTCTTGAGTTCCTTGCGTGACTAGAGCAACGCTTACGCAACTTTTAGGTTGTTTGTTCTCTTTGAGTTGTCTCATAATCAACATAGCAAGATGAGAGAAAAGTTCCTCGGAGTGACATTTGGCATTCCTTGGTTAAAATAAAAGAATTTGGTATGCTCCCTGTGGTTAAGACTTACGACAATAGTCTTAATCTTTTACGATTGGGAGTATCTGCTTTCCCAAGAGTGCCATGTCACTCATGAGAGTAAATCTGAAATCAAGTTCTTCGAGTTTGGGGTCCTTGTTTGAAATTTTGAAATTTCACTTGAGAACTTCGAACTTGTTTTCTTTGGTTTTCGTTCAGACAGATTTCTTCAATCGGTTGCCGGAGCAACTTTCGCTTTTAGCACCCCACGTTTACCTTGTATGTGCTCAGTGTCGATCGATGATGATATTACGAGCTTGACCATCCAGACGATTTCTCTTGGCATCTTCCGATGTCGAGTTCTCTGGGCTTTGGTTAAAATGACTTGACTAGTAGATCTCCCACTTGTTGACGATCGGTTTGTGAAGATCCTTCGCTTTGATCTGTCTCTACCATTAGAAACCTCCATGACTTGTTTGAGTTGTTGAATGACTATTGGGCCATTCTTTATCACTTGATCATTTCGTCACTTATGGCTTCAAGGTGGAGCATCATGTTATTTTTCCATTTCGTAATTCTACGGTTTGAGAATGGGTGCATCACTCGACATACATACACACTTAACACACAAATTAAATAGTCCTCGAAAATGGACAAAGTTCCTTCACCTATCTGGGGATCTAGGTTCAGTTGAAGGCTTGTGAACCTCTGCTCGATACCACTTGTTGGTCGAGATAACGGCAAAGTAAAAGACCGAAGGGGGGGGTTGAATAGTCTTTTAAAACTTTTGTTGATAAAACTATTTCTCGATATCGAGTAGATATCGATACTTAGAATCGAGCGGAAGACTTAATATAGATAAGTGCGAGAAGCAGTTAAAGTGTGTGTGTGTTTCTTTGAAATGTAAATACGAAGGTAAATAACACGCAAGTATAGTGGTATCTGGAGGTGGCGTAATCCTCCAACTAATCCACTTCGGTCTTCGAGACCTAGAATTCACTAGAATAGATAATTGAGTTCTCCTTACAAAATCCTATTCTAAGATTCCTTTAAACAAATGGTTCCCAACCAAATGTTCCCTGAGTTGTTCCCGGCTTTCCAAGTACTTCTGTACTCGAAACCTTTTGAGTTATTCCTAGCTTCCCAAGCTAAGTACTTCCTATACTCAATAACCTGAGTTATTCCTTAGTTTCCCAAATCAAGTACTTCCTATACTCGGTAACCTTGGAGTTATTCACGATTTTTCAAACTAAGTACTTCACGTACTCCACTTGATTATGGTTTGAGTTGTCGATGAGCTTCTTTAATAACTTATTGAGTTATTGAGATAGCTCTGTGAATCAAGTATACTTAATACACTTTTCAATGTATGGTATCTTGTTCTTTTCTTGACCAAGTCTTAGATAAATGTTCAAGAGAATGAATCTCGGATACTTGATCTTTCGTTTCAACTCTTTCACAGATAGTATGCTTGTTTAGGATCGTGACACTTAGAACTTCGGTGTTACTCAAGATCAAAAGCTTTGGTCGCAACAGAAAGCTTTGAGGATAAGTAAGTTGCTTTGAGAGAGTAAGGTGTTCAGTAAGTTCTGTGTTTCAGCGTCGTGTCTTGTATATCTCTTCAAGCAGTCTAAGTGCTGATATTTATAGATGAATTTGAGTGCCGTTTGAATAGTATCCGTTAGGCTCAAATTCAAACTATTGATATCATGTGTAATCTTTGTCTTGTCTTCTTCTTTAGAAGCTGCCGTTGCTTTTATTCAGACATCTCTGTCCGTGCATTAAATGCATTGTACTATACTTTTTGTCCTGTAGTGCCAACGGAACTATGCTTTATATCAGAGACTAGTGTTATTTGATTCTTTGCACGTCCTTATCTTCAATCTTCAGATACCACTTTTATTGAAACAACTTTATTTGCAATATATATATTTCTTTTTCAGAAATGTGGTTATTGCTCAAGGTATCTGAGAATAGATATTTGTGGACACTTTCCTTGTTTTTAGATAGGCCTTTTATTTCTCAGATATCTCTTGTTACACAGTTTGTTTAAAACTATTCGTGTCTTCAAGATATCTGGCTAAGGTATCTGAAAAACAGTTTCAGTAATCTTGTGCAGTTTCTTCAAGTCTTCAATGTCGTTGAGCTTGTTCTGCTTGGATGTCTTCTTCTTGGTCTTCTCGTCATAAAATAAAAAATTACATTTTGAGACCTAACATCCTATACAAGATTAGCTAGACTATCATACTTAGTGAGTTTCCTCTTTTACAATGTTCAAGTGAACCAAGAGTACTAATCACCTTTCTGAGACTAAGATAAGTCATCATGTTGCTGATCAAAATCTAAACAGATATTTCTAACAAAATATCTAACAAATTTCCTAACAAATTTCCCAAGAAATTTCCCAACAAATTTTCCAACAAAGGAAGATTCTTCTCCGCTGATCGGGAAATGAAACGACTTAAGGACATTAGACGCCCAATAAGCTGTTGTACCTCGTTGAGGTTCTTCGGATGGGGCAAATCTAGGATTGCCTTGATCTTCTCGGGGTTTGCACTCATCCCTCTTTCTGTGACCATGTATCCCAGAAACTTTCCTCCTTTCACCCCGAACGTACACTTTTCGGGGTTCAACTTCATTCCATACTTCCGAAGAATGGAGAAGCAATTGTTGAGATGCTCAATATGCTCTTCTTCAGTCTTACTTTTAACAAGCATATCATCTACGTAGACTTCCATAGTCTTGCCCAACTCCCCCTTGAACATTTTATTCACCAACCGCTGGTATGTAGCTCCTGCGTTCTTCAACCCGAATGGCTTCACCTTGAAACAGTATACTCCTCCTGCCGCGAAGAAGGCTGTTTTCTTGATGTCGTCCTTGGCCATCCGGATTTGATAGAAGCCCTGATATGCGTCCATGAAGCTTAGGAGCGCACATCCCGTGGTAGAATCTACCAACTGGTCTATGCGAGGTAGGGGATAAGGATCCTTCGGACAAAACTTGTTGAGCCTTGTGAAGTCGTTGCACATCCTCCACTTTCCTGGGGCCTTCTCGACAAGTACCACGTTACAGACCCAGTCCGAGTATCTAACTTCTTCAATGTGCCCGGCTTTCAAGAGCCGGTCCACTTCCGTAGATATGATTGCGTCCTTGACTGGGCCAAAGTCTTTCCTCTTCTGTCGGATATATTTGATCGAGGGGTCCATGTTCAGACGGTGAACAGTGATTCTCGGATCTATTCCCTTCAAATCATCAGTACTCCAAGCAAATACATCCCTATTGTCTCAGAGACAAGCAATAAATTTCATCTCCACTTCTGTGCTCATCTCTGTTCCGATTCTAGTCTTGTTATCCGGGCTTCCAACAACAATCTCGATTTCCTTGAGAGTTTCGTGAGGCTCGATCCGTGCAGTTCTAGGGAACTTCTCCTTCGGGCTTCCTACCCCTATCTGCGGATTCTCCTGTTTGGGCGGGAGAACAACTCTCGGATCGGAGGTCACCGTGACTGCCAAAACGGGGGCAGATGCCCTTCTTGTGGACATAATGTAACACTCCCAAGCTTCCCGGATGTTTCCTACCTTTACTCCTATTCCGAAGGGAGTTGGAAATTTCATTCTGTTGTGTAAGGTGGATGAAATAGCCCGGAATTGATTGAGTCCTGGGCGCCCAAAGATGGCGTTATAGTCGAAGGTCCGATCAACCACAACAAATCGGACTGACTGTGTTACCCTGCCGGGAAGGTTCCGAGTGAAACGTGTAACGTAACACTTCCTAGTGGTCGAACAGTTCCTCCTCCAAATCCTAGTATAGAGGTGTGAACTCTGTCGTAGCGGATTCTTCCCAACTCCATCTGATCTAGTGTTCTCTTAGAGATGATATTCGAAGAACTCCCGGTATCCACCAGAATTTTGTTCACTCGATAAGTCGCGATGGTCAATGAAACTACAAGAGGAACGTCCGGGTCGTCAATCTCCTCGCCTCCTGCCGTAGGAGGGGGAATTTCGCTATCGTTGAAAGATATTGCATTTGTTCCTCGAATCGCGGGGGCACCGTACGCCCTGTCATTGTTCCGAAGGTTTTGGGCGGTCCGCTCTCTTGCATTCCTGCTATCACCTCCAGAGGGTCCGCCTGCGATAGTGTTGATCACTCCGCTGTACGGAGGGTTCTCCATTTCCATCTCGTCGCCGTATCCGTACGGATGTCCTCCCATGCGTGGCGGATAGCCTACTGGCGGAGGTGGCAAAGATAGTGGGCGAGGTGGTGGGTCAGCAGTGTTATCCTCCCTCCTCCGCTCCGTTCTATCGTGCCTGGAGGGCTCGTCCGCATATATGTGCTCCTTCAACTTGCCTTCTCTCACCAGGTGTTCGACCTCTGTTTTTAACTGGATACAGTCGTCAGTCTCATGGCCTCTGCTCTTGTGAAATTTGCAGTATCCCTTCGCATTTCTGTTTCTCCGATTGTGGGATGGCTTTGGCTATTGGACGTCCAACTTTTTCTCAACAATAGTGGCCAAGATGTCGAATCTCGGCTTATTGAGGCGCGTATAGTCCGCGAATCTCCTGGGCGGACTCCTCTCCCTGTAAATGCCTTTGTCTCTATGATCTTTCTTCGGGTCAAACTTCCCCTGGCGTTGCTCTTGTTTTTGCGGTTCCTTTCCCTTCTTCGATCCTACTCGGACTGGTACGTTCCTTCGGTATTCTTCTCCGTACATCACCTCCTCACAGATGTCATCCAAGTGCTTTTCGCTTCTCACTTCCTGACTGGAGAGCTTCCTCCGCAGCTCGGAGTTGTAAGTATTAGCGTACAGGTGACGGACTCGTTCTTTAATACTATGGGGCTCAACTCGGAGTACTTCCGTATTGAAGCGATCTAGGAAAGTTCGAAGATCTTCCTGTTCCCTTTGGATGACTTCGGCCAGGTGCTCTACAGTACGTTTTCTTCTTTTTGATTTTCCGAACCGTGCTAAGAACTTTGAAGACAGATCTGCATACAACCTTATTGACTTGTTTGGCAAAGCGGTGTACTAATCCATAGCCGTGCTGAAGAGGGTGGATGAGAACATAAGGGCTTTAGTATTGTCACTCAGCCCCTTGGAATCCATCTTGCTGTTGTACCTTGTCAGGTGACCCACGGGACAAGTATCCCCGTAGTAGTATTCCAAGTTCGGAATCACTTGATCCGAGTTCCTATTTATTTCCTTTTCCCTCATGATATCATCACACAGAGGGTTTGGTGCACTTGTAGTGATCTGCTCGTGGTCTTTTACCAGGCGTCCGAGGTTCAGGATTTGGGTTTCTAAAGCTTTTTGTTGGGCGTAGATTTCATCCGCTGTCATGACCTCTCCTGTCCGTGGATGGACTGCGACATCCGCGGGGAGTTCGTCTAGCCGGACAACTGGAATGGTTTCTGCTACATGATCTCTGTCCCTCATGGGAGCTTGTCGCGGACCTCCTGGCTGCCTGTTACCTCCTTCTTGGTACTCTCTCCTCCCATTCGGGCTTCCCTCACCCCGAACTTGCGAAGCAGTGGCCCGTCGGTCTAGAAGGTTTCGCAAATCCTCATGGGGCAGCTGATCTCCCAACCTCTGTTGGATCGGATGCTGTCTGTTTCTTGACAAGGCGAGCTCCGCTTGAACCAGAGTAACCACTGGCGGAGTGGCTTGCTGAGGGTGGGCATTGTTAGACCCTATGCATCCTTGGATAATCGTGAGCAACCTATCAAACTGAGTTTCGATTAGTCCGAGGTCGCTTGTGCGGACAACGCGACCATCGGGCATCGTAAACTGTTGACCTATGGTAGGGCCTTGAGCTTCTGCCGGAGAAGCTCGTGCTACCCCTTCTCCATGGTCCGTAGGCACGATATTCACAGGGACGCTTTGGCCTCCTCTAAGCGGGGCGTCTCTTCCCTCATCCGAGGATGGGCTGGCGGTCCGCCCGTCGCTCGAATATCTCCTTCCAGCGTTCCTTCCACCGGCCGCCTTCGTCCCGGGTGGGCGGACGTCCTCGTGGGCGTGGTGGTGGCGTTCACGCTGAAGACTAGTCCGAGCTGTTCATCTCGTTCTAGCCATCAGCACAACACAAACACAGATCTTTTTGTAAAGTTTCCCACAGACGGCGCCAAAATGTTGAGGGATAAAACCTCAAACACCAACACTACTACTGCAAGTAACCTAATCTAAGATCCACCTCCAACTTGATGTCCGAGAGAAGGCTTGTCCGAGCAAGAGTACCTGAAAGGACTAAGTGGGGGGGGGGGGGGTTAGAATGGGTTACCCGGATTGCCAAAGTCAATCCGGAAGGAGGCTTTACTCAAAGGAGAGATGACAGCTCTCAATGCAATAGTAATGGGAAAGGTATTATGTCCCAGAAGACTTACCTCAAGGTCTTGGACCTTATGCCATATTTATAGTTACCATATACTTATTAAGTAGCTCATAAGATGATGCCAAGTGTACGTTTCAGATTTGGACACCAATGCTACCTTTGGCCCATGGCCCATTAGTGAACAGTAATCCAATACCGATAAGTGGTCCGGGGAGGGTAGTTTGGACCTTTTCCTCCGAGATCTTGTTCACTGTTGGGTCCGTGTTAGTCCCTCGGACAGATCTGTCTGCCTGGTTGATCTGCCCTTCGGTAACTCTGGATGTCCGAGCCTAGAGTTCCACGGAAGTATCTCAGTGGTTCTGTTATGTACGTTTGGGCTTATCGCGATGGTGGCGTCCGAGATTCTATCGTCCGGTCCGTTAGGCATCTCTGTACTGACATGGTCAGGTTTGGAAGTCCTTTTCTTAGCCAGCTCGGACTAGCTGTGGAGATGTAGTGACTTCAGCGTACTGGTCAATTCACTTTGGTCGGACCAGTACTGAATTGGCTAGTTAAGCCGTGATGCGCTTTAGGACACGCTCTATGGCGCCCTTAATGGATTGGACACATTTCCGTATCAACAGTATGTATGTGACAAAGATTGTCAAGAAGACACTGTTGTTTAACTGTTAAATTTATCCCAGCCATGGGCCTAAATTTTTTGGTTTCATCTGTGCAGACTGGTAATGTATTTGGGATAAAAGTAATAGTCCTTTGTTGGACTTGTGGGCTAGAATTTTTAGGAAATTGTTTTAAAGAACTTGGCCCTGTTTGTGAAAGGTTTTGGTTTGATACTGTCATTGGCCAAAACACTGTCGTTGGCCAGGGTTGTTTGCTGTAGATTTCTTGATCTGTCTTGCTTTTTTCTTCATCAGAAATATCCATTGTTGTTGCTTTATCTGTTTGTTGAGGATGTATAAGCCTTCTCATTTTCTGATCTTTATCCATGAAACAACCTGTTCAAGTTTCTTGATAAGATATCAGCAATAGTATGATTGTTTCCTTTAATATGTTCAAAATTTATAATATATCCACTTCCTTGTATTATGTTTTGTAAATTAATCCATCTAGTTCTATTTACTTTTTTACTTTGATCATTTTTAATGAATTTAACTATGGCTTCACAATCTGTTCTGACGGTGAATTCTTTATTTAAGAAAATCTTAAATTTTTCTAATGCATTAATTAATGCCTGTATCTCATAGTCTAAACTAGTCCAGTTTAATCCTGTTTTATTAATATTTCCACTAGTATAAGCGCAAACCTTTTCACTATTTCTTGGTAAATATTTATTTGTTTTACAAAGAAGAACAGCTCCCCATCCTTCTTTACAGCCATCTGTTTCTATGATGATGTAGTCTGTTACTAATGGTAATTCTAATGGTTTAATCTTTTTTACAATTTCTTTTATTTCTTTAACTAATTTAATATCTTCCTTATTGAATCTTCGTTGACCATTTTTTGTTGTTTTACTGTATAATGGTCCTACTAGTTTTGATAAGTTAGGAATAAATTTTCTAGCATAATTTACTAAACCTAGAAAAGCTTGTATCTGTTTTAAGTGTTCAAATTTTTCAGGGAAATCAATAATTTTTGTTGAAATATGGGGTTGTAATTCTATTTTTCCATTTCCAATTTCTAATCCTAGAAATGAAAATTTTCTTTTAAAAAGTTCCATCTTTCTTTTTGAAACTACTATATTATGTTTTTTAATTTCATTAAATACTTGTTTCAAATGATTTTCATGTTCATAAATTGATTCACTGGCTACTAAGATATCATCAATGTATACCATGCAAAAATCATACTTTAAGAATATGTTATCCATAAATCTTTGAAAAAATTGAAGGAGCGGTTTTTAGTCCAAAACTTAAAACATTCCATTCAAATTGTCCTTCTGAGCATGTAAAAGCTGTCCAAGGTTTAAAATCTTCTGATAACTCAAGCTGATTGTAACCTGATTTTAAATCGAATTTTGAGAAAATCTTTTTCTTTTGAATTAGATTTATCTTTATTAGGTATATTATACCCATCATCTTTTGTATCATCATTTAGTCTTTTATAATTATAAACTATTCTAGCCTTTCCTCTTTTAATTTCACTATGATTTCTTACAATAAATGCTGCTGACCTATGTGGACTTTCTGATTTTCTTATTAAATTCTGTTTTATCATTTCAGGAATCTGATTTTTAAATTCTTCCTTATCTAATGGACTATATTCAATGTTTGCTGTTCTAATAGTGATATCAGGATTTTTAATTTTAAATTTACATTCGTATACGACCCTTGATTTCATAATGTCTTCTCCTATTAATCCTATTTTTTCTAAATGTAATATTATAGGATGATTACTACTTTTAGTGACATCTATTCCTTTTTCTAGTTCATGTGTCAACATGTTTGTAAGTAGTCTTAATGTATCATTTTCTATATTGGTTTTTGAAGGATTCTTAAAAAATTCTAAGTTTCCTAGTCCACCACGCTTCTGTGCTAACTCTGATGTTTGAGTATATCTTAAAGTTGGTATACTGTAGGTATGTTTGCTTATTGTAATGTAATTTTTTGCAATAGTAATAGCACCCTGTAATGCTAGAATAAAATTAAGTCCTAGAATAAAATCTTTAGATTTAACATATTCGGGACTAATATTTACTTGGGGAATATTGTATTTCATACTATAATTTCCTGAAAAATCTATAAATTGTATTCCTATTGGTTCTATATAATGTGTAATTGTCATTAATCTGTCTTCTATAGTCCTAGTGACTAATTTGTATGATAATTCTTTTTTATATTGTAAAGGTACCATACTATGTGAAATTACACTTTTAGTTGCTCCTGTGTCTAAAAGGGCTATAAGATCTAAATATTCATTATTGCCTAGCCATAATCTACATTGTAAATTAATCATATTTGTTATATTCTTAGTTTGTATTAGGGTGAGTTCAGTGGACATATTTGTTAAATCTATGTCTTCTAAGGATTCTTCTAATTTTTGCTTATTTTTATATATCCTATCTTCTATATGTAAAACTTTTTCTTCTAAATTTTTAATTTTTAAACTATGTAATTCATTTGTTACTACTATTTTTCTATTTTTTCTGTAATTAATTCCATACTTTGTTCTTTTAATGGTTTTTTATCTATAGACATATTTTGTTTATATAATAATTTTAGACATAAATAGCATATTTCTTTAAAGCATATATTACACTGTGATCTTTTTTCAATACTTGGAAAATAACCGCAATTGAAACATTTATTATAATTATTTCCTCTTTTACTATTCCATTCATGTTTACAATCTTCTTCTCTATTCATGTAAGTATAAGTAATTTTAGTAAGTTGGCTATCATTATAACTACTATAAATACTATAGATTGATTCATCATCCGAATCGTTTATGTCTAAAGGTTCTATTTTATATTCTCCTAGTTGTTCTACCAAGTTACTTCTTTCTGCGTTTTTATTCTTGTTAGGGCATCTATTTGCTAAATGTTTTTCATCCTCACATATAAAACATCTACATTTTCTAGTCTGAGGTTTTTTAACATACTGTTACCTTTATATGGTTTAAATTCTTTTCTATATGTTGTACTTTTTCTTAGTTTCTTTTTAGGTGTACTATATTGACCATATGCTTGTGGTGTATAAATAGCTGTTTTGCAAAACGCATAAGCATTCTTTTTTAACTGTTCTTGTAAGGTTACTTCTTTACATTTATCTTCTAGTATAGTAAATGTATAAGTGATTCTAGGTCCAATTCCTAAATTTTTTCTTTCACTAAACTATTGTTTCCATGATTCATGAATAATTTATCCTAAATCTCCTGGTAATTTAACAAAATATTTATCACATAAATCATCATTCATAGCTTGTCCTGTTTGAGATAATAATCTAGTAAAGTCTAATGTAAATTCATTTATGTATCTCATATCTGCTATACTTAATTGTTCTAAATTTCTAATAGCTGTATCTTGTATAAGAGTAGTATTTTTTGCTGGGTCTACTCCTAGTATTAGTGTTCTAATTTGGCTGGTGAAGTTATATGGGTTATCACCTATAGCTTTAAGTCTGTTTTTTTCATCTGGGTCTTGGGCTTTCTTACTTTGCCATATGCCTAAGGCTATTGGGCCTAATGTGGTTTCTAAATAAGAAAAACATGTCCATACTTTCTCGTTTATTTGTTTCCCATAATCTTACCACTGTTTGTTCCCATACTAATATCTCATCTCCCCAGAGTTGTGGTTTTTGTTTTTCTAATAATAACATATTTCCGCTATAAAGATTTTCTAATGGTAATCTAGGTCCTTGACTAACATATTTTGATTCTCCTGTATAATGTTGTGATGGAGGAGTCCATTTTTCTCTTCCTATGGTTTCCTCTGTACTTGTTCCTGGTTCTGTCCATTCCATTTTAGCTCTTTTTCTTATGTTTGCCATATCTTGGTCCATAAAAGCTTTTTCTTGTTTATAAAAATCAGAAATCATTGTTTTACCTTGTTGTATATCTTCTACTAGGGGTAAATTATAAAATTCTTGTAATTTACTATAACTTTCTTCATAAGTCCATCCTAATTCTGTAATGCAGTCTATTATCATATCATCTACTTCTTCTTGAATGTTTAACTCAGTGAATTTTTTGTTAATAATATCATCAAATGTTTTAGTAGCTTCTTCAATTTTAAACCATGTTGAAGGTTCTTCTTCTAAGTAATCAATTATACTAAAATCATTTTCTTCTTGCTCAAATTCATCAAATCCAATTATTATTTCTTTTTCATCATTCTCTTCAGTATCTGTGTCATATATAGGATCTGTATCATATTCTATATTCATAAAAGTATACTCTGTCTCAGTTTCATTTTCATCATTCGGCTGTTTTTCTTTTTTAAAATCTACAAATCTTAAGCTTTGTATTCCTTTAGCATCTTCATAAATGTAACTCTTTTTAGGTTCTAGTGTTGTACTACTTTATATTTCATTCCTGACCTGTTACTAGCTTTTCCTAGTGTTCCTATACTTATTACAATATTATTTCCTTCATAATTTTCAAATCCTTTTGCTTGTAGTGAAATTTTTATATTTTTTAAATCTTTTATGTCTTTTAAGATTCCTGGTGTACAATAAAATAAAGCAGTGTTTTGGCTTAAATCTATTTCCATTCCTGAAATAATGGCCTTTTTCATCTCTGTTTTCCATGACTTATCTAATAATAATGTTAATAATTTAGTACCTAAGTTTTTCTTGCTAAAACTTTTATGCCAATTATAACTAATCCTATATGGGCAAATTGTTTTCCAGACTGTTTTATTTTATGTATGGTTTCTGGAGAAAATAAATCTATAGTTACTGTTTTGTCAATAACCCTAAGACTTTCTTCTCTACTACTTCGTATTAGAACTGTATTAATATTTCTAAATCTTGTTTGATATAATACTCTTGGATTTAATATATCTAATTGGTGTTGATTATATAAGTCTATATTTCTATCTAAATTTATTTCTTCTTCTAACTGTATAATCTGTTGATTACTAGTAGATCCTGATCCTCTTCTTATTATTCTGTTGAGAAAACTATATGATGTAATAACACTTTGTATGTTACTAGTTGAGTTTCTAGCTTCTTGTAATGTCCTACTTCTTCCTAAAAAGTTCCTATTCTGTTGAATACTCATTTTCTTGGTACCCAATGTGTATAAGGTGTGGGTTTTCTTTTTATTCTAACTTCTTCTCCTAGACTTAATCTATTAATACCACTAATTATTTTATCTAGATCGTTATCTATAGTCTGTGTACTACTTGGTGGTATCTTATTAATATTTTATAATAATTTATTTAATTTATCAATAATCTGTAGTAACAAACTTATAATAAAATTAAATAGATTAGGATATGTTTTATCGGCTCTACTTGTTCCTGTATAAAAAGTGAAACCAGTAATTTCTTCTTTATTTTCTTCGGCTTTATATCTTTTAGCGTCAGTTAAAGCCTGTAGATATTCTTTTGTTTTTTCCAGTTTTAACTTTCTACTATTTCTTTAACAGTACTAATAACCTGTTCTAAATCAATAACCTGTTTTTCTACTTTATGTAATAAATCTTTGGCTTCTAAGATCTGTCGGGGTTTTGAGTTTTCTAATAAAAAACCAAGCTGATGAATATCCTGTCTAGTAGGCAAATGTTTATGTATTCCTCTTAATTCTCCTAAGATTTGAGTATTTAAATATTTAATATAGTCTAAATTTTCAGTTATTTTAGCTAGAGATTTATGATTAGCACGAGTTAACTCAAGGAGCTCGGCGATATTAATTAAAGATAGATTATCAATGATGAGAAAAATCATATCCCTTAGTTCATTACTTAATACCTTAAATACTTCAAAAAATAGTCATAAAGTCTTGATTTAACATTTCTAATGCAAAATAATAGACCAATAAATTCCAACTAGTAATCTTAATAATAATTTGAGCATAATTAATCCCTTATCTTCACCTAGAAGGGTTATTGAATTTTAATGTGGACTTACAACACAATTGCCACCTATCAAGCCTGTTCCAGTCTTTTAGATTTAAGATCAACCATGCTCTGATACCATTAAGGGGGGTATAGGCGGATTTTAGCGGTCTCCGTTAACCATAACCATGCATAATTTATATGTAACATAACTAAAAATTTGTAAGAAGATACTTACAATATGAGCATATGAATAGCAGATGCAGTATGAACAATCGTGAGTTGAAAGCGGCGGATGCAGTATGAACAGAGTGAGGTTATAATCTTTTTTTTTTATTTTTTATTTTATATAAGACTTTAGTATGAAGTTCGGAAGGTATTTGAAGGATTTAAGTAATGAGACTAAGGAAATAGGTTAAGGTTTTTTAAGCTGCCATGAGTTGCTTTAAGAGTATATATTAATTGCTGCGTAATTGATTCGTGGTTACAACTGAAAGAATGGCTGGCTTTTATAGCCTTACAAATGGTAACCTTCTAAACCGGTTTTTATGATCGGCTGCTTATCTATACAATAAAATAAGAAAACAGAAAGAATCTAGCTACGTGTAAAGGAAAGAATATTTCTTGACGTCATCGCTTACGTTTTTCCCTTTTATTGAAACCGTCCATCTGTCTTTGTTACTGGAAGCCTCTGTTGACGTCACTGCTTACATTTTTCCCATCTGTTTTTGCTTCTAGAAGTCCCTGTAGTTGCTGACAATTGTGGGAATTGTGTTTGCGTCTAAATCAGACTGGCTGTCTTGCATGTTGTCATCTTCTGAGAATGGCCATGGTGTTTCTTCGTTGTTATTGATGTGTTGTTGTTCCAGTGTATTACCTTCTCCTGCAAATGGAAGGAGCATGTCCCAATTTGTTGTTGTCCAGATCTGAGTATAATGTCCTTCGGCCATTAGCTTGTACTCAAACCAAGGAAAATACTATATATATGTATGTATATTTTTTTTTGAATTTAAGAGGCGGAAACAATGAAATTTAAAAATGGTCGAAATATAGTCAAATGGTATGTATTTGCAGAGGCCAAGTTCACTAAAAAAAACTGGTCTGTAGCGACGGATATCCGTCGCTACAGACCAGCGATCCGTCGCCCCAGCTCTAGCGACGGATGGGGCGACGGATAATAATTCTGTCGCCCCGCTGGAGCTGTAGCGACGGATAGATAATCCGTCGCCCAATTTGCGACGGATTGGGCGACGGATTATCTAATTTGACCTTTTTTTATATTCGATTATTGGCGACGAATATATTGTCCGTCGCCAATATAGGGACGGATAGAATCTATCCGTCGCTACATTTATTATTGGAATTAGTGACGAAATTTGAAATTCCGTCACTAAATGTAGCGACGGATAAATTTATCCGTCGCTACATTATTGGTGTGAATCAGTGACGGAATCTCAAATTCCGTCACTCATTCCGTCACAAAAAAATTTTTTAAATTTTTTTTTATTATATTAATCCCTGTTTTTCTTATTTCACCTAGTATTTAATCAATATAATGCTCGATAATAAATCAAGAATACGGAAAATATTTTAATAAATGATAAATCATTCATAAGTTAACAAACCGAAGATCCAAATAAGTCTTAATTATCCGAACAAGTCTAAATATAATATATCCGAACGTACATAGTCTAAAGTAACGATAAACATAACTAACTACCAGACGGGGGTGGGTGCTGGCTGAACTGGGACATGAAAGCCTCCATCTGTAACTGAAGACGCTCGTTCTCCCCCCTTCGTTCTCTGTCGCGTCGCTCCATCTCTTCTGTTAGCCGTGCAACATGTTCTGAAACCTGTGACTGCACCATATCCGAGACCTGGGCCTGTGTGAAAACCTGATGTCTAGACTGCTGGGATGATGATGAGGAGTAGTTAGGACTAGCCCAGCTCAAACCGAGGCTCCCGAGTCCATATATTCGTCCTTTGCTGTCCGGTTTGTTCACCTCTAAGAAGATTTTGTCAACTTGTTCAGTTGACAGCACCTCACCCGTCTCTTCCTCCTGTCTCACTAACTGAGCATCAATCTCAGCCTGAAATCGTAAATAGCAGATATCATGATCAGTTACTGTTTTTCAAAAATAACTTGTAGTAGTGTACAAATATGAACTTTAACCAACATAAACATACATGATAGACTCGGCCTCGAGTCACCCATATCCCGCCCTTGACTTGGCCTTTTGAAGATGTCAAACTTGGATTTCACCTCCCCCTATGACATCTGAACAACATATATAGTCAACCATTTATCATCTCACAAGTAATAGAGAAGAGACACAATACATACACATAATTCTAGATTGAAAAAAGCATATATATACTTACCGATTTATAATAATCAGTGACAGTAGATCGCATCCCAAGGTGGTGAACGGCCTTTCCTCATTGCATCGAGACGCCTTGCTACATTTGTTGATGTAGGCATTATTCTCCATTATTCTCGACATCAGTTCGAGCCCAGTAGGCATCCCAAAGGGCCCACTCCTCTGCATCAACCCGTGGAGGCATTGGGCCTTTCCGATCCCGAATGCATTTTCAAGTATGGACCATATCTCTGTATAATTTAAACTCCACGGTCTCGTAAACACGCCATATCTGGGGGATCAATCTGCTGGGAATGAAGTACTCCTTCTACATTCCCAATTTCATACAACATCCAAAGTCAATATATATAACGTCACCATGTTACATCAATTTAATAAGATACAACAACATAACATAAATGGTGACTAACATATCACCCAAACAAAGTGGCTAACATACCACTCACATATAGTGGCTAACATACCACTCACATTGTCCTAAATTTTACTAATACAATGGTGACTAACATATCACCCAAATAAAGTGGCTAACATACCACTCACATACAGTGGCTAACATACCACTCATATTAAAACAGCGATTATAATAACAAATAAAGGAATGTCATATTTTAACTTACCCGCAACTCATCAAAGTACTCGGCCCTCGTGTGGTCCGAAATGTGAGACCAACACTCACCACCCTTCCCCGGTGGCTCTCTCCTACTCCGAATGATGTCACCGAGTTTATTATGGACCTCCCGAGGCCATAAACTGTTGTCAATGTATAAGATACAAGAAACAGATATTAATTACTTTAGTACAACAATTTATACTTGTCAACTATCATAAGTTATGTTTTACATATTTAAGAAGAATGTATAATACTTACTTGGCAGGACCCAAAGGAAAAATCACCGGCAACCCGTCCCACGTAACGTTGGGATTCTGTGCATCCCACTCGAGGTAGGGACAATCGTCCTCCTCCTCCTCATGCTCTGCCGATGGTAGAGCCCCTGCTGCTATCACCTGCTGGTGGGGTCTCAGGAATCCGAGACCTGCTGCTCTGACTACCAGAGCCCTCACCCCCCGCTGACCCTGTCCCCGCCCCAGGACTATCATGCGGCTGGCTCTGTGTGTGTGGGGGGGGGGATAGGTGCGTGGTCTCAGTCGCGGCATCTGCAAAAACATGTAACAAATACAATAAAATGTGTTAGTAAGAGTTATAATACAGAACAAATTATAATAACACATGTAACCATTTTTCATAAATTGCTTGTTTCTGCAGGTTTCCAATGTGCAAGGACACTTTATCAACCCCCATTTGCACATGCCGGACGTCCCATGGCAAACGCGATGAAACCTTTAACCCCTTTTACAAAACTCCTACAAACTCTGCCATTTATCATGCGATTTATCGTACATCCATGAACGGTCGGAATTCATTAGATACTTTTGTAACCTGACACGTTCCAATTGATTAGATCGTATTTAATTGATTAGATCGATTCCAATTTTACCGAGATTGTCGAGATTAATTGTTAATGT
Organism: Plantago major; assembly: GCA_026545765.1. Taxonomy (NCBI): domain Eukaryota; kingdom Viridiplantae; phylum Streptophyta; class Magnoliopsida; order Lamiales; family Plantaginaceae; genus Plantago; species Plantago major. The sequence continues at coordinate 65,498,450 of CM048843.1, forward strand.
TAGATATTTTGTTAGAAATATCTGTTTAGATTTTGATCAGCAACATGATGACTTATCTTAGTCTCAGAAAGGTGATTAGTACTCTTGGTTCACTTGAACATTGTAAACGAGGAAATCCACTAAGTATGATAGTCTAGCTAATCTTGTATAGGATGTTAGGTCTCGAAATGTAATTTTTATTTTATGAAGAGAAGACCAAGAAGAAGACATCCAAGTAGAACAAGCTCAACGACATTGAAGACTTGAAGAAACTGCACAAGATTACTGAAACTGTTTTTCAGATATCTTAGCCAGATATCTTGAAGACACGAATAGTTTTAAAAAAACTGTGTTGCAAGAGATATCTGAGAAATAAGAGGCCTATCTGAAAACAAGGAAAGTGTCCATAGATATCTATTCTCAGATACCTTGAGCATTAACCACATTTCTGAAAAAGAAATATATATATTGCAAACAAAGTTGTTTCAATAAATAGTGGTATCTGAAGATTGAAGATAAGGACGTGCAAAGAATCAGATAACACTAGTCTCGACATAAAGCATAGTTCATTGGCACTACAGACAAAAAGTATAGTACAATGCATTTAATGCACAGAGATGTGCGAATAAAAGCAACGGCAGCTCAAGAAGAAGACAAAACATGCTACAAGATTATATACGAGATATCAATAGTTTGAATTTGAGCTAATGATACTATTCAAACGGTACTCAAATTCATCTATAAATATAAACACTTAGACGCTTGAAGAGACACACTACACTACTACCGAATCAACATCTTACTCTAAAAGCAACTTACTTATCCTCAAAGCTTTACATTGCGACCAAAGCTTTTGATCTTGAGTAACACTTGAAGTTCTAAGTGTCACGATCCTAAACAAGTACAGCTATCCGTGAAAGAGTTGAAACGAAAGATCAAGTATCCAGATTCATTCTCTTGAACATTTATCTAAGACTTGGTCAAGAAAAGAACAAGATACCATACATTGAAAAGTGTATTAAGTATACTTGATTCACGAGCTATCTCAATAATCGAATAAGTTATTAAAGAAGCTCATCCGACAACTCAAACCAAAACCAACACCATAATCAAGTGGAGTATGTGAAGTACTTAGTTTGAAAATCGGGAATAACTCAAGGTTACCGAGTATAGGAAGTACTTGATTTGGGAAACTAAGGAATAACTCAAGGTTATTGAGTATAGGAAGTACTTAGCTTGGGAAGCTAGGAATAACTCAAAGGTTTACGAGCACAGAAGTACTTGGCTGTGAAAGCCGGGGAACAACTCAGGGGGAACATTTGGTAGGGAACCAATTGTTTAAGAATCTTAGAATAGGATTATTGTAAGGTGAACTCAATTATCTGTTCTAGTGAATTCTAGGACTCTGGTAGACCGAAGTGGATTAGTTGGAGGATTACGCCACCTCCAGATACCACTATACTTAACGTGTTATTTACCTTTCAGATTTACATTTCAAAGAACACACACACACACTTTAACTGCTTCGCACTTATCTTTATTAAGTCTTCCGCGCTCGATTCTAAGTATCGATATCTATTCAGATATCTCGAGAAATAGTTTTATCGACAAAAGTTTTAAAGACTATTCACCCCCCTTTTTTTTACTTTGCGTTATCCGACCAACAAGTGGTATCAGAGCAGAGGTTCACAAGTTTCTGACCGAACCTAGATCCCCAGATAGGTGAAGGAACTTTGTCCATTTTCGAGGACTATTTAATTTGTGTGTTAAGTGTGCAGGTATGTCTCTGAGTGATGCACCCATTCTCAAACCAGAGAATTACGAGAAATGGAAAAATAACATGATGCTCCACCTTGAAGCCTTAAGTGACGAAATGATCAAGTGATAAAGAATGGCCCAATAGTCATTCAACAACTCAAACAAGTCATGGAGGTTTCTAATGGTAGAGACAGAGATCAAAGCGAAGGATCTTCACAAACCGATCGTCAACAAGTGGGAGATCTACTAGTCAAGTCATTTATAACCAAAGCTCAGAGAACTCGGACATCGGAAGATGCCAAGAGAAATCGTCTCGATGGTCAAGCTCGTAATATCATCATCGATCGACACTGAGCACACATAAAGGTAAACTGGGTGCTAAACGGCGAAAGTTGCTGCAACCGATTGAAGAAATCTGTTTAATCGAGAAAACCAAAGAAAACAAGTTCGAAGTTCTCAAGTTGAAATTTCAAAATTTCAAACAAGGACCCACTGAAACTCTGGAAGAACTTGATTTCAGATTTACCACTCTCATGAGTGACATGGCAGCTCTTGGGGAAAGCAACAGATACTCCCAGTCAGAAAAGATTAAGACTATTGTCAGAAGTCTTAACCACAATTGGGAGCATACCAAATTCTTCTATTTTAACCAAGGAATGCCAAATATCACTCCAGTGGAACTTTTCTCTCATCTTGCTACTGTTGATTATGAGACAACTCAAAGAGAACAAACAACTGAAAAGTTGCAAAACGTTGCTCTAGTCACTCAAGGAACTTCTGAAAAGAAGAAAAGTAAGGAAGAAACTGAGGATGCTCTTGCTGCAAAGCAAATGAGCAAATATATCAGTCGAGAAATTGAAAGAAGAAAAGCCAAAGAGAAGCTGAAAAAGCATCTAGGCTCAAACTATCACCAGTACAAAAATAGGCAAAGCTCGCTGAACAAGCCAGCTCAGAAAGCATCATGTACTGAGGAAGCAGAAATTGGAAACGATATCTGTTTCTATTGTCAGAAACCTGGCCACTTCAAGAAGGATTGTCCTGCCCTCAACAAACTAAGGACAGGTGACAAGAAAGATAGGAGAATCTTCAGAAGAAGCCAGAAAGCTTTGTTAACTGAAGAAAGAAAGAAAATCCAAATTCAACTGGATGCTCTAGACGTTGAAACAGATTCTGAAGATGACAATTCAGATGACTCAACCTTACCATCACCAGAATTATGTGGAGTTACTCATGATATAATCGACTTCGGCCTCAAGAAGAATGAAATGTGTGGAGTTGCTGAAATTGACGGTCCAGACATCTCCAACATAGAAATCTGTCTTATGGCTGATGAGGTAACACATACTTCTTGTTATACTTATGAAAGTGATGAAGAGGAAATAAAAAATCTAGAAAATCTCAGGAAAGAACTTGACATCTATGAAAGAGAATTTCTAATGATCCGAGCTAGAGCCGAAAACCTTGAAGAAGAAAAGAATTCTCTTGCAAAGGAAAATTCTCAATTAGTTAAAGTATCTGAGAGAAAGGATGCTGAAAATGCATCTCTCAAAGCTCAGATATCTGAGACTGAAAAGTCACATAAAGAAGCAATGGCTGAATTACAAAAGAAATATGAAGATCTTCTTTCTGAGAACAAGGAACTCAAGAAGAAAGAATTATCTTTTCAATCTTATGCCAAAGCTAGTGACACTCTTACTGAAGTACAATCTTACTTAAGAAATCCTTCAGAAAAGAAAGGACTTGGGCTGAATACACAGGCAGATAGTTCTATCACTCTGAATAAGAGTAAGGAGAGAAGAACATTTGTAAGTACTCAGCAAAACGGTTCCCATGCAATCTATAGTATCGGTGAGAAGACAAAGATTGTAGGAAAAACAAGTCAAAAACAAAACTGTTGGGCACGTCTCTGAAAAGAAACACATCACTGAAAAGTGTAAACACCCACAGTGCTATGTCTCTCAAAAAGGTAGAATTGCAGGAGCTGGCAAATTCTCCCATGTCAATTTTTCTGGAAAGAAATTGGACCAACCAGAGACTAGCAAAGCTGCTGAGAAAAGATCTCAGATAGCTTCAAGTGCTCGAAACGGTATTGGCTACAAAGGCATCGGAAAACAACTTGCTCATGAGTACAAGCAGGAGCAAGAACGATGGCTGAAAGCTAGAATTGCTCAAAGCAATTATCAGAAGTGGAAGTTAAATCAAGCCACTGAAAATCTGAATGCCAGGGCTAGAAGAAATCTGGCAAGGAAAGCTAAGTTTGCTGAAAAGCAAACGTAAACCCGACAGTATCTGAAGCATCATATGGAGCACCTAGGAACACACCAAGGAAGAAAATAATTCTTACTAATGATAACATTCATTCAAATAGAATTCCTCCTTATGTTCTCCGACAAAAAGAATATTTCAAAGAAATTCATTCAAAATGGATTCCCTCGGAAGATCTTTTAATTCTGACGGTTCCATCAAAGATATGAGAACCTAATCTCCTGTTTCCTGTTGTGTGCAATGCTTCCTGGACTAAAGCACAATGGCTATTTGATAGTGGATGCGGAAAGCACATGACAGGAGACAAAGCAAATCTGGTCGATTACAAAGCTTGCAACACAGGACCAGATATCAGATTTGCTGGAGGAGAATTAAATCCCTCTCTGGGATTTGGCAACGTCAAATTGGGGACTTTAACAATCACTGACGTATTACATGTTAAGGATTTGAAATATAATCTATTTAGCATGAGCCAGTTTGCAGACAAGGGTTTTACTATAAAATTCAAAGCTAAATACTGCAAACTAATTGACAATGAGTCAAAGCGCAGTCCTTAGTTGGTCGCGGAAAGGCGCCTTTATATTGCCGATTGGGCATCCGCCACAATCAAGAATGTCTCATGGTGAGTCAATCTGGTCACTGTAAGAGCACTTGGTTATGGCACAAAAGAATGAGTCACTTGAACTTCAAAACTACAAGCACTTGCCAAGAAAGAGTTAGTGGTTGCCCTTCCCAGAACATCTTTCAGAAAGGATGGTATCTGTTCTGCCTGTCAGATGGGGAAACAATCTAAGATCTCTTTCAAGTCCAAAATCAGACACTCTAGTGTTAGACCACTGCAACTATTGCACATGGATCTTTTGAATCATCGTAACTAGTTATGCAGGAAAGAAGTATGGTCAGTTGTTGTAGATGACTTCTCAAGATTCACTTGGGTTGTCTTTTCGAAACACAAATCGATGCCGGTGGAGATACCAAACTTTTGAAAAAGCTTGAAGTCATGAAAATGACAAGGTATCGCAATCGTAATGCATCATGGTACCGAGTTTGTCAACCAAGACATAAAGGAGTTTCAGACTGCAAAGGTATACAACACCAACTTTCCTCAGAGGAACACCCCAACAAAATGGTGTTGTAGAAAGGAAAACAGAACCCTTAAAGAAGCCGCAAGGACAATGCTAATGACCTTTGAAATAAGTGAAATTTATTGGGTTGAAGCTGTAAACACAGCTTGCTACACTCAAAACAGATGTTTGGTAAACAAACACCATGACAAGACCCCCTATGAAATCTTGGTTGGTAGACCCCCTAATATCAAACATCTGAGAGTATTTGTTTGTAAATGTTTTGTTCTAAACAATGGGAAAGATTATCTGAGAACATTTCAACCAAAGGCAGATGAAGGTGTATTTCTTGGTTATTCCACAAATAGCAAAGCCTACAGAGTTTACAACAAAAGAACAAAGAAAATTGAAGAATCAATTCATGTTGTATTCTATGAAGGAAATAAGAAAACACCTCCTAATGATGAACTCTCAGAAAGGCTCAAAGAACTATTACTGAGGGATTCAAAAGAAGAATCCTTAGAAAGGAGAAACATCATTATGGAAAGTGAGGATGACTCTGACGTAGAAAAGCTTGAAATGCGTAGTAACAACAAGATGACTCACAGACATGATGAGGAATTTCCTATGAGTTTTCCAGAAATGGAACAGGTTACTGAGAACCTTCATCATGAAGAGGTATCTGAAATTGAGACTGCTGAAATGCAAGTTCCAGATATCTCTAACACTGAAAAAGTGTCTGATATCAATGACATTTTCCATTTGTCAGATGTCTCAGATACTGAAAAACTATCAAATCTTAATCTTAGTGATTCACATTCAAATCACTTGGATGTTGATCCTACTAGCACTAAACCTATGATGAGATGGATCAAAGATCATCCTGCAAAGGATGTAATTGGACCAATTAATCAAGGTGTTAGGACTAGGAGAGCAATAGCTGAAAATGCTAATTCTCTCTTTGGATGTTTCATCTCGAATATTGAACCTAAAAATATAGAAGAAGCATTAGGAGACCAAGACTGGATCTCTGCAATGCAAGAAGAGTTGGATCAATTTGAGAGAAACAAAGTCTGGAAACTAGTTCCATTTAGAGAAGGAATATCTGTGATTGGAACTAAATGGGTTTTCAGAAACAAGATGAATGAATCTGGTGAAATAACCAGAAACAAAGCAAGATTGGTTGCCAAGGGATTTACCCAGACTGAAGGCTTAGATTTTGACGAGTCATATGCACCAGTTGCCAGATTGGATGCAATAAGACTCTTTCTAGCCTTTGCAGCTCATAAAGATTTCAAAGTTTATCAGATGGATGTCAAAAGTGCATTCTTGAATGGTGAACTTGCAGAAGAAGTTTATGTTGAGCAACCACCTTGCTTTGAAGTTTCCTCAGAAAGTAGAATGGTCTATAAACTACAGAAAGCTCTGTATGGATTGAAACAGGCTCCAAGAGCATGGTATGACACTTTGGCCAAGTACCTTCTGGAAAGTGGTTTCAAGAAAGGTGAAGTTGATAAAACTTTATTTACCTTAAATCATGACGGGAAACTACTCTTAGTTCAAGTATATGTTGATGACATCATATTTGGATCTAAGGACAAGCAACTTTGTAATGACTTTGCAAATCTCATGAAAAGCAAGTTTGAGATGAGCATGATGGGAGAAATGAATTATTTTCTAGGATTGCAAGTCAAGCAACTCAATGATGGAATATTCATTAGTCAAACAAAGTATGCAAAAGATATGCTCACAAAATTCAATCTTAAGCCTTCTGAAAAGAATGCTAAGATACCTATGAGCATTGGAACCAAAATGACCTATACTGAATCAGATAAGAGTGTTGAAGAACATAAGTATAGGAAATTGATAGGTTCACTACTTTACCTCACTGCAAGTAGACCTGATATTCAATACGCTGTTGGAGTATGTGCTAGATTTCAGACAAATCCAATGCAAACACACTACAACATTGCTATGAAAATATTAAGGTATGTAAAGGGTACAGTAGATGTAGGATTGTGGTATCCTAAGGAAAGCGGATTGAGTTTAGCTGGGTACTCAGACGCTGATTATGCTGGATCACTGCATGATAGGAAAAGCACCTCTGGAACTTGTCAGTTTCTAGGTACTAGACTTATCTCATGGTTTAGCAAGAAGCAAAACTCAATTGCAACTTCTACCACAGAGGCTGAATATATTGCTGCTGGTTGTTGTGCAACACAAATTCTGTGGATACAACAACAACTTAAAGACTATGGACTCGATGAGAAGAAAACTCCCATTTTCTGTGACAACACAAGTGCTATTGCAATTACACAGAATCCTAAATTTCATGCCAGAAGACCATGTTGTAAAGGGCAATATAGAGATACTCAAGATTGGAACTGAAGACCAACTTGCAGATATCTTCACTAAGCCACTACAAGAAAGTAGATTCTTAGTTTTAAGACATAGTCTTGGACTAATGGAACTACCAATGAACTGAAAGAGTTCAGGTATCTGGAACGGGCATCCAGAGAAGAGGTATCTGGAACGGGTATCCAGAGAAGAGAAAAGAGAAATCTGGAACGGGTATCCAGAAGTCAAAAAGGCTAAAAAGCAAAAAGATAGCTTAAGATCTCTGAGACGAGAACTCAGATATCTGAATCATTCTATAAACGGGGAACACAAAAGAGAATAGTATAACTATCTGCAGTCAACTACTCTCTTGAAACTCGCATTATTTCTATCTTGATGAAAAACTTGGAAAAATCCTAAGTATAAGACAGATTCAGATGCAAACAGTGTTCTTGGTCATACAGAATTGTGATTCAGATAGCAAGTCGCCAAAATTCATTAAATGGGCACAATTACACTTGTTGATTGTGATCATTGCTGAAGAAGCAATGGTGACCCTTGATGAAATTAAGCGATTGATCTGTACGGTGGAAATTAATTCAGAGTAAATAGTGGATCTTGAAATTCGTGCATGGCCCACTAAGCATTTAATGCCAACTAGCTTTTGATCACGCTACCGCAAAAAACACGATACTTACACACAAAATCAATTTGTATGTATTTGTCTGCTTGGATTCAATCGCTATATATGTAGGATTTTGGCATAGGAAATCACTTTTGCCTAATCCAAAACTCATCTTGCACAAAATAGCAAATCCTTCTCGATTCTCTCGCAAAACTTCTACAATCTCTCGCAAATCAAGATTAAGTTTTTCGCAAAGAATTACTAAATCAAATCTCTTTCAAACACCAATTTCAAATCCCTACACTATATAAAGAGATGGCCTAAAAGTTCAACCACATCGAATCTCAATCCTCCACCGGTAATCATTGAAAAGCACCAGAGTTGGTTATTGTGAACAACCAACTGTAGGAGATTTTAATCGACCATTGACTTCAAATCACAGAATGATTTGGGTGGTGCCATGGTTGAGGAATACCTCACGGTGGAATAGAGAACCGCCATGTAAAGTTAATTCTTGACATGCTTGAAAAGGCACAAATCAAGGGCTTTCTATCCGCTTCTAGTGGAATTTCATCACTCGATGTGTTGGAATTCTACAACAACTCCAGGATTATTTCATGTGTTTTTGAAGGCACTGAAATAGTGTCTGTCAAAACCTCAGTCCAAGGAATGGAAATCCTTCTGGACTTAACAACTTTCTGTAAGTTGTTTGAGTTTCAAAATCTTGGAAAGGATTTTGAAATAAACACCAAGGATAATGAACTCCTTGAAGGTGTTAAAGAATCAGACAAAGACGTGTGATCTTGAAAAGTCGACACCCATCGAGTTCAAGCTTGCGACATCCAAACCAGTATCCGATGGTTCACCTGGGATGTACCGCTTGCATTCATCATGATGCTTTGATGGTCTACAAGGAGGTGCTGACCAGATAAGCCAAGAACGATGGATCATGATGTTCTTGCTGAATCAACAAGACAAAAGGCTGGAAAACCCTTTTAACTGGGGAAAGTACGCCTTCATGAAGTTTGTGAAGAAAATTCAAGGCTTCGAGCCTAAGATTGCCAAAGGACTAGCTGAGCCAAAGGCCACAGTAGGATATGGTCTGAAGATATGCTACTTGCTGGAGAAGCTTGGCATTGAGCTCAGAGAGACGGCTGAAATAGCCAACAAGAACTCTACAAATATGAGTATACAAACTTGATGAAAAAGGTTACTGGGTCTCAGAAAGGTTCTAAGAAGCGAAAGTCTGAAAAGGTATCTGAAGAAAAGGTTGCGACCAAGAAGCCCAGAACTTCAAGAAAGAAGTCTGCTGGCAGATCAGAAGACACACCCAAAGAGGTTGTCAATTCTCAGATATCTGCAGGCATTGCCGATGAACTGATGCCATGGCACAGAAACCTCCAAGGAGTACCAAGGCTCCAAGGAGAAGACAAGTTAGAGGGATTGATGAATCTTCTGAAGAAGAAGAAGAAGGTCAAATCAAGTCCCAGGGCAATGAAGATCTCACAAGATCTGACAAGATGAAGAATGATGATGATGAAGATGATGATGAAGATGAAGCCTCTTCAAGTAAAAAGAAAAAAAAAAGGAAACTTGAAAGCCCAGTCGCAAAGCCTGCAAGCTAAAACACCTAAAACACGAAATACCAAGTCCAGGTGGCCAGGCTTCAAGCAACAACCCCCCAAAGAGAATTCAAGATGAAAAGGAACAGACCGAGAGTTGAACAAAGACAAAGTCAACTTCCACTTCCAGCCGAAAGAAGCCAAAAAAGGTATGTATGTGAAGACAATGATTCCTCCCTCTGCAGTGCATCAATCGGAAAAATAGCTATTGGATTCGAACTTAAGCATCTATTGGTAAATTCAAGATTTCAACCAATCCTCAAACGACTTATGGCATGGAGAAAGAACAAACCTACCTTGATCAACACCAATCACATCAAAGCATGGTTGGATTTTGAAGTTGTCAAGAGAACTGCCATGAAGAAGGACCTCTCGATGATTGTCCATATGGAAAGCCGATGATGTGCACAAGATTACGAATATCACAGGAACAGGCACAAGACCAAGACTTGTTGTGGAACCCTATGAGTCGTTCTATCTGACATAATATCAATACAAGGGTGACATCAGATATCTGAAGATTATCTATGAATACTTCAAGCTTTCAGATATCAGAATAGAGCATGCCTGGAAGTGGGGAAAGTACCTATGGGTCAAGCATTTTGCCAAGAAAATCCTACCAAAACCTACAAAGAAGTCTGTGGATTTGCGGAGACACGTAGATGCTTGTAACTCTTCTATGATTATTCGATGACATCAAAAGGTTCGAGATAGGAAATTTGCAGACTGATCCATAGAAATCTTGTTGAAGACCTGAAGATTGAAGACTTGAAGACTAGTTCTTTAGGATGTTTACTTGGAGCTTGGTTACTCCTGTTGTCCTAATTTACTATGTAGTTTTTGTATTTTTCCGATCGAGCTTAATCAGATCCTATTAAAGTTATCTCAGAATCTTAAGTTGCGACTTATCTTAAGAACTTACTCTCAGATAGTATTCTATAAAAGATAACTTGTCAGCAAAGATCACACCTTGTGATTTGGTTGATGTCTACTTTCTGCACTTAATTATATGATTTGAAAGATCTCAAGAAATGATTAAGTGGTGGATTGTTTCCTCATCCGTATTTGTAATAGGGAAGATAGTCATCGTTGATCGATCAAAATGGGGAAATTTGTTAGATATTTTGTTAGAATATCTGCTTAGATTTTGTTCAAAGAACATGATGACTTATCTTAGTCTCGTAAAGGTGATTAGTACTCGTTCACTTGAACATTGTAAAAGAGGAAACCCACTAAGTATGATAGTCTAGCTAATCTTGTATAGGATGTTAGGTCTCAAAATGTAATTTTATTTTATGAAGAGAAGACCAAGAAGAAGACATCCAAGGTAAAGCTCAACAACATTTGAAGATTTGAAGAAAGCGCACAAGATTATCGAATCATTATTCAGATATCTTAGCCGATATCTTGTACACGAACAGCTTCAAACAAATCGGTCACAAGAGATATCTGAGAAATGAGATACATATCTGAAAACAAGGAAAGTGTCCACAGATATCTATTCTCAGATACCTTGAGCATTAACCACGTTTCTGAAAAAGAAACATATATAGAAAACAAAGTTGTTTCAATGAATAACAAGTGGTATCTGAAGAATGAAGATAAGGACGCAAAAGAATCGATAACACCGTTTCGACATAAATCATAGTTCCGTTGACACTACAGGACAAAAAGTATAGTACAAAGCATTTAATGCACTGACAGAGATGTCTGAATAAAAGCAACGGCAACTTCTGAGAAGAAGACAAAACCTGCTACAGTACTATACACAGATATCGATAGTTTGAATTTGAGCCTAACGGATATTATTCAAACGGCACTCAAATTCATCTATAAATATCAACACTTAGACAACTTGAGAGAACACACGGAACACAACTCGTAACATATATCAAATAAAACATACGATCCGATCTTACTCTCTCAAAGCATCTTACTTATTATCAAAGCTTTCTGTTGCGACTAAAGCTTTTGATCTTGAGTAAACACTGAAGTTCTAAGTGTCCTGATCCTAAACAAGCAAAGCTATCTGTGAAGGAGTTGAATCAAAAGATCAACTATCTGAAATTCATTCTCTTGAACAGATATCATTTGACTTGGGTCAGTAAATTCGAACAAGATACCATACGCTGTAAAGTGTATTAAGTAACTTAGTTCACAGAGCTATCTGAATAACTGAAAAGTTATTAAGACGCTCATCTGACAACTCAAACCGAAACCAACACCAAAACCGTGGAGTATGTGAAGTACTTAGTTTGAAAAATCAGGGAATAACTCCAAGGTTACCGGAGTATAGGAAGTACTTGATTTGGGAAACTAAGGAATAACTCCAAGGTTATTGAGTATAGGAAGTACTTAGCTTGGGAAGCTAGGGAATAACTCAAAGGTTTCTGAGTATAGGAAGTACTTGGCTGAAGAAGCTAGGGAACAACTCAGGGGGAACATTTAGTTGGGAACCAATTGTTCAGAATCTTAGAATAGGATTATTGTAAGGTTATCTCAATTATCTGTTCTAGTGAATTCTAGGTCTCTGATAGATCGAAGTGGATTAGTTGGAGGATTACGCCACCTCCAGATACCACTATACTTGCTGTGTCATTTACGCTTCAGATTTATACTTCAAAGAACACACACTTATTAACTGTTTCTACACTTATCTATATTAAGTCTTCCGCACTCTGATTCTAAGTATCAGATATCTATTCAGATATCTGAGAAACATTTGTTATCGACAAAAGTTTTAAAAGACTATTCACCCCCCCCCCCTCTAGTCATTTACTTTGCCGTTATCTGGACCAACACATGACTAACTCTGTCAGTCAGCACCTGACTAACAGACTAACCAACTCCAATAGCTTGACTGACTTAGTCCATCAGTAAGCAACCGGCTTACGTCCACTCTCCTAACTACTTGAGACACGGTCTAATCCGTTCCAACGATCTCCCCGAGATTCGCGGACAGACTCCAACGATGGGTGGGTTATATAGAGAAGGCTGAGGAGATGTAGAGACCATCGCATTCGAACGGCAACAAACCCTAGCAATCAATCTCTCACGCCACCATCTCTCTCAAGCTCTCCGATCAACATCAGCCGTCACCTACCATCATCCATCATCGCTCATCACCATCTATCGTCAACCATCAACCATCCGCCATCATCCATCTCTCGTGACAATCGCCACTAGCTCCTTCCCGTAAGGTCATTTAGCCCATCACGTGTTTGTCCGCCACGAGTCAACCGACTCAACCAACAGGATAAGTCGACGCTTGCCACCATCTCTCCCTCTCTATCTCTTTCATTTGATTACTCCTTCTATCAGTCATCTAACTTGAGCGTCGGAGTCCCTTCGGTCGGCACCACACCGGTGTCACCTCGTAATCTCACGTCTCTGTTTGCTATTGTTGCCTTGCAGGTTGTCGGTGCCCCCAATCTCTAACCCTAATTTCGATTGTAGATTTCTGAGCGTCTACAATTTGGCTCCCACCGTGGGGCCCCGGCTATCAAACAAGACAATCCAGTAGCAACAACTGCAATACGCTAAGCAATCATCATGACGCACTCAGACGAATACGTTCTGGAAGAGGTAGAGGAGGTGGACGTCGTCACTCAGATCAAAACCTTGGCGGCCCATATGCAAGAGAACGCCAAGAAGATCAAGCTCCTTGAGGAAGAGAACCGCGCTGTCCGCCAGGAGAACTCGCTCTTGAAGGAAAGGGTTGAGTCTGTCGTCCACCAGGAGGCTCCAACATTGGACGTGGCCTCGTCTCGCCGATTGACTCATGGCACTGGGGTGGAGAACCCACCACGCAACACGATTGAGGCTTGCCAGCTAACCTTTGAAGAGACGGAAGGGGTGATTCCCGTAACTCCAGTCTCTCAAGTGGTGAGCGCTCCGCCAAGGCCATCCCTTGATATCACTCAGGGTACCACCAGCAGGAGGGTTTCGTTCGAAGGTCCTAACCCAAGGATGAACGATGAATCACCACAACAACGCAACCAAAGCGCAAGTCAGGTAGATCACTTGCTAACTCTCTCTGCAGGACACGGAAGTAGCAACGAGGAGCTAGCCTCCAAACTGGTGAGCTTGGAAGAGATGATCCAAAGGATCCCTGGAGTGCCAGCACCGATCAAGAAGAGCTTACCCAACAGCTTTGCTGACTCTCCCTTCGCCGATGCTATAACCTTGGTGGAGATGCCAACCAAGTTCACCTTCCCAAGCATGAAACTCTATGATGGAATGACGGACCCGGACGACCATGTCTCACAATACAAGCAGAGGATGTTCACCATAGCCATCCCCAGGGATCTCCGCGAGGCATGCATGTGCAAAGGGTTCGTTCCACCGATCGACCAAATTTACAATGGTATACCAACTTACCCAACAATTTCATTTCTTCTTTTGCCCAATTAGTCGACTGCTTTGTGGAACAATTTGTAAGCAGTCGCAAGCTTTTGAAACTATCGGACGACTTGTATAGCGTCCGGCAAAGACCTAACGAATCTCGTGGAGTACGCGTAAGATTCAACAAGGAGAAGGTGTCAATCCCCAATTGCAACAAGGACACTGCTGTCAACGCTTTCCGCAAAGGGTTGCCACCCAACTCGGGGTTGTACAAGGAGCTGACCATGTACCCCTGTCGAACAATGGAAGACGTGCTCGCCAAAGCATGGGCTCAGATAAAATAGGAGGAGGATGATGCCAACAGACCTTACATGTCAAGACAAAGTGTTCGCAAAGAGCCCAAGCCTGACAGACGAGTTGAACGAAGGGTTCCAGACTATCGTGCTAGGCCATACCCGACCGGGAGAAGACATCGTCCTGTTGCGAATCCACCTCGCCCTCCAGTCCAACAGAGGAGGACAAAAATCCGAGCACCGCCCGAAGTTACTCCTCAAAGATTGAACCAGAGGAATGTGTAGCGCATGAAGAGCATGGGTGATGAGTGGCTGGAAAACTTAGAACACCTCCAGATCAGAGAAACTCCAACAAGTGGTGTGAGTTCCACGGAGACCACGGACATACAACCGCAGAGTGCATCTCACTGCGATTGGAGGTAGCTGAGCTTCTGAAGAGAGGACACTTGACGGAGTTCATCTCTGACAAAGGTAAAAAGACCCTCGCCAGTCGACAGGGCACTGATCTACCTGAGCCCCCTCAGACCAACAAGGTAATCAACGTAATCTCTGGGGGATCAGAGATCAGTGGTGTCTCATACTCTGCGGCAAAGCGCCACAGTAGGCAAACGGTAAGGCCCGAGCTCGATGCTCGCAGAGCATCAGACACCTCTTCGTCTGACTTGACTATTAGCTTCTCAAACCAAGAGTCTAAGCAACTAATTAGTCCTCATGACGACGCTTTAGTAATTTCCATTCATATTGCCAATTGTCTTACGAAGAGAGTTCTCATTGATAATGGGAGCTCTGCTAACATCATTTTTCTAGATGCTCTCACAGAAATGGGAATAAATGAGACCGCCATCCTCCGCCAGCCGATAACTTTGTATGGCTTCAGTGGAGAAAAGAAGTACACAGTTGGGAGTGTTACCCTTCCTGTCTATGCGGAAGGCATCAACCTACCAACAAAGTTCTTGATCGTAGACAGTCCGTCAAGCTATAATTCCATCCTTGGTAGGCCGTGGATTCACGATATGAAAGCAGTACCGTCAACCTACCACCAAGTGATTCGCTTCCTTACCAAGTGGGGGGTGAAGGAGATTCTAGGGCAGCATCGGGATGCGAGGACGTGTTACATGGAAGCCCTGAAGCCCAAGGCAGCAGAATTATAGCAATTCTGACAACTCAACCCCAATTGACCTGATCAACCAGGGATGGAAGAGCTCGATGAAGTTCAGATTCACCCAGACCATCCAGATCACAAAGTTCAGATTGGGGCAAGGTTGAGACCAGAGCTACGAGAGCAACTGATCACATTTCTCAAAGTTCACCACGACTGCTTTGCTTGGTCACATGCAGACATGACAGGATTTGACCCAGAGGTAATCACCCACAGACTTGAAGTCGACCCAGACTACCCGCCAGTCAGACAGAAACGGAGGAAGTTCGCTCCAGAGCGGAACAAGGTTTTCAATGAAGAAGTCCAAAAGTTGCTTGATATCGGGTCAGTCCGCGAAGTACATTATCCGGACTGGTTAGCCAATGTTGTGGTAGTGAAGAAGAAGAATGGCAAATGGCGAGTGTGCATCGACTTCACCGACCTCAACAAAGCATGCCCGAAGGATTCCTTTCCACTTCCCCACATAGACATGCTAGTGGATGCCACCGCAGGACATGAGCTATTAAGCTTCATGGACGCATTCTCAGGATACAACCAGATACTGATGCACCCTGAAGATTAAGAGAAGACAACCTTCGTCACAGAGAGAGGAACCTTCTGTTATAAGGTCATGCCATTCGGACTCAAGAATGCAGGAGCCACTTACCAGCGACTGGTCAACCGTATGTTCGCTAGCATGCTGGGGGACACCATGGAGGTGTACATCGACGACATGCTGGTCAAGTCCTTGGTTGCTGATCAGCACCTCGACCACCTCCGCCAAGCCTTCTCAGTCCTTCGCAGGTATAATATGAAGTTGAACCCAGCCAAATGCTCGTTTGGAGTTTCCTCTGGGAAATTCCTTGGGTATTTGGTCACGCGAAGAGGTATTGAGGATAACCCTGATCAAATTCGTTCAATTTATAACATTCCCTCCCCCCAAGTGCATTAAAGATGTGCAGAAATTGACTGGGAGGCTAGCAGCCCTCATCAGGTTCATACCCAAGTCTTCCGAGAGGTGTCGACCATTTTTTGACACCCTACGGAAGGCCAAAGACTTCCAGTGGACAGACGAGTGTGAGGACGCCCTACAACAAATCAAGCGTTACCTTACCACACCTCCAGTGCTATCAAAGCCCAAGGCCGGAGAGACTCTGTTTGTTTACCTCACAGTCTCCGACTTAGCACTAAGCGGCGTCCTAGTCAGGGAAGAGGATGGAAACTAACTCCCAGTCTACTACGTGAGCAAGTCCTTACTAGATGCAGACACTCGGTACAACCAACTGGAGAAGCTAGCCCTTGCACTAGTCACCTCAGCAAGGAAGCTACGCCCTTACTTCCAATGTCATCCAATCGTAGTCCTCACCAGCTTTCCACTACGCAACATCCTGCACAAGCCCGAAGTCTTTGGTAGGCTCTCCAAATGGGCGGTCGAGCTCAGCGAGTACGACGTCTCCTTCCAACCCTTACCATCAAATCTCAAGCACTTGCAGACTTCATAGCAGACTTCACCCCAACCGAATTAGGTCAAGCGGAAAAGGAGTTATTTTGCTTACAGGAGAAGGACAACTTGCAGTGGAAGCTCTCAGTCGATGGCTCCAGCAATACCAAAGGAAGTGGGCTCGGCATAGTCCTTACCTCGCCAGACGGTGACACAATCCAAAGAGCCATTCGATGTGGATTCAAAGCAATCAACAACGAGTCCGAGTATGAGGCACTTATAGCTTGCCTCAACTTAGCTCGGGACATGGGCATAAAAATCATTCAGGTACAATCGGACTCACAGTTAGTAGTTAACCAATTGCAGGGCTCTTACCAAACCAGAGACACCAAGATGGCTGCCTATCTCCAGCTAGTCAAGGAGTTGCAGTCCTCCTTCGAGGAGTTCTCTATTTCACAGGTACCAAGGACGGACAACAACCACGCAGACGCCCTTGCCAACTTGGGAGCGACCATCCAAACCACAGCACCAATGACTATTCACAGTAGTGTACAATGGCCTGCAACATGGAAGGATGAGCCCGCCAACCAGACAGTGGCCGATATAACAACTGAGTCAAATTGGATGACTCCATTAATATTGTACTTGTCCAATGGAGAACTTCCAGAAGTCAAAAGCGAGGCAAGGAGGATAAAGGCAAAGGCAGCCCGCTTCACGCTCCTCGACGGACAACTCTATAGGAGATCCTATTCAGGACCCCTACTCTGGTGCGTAACTAATAATGAAGCCAGACATGTTCTGACTGAATTGCATGCAGGGGAATGTGGCAACCATTCTGGAGCTCGAAGCCTTGCACACCGAGCGCTCACAGCAGGGTACTATTGGCCAACTATGAGGGCTAACGCCATAGACTTTGTGAGAAGATGTGACTCATGCCAAATGCACTCACAAATCATCCACCTTCCACCAGAGAAGCTGCATCCATCCGTCACCCCCTGGCCTTTTATGAAATGGGGGATGGACATAGTAAGAAAACTACCTACTGCACCAGGCCAACGAGTGTACGTGCTCGCAGTAACCGATTACTTCACCAAGTGGGTGGAAGCAGAAGCCTTTAAGCAAGTCCGTGACACAGAGGTAAAAAATTTCATTTGGAAACATGTGATCTGCAGGTACGGAGTCCCCTACGAAATCGTGACAGACAATGGCTCCCAGTTCATAAGCTATGAGTTTCAAGATTTCTGCAAAGAATGGGGAATCAAGCTTACATTTTCCACTCCATGCTATCCCCAAACGAATGGACAAGCGGAGTCGACCAACAAGACTATCATGACCAGTCTCAAAAAACGACTGAAACAAGCGAAAGGAGCATGGGCGGATGAACTCCCAGGCGTCCTATGGTCATACCGAACCACACCAAGGACTCCAACTGGAGAAACACCATTCAGCATGACGTATGGAACTGAAGTAGTCATACCCATAGAAGTGGGATTACCCACAGCAAGATACAAAATGGCTAGCGAGCAGACCAACGACGCAGAATTGGCACACGAGCTCGACTTGATCGATGAGCTCAGAGAAAGAGCCATGATCCGGAGCGCCGCCTACCAACAGAAAGCTGCACAACACTTCAACAAGAACACTCGCGTACGAACCTTCAAGCAAGACGATTGGGTTTTACGCAGGGTATTCCAGAACACAAAGGAGACAGGAGCTGGAAAGCTTGGACCAAATTGGGAAGGTCCTTACAAAATCACAAAGGTAGTAGGCAACGGAGCCTACAAGCAAGAAACCAAGGAAGGACGACAGATAGCCAACAGCTGGAACTCCATCCACCTAAAGAGGTACTTTTTTTGATACACTTGTTCTTTCGAGGTTGATCCTTTGTTGAAAATAGCCCGAACAGACCAGGGGCAAGTCGGTTATCTAACCCGACTGGCAGTTCGGGTAAACGCCCGACCCCACCCCCACCCCCCATAAACGTCTTGCAGAAGCATGAGACATACAACTAGTCTCTAGTCCTTGATGCTCACAAGTCACACAACAACATGGGCATACATATTCTCGGTGAAGGTACAACAACTTATACACATGAGATTGATTTCTCACTACAATCAGCCGACCTGACAAGGGGCTAGCTGGTCACCTAACCCAGCTATGCAGGTCGGTCAACCGCCCCACCCCCCCAAACCTTTCCAAAAGAATCGATTCCACTCATGTTGCAGGCTGACACATCATGAGCACAATTGAAGTAATGCCCATGCGGCACATCTCACTTCCAGGTGATCATCCAAAACATTATGCCCAAACATCCACCAGGATGAGAACAAAAACACATGGACTCACATCTGTTTTGATTGGCTTGCACTTACTTAATCCATGAGATGCGCCAAAAACAGCTCCATGGTTTAGACAAGTGGAAGCCTTTCAAAATTGATGATCACTACCATACAAAGAATGTCAGCTCCATCCACTTGTTAACAAGCAGATAAGAGCTCTCTGCTCATTCCAACAGTCTCAATCGATTTATCGAACTTAGTTGCCAACAAAAGTAAACAAACGAGCATGACATGCTGCCACGCCATTTGTATTCCAAGGTATGAACCAAAGTCGCCATTTTGAGATTGATTTCTCTCTGTCACAACCAACCTGACCGGAGGCTAGTCGGTCAACTAACCCGACTAGGCAGGACGGTTAAAGGCCTCCCCTCTCCAAGAGGGTCCATCACTGAATTCTACCGTTAGGACACAGGGTAAACTCCACCAAGCCAGCCGTCTGACAGACAGGCATGGCTCCCAATTGCAAGCCAACTGCGCAGCCATCCAACTGGCGTAGCATGGCGCCCAATTGCAAGCTGACTGACACAGCCATCCGACTGGCTTAGCATGGCGTCCAATTGCAAGTCGATCGACATACCATCCGATATGGCGTGGAGCCCAGTAAGTCGATCGACACACCATCCGATCGGGCGTGTATGGCACACAACAACAAGCTGACATACATAGATCTCCGACCGACCCGACATGGCACTAATTCGACGAAGTAGGCGGACGAACACGATAATAGTTCAAGCACTACCCCTCTGGACTAGCGCTTAAACTGGGGGACAAACCTAGTAGACAGAGTCCAGCAGTGCCAAGCACGTCATTTAGAGGTTAGCTTTCTATGTTTCACTCAAATTAGACTTCTAAGACGAGCATGATGCATGATTTATGAATATGTTTGATTCTCCATCATGAATTACGTTTTAGTATAAAATTTAAGAACAATGCATTTTTAACTTCATGTGTTACTCACTACTCTGAGATGCCTCACTCACGTATGTTAATTTTAGTCGAATGCTTATGTATTTGAGAGTATATTTGTTGCAACTATCATGCAAGTCCAAATACGAGACATAAACATCCCACAGCCTACGCGGCTCGAGACATCCCAGGAACAACCTAAAATAAAATCCAAAGCCACAATAAACATACATAATCTATCTAACCCTACGAGGGTAATGTGAACAACAAGGTTCAAATACGAATGACTGAAAGTATTAGGAAGTCGAATCCAGCACGGAGAGCGACATACAACATAAACGACAAAAGAAACAGCTCATAAGACAACATTTCCAGAGTTTCACCACCCAACATGAAACTACTAAATGGTACCAGCTCCATCAACATACTCCTCCGAGCAACCATCAGACTGACCCGAGAACTTCACCCCATGCTCAGTCAGATACATTTCACACATCGTGACCCTCTCTTGATAGTAACTTCCGAGCTCCCCCCTACCTATGGCCTTCAAACAGAATGCCCGCTCATTCAAAATCAATTGATGATCTTCATTCTGCTTGACCGCATGAAGTTCTGCCTTCAGCTTTTCGTTCTCCTTAATAGCGAAAGCCAGTTCCATCTCGAGCTTAGCGGCTTTAGCCGCCTCAATCTCAGCCAAAGCCAGCTCCCCCTTGACCTTAGCTAACTCTTCAAGTGCTTCATTCTTGCCTTGGCAATAGCGTAACGCTTCGCCCTCAAGTCGAACCTCTCCCTCCTAAGTACCGCAAGAGAGTGCTCACTGATCCGATGCTTCCTCGTAATAGAAGCTAACTCCGCCTCCAGCAGCTGCACGACCTTGCCCATGTACCCTATAGTGCTCAAGGCCTACAAGGCAGACATCAATAATTCATACTTTGATCTAAGCACATAAACGATAAAGAGAAACGCTAGAGGATGGCGGAGACTTCCTTGACAATTTGGTCGAGAGCATAATCCGTCAAAGGAGTCACTCCGTCTCTCACCAACTGATCAAGGTTGCCCATCGTTAACACCCTTCCAGAACTCAAAGTTATTGCACCAAATTCACAAGAGAGAGTAGCTCCATCAACCTCAAAGCTGACAGTCGATGAAGGACCGTCACCCACTTCTCCACGCGCCGCCATAGATGGTGAGCTCACACCCTGCCCGGCCAAGGAGGGAACAGAAGTAGTCTTGGCAAGACTATGCGAAGCTCCAACCGGGCTGCCTGGTAGAACACCTGGCGTATCGGCTGCCTGAGTACTTGGAAGGCATCCCTCCACCGCATTCGACGAGTTATTAGGTGGGTCATTAGGAACATCGCCTCCTGACTCCAAGAGTTCAAACCTCAGCTTCTTTGCATACCGCCCCAACAAGTCGTCCACTTTCTCAACTGGAGCCGCGACCGACTTCGTCATTTTCATCGCCCTTGCTATTCTGACAACATACTCATCTCCATTTCTTGTCCGTACATGAGATGAAAGAAAAGCATCGTCAGAACTAGTTATCTCAAAATGCATCCTATCGACATGACTAATCTAAGGATGTCATTACCTCCAAATGATTGGATAACGGCACGCCACATGCTATATGCCTTCAACGTAGTCAGGCTCAAGAGGTGGTCGATCGATCTGGTCATACTAGAAGCATTTCTTATTGCTTGAACCACCACGTCCCCGTCATCTAGCATATCCTTCCTTACATGGCTGCCTGTAAGAAAGAGTGTTCAGAGTTCAATCCAATATAAAAAATGCAAAGAAGAGGTAAAACAATCACACTAAATAGCAAAGGGTTGAACTTACCAAAAGGCTTCCACGATATCGGAACCCTTGCCAAGTCTGCCGGCTCAAACACGTGCTCAATGCTCACCAGGAAATACCTTTCCTTCCAAGTTGACTTATCGGACGCGTTGCCAATACAGACCGAGCTGTCGACACCTGGCCTCGAGTTGGTCTGAACCCGACCTTTATCCGATGAGACTTCCTTCACTGTGTAAAAGTGGCAAAAGGTGTCGACAGACATCTGAACATTCATGACCTCACTCAGCACTTGCATTCCAAGAATAACCCGCCAAGCATTGGGCATCAGCTGACCAGGTGCAACCTGGAGATAGCTAAGTACGTCAGCCACAAACTTGGGGAGTGGGAGTCTGAGCCCTATCTTGAAGGCAACTTCATACAAGCAGACCATCCCCGGGATGTCCCAGTCTGCCTGCTGGCCCGCCAAGGGGAGTCGAGACCCAGGACTCTCTGGGATCCCATAGAGATCCCTCATGTGTGACAAGTTCGCCTCACTAAGAACTGAGGCCACGTCACCGGATAGGATGCCAGTAGGCTGACCCATGGCGGACAAAGACCCGCCGTGTAAGTCCTGGCCGTCAACCCCAGTCGACCGAGAATACACAATCAACTTGCTCGGGTGCCCTTCCATGATCCACCTGTGTCAAGTTCAAACAAGAAAGCCTCACCCAAAAATCCATGAAAAGCATCAACTCGGTGTAACATAAAAAATACAAGCCGACAGACGCGGCAGACCTTAATCAGCACACCTCCAGCTAGAATTGATTCCTAGCATGTAAAACACATTATCCATTAACTAAATCCAGTCCAACGTCATCAATATACATGCCAAGCAAGCTATCAACCTAGCTAGTTCTACAACAATCTATCAACATATCCATTTGCAAACAAAGCATTACAACATGAGTATTTCCAAAGAGCAAGACTAAAATATCCATAGACATATCCATTCACAAAATAGTATAACATCACAAAATTCTATATCCAATCGATTTCACCGAACATCAGTCGATACAAAAAGCAACATGCATATGTCTCTACGACACCACTTCAAAGCAAACAGGATCTACCAATACGAATTACGACAAATCAAATCCTACAGGCACAAAACCAAACATAGACTCAAAAATTTCATGCGAACCCCACTGACAAAATTAACCCTACATGAACCGTCTATCCAAAGTGCGGGTCTCAATTCAAGGAATTGACATAGGTCAAAAATGCCGTAGCCAAAGTATACCATATGCTTTCTAAAAATGCTGACTGGAATAGAAACGGAACTATTTATTCCTCTACTATGGCTTTGGCCCTTCAATCATTATAATTCATCCAATTAGCATACAACCCAACTTATCTCCAAAAAAAAAATAATAATAAGCAGAGACATACAAAAATAAAATCCAACAAGAAATGGTCTCTCCTAGAGATCCAGCATACAAAAAAAAAAAAAAATGCAGGTGAACAGTAAAACGGGAAGATGAACAAGATTAGATATCGCCGCCTTCTTCCCTCTGCTTACCACGGAAAAGCTCGAACTCCGGTTGAATTTCTTGTCTTCAACTCGCCAGATCCACACACTGGCTCCCTCTCCGTCCACCGTCACTCTCTCCGCGCCCCGTACTTGCGCATCTCCCCTGTTCGAAAATAATGAGAAGGAGATATGCTAATTTCTCTTTCGGATTGAGGGGATAAGATGATTGACGTGTTAGGAATGTGAAAAAAGAAAAAAATGGTGATGAAGAGATGAAGAAGAAGAAAATGGTGATGGAGAGAAGAGGAAGAAGAAGAAGAAGAAGAAGAAGAAGAAGAAGAAGAAGAAGAAGAAATGGTGATGGAGAGAAGAAGAAGAAGAAGAAAATAGTGATTTAGAGAAGAAGAAGAAGACGATGATGGAGAAGAAGAAAATGGGTCTGTGTGTTGTGATCCCAAACTCAACTCAAAATTACTCCAATTCGGGCAAAGCATAGGTGCTCCGGGCAAGTCATCCTCCAATTCGGGCAAGGTAGACATTAATTCGGGCAAGGCATACACCACTCCAATTCGGGCAAGCCATACTTCATTTCGAGCAAGCCATACTTCATTTCGGGCAAGGCAACTCATTTCGGGCAAGTCGTCTATTTTCTGTCAGCAAGTTTCCATCTTGCTAGATAGACTAAGTTGCCCACCTTGAAATTTTCTGTCAGCAAGTTTCCATCTTGCTAGATGGATTAAGTTGCCCACTTCAAAATTTTCTGTCAGCAAGTTTCCATCTTGCTAGATGGATTAAGTTGCCCACTTCAAAATTTTCTATCAGCAAGTTTCCATCTTGCTAGATGGACTAAGTTGTCCACCTTGAAATTTTCTGTCAGCAAATTTCCATCTTGCCAGACGGACTAACTTGTCCACCTTGAAATTTTCTGTCAGCAAATTTCCATCTTGCCAGACGGACTAAGTTGTCCACCTTGAAATTTTCTGTCAGCAAATTTCCATCTTGCCAGACGGACTAAGTTGTCCACCTTGAAATTTTCTGTCACCGAATTTCCATCTTGCCAGACGGACTAAGTTGTCCACCTTGAAAATTTCTATCAGCAAGTTTCCATCTTACTAGATGGACTAAGTTGTCCACCTCAAAATTTTTTGTCAGCAAATTTCCATCTTGCTAGATGGACTAAGTTGCCCACCTTGAAATTTTCTGTCAGCAAGTTTCCATCTTGCTAGATGGACTAAATTGCCCACCTTGAAATTTTCTGTCAGCAAGTTTCCATCTTGCTAGATGGATTAAGTTGCCCACTTCAAAATTTTCTGTCAGCAAATTTCCATTTTGCTAGATGGACTAAGTTGCTCACCTTGAAATTTTCTGTCAGCAAATTTCCATCTTGCTAGATGGACTAAGTTGCTCACCTTGAAATTTTCTGTTAGCAAATTTCCATCTCGCTAGATAGACTAAACTGCCCATCTCGAAAATTTCAATCCATAAACGCCCATCATGCTAGGTTGGATTTTTATAACCGAGAACACCTGTCAGTAAGCTTCTGCATTGCAAGTTTGATGACTTGCTCTGCCAAGCTAACCACTAGATCACTACGAGTGACATCCACACCTCTATCCAATCGCTCTCCCTATCAATGAGTTCATCATTTGTTATCCCGATATACTTACGGGGAAACTGATACCTTTGATGGAGCAAAATATCATTAGCCTACGATCTGGCGCGCATCACTCTTTTAGGCATAAAATTTCTACTCTCCGACTCGAAGAGTGGGGGACAAACTGTATTGGCCAAAATTCGCTCTTGTCAACTAGACTAGCAGATCGATCCATCAAGGCTACGGCCCAACCCACAATCCATTAATGAGTCCGCCTTGACTTCAATAATGAGTTGGACTCCAAAGGCCAGTTAGCAAGCCCACCTAGCTGAGTCATCCATGCAGCCAATCAGCCCGCATGCCACCTGACTAGCTCACACCTTGCCAACCCTCCAGCTGGTTGACAAGCTAGCTAGCTCGCCCAACCTTGCATGACTAACTCTGTCAGTCAGCACCTGACTAATAGACTAACCAACTTCAATAGATTGACTGACTTAGTCCATCAGTAAGCAACCGACTTACGTCCACTCTCCTAACTACTTGAGACACGGTCTAATCCGTTCCAACGACCTCCCCGAGATTCGCGGGCAGACTCCAACAATGGGTGGGTTATATAGAGAAGGCTGAGGAGATGTAGAGACCATCGCATTCGAACGGCAACAAACCCTAGCAATCAATCTCTCACGCCACCATCTCTCTCAAGCTCTCCGATCAACATCAGCCGTCACCTACCATCATCCATCATCGCTCATGACCATCTATCGTCAACCTTCAACCACCCGCCATCATCCATCTCTGTCAGACAACTGCCAACTAGCTCCTTCCCGTAAGGTCAGCTAGCCCACTGCCGGTGTTTGTCCGCCACGTAGCCGAACCGACTCAACCAACAAGATAAGTCGACGCTTGCCACCATCTCTCCCTCTCTATCTCTTTCATTTGATTACTCCTTCTATCAGTCATCTAACTTGAGCGTCGGAGTCCCTTCGGTCGGCACCACACCGGTGTCACCTCGGAATCTCACGTCTCTGTTTGCTATTGTTGCCTTGCAGGTTGTCGGTGCCCCCAATCTCTAACCCTAATTTCGATTGTAGATTTCTGAGCGTCTACAAATGATACTTGTATGTTAGTACTTATTAAGGAATTGGGAAATTGGCCACTTAAGAACTTACATCATATTAATAAGCAAAAAAATTAGAACTAATCTAGCACAAATGGAAAATATAGAGAGTAAGGTTATTGCAAATCCTGTTCAGTATGGACCAATATGGAAAAAATTAATTCGGACTTTTTAGAAGCCTGCAATCTCAAGGCTACGTTTTGGGCACAACATGCCAAGTGTGAGTGGATTAAAGGGATTGATAAAAATTCTAAATATTTTCATCCCTTGCCACCCATAGAAAACGACGAAGTTTTGTGCATGGAATAACGACTAATATTAATATTTGGATTACAGATCCCAGGGAAGTTGCTAATGAATTTGATACTCCCTCCGCCGCGGAGAACTTCAGACATTAGGGTTAGCGCAGTTTTATGCGAAAAGTTAATGTAATGTAGAATATAGAAAATGTGGGAAAAAGTGTATTTTTGAGTGTAAAGTTGAAATTGTTTATTATTTGTTGTATGCGGGGTAGCTTCCTTTTTTGGTAATGTATGAAGTTTTGTGGGACGACTACAAAATGACAAATGTATGAAGTTCTACGAGACGGAGGGAGTACCTTTTTCTCAAATCAAGGCAAATAGAATGGAACTGAGTTGGAACCTTTTTTAAAATCTCGGTTCCCACTTTAGACGAAACAGGAAATTCCCATTTACTAAAACTGGTAACTTATGAAGAAATTTGGGAGGATGTTTGTTCAATTGAGCCAAACAAAGCCCCAGGCCCAGATGGGATGGGATGGGTGTGGGATTTTTTTTCAACACCATTGGCCCATAATCTCCAAAAAAGTTTGTAAAATGGTCCATAACTTTTTCACTAACGAAATTTTGGAAAAATGAATTAATCATACTTAGATAATAATTATTCCTAAAGTGGATAACCCTCAGCTGGTCACGCAATTTAGACCTATTAGTCTTTGTAACGTCAGTTATAAAATTATCTCCAAAATTTTAATTAATCGAATACGTTCTTTTATGGATAAGATAATTCCCCCCTTCCAGAATGGGTTTGTATTGGGCCGTCAAATTACTGATAGTATAATGTTAGCCCATGAACAACTTCATACCATGTCATGTAAAAAGAAAGGAAACACTCATTATTTGGCACTCAAACTTGATATCGAAAAAGCATATGACCGTCTGGATTTCCTTAATCTAGCCCTCCATAAGTTTAATTTCCCCCTTCCTTTTATCCGACTCATTTTAAGTTGTGTTAAAAGTGCGTCATTCCAAGTTAAAGTTAATGGCTTCAATTCTCAATCTTGGGATCCAACTCGGGGGTTGCAACAGGGGGATCCGTTATCCTTTCGACGGGGCGGGAATTGCATAATCTTATTCAGGTCAGCCCTTGGGGAAATGGAACTTCGATACCCGTGGCAGCGACGCCGGTGGGAAACGCAGACAGAGGGATAGTGACACAACCACCGGTCGGGATAGGAATGGTCACAATTGCTCCGGACTCAATGAGGTTGCTGATCTGGAATGTTAGGGGAGCCGGTAGACCAGCGGTGCAGGTGGCTTTAAGGAACTATATTCGTCAGTTTCGCCCAATTATGACGATAATCCTTGTTACACGCATGTCTTATGAGAGTTCTGCAGAATTAGTACTCACCTTTGGATACACAAACCGCATGATCCTCTCTCCACCGGCGTCATCTCCACAGTCGGGTGGCTTATGGGTATTATGGGATGAGGCGCATATGGATGTTCAGCTTCAGGGAGCATCGGATAGAATTCTGCACTTCCAACTGGTACTTCCCCGTCAGTCGCTGCCCATTACTCTCTCGGCTGTCTACAACAAAGCACTATATCCCGTCAACCATGGGTATGGACCTCTTTAAGACATCTTAGTAAATCAGTTTCTGGTACTTTGAATATTGACGGGGATTTCAATGCCATGTTACATTCTTACGAAAAAAGCGGGGGCGAGAATTTTAAATATGCCATCTTTTCAATTTTATGCCACGACCTTTTTGTTGCTAGAATTCAGCAATTTTTCAATTGCAAGTTGATTGATCCCCTAAAGCCTAGTAAATCTTGTGATCCTCTTTCGATCCTGTGTTTTGCAGACGATTGCATGCTGTTTTGTAAAGCCAACAAAAAGTCTGTCGTAAATTTACAAAAATGTTTAATTACGTATGCGACTGCTTCGGGGCAGACTATTTGTTGGAAAAAGTCAAGAATTTTGTTTTCCCCTAACACTCCTCTCGTTTTAAAAACAAACCTTACACAATTCTTAAATGTAATCCCTAACAAGCGTAAGGATAAATATCTCGGTATGCCATTCCTGTTGGGTCAGAAAAAGGTTGACTTATTTGACCAGTTACTTTTAAAGACCCAATCTAAAATTGACTTGTGGTACAATCGCTTTCTCTCCTTCACTGACAGATCTACTCTTGTTCAACCAGTCTCATTAACAATTTTATCTTACGCAATGTCTGTTTGTCAACTGCCTCTTACCACTATCCTGGGTATAGATCGAATGAATAAAAACTTTCTTTGGTCAACTAAAAAAGAATATAAGAAGAAAGCTCGCTTGAGTTGGAAAACGATTTGCTTGCCAAGGTACTTTGGGGGGGGGGGGGGGGGTGTTGGGTTTGCATAATCTTAAAACCCTAAATCAGGCTTACATGCTCAAGCACCTTTGGGGACTGCTTTCTCGTCCTAACTCCCTTTGGACCTCTATTTACAAAAACAAATATTTTTGCAATTCATCCTTATGGGATGCTAGGGTTTACTCATCCCACAGCTGGCTATGGCGTTCGATTACTAAGTTCAGAGATTTATTCCATAATCAGTTATTTTGGCAAATTGGGGACGGAAGCAATGTTTCCTTCTGGTCTGACAATTGTGTCCAACAGATTAACCTCTTGAGTTTTGTATATCCAGGAGCGAATTTGGATGAAAAGGTCAGTGATTATATTGTCAATTTCATTGGGATATTCCGAAGCTTTCTACTTTTTTGCCCCCAACATTATTGCGAAGATAGTCACCATCCCCTTATCTAATTAGTTTTATGATGACAAGTTGATTTGGCCCCATCATAATTCGGGCAAATTCACTCTCAAATCTGCGTACTCCCTTCTAATAAATGGAACAAGGCTTTTGCCTCAGTGGTCGTGGGCATCGTATCTGGAATTTAAAAGTTCCTCCGAGGGTTAAAACCTTCGCTTGGATGGTAGTATGGGATGCACTGCTTACGACTAGTTTTTTGATAAGCCGACACATTTTCGTTCCCCATGTGTCCTTTGTGTCAAGAAGAAGATGAGACGTTTGACCATCTTTTCTTTCGACGCAAGGCCTTCGACTGGTTACGTGTTTTATACTTTCCTTCTCAACTCTCTTTCTTTAGTTTTACAAAATTGTTTACATCTTTTAGTAATAATTCTGATATGCTGCGTAATTTAGTTTTACTAGCCTGGCTCTTTTGGAAGGCACGTAATGAGTTTGTTTTCGACATGTTAATATTAATCAATTAGTTATTTAAAAAATGCTCCTTAAAATGCATTCGGATATTAGACTCTTGTCCCCGACTCATACGCGTAAGAAAGTCATCTTTTGTAACTAGAAATCACTTTCCAATAAGCCTTTCTGTTTAAATATTGACGGATCATCCCTTGATAATCCGGGGCATGCGTGTATAGGTTGCATCTTAAGGGATAATACTGGTAAGTTTATTCGGGCCTGCTCTTCTTACATAGGCATGACGGATAATAATATGGCGGAGCTACTAGCACTTAAAACATGGCTACTAGTCACTCGCTAGTTGAATGTTGATTTGCTTGAGATACAAACAAACTCGTGTTTTGTGTTGAACTGTTTGAACAGGACGCCGACCCCACCATGGTTGCATCTTCCTCTCGTGGACGAGATCAGGCGGATTAGTTGTTTCACTAGATGGGAATTACATTTTGTCTTTAGGGAAAGCAACAAGAAAGCGGACAGTTTACCCAAGTACGGTAGTAGTAGTATTAGTAGACTAGACCCCGCCCTTTCATCTGATGTACCCCGTAGGTATGATTTGATGATTTGGGACGTTTGCCCATCGTGTCTTTTGACTTCTGTAACCTTGGACATGTATGATTAATGGGTACCTAGGTTTAGGGCTGTTCAAAAATACCGAAAAACCGAACCGAAACCGAACCGGTAAGAAAGGGTTCGGTTTTCGGTTTGCTATTTTTAAGCAAATCGGTTTTCGGTAATTTTCGGTACAAAACCAAAAATTACCGAAACCGTACCGAAAACCGAAATTTTTAAAATGAATACATATCTATTAAATAATACTACAATAGTATAGCATAAATTTACAATTTACCAAACATTGTAGTGTAAAGTTTTATATATTTAAAGGGTTTGCATGAAAATTTGAAATGATGTTACATATTAAAGGTTTTATCATCATTCTTATATACTGCCAGAAACTCGAGCATAAATAATTTAATCAAGAAGCCAAATATATACTGGTAATCTAGTAACAACATTTGGAAGATAATATTTTATTAGAAGAGTATTCTAAAATTCGCCAAGGCATGCCATAAATTAGGATTAGGGATTTTTTAAAATTTTATTTGATTTTTTACATTATTTTTCGGTATTTTCGGTTTTTACCGAACCGTTACCGAAATTTTCGGTAGGAAAACCGAACCAAAATTTTCGGCATTTCGGTTCTTATAATTTTTGTAATTTCAGTTTTCAATTTTCGGTACGGTTTGGTATACCGTTACCGAAATGAACATCCTTACCTAGGTTGGTGAACATCGATGGTACTCATAAGGCTGTATCCTCATCAGATTTTTAAGTTAATCTAAGTACTATTATCTTCAAAAGAAAAAAAAGCTCTGCATTATAATAAAACTATTCAAAAAAAAGAAAAAAAAACCATTTAAAATGTGATAATATAAAAACTGCCCTCACGCAGGATCGAACTACGGACCTTCAGTTTACAAGACTGACGCTCTACCACTGAGCTATAAAGGCTCGACGTACAGAAGTCGGACGATGTATTATAATAGAGTATAAACATTCTTTTAAGCATTTTTTTCTGTAAAGATTGGACGTAGAATGCAACTGGGTAGTGACTAGTGTATATTTTATAAACGAGAGCCCAAATATGGCCCAAAGTTCCGGCCAATAAAAGCCCAACGTATATAATTGTTGCACAAACACCTCACTCCTACCCAATCTGCAAAACCCTAACCTCGATCTGACGCCGTCGATCGGAAAAAGGCTCACCGGAAAATATGGCGGCCAAGTACGACCTGACGCAGCGGATTGCACCACAGCTAGACCGTCATCTCGTCTTTCCACTTCTAGAGTTTTTGCAAGATCGGTCTCTGTATCCTGATGAAGACATGCTAAAGGCTAAAATCGAGCTGCTCAACAATACTAACATGGTTGATTACGCCATGGACATCTACAAGACGCTTTATCGCACCGAAGATGTTCCACAGGGTACGTGTTTTATCATCTGTCATTTCTATTTGACAATTAAATTTAGGGTTTTCTGATTTGTGCTGGTCTATGTATGTTATTTATCATTTATATGTGTAGTGTAATGGCAGCTGAATTTTGGTTTATGATAGTTTAGGCAATTTTATTGATGTTTTGGGTTCTATTTTGTGGCATTTGGGGGTATCTCCAGCTTTATGTAGCTTTGTGGCAGTTGGTTTTGAGGCTTTATCAGGATTACTTATGCCTGTTGCATCAATATTGTCTAGTGTTGTTTGGCCTAGGCTAGGATCAATTTACTGAGCTCTTAGTAAAGACTTTGTGAGATTCGGTTGGAATCTTCGTTAGCCTAGTTGTTTCTCAACCGGAATTGATCGATTAATGATATATCCAAGTCCATTTCTTAAAGTAGTCTCACTGAGCATGAACTTGTTTAGGCATGTTGCTCATAGTCACATGGGTTTATTCATCCTTCGTACTGGCGAATTGTTTGGGCTGAGTTCGCTATTATAGAGGAATTGTCTCCAGGCTAATCTACTCTGATTATTTGAGACTTAATCAACCCTGGAAGAACATATTGGATTATTGTTTTAGTAACTTGTGATGATGAGCTGGTTTGTGAATTCAGATTTTTCTAACATATCTCTCTTTCTCATAATGGATTAGAAATGGTGGATAGGCGAGCTAAGGTGGTGGGGAGCCTGAAGAATTTGGAAGAGGGAGCAGCTCCATTGATTGCCTTTCTGCAGAATCCCAATGCTGTTCAGGAATTAAGGGGTGACAAACAGTACAACCTTCAGATGCTTAATGACCGTTATCAGGTTGAGTTTTGTGTATGTTGCACTTGTTACAGTTAAATGCATGTCAAGTTAGACAGCTGGTAGATCTCTCATTTCTAAGCATTATTGGGTGTACATTTCACTCCATGTTTTGGTGGTTTTTCATAGTCCTGTGTCCTGTCATATACTCCTGAACCAATTCTTTCATGATTACATTGTTATACGGATAAATAGACTGGACATCGAGTGATTCCATATTTTTCTTATGCTTCTGTCATAATGCTCGTAAAAGTGACTTGTAGGTCCTGGTTACTTGTGCCTCTGGATTTAGAAGTTCGCAAATGGTCTCCTAGTTGAAATGTTTTAAGTTGTTAGCTTTAACTGTGGGAGTCTTACTCTGAATATTACTAACCTTATTCTTGTACTTCTGTTGTCCAGATTGGTCCACAGCAGATTGAAGCATTATATCAGTATGCAAAATTTCAGTTTGAATGTGGAAACTACTCTGGAGCTGCTGATTACTTGTATCAGTACAGGGCCCTGTGCACTAACAGTGAGAGGATTTTGAGTGCATTGTGGGGAAAACTTGCAGCAGAGATATTGATGCAGAATTGGGATGTTGCTCTGGAAGAGCTTAACCGCTTGAAGGAAATCATTGACTCTAAGGTTGTTGAAATCCTGATGTCAATCTATTCTTCGTAAGGAGTTATGTTCTTACCCCTGACGGCAGTAAATTAAACATATGTTGTTTGTCTTTTGCAGAGCTTTTCTTCACCTTTGAATCAGGTTCAAAACAGAATATGGCTTATGCACTGGAGCCTGTTCATTTTCTTTAACCATGACAATGGAAGGACGCAGATCATCGACTTGTTTAACCAGGACAAGTAAATCTCAAAATTCATTGCTTATGTTACTTCTGTTTCCGTTGTCTTTGTTTTTGCTTGGAGATGAATCACATGATATTCTACTAATTCCTAGTGTGTTTATATGCTTTTTTCCAGGTATCTGAATGCTATTCAAACAAATGCTCCCCACCTTTTACGCTATCTGGCTACGGCTTTCATTGTCAACAAAAGGAGACGACCTCAGTTTAAAGAGTTTATAAAGGTGATTCAGCAGGAGCAGAATTCTCATCAAGATCCCATTACTGAGTTCTTGGCATGTGTGTACGTCAACTATGACTTTGACGGTGCTCAAAAGAAGATGAAAGAGTGTGAAGAAGTAAGCTTCCTATGACAGGCGGTATATGATTATGCTTCCTATAAATTGATGCTGTAACTTTTTTTCTATAAATTGTTTCTTGGTCAAACAACCATTTCATGTAAAAGTCTTGCAAGAATCAAGTATTTGCTATTTGTTTTATTAAAATGCCACCCACTTTTGTTTTGAACAAGGTGAAAGTTTTTGGTTGGACTATGTAGAGAGCCACATACATGGTGTATATGAATTGCATCCGTCCTGCTGGAATCCCAGTCTTGCTTTGATATTGCACACATTCATTTTAAGTTCATATATTTAGTTTCATTATTTCTGAAGAATTCATTCCTCAATGCAGGCCATAATGAATGACCCTTTTCTTGGCAAGAGAGTTGAAGAAGGAAACTTCTCTTCTGTACCTTTGAGAGATGAATTCCTGGAAAATGCGCGCCTTTTCATCTTTGAGACCTATTGCCGTATTCATCAGCGCATTGACATGGGGTACGTGCTCGACATTGGTCCTTTAGTTACTAAATGCATTTTAACCAAATGCGCGGAGCCTAAACCCCTCCCTCGAATTTTCTCCTATGCTTTGGCTTCTTTCTATGAGTAACGAAAGAACTTGTCGATTATTGGATGCAACGTCTACCTGGGAATGCTGTTTATAATTTACATTCCACTTACTGCAGGGTTCTTGCGGAGAAGCTGAATTTGAATTATGAGGAGGCAGAAAGGTGGATTGTGAATCTCATAAGGACCTCGAAGCTTGAAGCCAAGATAGACTCTGAAACAGGAACAATATTGATGGAACCAAATCATACCAATGTGTAAGTTATACACGCCTTATCCCATTACACGTTGACAAATCAAACCATATCTGCTGATACACATCCAGATTACAGATATGCAGCCTGTCTGCTTATTATTTACTTTTATGTTGTAGACATCTTTGTCCTGCATGTGTGATTCTACATTTTATTGTTACTCACAACAGAGGTTTTCTGTTTGCAGGTACGAGCAGCTCATTGAACATACCAAAGCTCTCTCAGGTCGCACTTATAAATTAGTCAGCCAGATCATGGAACATGCTCAGGGACAGACAGCCCGCTAGATTTTTTACTGATTTAGCTTTGCCTTTATGCAATGATAGATCGATTTTGTTGTGAATTTTGGATGAAGAGTGTATCCCCAGATTATATGGTCATAACTCTTGGCGCCAATGATTCTCTTAATTCCTTCTCTAATTCTAAAGGATCAGATATTGCTTTGTACTATAATGCGTCATTTATTCACAATATTTAATTGTTACTATTCTTGTTGGTTTTGTGAATTTAATAGATCAAATGTTGTGAGTTTGTTGAAGGATATAATTTCGATTATCCACTTGCTATAGAAAATTTACAGCCACGGTGTCAATGTGCTACTTCCTCCGTCCGGTAATAGCTTTTCATTTATTTTTTTGGTGTAGAAAATAAGGTATATATTACTTTTAGATAAAATAGTACTAGTAGGTCTTCAAATTGATTTTTGAAGTTGAAAGTTGGATAAAATAAAGTTAGTTGATTTATTTTTGAGTATATTTAATGTTAAAGTTAGGTGAGTGGTTAAAAAAAAGAAATTGAAAAGTTTTGTTTGGAACACCTAAAATGGTAAGCTATTCTCGAGTAGTTTTTAGATGCTTAAACTTTGCTCAAGTCACTTGATGTGACTACAGGGAAAGACTTCGATTATTAATAGATACACTAATTGGGTTGGTTGGTTAGCAACTTGATACTAATGTCAATTAATGAAAACTATTGATTGGTAAGTATTACCAAATGCGGGTGTAACTGATTCTGGAGAGTTTTTTTTTCTTATCTAAGCTTGAAGCATCTTGTGTAGAATTTCAATTGGTAACATGGATAGGGTTCATAATTCTCTCGAGGATATTGGGGAGAAGCAATCCGATGTAGTAGTCGTGGTGGTGCCCTTGCCGGCGCAAGGCCATCTAAACCCGCTCCTCCATCTCTCTCGCCTCATCTCCGCCCACAAAGTTGATGTCTATTATGTAGGCTCAACTACTCATGTTCGTCAGGCTAGGACTCGCCTTCAGGGTTGGGACCCGTCCACCATTTCCAACCTACACCTCCACGACTTCCCGTCACTTTCTTCACCAAACGCCTCTTCTTCATCAACAATGGGTGCAATGATCATGAAAATATCGTCTCAAATGGAGGAATCACTCTTTGCACTCATAAACAAGCTTTCATCAGCATACACAAGACTTGTATTGGTTTTCGACTCTCAGATGGCTATTACTGTTCAGAACATACGCCTCATCCCCAATGCCGAGTCATATTGTTTCCATGTCATGTCAGCTTTTTCTCTGTTCTCTTTCTTTTGGGAAGCTGCAGGAAAACCTCCGCAATCAACGGAAGCTGAACCTCTCAGAGAAGTCCCACCTATTGAAGGATGCTACTCCCCAGAGTTTCAAGAATACATACTTTTACAGCGTAGAACGCGTAACTTTCATAAAGGTAACATCTTGAATACAAACAGAATAACTGAAACTTTGTATCTTGATTTGCTTGAAAATGCTAGCAAACTTAAACATTGGGCTATTGGTCCCTTCAATCCGGTTGATGTACTGCAAACGGAGTCATCAAACCGTCATAGATGCTTGAATTGGCTCGACGAACAACCTGTGAATTCCGTGATATATGTTTCATTTGGCTCATTGGCTGTGCTATCTAATGAACAAGTGAAAGAACTGGCATTTGGGCTACAGAGAAGTAGTCATAGGTTCATATGGGTGCTACGAGATGCAGATAAAGGAGACATCTTTGAAGGTAATTAATTACCTTTTGTTTTAGATACCATAAGAACAAAAGAAGGAAACGTAGTTTTAATTACAATTTCAGGTATACTTGCCCGGATTGGTAGTACTGAAGGTTCCACAACCCAACATGTATTTTGCAGGTGAAGGTAGTGAAGTTGGATTACCAGAAGGGTACGAAGAGAGAGTGAAAGAAAACGGGATTGTGGTTAGAGGTTGGGCACCCCAGTTGGAGGTATTGGCACACCCTGCGATTGGAGGATTCATGAGCCATTGCGGATGGAATTCATGCATGGAGAGTATATCGATGGGAGTGGCAATGGCAACATGGCCTATGCATTCGGAGCAGCCAAGAAATGCTTTGTTGATAACAAAGGTGCTGAAAATCGGAGTGCAAGTGAAGGACTGGACAAGTCGGTGTGAGGTTGTTTCGCGCGATATGGTAGAGAAGGGCGTGAAGAGATTGATGGGATCAACAGAAGGAGACGATGTTCGGAAACGAGCAGCAGAACTGGGAGTTGTTGTTAAGAAGTCTTTGATGAAAGATGGTTCAACTTATAAGGAGATGGAATCTTTCATTAAGCATATTATTAGATGATTTTCACCTTTACTCTACTTTTGTAATTGTGACATAAATTGTTGTATGGGTTTTAGTGTTTTGTGCCTATGAGTTCGAGTTTGAATTGAATGAATTATCTTTTATTGTGTTATAAACTGTTTATTTACTTGTGAAGAATTTGCATTGCAACATATCACTAATAAATGAACGCAAAGTATTTGGAAATATAATGTTATAAACGGCTACAAATCTTACTAAACATATTACTTCCTTCCTCCGTCCCGGATCAAACTTCCCGCTTTAACTTTTTCCGCACGCTGCTCTTAGGAAGCAGTGCGAGAGCATACTATTTATTTTTTATTTGTTTTTTGTACAAAAAAACTTTTTGAATTTCCAAAATTTCTTAACTCCGAAAAATTTCAAGGAAATAAAAACGGACTAAATTTTCATTATATAAAAAAATTGAATATTTTTACATTTGCGGTTTAAGATTAATTCGTAGTCAAAGTTGGAAAAATTTGACCGCAAAAAGTCAAAACGGGAAGTTTGATCCGGGACGGAGGAAGTACAAAATTACCTATAACCTTAAAAACTTTCAATAACACCCTAATTTATTCAAAATTTGCAAAATAACCCCAACACTTCTGATCAAATATTCATTTATTACTTATTAGTTCTTCATAACTCAACAAGACCAATTACACTATCTTCATTCAAACATTGAGACAATCAAAGGAATCAAAGTTAGTTTTGTTTCTACATTTCATTATTATTTTGCAACCCATCGGAATTTGACAAAACCCGTATGGGGAACGTGGAGCAGCCATATTCATAAGAAAATGGGATTGTGGTTAGAGGGTGGGCACACCAGTTGGAATTATTGGACACCCTACGACTGAAGGATTCATGAGTCATTGCGGGAGGAATTTGTGCATGGAAGTATATTAATGGAAGTGGCAATCGCAAAATGGCCTACCGCCTATGCATTCGGAGCAACCAAGAAATGCTTTGTTGATAACAATGGTGCTGAAAATCGGTGTGCAAGTGTGAGGGATTGGACAAGGTTGTTTCACGCGATATGGTATATAAGGGCGTGAAGAGATTGATGGGATCTGCAGAAGGAGAAAAAGTGCAGAAAAGAGCAGCAGAACTGGGAGATGATGTGAAGAAGTCTGACAACAGATGGACGAAATGATGTTTATAAGTATAATATTTTAAACAATATCCTGATATGTTCCGAGTAAACATTTTATCTATATATGCAACACGTATAGTTTTAATAATATAAATAATATCAGTATATTGGATTTGTTCTTTTCGCCTGAACTGAACTGAACTTATCTGCAATATAAAAAACAACTAAAAACAAATATGAAATAAATTGAACTTATTTATAGTATAAAAAACAACTAAACAAATCTTAACTGAACAGATTAAACTGGGTTGAATGCAAAATAACCCCCTAAGTTATTAAAAATGTACGTGAAACCCTACTGAGTTAAAGAATTAGTGCCAAACCCCTTGAGTTATCAAAAAATGTGCGTCAAACCCCATCAGTTAACAAATGAGTCCCTGAGTTATTAAAAATGAGCGCGAACCACCTCCGAGTTAACGAATCAGTTCCAAACCCATATGAGTTATTAAAAAAATGTGTCCAAAACTCCTTGAGTTATTTAAAAATGTGTGCAAAACCCCCAATCATTTTTTTTCGACGTATGAGGTACCCGTTATGACGACTAGGGATGTTTCATTACATTTTCCTACTCCAAATTAATGACCATGTGGACTGAATTTTCTTATTTTAGGGTTTTATTTCTGCCTTCATTTTTTTCGTTTACATTACTACAAATAAATTGGTATAATCTGTCAATAAGTAGTGATAATTTTAATCGGTGTTATATATGATTGTTGTTTATGTGTCTCAACGCTATAGAACCCGTTGTGTGTGATTATTCTATTGTTGATTTAACCAGAAACAAAATGTGTAGAGTTTTAGTATTTTAAGGGTAATTTTTTTTTTTGTACACTACAATGAGACAGTGCCAGTTTAAGTACACTAGAACGACTATGTCCAATTTAGGTACATTAAAACAACACCTGAAATTGAGGTACTCCAGGCAATTTTCCGGCATTAACTCGATTTTGACCGGCAAATTTGACTTTTTTCCAAATTATCACGACACATGTCAAGCTCATATTAATTCTGAATTTTAAATTTTAAAAACAATCGTAAAAGCATTTTTAATAATTCATAAAAATATATAAAAATAAGAAAAGTAATTATAAATTATAAAATATCAAATATAAAAAATAAAATAAAATAAAATAATTTTATTCTGAAAATTTTTTAAAAAATTCAAAAAGGGTTTTAAATTTTGAAAAAATTGTAAAAATAATAATCAGCAAAATATACTATATAAATTGCGGGTACAAATTTTGGTAGGAAGCCCGAATTTGTTGTTAATCAAGTATGGATACGTGAATTTGGAGGTTATGATTCATCTCAATGGGTAATTGTTATATAGAATGAACATTTTGTTTTGTCGAATTCTTTAGTCTTTTACTATTTAATTTTTTATTATTTTATTAAGAAATTAATCTTTATTTTATTTATATTTTATTTTTAATATTTAATAATATATATATATATATATATATATATATATATATATATGTATGTATATGTATATACATATGTATATATATATATTTAAAACCCTTTTGAATTTTTTATTAGTATTTTATTATTATTTTTATAATAAATGAAATTTATTTATTTTTGATATTTTATAAATTTTAATTACTTTTATTATTTTTATATATTTTTTTGAATTATTAAAAATGCTTTTACGATTTTTTTGAAATTTTAAAACCCAGAATTAATATGAGCTTGACATGTGTCATGATAATTTGAAAAAAAATCAAATTCGCCGGTCAAAATCGAGTGAACGCAGGAAAATTGCCCGGAGTATCTCAATTGGACATGTGTTATTGTAATGTACGTAAATTGAACATAGTTGTTCTAGTGTCAACATAATCGCCTCATCAGAATAGTATAAAAAAATAACCGTATTTTAATAGTTTAAATTACAATTGTTTTAATATTTCAAAAAATTTGGACTAATGAGTACACCTACTTTTACATCATGTATATTCAGTATTAATGTGAAATGGGTATCATGGTGACCAGCTAAGGCTCCTAAATGATCGTTCAGTGATAAAGGAGGTAGGGACTTTATAAGAATTTCAAGGGAATATCACACATTTTTAATAACTCAGGGGTGTTTCACGCACATTTTTAATAATTCGGTGGGTTTCACACACATTTTTTAATAACTCAAGGGGGTTTGATATTAATTCGTTAATTAATGTGGGTTTTGCACCCATTTTTAATAACTTAAGGGCTCATTTATTAACTCGAGGGAGTTACGCGCACACTTTTTAATAACTCAAGGGGTTTAATACTAATTCGTTAACATATGAGATTTAACGCACATTTTCAATAACTTATGGAATATTATGTATTTAACTCAGATTAAATTGGTATGAACTGAAATTAATGAGTTAATTTCAAAGTGTAAATGAAATTAATCAACTCTACCACGCCCAAAATTACTAGTCAGTCCATCATCATCATCATCTCACCTGAATTCCAAGAAAAATGGGGAATCTCCCAAACGAAATACTGATCGAAATCTTCTCAAGACTCCCTTCGAAATCTGTTGGAAAGTGCAGATGCTTGTCGAAAACATGGCGTTCTCGTCTCTCTACTTCCCACTTCATCAATTTACACCTCACTCGAAAAACCCACCATCAAAATCTCATCTTCATCACCGAAGATGACTCACTCCACACCATAATTTCCCCAATTACAAACGGTGCTCTTTCAACCAACCTTCAACTCACAAATTCTTGGACTCAAGTTGTTGCCTCTTCTAACGGCTTGGTTTTGTTAGTCAATTACGAGGATGACTTATTTCTGGTGAATCCTATTACTATACAACAGGTATAATTAATTTACTCATTCTTATTTTTGACTATTTTCGAACACTCAATCTGATCAATATGTCTACAAGAAATTCAAATTTGGCATTTTGTTGGAGTTTGCCGATTATTGAGGCTGTGTCAGTGCTTGTTTGCATAACTTCTTGATTTTTGTGAATTTTTTTGCATTGATTAAATGAAGCTGAATCAGGCAAAAGTAGCCTGTTAGTAAAATGCACAAATGTTCCAAATGTACCCTATGTTTTTCAAAATATGGACGGATATGGATGTACCTCATGTTCTTGGAATTGCACGTCTTCAAAAGTATGCACACTTATGTTCAACTATCTACATGAAACAGAATCAGACAAAAGTAGCTGCTAAAATAAGCAAGGTAGTAGGTGATTATAGTAGATTGTTTTTAGAAAACCAATTTTTGCTGGTTGACCGGAGTTGGTTGCAAATTGGAGGTGTAAGTGCATTTCTGAGAGCCTGTGAGACAAGAGGGTTGTATTCTAAACAGTTCATATTGATGTGGTCTATAAGAAACTCATCAAATCAAATATAGCGAAATGAATCTCCCTTGGCCAGAAAAGATCCCATAAGAGTTCAAAGACTCTATGGAACACAACCAGGGAGAATAATCCGTGCAGCCATAGTTATAATCAAATTTGATCACTAGAAGCCATTTAGGTGGGACTTGATTTAAGAAAATAACAGGGTAAATGATCCTGTTGCAAGAGGAAGTCATAAAGAAACATAGGACAATATTGTACTCAATAAGTCTGCTTCGCACTCTCTAACATCATTTCAACATATGTTTGCAAAAATAATAGCAGAATATTTGTGTAAGTTCGAGGCACGAATGGAAGTTCAAAAATGCCCCCATTAGATTTCATAGAAACTTGTTGCACTCTACCAGACATGCTGAGCCATCATTCCAATCATATTTCTGATTGTAAAACAGCCTTAAAGTTGTTGCCTTTAAACCAATATTTTGATTCTCATTTTGGATCAAAGTGTACTTTGCTGTGTGGAGTATTGTGTCTCTATATTTTCATCTCAGCTGTTTGCTTGCGTTTGAATTCTGAAAAAAGAAATTGGCAAAAATACTTTACTATATACTACTTATTATTTTGTGATAGCTATATTAGCAAACTTCTCTGTTCCTGATAGATGTATTTGGATATATGGCATCCTGCCTCATCAAAGAAGGCTTCCCTATGTTCCTTATAGCTCCATTTTTTACTTCTATGTTACCTACTATTATCAAGAAAAAAGTGACTAAAAACTATATTTCTGTCCATGAAATGACCCTTTACTTCTATGTTCCCTTTGTTCACGGACTGTTACATTTTATGTGATAGATACAAAAATTAATAATCTACTCAAGAAATACAATACATTTGATTGACCATTCTCTACACATGTTTCTGAACTATGTTCCTTCTCCAATTAACATTTTTTAACTATTCAACAGGCAAACATTCCTGACTCAGATTTAGCTTTAAAGAAAAACGAGAGTTTCAGGATGTACGGATTCGGTTACGACACTCGTACTGACGATTACAAGATTGTAACACTTTCCTATTATAATACTGACAACGAGTACGAGCCAGATTGTATCGATACATTTGTTGACGTGTATTCTATTAAAACTGGTGTTTGGAACAGAGTTAACAGTTCCCCGTATGATCATGCGGTTCCTGAGATTTCATCAGGTGCTTATGTGAACGGTGCTATTCACTGGCTAGCTAGTAGTAGAGAGTCCGGTTATCCTTCTGTGATTGCTGCTTTTGATTTAGCCAGTGAGGCTTTTCATGAAATTCCTGCTCCTCGTGGTCTTGATGTTTCC
The DNA here is from genome assembly GCA_026545765.1 of Plantago major. NCBI lineage: Eukaryota > Viridiplantae > Streptophyta > Magnoliopsida > Lamiales > Plantaginaceae > Plantago > Plantago major. The sequence continues at coordinate 65,541,253 of CM048843.1, forward strand.
AAATTTGTGTTTAATGGCCTGTTTGTTCTTGGAGGGTATTTGTGTATGGTAGATCGGTTCAGTAGTAGTACTGTTGATGTGTGGATAATGAAAGAGTATAATGTTGTGGAGTCTTGGACGAGGTTCAGTATGCAGGATGCAAAGGATGATTGGGATTTTATTAAGCCGTTGTGTTTTATTAGAGAGGAGGAAGTCGTGTTGGTATTTGTTCCCGATGGGTTGGTTGTGTTTAATTTGAAAGAGGGGACGAGTAAGGAGATTGTTGTTGATAAAACTCCCGTTTATTTTGTTGATGCGGGCACCTTTGTGGACAGCCTTGTTTGTGTTAACATGTCTACAGATGATTTCTAGTTGTGGAGTTGAGATTTGAGAGTGCCAGAGGGAAAACATTCACATGACATAGAAGAACGCATTTTTTTTTTATTAAAGTATAATAATAAGTGTAAACTGGTGCGTGGTTTAGCGCGTGGAGTAAATTTCGGAACGTTACTTCTTCTCATCTCATTCTTCTTCTTTTCAGAATCTTTTCTCCTCATCTCTTTCCTATTCTGTTGTCTGTCCGCTTCCGACGTAACAAGATTCACAGAGATGTTTGCCGGCTTCTATAATCAAGCCACCAGAGGCATCTATGCTCGATCCGCTTCCCTCACAAGATTCATGGAATATTGGTATGGGTTCAGCAATCAGATGAATAATAAGTGTTTGATAAAATGCTGGACATAAACTTGGTTCGTGAAATGCGACTACTGGTTGTTCTGCTCAGCAATTTCAGCTCAGAGCTTTTCGGGCTTCTAAAGAAACCCTCGACGACAACAAATTTGACAAAGAACTTGGTTTGATCTTTCTCTCTATTCTGTACAAGGTTGTTTTACTTGTTAATTACAACCTGTTTCTTTTATTTTGAGTTTCTTTTTATTTGTTTATCTACATCTTGATTGATGTGATGCAGAACTTTGTCAAGATCAGAGAATCATTGTTCAGCTGTTTTGGGAAATAGCTTAAAAGCGTGTTCTTGTTTATTATGTTTTAACAGTTGCATTTTGAATAAGTTGTACCGTAGGATCTTGACACGCATCATGATGATCGGACGGATACTGTCTATCCAGTTCGGCATCACCAGCTCTCTTTAAATAGCTTCTTTCTTCTGTTTGTAATCAGAACGAAATTTGTTGATTGTTAATGCAAATCCGAGCTTAACCGTCTTGGTAAGCTTTTCTCCTTTCCTGTGCAATATTCTCGTGATAGAGTGTTGGCAGTTACACTGATCGTAACAAACTTGTTGAAATGAATTAGGTAAAAGTGAATATTGTAAGTGAATCTTAGGGTGTTTGTCATGAGTGCAGAAAAGGAGAGATTTTAAGTGATTTTGTGGGAATTTACTAACTATCAGCTCATTTCAAAAGGTTGAGTGAAGCTCTCGTCTAGGAACTAATCAACCGCCAACGCCTCATTTCAAAAGGAATATATCTCTGAGTCTCTACAGAGATTATTCAAGCCCACTCGGTTCTTCATGTGACCTGATTCGCGTGGAATTCTGTGGTGTAATGTTTTGAGGGAAAATGAGAGGAAGGAATTCGAGGATACTCGATTTGAGAAAGATCCGGAAATTATTACTCAGTTGCTCATCGGTGGGAGAGACGCTGTGCAGACGGCGATCAATGAGCTTGTGGAGAAGCAGATTGAGAAGGAGAGGAAGGATTTAAATCGCCGATGATTTTCAGGTGATTTACCTGGTTTTCAACTCTTTACTGCTGCAATTATTCATAGAAATGAGTTTGTTTCAGTGTTGTTATTCATTGATTTATTTAGTGACGGTGTTGGCTTTAGTTTGGCATATAGCTTACATATTTCTGAGGATACATTACTTTTACTGGCTTTAGATTAGTAGTACATGCCTTGTTACTTGAATTATCGTGCGGGTTTAGGATGGCTATGCATTGCATATGTGAGTTCTCTTCTGCTGATATGCTGACAAAGAATGAGGCACTTGAATTATTTTGCGGGTTTAGGATGGCTTGTGATGATAATTCTGATGGAGAGTGAGGATATTATGCGAATAAAATTGGAATACTAGCGCCTGCTTTCATGTATAAACTTTAGGAATGCTACTTATGTGATGGGGCTTAAACAATGATTATTTTGATGTACTAATAATTGATGGTATTGTTTATCACCCTACGGGTGGTTATACCTTATATTAGAAAGATGTGAAGGTTGTTAAGTCGACAATGGAGCTGATTTCTTTTAGCATTCTGTTTTGCTTCCAGGATCCCTGATATAAGTAGTTCAATATGGCAAGATCTAGAGTGGAATTAAAAAGTAATATGCCTCTCAGTTAATGTTGAAAGTTTCAGCAACTTCTTGAAATTTTGAAAGTTATATCACACTTTCTGTTCACTAGGAATGTTGGGTATCTCAAAAAAAAAAAAAGGAATGTTGGGTTCCATGAGTTATAAAATTAATCATTGATGTGTTCCTTATGATATTAGCAGGATTGGGGGATGTTGTAACAAAAGTTGGCGTGAGGTGAGTTGTAAGTTTTCTCCAATTTCTTTTTTAAATCTCTCTTTCACCATCCTGGTTCTTGCCACTCAGGTTCAGTGATACAATTGGCCTAACATATCGCAAACAAAACCTTTAATATGTTTACTACTTATCCCTGTCTATTTCCATTTTTTTGGTGTTAATAGATTCTACTAGACAGAGGATCCTGGTGCAGCAGGTTGCAATAGTGTAGGGAAGAAAACCATGAAATATTATGATTTTTTATTGTCTACTTATACCTAAAACAAAAGAACTTCTAAGAATGATTTGTCTTTTGTTGATTAGGTATTGAGAAGTTTCATTGCGATAGATTGCAATCGCAGGATCAGGGAGCTCTAGGTGTTTCTCGCTGAGTTTTGCAGTCCCAGGTGTGGAGAGTGGAGACCACTGTCATCAGGTACTATTAAAATGAATTGATTATAGAAAGGAATTGTGTAGCGCCGTAGCAAATTTATAAGATACTGTAGGCTGAATAGTAAAAGGAAGAGTGGCCAAGAAGGCAAGGAGAGTTGAATTCCCCATCTTAGACCACTCCCAATCGTGAGTCCGGCCGTGCATCACGGCCGGCCGTCGGTGCTCCAATGGAGCACCACGGCCGTCAGGTGCTGGTTACCAAATTCGGCCTTAACAAGGCCGAATTTTGGGGTTGGTCGTCCCGACCGTTGGGCTGGGCCCCAGTCCAACGGACCGGACGATCGGGTGGGCCCCACCCCTTTTTTTATTTTTTTATTTTTTGAAATTAATTTATAAAGTAATATTAAATAAAAAAATACTCCAACGGCTATATTTTTTCGAGATCTATAAATACAACTCATTCACAACTCATTTCACCACACCTCAATTTCCTCTCATCTTACATTTCTTAAACTCAAAACGTCTCTAAACTTAAACACATATCCAAACATGTCTGCAATTAATCACTACATCAACAACTTATCATCATCTAGTTCCGATGATGATGAGTTTGCACAATATGTTGATTCCTCTTCTTCCTCTTCAAGCACACAAACTGATTACTCCCGTGCTACCAGACTTCTTATTCAAGCCACTCCTCGCATAATCAACCACTGCGAGCAACAAAATCCACGAAGGAGGTCGGGGTATACGCGTGAATACATTGATCGGAAGAGGGAACAATTTGCTGTTCTACTCGATAACGATTATTTTGTTGAACGTCCAACATGGGGAGCGGTCAAGTTCCGACGTCGGTTCAGGATGCAAAGGCCATTGTTTCTCCGGATCGTCGAAGCTTTAGAGCAATACGATCCGTATTTTCAACAACGCCGGGATGCTATAGGGAGGTTGGGTTTCTGAAAGCAATGCACATCGCCATCCGACAACTTGCATATGGTGTATGTGCGACATGGTGGACGAATACACTCGTGTAAGCCAAACGACCGTCAAGAGGCATCAAGGCCTTTGTGATGGTGTTGTTGCGGTTTTTGGTCCTACATATATGAGGAGGGCCAATGCGGAGGATGTACGTCAATTAGTCGAGGTGAACACTAGTCGTGGTTTTCTCGGCATGCTTGGAAGTATCGATTGCATGCACTGGGAATGGAAGAACTATCCGTCGGGTTGGAAAGGGCAGTTCCAAGGAAAAAACAAGAGAGCCACACTTGTTTTGGAGGCGGTTGCATCCCAAGATACTTGGATTTGGCATGCTTTCTTTGGTGTTTCAGGGAAGTTGAATGATCGAACCATTGTGGAACGGTCACTGGTATTCGATGAATTACTAAGGGGGAAGCTCCTGCTGTTAACTTCGAAGTGAATGGGAATCAATACGACATGGGGTACTATCTAACTGACGGCATATATCCTATGTGGGCAACATTTGTGAAGTCAATTAAGGGTCCTATCAATCCAAAACAGGCCAAGTTCGCAATGCGGCAAGAGGCGTGCAGGAAAGATGTTGAACGTGCTTTCGGAGTTTTCCAAGCACGTTTCAAAGTAATTAAGGATCCAACATTGGCCCATAACCGAGAAGACCTTGCTAGGATCATGAATTGTTGCATTTGTTTGCACAATATGATAGTAGAGGATGAGCGGCACATATATCGCAACTACAAAGACGTGATAGCAGAATTCAATGATTATGCTGTAGAATTAGGCATCCACAACGATGAGCTTAATGCCTACACACGCAGGGATTCCTATATCAATCAAATGGATGGCTATTTGAGCAAAAGAGCTGGCCTAGAAAGTAAGGAGACCCATTTGAGGCTTCAAGAAGACATTATGAACCATGTTTGGTCTTTCAACCATGAGTAGTTCTTTTCATTGTAATGTGTTGTTGTTTATTTCATTTTTATGCATGTGTGTTGTTGGTTTGTTTCCTATTATTTGCATTGTAATGTTTGTTGTATTGTTGTTTGCATTCTTTGTCTTTCATGTCTTTGTTTGCAATGTAATGTTTGATGTATTTGCATTGTAATGTTTATTCTGTCTTGTTCTCATTTTGTTCATTCTGATTTCAATCTCAATAAATTATAAAATGAGTTTTAAGAATCCAATTTGAGTAATTTCAACTTCTAAACACTCTTATAATATGTTAACCAAGTTAAAAAAAAAAAAATGAAAAAAAAAACACTATTCACGGTCGTCCGACGACCTGTTGGACAGTTTTTTTCCTGCAGTGGTCGTTAAATCAGCCGTCGCTCACGACCGCAACTATTCACGGTCTTAACTCACGACCCATTGGGAGTGGTCTTAGTGCTGGAGTATATTTCAAATACACAAGTTGCTGACACTGGTCGGTTTATCTATGATGTATGTGTGGTGTTTGGTGAGATAAAGGACGTGCAATTCCTTTCACAAATTTTCAAGACCTGCTATTAGTTGGGGTTTCTATGAAGTAGCCCAAAATATGACCAAACTTGCAAATTGTGATGTTGATGGCTGATATTGCATTTTTATTTATGCCCGAATGATGTCAATTTTGCAATTATGTTGAAAACTGTTAGAATTTTAGCACTAATGAGGCTAGTCCATGACTTTATACTTCAACCAAAGGGGTCCCACACGTTTGAAATGAAGTTTCATTAAACGTGTATAATCTACTATGGTAGTAGATGACACTTGAGAAAGAATTACTAAAATTCATTGAAAGGTGAAAGAGTTATTGAACCTCAAAGTGTGTTGGTTGATGCATTGAATATGGAATGCCAAGAGTTGGAATAGGAGAAGTCCCACATGGCTAAAATTGAGGAAGAAGGAACTACTTATTAGTCCAAGGCTTGGGTTAAGTGATTGGGCCCTTAGGGCACCCATGCTTTTGGAAGGGGAGGAGCTAGATGCTCCTACACACGCACCCGCCTGGCTCCGCCGGTTCCGGGTCTCGGGTCGTGGGCTCATGGGTCGCGGTCTTGAGTTGATTATTATCTTTTTTTGCCAGAAACATATTGTGTTTGGTTAAGCCCAATAAGATAATCGGTTAAGTCTGAAACCAACCCATCGGTCGAGTCCGGTTGGTCTGAGCGAACGGTTGTGTCCGTTCGGTTTGAATTTGAGCGAATTGGTCTGACCATTCGCCAAAGGATGTAACTGAAACGAAGACAACAAGCGGAAACAACTATCGTTGAAAGCGAATTGAATCTCCTGCTCCACCCACTCTGCAGGAGATTGATCAGGCCGCCATGTCTCCAGAGGAGAAGAAGGCCGCTGAAGAAGACAACAAGCGGAAACAACTATCCGATGATGCTTGGATCTATGCAGATTTAATGTGTAAGAACTACATTCTGAACTGTCTTTAAGATGTTCTCTGCATTGCTTCATTCGCCAGATTACCACAAAGGAGTTGGGGAGCAATCGACAGAAGTACTGCAGGATGCGGTCGAAGAAGTTCATTGGGGAAATTTTTGAACTTCGAATGAGTGACTCAAGTCTGTGATGAGTCGAGTTACGAGTATCAAATGATTCTCCATGATTTGGAACAGGAGGGCATGAAGCCTAATGAGTCATTCCTGGTCGCTTCATTGATTGAGAAACTGCCGCCATCATGGAACGAGTTCATGAGTTATCTTAAATTGAAGACCAAGGAAATGGGGCTTGAGGAGTTGATCATCAAGCTTCAGATTCAGGAAGACAACCGCAGGGCTCTAGCAAAGGGAAGCAGCAAGTTGAAGCAAAGGCTCACCTTGTCGATTCCAAGGGAAAGTCAAAGGGGAACTCCATCAAGAAACGCAAGACGCGTGATGGGGACGTGAAGTCTCAAGGGAATTTCGGGAAACCAGGACCTTCCAGGAGGATCAAGGGAAACTGCTTCAATTGCGGAAAGCCAGGGCCTATGAAGGCGGACCGTCACCAACTCAAGAAGGAGAAGGCCAATGTTGCAGAAACAAAAGATGACCCTATAGTGGAGGATTTGGTTAATTCCTTTGCTGCTGTGGTCTTGGAGGCAAACCTGGTTGAGAATCCGAAACAGTGGTGGATTGATACGGGTGCGACTCGGCACATTTGTTCTGACAGGGGTGCTTTCTCCACCTACTCTCCGGTGAAGGATAAGAAGCTGTTCATGGGGAACGACGCTACATCCGAGGTGAAGGGAGTTGGCAAGGTGGTTCTGAAGATGACTTCCGGGAAGGAGCTCATACTGAACGAAGTGATGCACGTTCCGGATATTCGCAAGAATTTGGTGTCCGGACCTCTGCTTGTTAGGGCAGGTTTTAAGTTGACTTTCGAGTCCAGTCAGTTTGTAATGATGAAGAATGGTCAGTTTGTAGGAAAGGGCTACATGTGTGATGGGCTCTTCAAAATGTCTGTAATGTCTGTTGTACGCTCTTTTGCAAGCAATGAAAACAATGATTCTACTTACTTGACTGAGTCTTCTAATTTATGGCACCATAGATTAGGACATACAAACTACAATGCGATTCGAAAGTTAATTAAAACGAATCATTTGCAGTCTTTTGAAATCAACCCTCAAAGTAAATGCGAGGTTTGTGGAAGCAAAACTAACAAGAGCACCATTTCATTCAGTGAACAGAACCACGTCTCCTCTAGAATTAATTCACAGTGATTTGTGTGACTTAAAATTTGTGCAAACTAGAGGAGGGAAAAAGTACTTTGTTACTTTTATCGATGACTGCACTAGGTATTGTTATGTTTATTTGCTAAGGAGTAAGGACGAAACCTTAGAAGCGATTAAACATTACAAAACCAAGTTGAGAATCAACTTAGTACTTGAATTAAAGTAATCAAGTGATAGAGGTGGAGAATATGCAGACCACTTGAAGAATATTGCTCAGGTTTGGCATTATTCATCAAACCACGCTTCCATATTCTCCTCAATCTAATGGTGTTCGAACGCAAAAAATCGTACTCTAAAGGAGATGATGAATGCACTATTACTAGATTCAATTACCCTGGAATTTGTGGGGGACTATTCTCACTACACTACCATTCTTAATGAATACCCCGAAAAAATAGTGATATTACTCCATATGAACTGTGGAAAGGAAACAAGCCCTCTTACAAACACTTGAAAGTGTGGGGCTAAGGTGGTAATACCCAAACCAAAGCAAGTAAAGATTGGACCAATGACTGTAGATTGCATATTTATAGGATATGCAAACAACAGTAGCGCTTATCGCTCCTAGTGCATAAGTCACGATACCGTACATCCATGAGGGCACCTATCAATCAAGGAATGCAGAATTCTTTGAAGAAGTTTTTCCTAGAAAGGAAAAGATAGTCTCTCGTAAACGAGACTATGATACGGCAATAGGGTCAAATGCGGTGGTCCCTGTGGGGGGGCCTGTGTTGGTCCCTGTGGGGGATCCTGTGGTGGTCCCTGTGGGGGACCCTGTGCGGGTCCCTGACCCGAGAGGCCCTAATGCAGAATTCGAAGGTGTACCTTCAGAAAATGTTGCAGAACCTATAGGATCACCTCCTCTAGAGAATGCTACAGATGTAATATTTACCACCGTAAAATTCAGAGAAGTCAAGTCGCACATCAAGAGAACGTGGAGGTTCCTGATGTCGAACCAAGGAGGAGTAAGCGGGCTAGGACTCAGAAAGACTTTGGTCCTGATTTTCTCACATACCTTGTGGAAAATGAGCCTAGGACTATCCAAGAGGCGATGTCTACTCTTGAAGCCCCCTTTTGGAAAGAGGCCATTGAAAGTGAAATGGACTCCATCCTGCAAAATCATACTTGGGAAGTGGTTGACCTTCCTCCGGGAAATAAGCTATTGGGTTGCAAGTGGATACTCAAACGCAAGTATAAAGCAGATGGAACCATTGATAAATACAAGGCTCGTCTAGTAGTCAAAGGCTATAGACCAAGGAGGGACTTGACTACTTTGACACATACTCGCCTGTGTCTAGAATAACTTCCATTAGAGTATTCATAGCCATAGCTGCACTGCGTGGTTTTGAGATACACCAAATGGATGGAACAACCTGAAGGGTATGTGGTTCCAGGACAAGAGTAGAAGGTCTGTCGTCTTGTCAAGTCATTGTACGGACTCAAGCAAGCTCCTAAACAATGGCACAAAAAGTTTGACAACACGTTGCGATCAAAGGGATTTTCAATAAATGAGTGTGATAAGTGTGCCTATGTGAAAGGGAACGCTGAATCCTTTGTCATGATATGCTTATATGTAGACGACATGCTCATTACTGGATGTAGCCTGGATTTGATCCTGAAAACAAAGCAAATGTTGAAACAACTTTTCGATATGAAAGACTTGGGTGCAGCAGATTTAATCTTAGGGATAAAAATCTCTAAAACACCCGAGGGTTTGGTGCTTTCACAATCTCATTACATTGAAGAGATGTTAAAGAGATATGAGGTCTTTGACCGTCAATGTGCAAGGACACCAATGTACGAATCTTTGTGTTTGGACAAACACTTAGGTGATCCTGTAAACCAAACGCAATATGCTCAGATAATTGGCAGTTTGATGTACGTGATGAATCGCACTGCCCCGATATTGCTCATCGAACAACAAGTTGGCTAGTTTACGCGTAATCCGGAAATGCTCATCGAAAGCTCTACTTCATCTATTGGGATACTTGAAGACCACAATAGATTATGGATTACACTATGGAAGATATCCGGCAGTATTAGAAGGATACAGTGATGCAAACTGGATATCTGATAGTACAAACACCAAGTCCACTAGTGGTTACGTATTTACCATTGGTGGCCTTTGTTTCATGGAAGTCCTCTAAACAACGCATCGCTTCGATCCACAATGGAATCGAATTTATAGCTTTGGACAAAGTCGGAGAAGAAGCGAATGGCTTGAGAATTTTAGAGGATGTCCTTTGTCGATAAGCTCGCCTTCGTGACAATTCAACGTGACAAGATATCAAGATTAGGAAGGGCAAGAACAATATGTATAATGGTAAGTCTAGACACATACGTCAAGACATAAAACCATTGTTAAGCTTGGTCTCACGGAGTAATCACTATTGATTACGTGAAATCAAAGGATAACATTGCGGATCCGCTAACCAAAGCGCTACCGAGGGATCAAGTACACTGCTTGTCTAGGGGAATGGGCTTAAGACCCACAAAATAAGGAAATTTACGGTGGCAACCCAATCATACTGACTGGAGATCCCAAGAATTTGATTCAATGGGACAACTAAACTGTAAAGGACCAGTAAGCGCCTCGTGAAGTTTTGTACTTCGAGGTAAGAGCAATTAGGAGTTACTAACTCCACTTGCACCATTCTCGTGAAAGACATTTTAAGTGCTCCTGCAGACCGGGCGGAGGATGAGTCACTAAACTCTTAATGATCTCTGAAGAAGATTCTTAATCTCTTTAGCTTAGCGAGCATTGGCGGTGAATGCTCTTAGAACGAGATCACCTATTTGGGTGTGAAGTATGGGAGGCCGCTCAAACGAGAACACTGTGAATCCGGCCCAAGGCCTTTTAACGGATCGAGAAAAGGAACGGCAATAAGGAAAATTATTGTGTTGATATCATTGTCTTGGTTTACACAAAACCGATCGTTCAAGGCATAACGCCCACCGGGTGGCAAGTAAATCCGATGGTATTCTACTAGGACGATTCAATGTCACCGATAATCGATCGATGCAATATGATTTTCCGCAGGAAATTCTAGGCTGGAGCACCACGTTGTGCTGTGAGCATCAATTCTCTTTCATGTGGGGATTGTTAGAATTTTAGCACTAATGAGGCTAGTCCATGACTTTGTACCTCAACCAAAGGGGCCCCACACGTTTGAAATGAAGTTTCATTAAACGTGTATAATCTACTATGGTAGTAGGAGAAAGAATTACTAAAATTCATTGAAAGGTGAAAGAGTTATTGAACCTCAAAGTGTGTTGGTTGATGCATTGAATATGGAATGCCAAGAGTTGGAATGGGAGAAGTCCCACATGGCTAAAATTGAGGAAGAAGGAACTACTTATTAGTCCAAGGCTTGGGTTAAGTGATTGGGCCCTTAGGGCACCCATGCTTTTGGAAGGGGGAGGAGCTAGATGCTCCTACACGCACTCCGCTCCGCCAGTGAGCCGGGCCCGTTCGAGGGTTGTGGGTCGCGGTCTTGAGTTGATTATTATCTTTTTGGGCCAGAAACATATTGTGTTTGGTTAAGCCCAATAAGATAACCGGATAAGTCTGAAACCAGCCCATTGGTCGAGTCTGGTTGGTCTGAGCGAACGGTTGTGTCCGTTCGGTTTGAATTTGAGCGAATTGGTCTGACCATTCGCCAAAGGATGTAACTGAAACGAAAATTCCAACAGAAGTGTCTGTTCAAATTTTTGTTTCTGCAGGGACCTTTTTGCGAAAGGACACATCAATCCATTCTTCTTCCTTCTCTTAATTTACTCTCTCTAAAGCCAGAAAAACCTTTATTGTATTAGTTCGCAGAGTCAAAGTTCGAGTGCTAGAACTTTGATTCACATACTGCTGTTCTATCTTGGGAGACTATTTGTCAAGTAAACCGTCAGCACCAGAGCGGGGCAAATACAGTCTTAAGGAATAAGGCCCAGCCTTTGCTCAGCAGTCTAATCCTATTCCTTACCTACTCCGTTTCTGTCCTCATACACTACCGCTTCAAACAACAAAAACAAAGTTCTCTCTTCAGTTGTTGATTGTTGCTTGTGCATTTGGAGTAACAAGAACAAAATTGAATTAGGTTGTATGCGTCTAAGCATTCATTCGCCTCCGCCAGCTGTTGGTGGAGTTGTAGTGCGAGATCATGCGGGGCATATTTTAGCTCGGCAACGTCGACTATTCCGCTATTGAGAAGATCCGGAAGTGGCGGAGGCTGCAAGTGTGGATAGTGCTATGCAGATGCTTGTAGAGTTTGGTTGGAGGGATATGATTATTGAGGCGGTTAAGGCCTTAATTCTCTCTTGTGCATTTGTTTGTTCATGAGCGTGCTAATGGTGTGTATGGTGAATTTTCACTTTTGTTAGCTATATATTTTATATAAGACTCTGGTATTTTAGATATTCATTTGGCTGATGTATTTTGCTACTCTCAATTTGGTTTATGCCAGCATTTTATTAAGTTTATTAAGTTTTGTCTATCATAATGATTTAAAATCTTAAGTTGTAATCATATCTTATAGCATGCGTGTGTAACACGCCACTATAGTATGTTCATGAAAGAAAGTGGACTAAAAGAGAATCTATCAAAAAGATTAGCATCTAGTATATTTTTTTATAGTTTATTAGTAATGATTATTGAGTACTTAAATTGGATGATTATTTTGATATGTTCAAATAGTATCCCACTTGAGAAAGTACTGTATGATAGCAGCAATAGAAAATGGTGGATTGGATGCTCCAGGAGAAGAAACAGACATGGAGAGTCAACCCTGTGTTGCAGTCGTGATGGTGCCCTTTCCGGCTCAAGGCCATCTGAACCCGCTCCTCCACCTCTGTCGCCTCATAGCCGCCCACAAAATCAACGTCCATTACATAGGGTCAACGACTCACATTCACCAAGCAAGGTCTCGAATTCAGGGGTGGAACCCTACAACGTTTGCCAACCTACATCTCCACAACTTCCCTACACCTCCTAATGCCTCAAACTCGGCACCCTTACTGTCGTCTATCATTGCAACATGTAAACACATGGAAGAGCCACTTCTCGCGCTTGTAGATGAACTTTCATCCACATATAAAAGAGTAGTGTTGATTTTCGATTCACTGATGGCTACCACTGCCCAGAACATACACCGTGTTCCAAATGTCGATTCCTATTGTTTTCGTTCCACATCAGCTTTTTCACTGTTCTCGTTCTTTTGGGAAGCTTCCGGTCAGCCTTCCTTACATACAGAAGCTGATCAGATTGTTAGAGAACTTCCGCCCACGAAAGGTTATGCATTCAACCCTGAGTTTCAGGAATTTGTACTGGTGCAGAATAAAGCACGAAATTTCCACACTGGGACTATTTTAAATACGAACAAGAACATAGAAGGCTTGTATGTCGATTTGCTGGAGAAATCGAGTATGCTTGCAGTTGACAAGCATTGGGCCTTTGGTCCTTTCAATCCAGTGGACGTACCTAAAGGGAAATTTTCAAGAAGCTCTCACAGATGCTTAGAGTGGCTTGATGAACAGGTTCCAAATTCGGTTATTTATGTTGCATTTGGCTCAACGTCTCTGTTATCGGATGAACAAGTTACTGAGTTAGCGTTTGGGCTTGACAGAAGTGGTTGTAAGTTCTTATGGGTACTAAGAGATGCAGATCAAGGTGACCTCTTTGCAGGTGATTTTTTCTTGAAAATTAAAAAAAAATAATAATAATAAAATAAAGGACCAACAACTATATTGAGATATATGAATCCATTATCTTTGCAGGTAGGACATTTGTATTGCCAGAAGGATACGAATATAGAATTAGCGAAAGGGGAATCGTGGTGAGAGTTTGGGCACCTCAGCTGGAGATATTGGCACATACCTCAACTGGTGGATTCATGAGCCATTGCGGGTGGAATTCGTGCATGGAGAGTATTACTATGGGCGTGCCAATAGCAACTTGGCCTACGCAGTTAGAGCAGCAGAGAAACGCTGTTTTGGTGACAAAGATGTTGAAAATGGGTGTTGAGGTAAAAGATTGGGCTTGTCATGGTGAGGTTGTCTCGCGTGATAAGATTGAAGATGCCGTTAGAAGATTGATGGGATCAGCAGAAGGAGATGAAATTAGACAACGAGCAGCAGAGCTAGGGACTGTTGTGAAGAAGTCTGTAATGACAGGTGGATCAACTTTTTTAGAGATGAATTCGTTTATTATGCACATTAGTCGATAACTTTATTATATTAAATCGGTTCATATTATGTATGTTGCCTGTGTTTACAACTAGAAAGATTTGAAACTTACCATGTATTTTCTTTCTGGTTAGCCTGTGTTGGAGTACTGAACTTGGCTGCCACAAGAGGCTCAGAATGTTTAGTCTCGGATTGGTAGGTATTTGATTGTCATCACTCATTTTCTTTCCTTCTGTAAGTGGAACAATGTTTAGTTGCAAGTTGCAAAAAATGATTGGGACAAACTTACACTACTAATCAACCATGAGTTGACAAAGTCATATCATGAAACAAGTCAAGTTGTCTCAAATGTTTACACAATGAAATATGCAGAAATAACAAATGCTAGAGGCTGTATTATATGATTTCTGTTGATTGACTGTGAAGAAGAGGCAGAAAACCATGGAGAGAATAGACTTTACGATGCTGCAGTAGCAGGTCCCGTGATACAGCAGTACTTTTGCGCGATTTACTCAAACACGCCAGTCACTTTTGCAAATAGTCTCAATTACATGTCCAAATAGAACTCCGCTACATGTAGCAGCAATGAAAGGACACTTAATCTTTGTTCGCTAAATCCTTAACCTGAATCCAAACCTTTCTGAACTATTAGACTCCCAACAACAACAAGTGTTACCACTTCATGTAGCAGAAGGTGAAGGATATCTAGAAATCGTAAAAGAGCTTTAGATAAGTCGTACTTGGTTTGTTAGTTTGGGATCTATGCCCTCAAATGCGCTTTTCTCGCAACTGTCAGGGCAGGAATTTCCTGCATCTTGCAGCCAACAAGGGTCATGTTCCTGTATTAACTGAGCTGGTTGAAACAGCCCCTCCTGCTGCTAGCGAAACGGCAGGTGGATGCATGAGCATGACTGCTATCTGCACCAAACACCGTGAGTTAGTAGCTTTGAAAATGTTAACCCCGATGTTTGTTGACCTCATCAGTGCAGGAGATGAAGATCGATGGAAACACTATCTTGCATTTGTCTGTTGGGGATGAGCAAATAACACTCACGAATATTTTACATGAACTAGGTGAGAAATTGGTTTAGCTGATAAGCTAGTAGGTAGCTGATTTGAATTGTGGTGTTTTAGTTGCTAGCTTATAAGACTACCATTTGGGTGACATTCAAGTGACGCGTCCGGGTTGACGATCCGCGATTTATATTTTCTTTGCGACGCGTCATCGTGCCGTCATGAAATTCAAAATTTTTTTTATTTTTTTATTTTTTTAAAACATATTTATTATATTATAAGAGTGTGTAGAATTTGAAATTAATAAAATTGCTTTTGTAGAAGTCGTTTTACAATTTTAAGTTTAATTAAGAGAGAAAAATGAGTTTGATATGGGATGATCCAAACATAGTTAAGAGTGGTCTCTATTTGTAGATCTCGAAAAGTCAAAACCGTTGGTGATTTTTATTTATTTTTTGCATTTTTATTTTTCGAGTTATTTGCGTTTGAAATTGGACAAAACAAAAAAAATTAAAAAAAAAAAGAATGAATTGGCTGCTGCCCCAATTCTTTCCCCCTGACGGGGAGGCGCCTGACGCGAGTTGCAGCTCGCCTGACGCGCCAGCGGCGCATCAGGCACCACTGACGGCCTGCATGCAGGCCGTCTAAGGTACTAGTAATACTTGTTTCGGTCAAGCCTTTAGATAAGCAAAAACAAGCCATTAAGGTGACGCTAAATAAAGACTTTGCATACAAACTTTTCATGTTCTCACAGTTCAGCATTTGTGCATTGATAGTTAGTAGGGGATGGCATTGATAGATAGTTTTAGTATTATGTGCATTTATCTAAGTTGAGACTGATAACATTGAGTTTCAGAAACTTGAGCAAGGTTTTATTTCATCAAAGTCAACATTTTTGCTTTTATCTGATAGTAGAGCATAAATATTTTCAGAGTACTCGGTATGCCGGATCTGAATCCACAAGGAATCACTCTGCGCAGAACTCCAACATAATTTTTTTTTTAATACAAACAACTATTATCTAAATAAAAATGTCACACTTAAATTGTTTAATTAACCTAATTAAACACTAAAATCATTACATTATATAACAAGCAATCGTAAACCAAATAAGCCAAAAGTCAAACTTTATCGCTATACTTTTATTTGTAAATTTGTTATACTGGTTATGTATTGTTTTCTCTTAAAAAAATATTGTTAATAATTTTTATATTTTAGTATATTTTATAAAATTCAATTAGTTTCTATGTAATAATTTATAAACGTTGAAAAACGATCATTTTAAATTAACTTAAACATACCATTTAAAAATATCTACACATTATAAAATTTACTTGAATTATTCATATTTATTTAAAACGAAACATTAGTCATTTAATTGAAACACTATATTTGAAAAATAGACTATGCAAAATTAATTTAAGTTTTAATTTCATCACTTTATTTTAAACTTATCCGTTATAATATGTACTCCATTTGT
Source organism: Plantago major (assembly GCA_026545765.1). NCBI lineage: Eukaryota > Viridiplantae > Streptophyta > Magnoliopsida > Lamiales > Plantaginaceae > Plantago > Plantago major. The sequence continues at coordinate 65,557,491 of CM048843.1, forward strand.
ACCAAAACTATTATATTTATATTTGTCCCGTCTTATGTGTTTAGCAACATCTTATTCTCAAATTAACTTTTAGTTACATAAACTGTCAAATTTGTCTAATTAACTTAACTAAAACTCAAATAATATCATTAATTAAAGGTAGTATATAACCAAAAACTTGGCGCGTGTAGGAAGCATATTTGCACGCGTTGTTGCTTTTTTCGTCCTCTGATCCTTATCCAGTTATCCTTATAAGATTCCATTCTCTTCTATGTAGAACTAGCCGATTTGCAATATCAATTATGATGATCCTTATCTGGTTAAAGGTTAGATAACTTCTCTAATCTCTCACACTAAACAAAATCTACTTCGGATACTCCAAATGAAATGCAATCTCTAAAATAGCCACTAAGAGATAACCAACCGATCAGTTCCCAGGCCCTAAAAATTTGTGCTCACCGAAAAAAGGTACTGCTCATCCAATTGGGATCGAAACTGCCGCCTCACCAAGAGATGAGAGTAGATAATTAGGATGATACGGGTAGGTGTCTGCAAAGTGTTTGGAAAAATGTCTGATTGAACACCAGCTTTTCTGCGAATCAAGAGAAGCTTGACCGGTTAGAATTCATTTATGTGAATCAAGATAAGCTTGACCGGTTAGAATTCATCGAATACAATTTGTTAATATTTTGTTGTATGCTCGAAAACTCTAATTATACTACAATTCTTGAAATTATTTTACTGCTGCTGACATGTATAATACTATGTTTTCACGCCAACCTTGTTGGGAAGTTGGAGTGCTTGTTTATCACTTATAATCAATTTGTATGCACATGTATATGTACTGGTTTTATGTTGCAAGATCCTAACAATATTGATAATAATATTCATATATGAAATTAACATGATACTAGAAATCAAACTTTAAAAGAATTTTGAGAAACAATATTTGCGTATCAATAAACTAGGCCGAAATAGCTTGTAAGAGACCAGAATTTTAAACAATTACAAGAATACACTTTTGCTTATGTTTATTCTTTAGATGGCATATTTTGAGGAGTGAGCATGTATTTGAAACATGGAAGCAGCTTTAGTTTGTAGAGGTACGTGAAAGTTTATCAATTCATGGTGTTCGAAATTTGATATTCTTATGGTTCTCCGTAGCCACTTCGATAAGCTTGACGTTGCTTATGGTTCAGAGTCAAAATTGGGTGGCTTTCTTATGGCTTTAGTTCAGTTATATTAAGTTAATCTGTTAGTAAACTTGTAACTATGACCAGACAGTGAATTGGATGAAATCAGAATCAAATGTGCTGATCATACTTAAACTTTTCATATAATATAGTAATTGAAAATTTTCACACTACATTTCGAGAGTAATTCATAGTCAAAGTTTGATTTTGTTAACTTTGAAAAAGTCAAAACCGGACAACTGACGTGGGACGGAGGGGGCATGTTGTCACCAACATTGATGTTTAGCTACGAACACCACATGTTAAGAAATGCATACGATGCAAGTTTAGTGCAGGTTTATTAGACACGATGTTTGAAGGCAAAAACATATGTTTGTACATGAATATGTGATGTTGAATTGCCCTACAATGCAGTAACACCCGTGGCGTGTTACGCGAGTTCTAGTATAAATATAATTGTAAGAAGTAAGCTCCAAGTTAAGTTTTATTACAATTTTTTTTACTTCTCTTTAACCCGGTGATTTACACATGTATTTGGTAGGATTTGAAGGTCCTTTAGAAATCTACAGTAGGAATGTTCTGATGTGGCTGGCAAGGACATCAATCGCAGTGACTATGAAATACTTGTTGAGGGTAAAATTCCCCAACTACTTAGAGATTATTCGACTTCACAGGTAATAATAGCCAATGTAAGAGGCTCCGTACAGCGTAAGAGCCAACCTGCACAAATAACTTGAGGGGGGGGGGGGGGTTAGGACCCGGTTTGCTAAGCGTCAAACCGGTTAGAGACTTTACTCAAGAGAGACTGAAGATCTGCTCTGTATAATGTTCGGGATTAGTTTCGTAAAGATGACTTACCTTAACATGGGGAAGTGTGCCATATTTATAGGAATTTCTCAAAGAGGGAGGACTCCTCTGGATCGTGCCAAGTGTAAGGCCTTGATCGAGCCACCAAGGCTCGTTTAGGCCCATGGCCCAATAATGATACTTAGCCCATACCCTTTTGGACTTTTAGGGGTAGTTTAATCATTATTGAGAGAGTTTTAGAGGGTGTGACATAGTCTACCGAGGTTCAAGGTCCGGAGAGGTTGGTCCGGACGCTTGGTCCAGACCGTATTGGGCTGTCTATGGGGAAGTTCCCTAGGTTTGCCCAACTCTTCCGATTCGGACCTTATCACTCGGACCTCCCTACTCTCTAGTGCCAATCTACTTGGTTGCTTGTGAGATTGTCATGTTGGGTCCGAGTGATCATCCGTATCGGACCTAGATGGGTCGGACCTGCAGACCTAGGGTCGGACCCAATATCTTTTACGTACTCTGTCCCTTTTCTAGGGAGGGTCGGACCTGAGGACCTAGGGTCGGACTTATGGGTCGGATCATTGTGTCTCGGGTCCTTTAGACAACTCGGGACGCCTCAGGATTCGTTCCAAGACGCCTATGACGGATTGGACATATTTTCGTATCAACAATACTTATTTGATTGGTTTGATATTTTTTAAGGTTATTTGAGTTCAAATTATTCAGTTTTTTGTGTGACTCCGATCAAGAATGGTAGAGTAGTCAAGAAGGTTTATGACAATTGGGATGGATCTGTACTGCACGTATTCTTTTTTTGGAAAACACACATGTTAATAAACAGGTGTTGAATTATAAAGGAATGAGGATATGGTGGCCTAGAAGATTTAAACATTTTTTGTTAAAGAGGGAGGCAGATTAAAACATTTTTTTGTCGATAAACATGTTGTCTCATCTAAACGGCACGTCTTTACCCATGATAATAATAAGGCCACTTATTGTTGCGAGCTAGGTATATAGGTGAGGTACAGGTTGGGTTTGATGCATATGGCTTTTGACAGAGAGCTAGGTTCAAGAAAATAGTTAAACAGACTCAATGTTTTCAGTTACAAATAAATTACTAGTATAAAATTTAGCATAAAGTCTCTGACCGTCTCTAAATAATTTATCTAGAGACGACCTATGTTATCAATAAAACTATCCATATTATTAATCAAAACGTCTATGTTGTTAACGAAATAAGTCTTGTTGTAATATGAAAAAACACCAATGCTGATAACATAGGTGTTTTGATTAATAACATGGATGATTTTCTTAACAATAATAGTCCGTCTCTAAATAAATTATCTAGAAACCGTCTCCGAGGATCCTGATTATGTTTATCCATATTGATCAAGATTGTGTTTAGTAAATGCTTTTCATTGGTCTACTGGTTCTGTTTATCCATATTGCTTGCTTGCTTCTGTACGTTTACCTTTTTGTCATATGCACTGTACTTAATTTGTTCTGGTTACCTTTCAAGCTAGCTTGTAAATGCATTAATTCGGCATTTCTTTTACATTCAGAACCAAAAGTACCAACTGAGTTTCGAATTTTAACATTCTACTAATTTCATTGCCGTTCTCAAAATGATGATGGAGTAGTACGCATACGTTCCTTGCTCTGCCTAGGACAGGAAGTCCATAGTTCTACAACTATATACATTCAATAAGCTAGCTGCATTTCTTCGTCTACACCTAGCCTTAATTAGCTAATTAAACTCGATTCAAATAATTATTTCGCTACAATCCATAAGCATTCACTCTCCTGAAAATCTGCTGTCCAGGAGCTAAGATAGCCAAGGGGTCATAAGTCGATTTCCTCCTGGAGAAAACTTCCCACTTGTTGCCGAAATGAGCTCTCCAGTCTTCTTGCGTCTCGTAATGGGGCAGATATTGCTTGATTCCAAGATCAGCCCTCTCACAGAAACTCAATATTTTATCATTTTGGGCTAACATGTGTTCGAGGCCATCTTTCCCTGTCGAATTTGGCATTGCAGAAGAGAGGAATGCGACTAGGTAAAACACATCCTCATCGGGTGTAATCAGGGATGTTCCTGTTTTCCACCTGTAATACATAAAAGAACAAAGATGAAGTTACTGTTTCTCATAGGTTCTTAAACTTCGGTAGCATTTTACTGATTTTTCTTAGCAGCTTATGTTCTTAAGTACCTAGATTGGTTTACAGGATAGATCAGGACAGGACCGTTGCTCGTATCCTTGAGAATGTTTCCAAAAACTTCTTCAGCGAAAGCAGGGATGCTACTTCGCGGAATAAGAAGATTTAGCCAAGGGTGTGGAACTTCCCATAAGCCTTTCTCTCGAAGCATTTGTTCAGAGACATATACTCTGTCCAGAAAATCGACATATGTCACTTCAGACTGGAACAAAGTGGACTGGATATAGTTCAGTCCAGACAAGAGTCCATCTATTTCCTGCACGGCAAAAACATAATTCGAAAACATAAGCATCTTGTTAATTTTAGACCATCAAACAGTAGCAGTGGAGTAGCAATTTCACCTGATCAATGTGATCGGAGTCCTCAAGATTGAAGTACTTTGCAACTTCTAAGCAAAACAGGATCTTTCCTTCTGAACTGAACTGGTTTGCTAGAACTGGATCTTTCGGGTTGAAAGACGATCTCCAGTTGTTTAACAAACCGGTTCTGTTTATTATGACAAAGCCCTCTACATAGTCGAATGAGTTTGGGGAAGATATTAGATGCTCCTGGTCGTTGGTGAACCATGAAAAGTCCGAATACAGTACTCGGATCCACTTGACCTGTGAGAAGAATATGTCCAGGTTAAATTTTCTTTTAGGAACTGGAGTAAATTTTAATACATAGATATGTGCATTGCAAATGTAATCAAGTACCATCCTTGGTGCCGGTTCTAGTGCTATTCTAGCCTGTGTGATGACGCCGAACTGTCCAAGGCCGCCTAGTACCGCATGGAAAAGATCGCTGTTGTTTTCGTCCGAGCAAGTTACCATGTCTCCTCTTCCTGCAAAAAGTAACATTAAGTGTTTATCAGCGGTAACTTTTTGCAACATATTAAAGTTTAACGGTGAATGCCAGTGTTTCCAGGGGTAAGCCTCTTAGCGGAAATGCAAAGGTAAGCCTGCGTACGACACACTTGCAATTCGTGTTGCAGCAGGGGCCGGGAGCGTGTAGCTCCCGGGGTTCGGATTTTCTTTTAAAAGAAAAGCTAGTCATGTTTTTCTGTTGATGTTGTTTTATTAAGGAGCCGTTAAGTCTTATTGAGTAAGCCAGTTTCCAATATGCAACTTTAACTAACTCTTACTAGCTTTATTCCTGTTTTATTGCAGTTTGTTTTGCAAATAGTCCACAAAATACTATAGCTTTTGCCCATTTGATCCATTTACAGAAATTTCAGCAGGTCAAAGTAAGTACATAATCCTGTAATGCCAACTGACCTGTAACAACCTGCAGCTGCTGGACATTATTTATCTGTGGACCATACCGGAACGCTTGACCGCTGATTCCAGCATTCGACAGCGTGCCACCGACGGTAAGGTGAAGATAATCGGTCCAAGATTTGGGTGTTAGTCCAAGTTTAAGGCTCTCATGCAGAATGTCAATCCACAGTTCCCCTCCTGATACATCCACATAAGGATGCTTGCCAGTGCGAAAGCTCATTTCGCTTCGAAGCGATTCCATACCAATAACAACGCCTCGATACGCCTGTGCTTGGCCTTGCAGTGAGTGGCCATGTCCTCTGGCTGCCACCGTAAGCTGCGATTTCAACCCCATGTTGAAAACAGATTTGATCATAGTTGAAATATCCAAGACGGATTTCGGGTGTAAAACCGCAGACGGCATGAGATGGTATATGTTGCCGAAGTCGCTTGCTGCGGCTTCAACGTTGTCAAAGGTTAGGTATCCATCGAATGAGGCGTTTTCGATATTCGGAAGAGCGTGAGGATATGTTATGGAGTTGATGATAGGGTGGTTTGAGCAGAGGTGGTTTCTGTTGTTGATCATGGTAGTGATGATTGAAACAAGTAGAAACCTTAAGGCCAGTTCTTTTTTTAAGTTGGACATTTTTGGCTCAACAGAAAGGGAAGTATGGAAAGATTGGTGTTTTTTTGTTAGTATTTTTTTGTGAAAGAAACTTTGAACAGGGTCGTTGTGAATTGGCTTCAAGAAACTGCATGATATGGAAGACAATTTAAAGGGGTTTGGATAGTAAAAGCTGGCATCAGCAAGAAGGCACTTCAAAGTGCATGTGAAAGTCCTTTTGTTTTGCAATAGAGAGTTTGAGGAGTTCTCTTAGCCCACACTTTACTTTTGAGTGGATTTACATTCCACATGTGTGTTTTACGCACTTAAATAAACATAAATTAAGCATTCTGGCACGATACGTTACTTCGATTTTGACTGTAATAGATGTGAAGAAAATGAATTTTAACCTTATACCAATTTCCAGGAGGGATTTTCTTATGATGATTGACTTTTCTTTAAAAATATATAATCATGCAATTATATAACCTGTATAGGAAATAGAGATACCTTTCCAACATTGTCACCATCTTGTTAACTAGATTACCTTTTTTGGTCTGTCTTGACTCTTGAAAGAATATATAGTACTCTAGGACCAATCACCAATGTGTTCACATTTTGGGAACCTTGTGACATTTTTAAGACAAAATCATTCAATGGGTAGTAATAATACATGCTGCCAATAGATCTTTGTGGTAAGTAATGATTTCAACATCTTTATTTCCCTCTTGCAAACACCACTAAATTGTAAATTCACCAGTTTCAAAATCATATGCTAGTTTTGATTTGTAAAGGACCATGTCAAGAACTAACTTCATGAGCTTATGTACAAGCTATAGAGTGAAAGCAGCTGATCTTCGGACTCTTTCTAAGAGGTATGCTTTAGGAGTCGATTTGGACACAGCTAGGTTATTAGGCCACGTTCAAATAAAAACACAACAGCCTGAGTGTTTGGCTCTAAACCAGTTACTTTTCTCAACTTCAATTGAGTATTTGTATTAGTAAAACTCAACCCGAATTGAAAAAACTCAACTTAAATTCAAAGTCAAACACTCAAAGTATGTTGGACAGTAGACCATATCTTATTGACTTTAACTCACTTATTTCACCTTCAAGTTGAGGTGTTGAGCTAAAAGACAATCAGTGAAAAAACTTGGTATTTCCTAAGTACATTGTACTCTCTTGATAATGATCACACGTGTCAATATATCATAACTTATAAAATACACATTAACCTAACCACTCTAAAAACACCTCAAAATTGAATCCTTAAGTCATAACATTTGAACTTTTACTCTAACCTATTCAAGTTCACTACCCAACCATTGTCAAATTTGTAACAAACAGAATTCAATCCAAACTTTAAGAAAACAGTACAATACAACCGAGTGAGCTTTCAATCTAACTACATGCGATAAAAAGGATCGATGTTGTCTTACATGTGCTAACTTCGCAAGTTATACTGCACAAGTTATAAATTGAATGTATAACCTTACTTACACGCATTATTTGAAACTAGAATTATTTCAAATATGGCATTTTCGTACCTGTAAGGCGTGTTTAAATGTTTTACTGTTGAACAAGCCGAGCATCTCATTACTCGAACTCAACTCATTAACAGAACGAGCTCTTTTCGAACTCGAATTCGAGTCACAATAAAGAGGCTCGAACTCGACTCATTTTGCTCAAGTTTTAGTCGAGCTCGGGCTTGTTAACGGAAAATACATATAAATATAAAAATATGATATATTTAATCGAGTCTTGTCCAGTATCATCGAGTCATGCCTACTGTACTCGATAACAAATCGAATACAAAGTTTGTTCGACTTCTGCTCGAATACATTATCGAACAATTCGAGTTAAGTGAAGTGAAACTCTCAACAAGTCTCGACTCGTGTAATAACATGCACAAACAGAAGCACAAGGTGTTGTCAGATTAGCATGGAAAAAACAAAGGGGGAAGAAAGCAGTTTCTGTTGGAGAAGAGAAAATTTACAAATTAGGCGGCCCCTACCAGATGCCATGCTGTTAGGGTCCTATGAAAGTTAGATGTCAGCCCAGGTCCTTTCTTTCCCTTTTTGGTGCTTCCACTTTTTTCCATATTGTGAGTTTGGCTTACTAATCTGCCAAATACTGTTCCTTCTCTCTCTTTTACATTTCACATGGCTTGCAAAAATCTTACCTACACTAGGGTTGTGACTTGTGAGGTGTTACACTTGGTCTAGTAAGACACCATGTATACTTAATTTAAGTGCGCAGAAACAGAAAGATAAAGGTTTGTGGCAAACTGATTTTAACTTGTAAAAGGTCGATGAATTTGACACTAGTAAAAGTGGCATTTATTACCGAAATAAGAAAGTAAGAAGATTATTTTTGAAGAAAAAGTATAAAAGGAATATGTCAAATAATAACTAATAAGTAAATATAACAGTATAAAAAGGAATATGGCACATGAGAATCATAGAAAACGGAATGACCACATCTGGAAAACTGCTTTTAACTTGTAAAAAATTCAATGCTCGAGGAAAATGCTAGTATAAACTGATACATGAGCAAGACAATTAACTACGAGATATGGACAAGGTTCTATACAACATTCTAGCAACAATTATATTTCGCCTAGCGTACATGACAGGACAAGGCTTCAGCCTTCAAGTGGAACAATAGCGGGGGGATACACAAAGATGAAGAAGAAAAAACTTCATCGGCTCAACTCACTTTAGACTCATGAGCAACATCATTTCTAGTTAAGCCTCCCACCTAAATTTTCAAATACTAACATGTCACCTCGCAACAACTTTGTTCAGCATTAACACTTTTTCCTGAAATGTCAATCCTTCTGTCTTCTGTTCCAACATGTCAATCTACTACTTCCATATTAGTAGCAGGGTCATCAATCTCTTTGAAGTCCAGTGAGCCGTTTGGTTTGAAAAGGGATATTTCATTTTGCAAAACTGGATTATTCGGCCCATTTAAAGAATTGGATTATGTTTGGGGGTTTTCGCCTAAAAATCTTATTTGGTTGGACACTACGAATTGAACTATTTTCAATAAAATCCAGTTTGGTTCTGAATTGATTTTGGATTATTCAGTAGGATAAAGCAAAGTGGAATTACTGATATACCTCTATGCTTTCCAACTTATTGTATAAAATCGAGTTTGATATTCAATTTGATTTAGTGAAAATTACATGTGAACATAATTTTAGGGGAGCAAAATTTTACCACCTTCTCGTGTTTAATCTGGAAATTCTGGAATTTTGATCATATGAATTTCGTATACAAAATTATCCGAAAATCTTTGAAATTATTGCATCCATAGTTACATTGCCATTGTTGATAACTTTGGGATCGATTTTGAGTTTATATGACTTGACCATTAAAATTTAGTTTATAGATATTGTTTATAATCTGTGTAATAATTATCTTAACGAAATACATGTTTCCTTATAAGATCGATATTTCATATGAGTGAAATTTATAATCCCATATTTTTCATCTCATGCGTAGAATAATTATTTTTGGCGATTGAAATCGACATCGCATATGTTTATCATCCCATCTAAACATAAATTTTCCTACATTTTAAACATAAAAGTGTAAAGCATGTAAAACGCCAAAGTCAGTGACGGAGTCAGGGTTTTAGGTCAGGTAGGGCACAAATAAAAACACAAACTTTTAATTATATAAATGTAGTTTTTATAATATATAAAGTAAAAAAAAATTCACATATATGTAATTAACGATGCATATTTTGTATTCAAAACACATATATACTCCGCCTATATTCTGTCAAAATTTACACATATTTAATATGCTAGAATATTTTTTCAAAAAATGATGAAGAAAAAACGTTCTTGAACCGACAACTCTAAATTATCATCGTTATTCTCGTAAGCAACGCTAACCAATTTTTTTAATTATTAGTATTGTTTTGTTTAATCATTCTTATAAAAAAATTTGGTTATACCATTAAACAAACAAAATTAATTTTGATGTAAATACATAAGATACGCCAAAAAACAAAAGTATAAAAGGCTAATGAGTAAATGAGTAGAAAAGAGAAATAAATATTACAGGGGTACAAAATAAAAAGAAAGAGTGCAAAACTAGGAAACCATTGGGAGGAAAAAAAAAAAGGAAGGTGGAAACCAGGAAACAGAAAAAATGAAAAAGAAAGAGTGCAAAACTAGGAAAATATAAAAGAAGAAATGGAAGGTGGAAATTAGGAAGGAAAAAAAAAGTGCATTGATGTGAATCGATGGGTGTTCTTGGATTGGGATGGCATATTTAGTAATTGATGGGAAGTTTGTATAAAATTAGACATTTCACGAGAAAGAAGATAATCCAAAAGTAAATACCTCCTCATAGAAGGTATTTGAAATTGGATTATTCATGTACAAATTTGAGGGCTTGAGACGGGTTAGAGAAATTGGATTATTCCAAATAATCCATTTTTTCGGGCCGACAAAAAGGTAACCAAACTGAATTATTGAGGGTATTCGGACAAAAACCCCACAAAAACCCCTCAAACCAAACGGGTAAGTGCTACCATACAGTGGCGAATCCAGTACAAGAATTCAGTGGGGTTCAAAGTCTATATTAACTCCGTCCCGGAGAATTTTAACTTCTAATCTTTTTGAGTGTGGCCCTGTCGTATATAAGATAAAAACATGAAATGTCGAAAAAGTTGTAATTTTAGTGGAAAAAAGTGTAATTTAGTGTAAATGTAAGATTTTATTATTATTTATTGGGTGTGAGACAGCTTACTTTTATTGTAACATATAAAGTTATATGTAGGAAAGTTAAAAATTTCAAGTTTTACGGGAATGAAGAAAGTATAACATGTCAAATTTTTAAGAGAAATTATAGATAAATTCTAAATTTTTTAAGGAATACTATATATTCAATTACCATCTAGTCACCCACTTTCTTTATTGTTTTTTTCTAAAGAAACCAACTTTTTTTCTATTATACTCACTGCGTCCTAAACTCAACTTTTAATTTTTTGTTTTAGTATGCACCAAACTCAACTTTTCATTTCTTAAATGAAAAATCAAACATGGTTACAAACAACAGTTCAAAAGTCCTTTTTATGTACGATCTAAAACGATGAAAATATGATGTTGAGTAAAAAACCAACTCAAATTGGAGATATCATCAATCGAACCTGAATCATATGCCCAAAACAAGCTGTCCATACCACTACACCATGACACTTTTCTTCAATTTCCATGTAGTGTATATATACTAATAGCTCACATTTCAGTGGGGTCCAATGCCCCCACTGGACCACATGTGGCTCCGCCACTGCTGCCATAATCCACAGGCTTATTGTCATCCTTTTTAAAGAATTTAGAGGGAATGAAGAAAAATGTATTTTTCTCATGTTTATTTCAACGGAAAATGAAATTGGTGAAACTGAAAAGTTCCCAAACACATAAAAAAGGAAAAATGATGGATTTTCCTCGGACAATTTTTCAAGTATTTGATTCCTCAAAATACTTTTCTTTTCCCTCAAAATTCCTTGAATCATGCATAGTCTAAATAGACAGACTGATGTTGTAATGTTAATAAGTTCTCGATATAAGCCTAATGTTATGTTATATCTTTTTATTTATCTTTCAGGTAGACCACCTCGCAAGAGACTTACTCAAGGGGTTCATTTATGGGATTTTTTTTTAAAACACTAACGTGTTGTTCGTGAGTAATTCGTGAAAAATTTCGTCAAAACTTTACTCGAACTCAGCCAAGAGCAAGCTTAGTCGCAAGCAAGTTCAACTAAGTTTTGTGCGAGTGTCAAGCATTATGCCAAAAAGTTCGACTACTCTTCAACAACTCACGACCATATGAGTATTCTATTAAATTGACATTTAATATTATATATATCTAAAACTATATACAATATAATAAAAAAATTGTGTTTATATATTTTGTTGAACAATGACATGTTAGTATTTGAAAATTTATTTATTTAGCATGTATTATTAAATAACAATATTAAGTTAATTTTTGTAAAATAATTAATTTGATTTAGCCGATGGTGGCCATCTTGTGACTAAGCTCGATGCTCAGGAGCTTGAATCCAAATTCTTAATTTTGCAAACTCAAACTCGAGCTCCTAATCGATTTATAAGCTCGATAATGTCTAAAATCGACTCGACTCGTTACCCGTAAACTTCCTAGCTGCAACCAGACGCTTGTCTTTTATACGTTACCGGTTACTCCCTTCGTCTTAGGAAACTAACGTACGATTTTAGGTGAATATTTAAAATAAATGATACTTCAGCTTAACATATATATAGTAAGTGAATGACATTAAAGTGCAAATCTTGTAAGGAACATGTGTTGGTCCAGATAACGGCAAAGGAAAAAGACTAGGGGGGGGGGGGGATGAATAGTCTTTTACAACTTTTGCCGATAAACACAATTTCTCAGATATCTGTGAAGATATCTGATACTTAATATCAGAGAGCGGAAGACTTTTCTGTGATAAGTGCACGTTCAAAGAAGATATGTAAATACTCAGCAAGGTAAATAAAGCAAGTAATGAATTGCAGAAAGTAAATAACACTGATCTTTATAGTAGTATCTGAAGGTGGCGTAATCCTTCAACTAATCCACTTCGGCCTTTCTCAGACCTAGAATCCACTAAGACAGATAATTGAGTTCACCTTACAAATATCTTCTCTCGATTCCTAAATACACTAGGTTCCCAAACAAGTGTTCCCCCTGAGTTATTCCCCGGCTTTCTCAGCCAAGTACTTCCTATACTCATAAACCTTTGAGATATTCCTTAGTTTCCCAAATTAAGTACTTCCTATGCTTAGTAACCTTGGAGTTATTCCTTAGTTTCCCAAACTAAGTACTTCCTGTACTCCACGCCGTTTAAGGTGTTGGTTAAGATAGTTTGTCAGGTTTTGATAGATTAATAACTTCTACAGTTATGTAATACTACCTTCTTGAACAAGAGTCACTTAACACAATTCACAATGTGTGGTGATATGTTCTTTTACTGACCCAAGTCTATGATAAATGTTCTAGAGAATGAATCTAAGATACTTGATCTTTTGATTCAACTCCTTCATAGGTAGCAATGCTTGTTAAGGATCAGGACACTTAGAACTTTCGTGCTACTTAGAATTCAAGAGCTTAGTCGCAACTGTAAGCTGAAGAATAGTAGGTTGAAGACTTGTATGCCTGAGAGAAAAATACCACTAGTTGTATTCTCAGATAGATTTGGTATTTTCAGTGAGTTCAGAGTGTAAGTTCTGTGTGTATTTCAAGCATTCTAAGTGGTGATATTTATAGTTGAAACTCATGCCGTTTGAATAGTATCCGTTAGGTTTAATGAAATTCAAACTATTGATATATGTAAATAGTACTGCAGAAGATGTTGTCTCTTTTCAGAGATTTTCTCTTTTGTTCAGATGTCTCTGTCTGCGCATTTATTGTATTGTACTATTTTTGTCCTGTAGTGCCAACGGAACTATGCACGCTTTCTGAAGCATTGCATGTCCCTTTCCAAAGACCTTCTCATCTCAGGATACCTGTTGAAACATTGTTTCCCAGAAACATAGTTTTATCCAAGGTATCTGAGTGTAGATATCTGTGGGCACTTTTCCTCGTTCAGAAACCTTGCGTTCTTAGATATCTTTTGCAAAGCTGGTTCATTGAGAAACACTTGTTTGTCAAAGATATCTGGACATAGGTATCTGATAACCTTTGTCTTCAGCAATCTTGTGCAGTCTTCAAAACTTCATTTTAAAGTTGAACTTCTCCTGCTGGATGCCTTCTTCTTGGTCTTCTTCAAGGAAATAAAAATTACATTCCGAGACCTAACATCCTATACAAGATTTGCTAGACTATCATACTTAGTGATTTTCCTCTTTTACAGTGATCAAGTGAACCAAGAGTACTAACCACCTTTCTGAGCTAAGATAAGTCATTAGGTTGCTGATCAAAATCTAAACAGATATTCCTAACAAATTTCCCCCTTTTTGATCAGTCAACGATGACTATCTTTAAAACCTATTACAACTTGGAAGTGGGAACAATCTAACACTTAATCAATTATTATGATCTTTTCAATTAAACATTTTAATTAAGTAAGCATCAACCAAATCACAAGGTGTGATCTTTGCTGACAAGTTATCTTTTTATAGATTGATATCTAAGAGTAGGTTCATCAGATATGTTACAAAGAAAGTTTACAGATAACTTTTACAATGATAGAACAATTAAGTACAATCAACAAGATACAAAATACATAGTTAACTAGGACAACAGGAGTAACCAAGCTCCAAGTAAACATCCTAATTATATTAACCTATCTTCAAGTCTTCAGATCTTCAGAAGCTCCAAGGATCAATTTGCATACTCCCTATCTCCAAATCTTTTGATATCATCTGAGTAGTTATAGAGTAAAGTTCTGACTAACATCTCAGTTTCTCTGGCATAACCACAGACTTCTTTATATGATTTGGTGGGATTCTTCTTGGCAAAATGTTTGACCCACAGATACTTTCCCCATTTCCAGGCATGCTCAATTCTGATATCTGATAGCTTGAAGTATTCATATATGATCTTAAGATATCTGATGTCACCCTTGTATTGATCTTCAGTCAAGTAGAATGACTCAGAGGGTTCCACAGCAAGTCTTGCTCTTGTGCCTGTTCCCGTAATGTTGGGAATTATGTGCACATCATCTGGCTTTCCATAAGGACATTGATCAGAGAGGTCCTTCTTCATGGCTTCTATTCTCTTGATCACTTCAAAATCCAACCAGGCTTTGATGTGGTTGGTATTAATCAAGACTGGCTTTTCTTTTCTCCATGCCATGAGCTGTTTATGGATTAGTTCTGGAAATTTTTCATTTACCAGTAAGTGCTTGAGTTCCAGAATCCAGTAGCCATTCTTCTGATTAATGCATCTGTAGATAGAGGAGTCATTGTTGGTCTGAGTGGTAGTTGAAGTGGTAGTTGAAGTTTTCTTTGTTAAGCTCTCAACCTGTTCCTCCGTTGTCTTGAATTCTCCCTTGGGGGATTGCTTGAAGAACCACCTTGGATTGACTTAGTATTTTCAGAGGGTGTTTTAACTTCCAAAGGCTTTGCAGCTATGGGCTCAGATAGGCTATCAACCCTTTTTCTTTTTTCTGTGAAGAGGAGCTTCATCTTCATCAGTCTCTTCATCATCATCATCAAGATTAATTCTTGTGAAAGTTTTGCAGCCTTCTTCATTGCCCTGGGATTTTATTTGGCCTCCTCCTCCTCCTCCTTCTTCTTCTTCTTCTTCTTCTTCTTCTTCTTCTTCTTCTTCTTCTTCTTCTTCTTCTTCTTCAGAAGACTCATCAACCTCTCTTACTTGTCTTCTCCTTGGAGCCTTGGTACTCCTTGGAGGTTTATGTGCCCTGGCCCTTATTGTCATTCCTTTTCAGGAAGTTGCTGAGTGGTGGCCACTATCTGTAGAGCAGTCTGACTGGAGGAGGGCTCATTTATTCTGAGAGGTGGTTGTTCAGATTTTCTTTTGTTTCCTCTTCCTCTTCCTCTCTGAGCACTTTGAAATCCTTCCCCCTTAGTCATTGTTGACTGACTAAGAATCACAAAGGATTCTGAAAGGGAGTCAAAGTTGCCCTGCAAATAGTTGAAGCAGCAACCAACTGTTCCATATTAGCCTTGAGCTCCTGATTTTGTTTGATAAGACCTGTTTCCATATCAGTGAGCTCTGCCAGTGGGCCTTGAATAGCATCTGCTTTTCCAGCAGCATAGCTAGCCTCTTCAAAGGCTTTTGCAGCCAAGTTTTGGTCATCATCCCTAACCATGCCTAGGTCTTTCTGAGCAACGACCAGACTGGTTGTTCTCTGAGTGATGAGCTCAGTGAATGTCTTCATTTCTGCAGGGACTGATGCAATGGCGGCTTTATCTTGAGGAGACAACTCCTTTTTCAATTTAGCCAGTACTTGATATCTGTTCAAGTATTCATTGGAGTTGACATTTGGCAGCTTGCTGAATATTTCAGGAGCAATCAGCTTCCTTTTCAAATGAGAAACCGCTAAGTGTTCATTGCGGTGTTCTGCCAATGCCTTGTCTTCTTCATCATCTGAATCATCAGCCCAGTGATCTTCATCCTCTTGCACTTCTTCATCAAGGTTTCTGAAGGCGGCAACCATCTCAGATATGGGTTTCTTGCCTTTGGAGGATGGTTTCTTTGGTGAAGATGCAGCCTTAGCATCATGCTTTGCTTCAGATACTTGTTCAGCATCTAGCTCCTTAGCAATATAATCAACAGCGTCCCGGAGCCCTTTAATCTCAGAGTAAGCTTGCGTTTCTTTGCGCGTTTGTTCTTCAAGTTATCTAGCTTGACTCTGGATTCAACTATCTTTTCTTCCAGTTGAAGATGTAGCTGTTGTTCTTCCTCTATCAATTGTTTGAGTTGAGCAACTCTGACTTGTGCATCCAATTTTTTCTGAGTGTTGTCCTCAGAGTGCTCAACTACTTGTTCAGTAGTGTCTTTTTGTTGGGGAGAATGATGGGTAGATTTCTGAGGAGATGGAGGAGAGGATTTTTGTGAAGTCCTCTCAGTGTGCTTTTCAGCAATTGAGGTATTATTACCTTGTGCAATCCCTCTTGTCCCTAGTGCAGGGGCATCATCATCATCCTTCTTATCATCCTCATCATTGTGATGGTCAGAAGGAGGTTCTTCATAGTCATTCTCATCAGTCTCCTTCATCTTCAGAGACCATATTGATCACTTCTGGAATAGTGACCATTTGCCCATTAACTTCCTCTTGCTCAGAGGATATGAATTGTAGAGTCTGGGACAAAGTAGGCTTGAATGTCATCTGCATTCTGGTCTAACCATTTGCCTTTTTAAAGGTTTCAATGAGCTTGTGTGCTACTTCCTTTATGAAGTTCTTATTCATCAACGTGGCAAATGCATATTGCTCAGTTGGAAACATTGCATGCACATAATTCTCCAAGTCAAATGCTCTTGCTCTTCTGGTAGGGTGATATGTGACCCTTGTGATTTCAAACAGATCAGAGCATCTGAGTTTCTGCCATTTCTTGAAACACTTTTGATGTTTTGGCAGAGTATGAGCCTTGAAGAATGGAAGTAGGTCCTTTGTTGACAATGCAGAGACCTTTGGCACACTTGTTTGAGCCTGAAAGAATGAGTTTTGAGTTAGATTCAAAACTTGTGTAGATATCTGAGTACTAGTGTAGTTAGGTTCCTGAGTTACCTGAATGAGTACATCAGGCTCAGAGACTTGTACTACTAAGGCAGGGGGTGCCTCAGATATCTTGTTGTGAGGTGGAGACTTGGGAGTCTGGTCCTCATCAACCTTTCTTTCTGCATGAACCTGAGAATTAAAATTATCACAATACTTAGGAAATTGTCATGAAAGAATTTATGCAATTAAGCTTCAATGATCTCTGAGTTTTCCACTTACTTCCTCAACAGGAGGCTCAAAATCATTTTTCTCAGAAACTTTCTCAGTTTCTGGTGTTCTTTCTGGTGATGTTGCCTTGGGGGCTTCATCAATTTCCATGGGTGTAGGGGATGTCGCAACTCTTTCCCCTTGCACTTCTACTTCTGAATGAGCGTGTAAGTAGAAAGTATTGCGTAGTTAGAGAAGAATTTATATTAACCCATAATGAAGAATGTTTATCACTGATTTTTATATACCTTCACACTAGAAGGCTCAATGACATTTTCTTCAGAAACCTTGACGGTTTCTTCAGAAACCTTGACGGTTTCTGGGTCCTTTTCTGGCATTTCTGCCTTATCTTCTACCTCTGAATGAGCGTGTAAGTAGAAAGTATTGAGTAGTTAGAGAAGAATTTATATTAATCCATAATGAAGAATGTTTATCACTGATTTTTATATACCTTCACACTAGAAGGCTCAATGACATTTTCTTCAGAAACCTTGACATTTTCTTCAGAAACCTTGACGGTTTCTGGGTCCTTTTCTGGCATTTCTGCCTTATCTTCTTCTTTCTCAGTTGGAGCCTATTAGAAACAAACACCTTAGTATTATTGACGTGTATAAGGCATATATCTGAGATGTTATATCTTAAGGAACTTTCTTCTACCTGTGAGACAGGCTCCTGTTCCTTAAGTGGTGAGGCTATGGAAGCCTCCTTCTCAGATTCTGAGGCAAGCTTTCCAGCTTCCTCTTGTTCTTGTATTTCTAATTCAGCCTGTAACAAAGAAATTTTATTAGATAACAAGATTATTAAACACAAAATATCACAAGTAGAGAGTTAAACCATTCAGCTACCTGAGCAGTGTCAGGCTGATTGGTCTCTAGAACTTGTGACCCTTCTATGCTTTGGTCTTGTTGTTCCATTTCAGCTTCTTTGTTTGAAGTTTCAGGTACTTCAGACCTTTCCTGAGTGACTAACTGCTTGCTCCCCCTGCTTGATCATTACGGCGGTGTGTCTCAGTTTGATCCCTCTCTAGGAGTTTGGGAACCTGCTCATTTGCAGGATTTTCTTCAGCATAATACACTGCTGGTATGTCGAAATGGAGTTCATTGACCATTTCACCAACCACTTGTGGCTGTTGTGGTTGTGGTTGTTGTGGTTGTGGTTGCCTGGAAGAAGAAGTTTGAGCATTTGAGAGCTCTTCCAGATTTTTAAGTGTAGGTGTTGACATCAGCGTCAACCAACACTAGGTCACCACTCATCAGGGCTTCTTGAAGTTGTTTATACGTGACTTTCCCGGATGGTGTGTTGGCACTAACAACCTTTGCTATAGGTGCTTGCTCAGCAACCTTTGAGCTAGTTGCTTTCTCAGCAACCTTGGACCTTTTGGTCCTCTTTCCCTTGGCCTTGGTTACTTTTTCAGTAACCTTGGGGGCTGGGATCTTCTCCTCGTCTGATTCATCATCGAAATCTGGAACGGAGTTATCAACAATCCCTGCTTCTGCAGAGAGAGTTTGAAGTTTCTCACTACTTTTATCAGCATTGATAAGTTCATCTGCAAGGCACTCTGCAGCATTGATGCGTTCATCTGCATTGATCAGTTCATCAGCAGTGGCGGCAGGTATCTGAGAGTCGACATCCATAGAGGGTATGCCTTCTGATTTGTCAGCAAACTTCTTTTGTGAAGTTCTGGGCCTCTTGGTCGCAATGGAACCTTCAGATACCTCATCAGTCTTTCGTTTCTTGGAACCTTTCTGAGATGCAAACCTTTTTCATTATGTTTGTACACTCATATTTGTAGAGTAGGTTACTATTGGCAATGTCTGCCGTCTCTCAGAGCTCAATGCCAAGGCACTCCAGTAAGTAGCAAATCTTCAGTCCATAGCTTACTGTGGCTTTTGGCTCAGCAAGGCCCTTAACGATTTTAGGCTCAAAGCCTTGTATCTTCTTCACAAATTTCATGAAGGCGTACTTCCCCCAATTAAAAGGGTTTTCCAGCCTTTTGTCTTGTTGATTCAACAAGAACATCATCATCTAGCATTCTTGACTTATCTGGTCAGCACCTCCTTGTAGACAATCAAAGCATCTGTGAAGGATACATGCCAACACATCCCAGTGGACCAACAGATGTCTAGTCCTTATGTCAGCAAGCTTAAAGTCGATGGGTGTGTCTGGCTTGTCAAGATCACACACATCACTGTATAGTTGCTTCACTCCTTCAAGGAGATCTTCATCCTTGGTGTCAGTTTCAAAATCCTTTCCAAGATTTTGAAGTTCAAACAGCTCACAAAAAGTTATTTCGTCCAACAGGATTTCTTGTCCATGGACTTTGGTCTTGATAGACACTGTCTTAGTGCCTTCAGAGACTTTGGAGATAATCGTGGAGTTGTTGTAAAACTCCAGGACATCCAGTGAAGAACTCCACTGGGAAGAGAAGATAGAAAGCCCTTGATTTGTGCCTTTTCAAGCATATCAAGTACCAGCTTTCTGTCAGTCTGGTTTTCTGTTGCAGCTACCAGGTATTCCTCAATCATGGCACCACCCCAAATCATCCTGTGATTTGAAGTCTAATGATCAGGATTGAACTCTCCAATCAACCGATTGTTTGTTATAACCAGCACTGGTGCTTGCTTTTCAGCAGTACCAGATGTAGTAGCTTGGGATTTCTGAGTAGAAGCACGTTTGGGAGCCATCTCTTTAAATAGTGGCTCTGTTTAGCAAAACTAGCTGGAAAGCTAGCTGGTAGCTGGTTAGGTAGCTGGAAAGCTAGCTGGTATTTTGTAAAATGACATAAAAAGGCATTACTCTTATTTTTATTGTCTTTAACCTTTCTTATCGTATTATTAGTCTATAGTTTTTAAAATAATAATATATCATATTTTGTCCAATAATTATAATATATATTTAATGTACTTTACATCGCCACTTTAATAACATCATCAAAATTATTAGAAGTTGAAAGAAATAATCGTTGAGCATTTTAACTTAGTAATGAAAAAAATCAGTATTTGATGTGTACTACATGTATGCATTTTAAAGAGGTGCGGATACATTAATCCTTATGCTAGTTGTTGAGGGATAAACCTCTCAACACCAACACTACCACTGGAAGCAACCTAATCCAAGCTCCGCCTCCAACTTGAAGTCCGATAAAAGGCTTGTCCGAGAAAGAGCACCTGAAAGGACTAAGTGGGGGGGGGGGTTAGAATGGGTTGCCCGGATTGCCAAGGTCAATCCGGAATGAGGCTTTACTCAAAGGAGAGATGGTAGCTCTCAATGCAATAGTAATGGGAAAGGTCTAGTTACTTCCAGCTCGCTTACCTTAAGGTCTTGGACCTTGTGCTATATTTATAGTTATCATATACTCATGAAGTAGCTCATAAGATGATGCCAAGTGTACGATCCAGATTTGGACACCAATGCTACCTTTGGCCCATGGCCCATTAGTGAACAGTAGTCCAATACCAATAAGTGGGCCTGGGAGGGTAGTTTGGACCTTTTCCCTCTGAGAGTACTGTTCCGCCTGTTGGGTCCGTGTTAGTCCCTCGGACAGATCTGTCTGCTTGGTTGATCTGCCCTTGGGTAACTCTGGATGTCCGAGCCAAGAGTCTCACGGAAGTATCTCAATGGTTACATTATATACGTTTGGTCTTAATGTAATGGTGGCGTCCGAGATTCTCTCGTACGGTCCGTTAGGCATCTCTGTACTGACATGGTCAGGTTTGGAAGTCCTTTCCTTAGCCAGCTCGGACTAGCTGTGGAGATGTAGTGACTTCAGCGTACTGGTCGATTCACTTTGGGCGGACCATGTGAGGTCGGACCAGTACTGAATTGGCTAGTTAAGCCGTGATGCGCTTTAGGACACGCTCTATGGCGCCCTTAGCGGATTGGACACATTTCTGTATCAACATATGTCCCCCCAGTTTCCAAGTATCTTAGTAGAAGATAGTTGGTAACTATGAGGGATCAGTCGTGTCTGTGGAGCGTGTCCGAATCGCTAATTAAAAGAAAAAGGAAGAAATCCTTTTTGTCGGGATCCGTCGTCCGTGTCCTCGAGGATTCAATATATCTCTTTCCCCCCCCCTTTCCGTCTACAGTCTGAGTTATCACATAACTGGGACTGTAGAGGAAAAGGTATTTGTATCCGAGATATATGGGTCCGAGTACGGTTAGGATCTGACGTAGCCCTCTGGAAGCTGTCCGTTGGGCCGATTGTTGAATTGGTCCTCTCGTAAGCCCAAGAGGCCCAATAGGTTGTCCGTTCGGCCCACGGGAGAAAGATCCCGAGTAAAGGGACGTGACCGTTGGATCAGGACGACATCAACGGTTGGGGATCGCAGTCCGATTGATGTGACGCGTCTGTCAAGCATTAAATGCGACGCATCTTGTGACGCCCATCCACTCAAGCGGTACAACCTCGATTGGAGAGGATCAACGGCTGGGATTCAAATCCAAGCGACGTGACTCTTGGCTATCCCCAAATTGCCCTTATAAATAGTCAGCCCATCAGTCATTTTCACACTTTTAGCAATCTCGAAACTCAGAGCAATCGCAAAGCAATCCCAGCGTTAGAAGACACATCCGAGCAAGCAAGAGTCGCAAGATTTGAAAGTTTTGTCTTCGAATCTGTACCCTCGGAGAAGCAGCAAGGCTTAGTCGTCCGTTCGAACTTATTAAATCAGCTTTATCAAGTACGTACATCTTCACTTTTGCTGAGTTGTTTCCTTTTCACGGTATGCTTACTTCGTGCTCATATGTTTTTGCCCTGCTCGGATATGAAATGGTCGAGTCTGTTTTTGCCGATGTTGCGTGTGAAAGGCTTTAGCAACGTTCTTAGTTGAAACAATTTTTCTTCTGTACTGTTGCATGCCAATTTATTGCCAGTATCTTGTTGATGCATTTCATGCGTATGCCGACTGTAACCAAGATTTGATTCTGCATGCTTATTTGGTAGTGTTTTGGTGCCAATTGCACGCCTTTCCATAAATTTGCCCGCTCGGCGTCGGTAAGGTAGGTGATAGTGCATAATGCGTTAAGTATAAATCCGTAGGCTTCCTTTGACTTAAGAAATTACCTAAACGAACTCTCGGACAATCAACACCATCATTTCTGACTTGTTTCCTTCTGCCCTAGGATGTCCGGGAGCGATAGTCACGACCAGCACGAGGCCCCAGGTCATAGAGACGCAGTAGATTTAGGGATCGGGTCCGTGGACCTGAGCTCGTTCGTGAAAGATTTTGTGGATCTTGGGTCGTCCAGAGATTGACAGACGGAGCGGCGATCAAGCACGCGTCGACGCTCCAATGGACTGTGGTGTCCTTGCTAAGACTAGGTCGTCAGTCCGATCTCGAACTGTAGGTGGAATTGGGACATCCTGTGGTGCGAAAGCGAATCAAGTGCAGCAGAAGGGGACAGCGGTCTGGAGGCCGAAGAAGTCGAGATGTTCGAGGCCGGGGTGGAGGACCGTGTTGTAGCGGAGACAGGTCCGTCCCTGCCAAGCACGTCCTGGAGACCGGAAGATACTAATGATGATGAAGAAGATGGTGAGGAAGATGAAGATTGGGACGAGGGGGAAGAAGGAGAAGGATCCCCTGTCGCTCGTCCCTCTAGACGATCCAGCCGGCGGATTGAACTACATCCTGCTGCGTCCGTTCAGTTCAATCTTCAATTAATCGAAGGTCGTGGTGCAAAAGCTGCCCGAATCAAGTTCCCCGCCAGGCGTCCCGTTACAATAGTGGATGATTTGGAGAATTAAACTCGGACGGTCTTCTTCCTACATGTCCATCCAGGTTAGGGCGGAGGACATCCCCGAGTGGAGGCGGAAGTGGAGATCCTCGACCAGAGAAATCATGGTTCCCGAGCCCCACACGCCTTTTACAACCCGCCACGGGTATATGTGTGCACGAGGTAGCTTTTGCTTGTGGGTGGAAGGTACCCATTGCAACGGAGTTGAAGCACATCCTAAATCACATTGATTGGTCCGAGTCAGTTATCCGAAATCCTTGGGTAATCTTATTTGCTTCGTTTTTTGCAAGAAGAAAGGGCAACAGTAAACTTTGAGAACTTCAGCTCTTTCACGTTTCATTTAGTCCGGGAATCCCTTTTTATACCTTCTGAATAGGAAACCTTATAACTTCATTTGTGACTCCATTTCGTCGTTGGGGTCGAAGTGGTGGGATAAGTTCATATTCGTGCGGATGGCTCTGAAACCAGGGGTGTCCGAGAGGCAGCGAGAACAGTGGGGACTGCCCATAAAGTTTCTGAGGGAGAGCATGCCGGACTGGCGCCCTCTTCCAAAGAATGTGGCTCCGTGGGTGGCTGCTATTCATAAGAAGCACGATCCGCCAACCTATCCATACCACGGATCGATCCGTCACCGCCAGATTTGTGCCGACCGACGCAGTCGAGGTTGGAGGGAAGACGAACTTCAGTAAGAACCTGATTACTTCGAGTCTTTATGCCTGCCATTCGTCGAGATACTTTATTCGGATTACGTATTTCCGCAATTCTGACAATCCTTCGTTAACCCGCCTGTATCTAACGCCCTTGGTTTATTGTGCAGCTCACTGGTTCGATTACATCATATCGACTCTCGGAGAGAAGAAGAGGTTGCAGAGGGAACAGCAAGCTTTGGAGGTCGCGGCTGGTCAAAGGACCCGAATCATTAACACTTCCACGGGTCTGCCCATGCCGGATCCGAAAATGTCTTTGTGTTCGCCAACAAGAAGAAAGGAAGGCTGGTGAGGACTCGCAGGCCCTGGCGGTGCCTGATAAGGGCAAGGCTCCTGCTACGCGGAGCGCCACTGCTACCCGGTCCGCAGCTCACAACACTCGAGCCCCAACCCGATACGTGTTTATGCGGGACGCCATCATCTCGGGGCAAAAGAGGGCGGCAAGCTCGGAGGCTCCTGCTACTGCGAAGAGGCAGCAGTTGTCCGCTGTCCTTCCTGTGGACCAAGCTGCTCTGGATAAGGAATACGAGCGCTTATGGACTTTAAATGGAGCGGTCGAGGGTCGGATGCTCTATACCAGTGGGTAAATAATCTGTCCTTGGTTTACTTGTTTTGTTCTTAATGTAATACACATATAACTTGTGTCTACTCGGGTGTTTCCCCAGCTCGGGTGTTTCATCAAGGCCATGCAGTGGAAGCAGCTGGAGATGAAGCTGAAGGAGGAAGAGGTGAACTTCCACAAGTTGAAGACCAATTGGGAAAAGATTAAGGCGGAACTCGACCATCAGGAGAGATTCGTCGATAAGGCCATGCAGGCTTTCTTGGATTTTAAAAACTTCCTAGTCGGGGGTCTCCAATATGTCCGTCTTTACGCCGGCCGTGACTTCTTGAGGTCTGCTTCTTTCAAGTTCCTGATGTCAGACAAATCGGATGCCTCCCGTCTGGATGGGTTTGTGTCCGCGATCGGACAGCTGCAGTCCAAGGGACTTCTTCCACCAAAAGTGCCTCATACTCTGCCTCATTATTGGTAACTTTGAATTCCAAGGAAATCGCATAGTCGAGTTCCGCGCCCTCTGGGCTCTTAAGGTAGATTCCAATTCCTTCCACTCTTCCAGTGGAAGAACCATCGACTTCCAATGTCCAGACATCGGAAGGATGTTTTTTGATTTGGAGATCTCCTGCGAGCTGCTGAGGTTCCGCTCTTGGTTCATCCCCTCCAGTGATTTTCGTTCTGATGTTGTCCGAACTGGGATTTCTGGGAACATCACCAAGTAGAAACATTTGGTTGACCCGAGTTTCCCCCTCAGACAAAGGGAGGGGCCGATTGATGAACTGGGCTTCCTCAAGGTTTTCAGGGTTGAACATTGGAGGGGCTGGATTTCGGACTATATGTTTGGTGATTAAGCACTCGAACACTTGCTTGTCAGGGACTTTCTCTGAATCCTCCTCTGGGTAATCCGCTAAGAAGTCGGCGAGGACCTGAGCCTTTTTGGTTGACGGAGCCTGGTAGCAAATGTCGTATTCGCTGAGCTCGATCGCCCACTTAGAGAGTCGTCCAGATTGGTCGCTTTCCTAGGACTGCTTTCAAAGGTTCCGCAGATTAGTACCACTATTTTGTGAGACTTAAAGTAAGGTTTTAACCGTCTGGTATAAACTAAAGCGATGAAGCTTCGATCTTCACGTATCTTGTCTCCGCCCCAGCAAGGGCTTTGCTAAGATAGTAGATCGGCAAATGCTCGTTAGCTTTAATCCGTATTATGACAGAACTCATTGCCTCTCCCGTAATTGCTAGGTAGAGGTAGAGTGGTTCTCCTTCGACGGGCTTGGAGAGCAGTGGAGGGGAATGGAGGTATTCTTTCAACTTTTCGAAAGCCTCAGAACATTCCGCGGTCCACACAAAGTTCTCTCCTTTCCGGAGGGTTTTGAAGAACGAAAGATTCTTCTCGGCTGATCGGGAAATAAAACGACTTAAGGACATGAGACTTCCTATGAGCCGCTGTACCTCATTGAGGGTTTTCGGGTGTGGCAGATCTAGGATCGCCTTGATTTTCTCGGGATTGCGCTTATTCCCCTTTCCGTGACCACGTATCCGAGGAATTTTCCTCCCTTTACTCCGAAAGTGCATTTTTCCGGATTCAGTTTCATCCCATACTTCCGCAGGATGGAAAAGCAACTGTTGAGATGCTCAATATGCTCTTCTTCAGTCTTACTTTTAACAAGCATGTCGTCTACGTAGACTTCCATCGTTTTCCCGATTTCGTCTTTGAACATTTGGTTTACTACCGTAGGTGGCTCCGCGTTCTTCATCAATGGCATCACCTTGAAGCAGTATACTCCCCCTGCCGCGAAGAAAGCCGTTTTCTTAACGTCCTCCTTGGCCATCCGAATTTGGTAGAAGCCTTGGTATGCGTCCATGAAGCTCAGTAGCGCACATCCGGAGGTAGAGTCAACCAGTTGATCTATCCGTGGGGCAAAACTTGTTCAACCTTGTGAAGTCATTACACATTCGCCACTTGCCTGGCGACTTTTCGACCAGAACAACATTGCAAACCCAGTCAGAGTAGCGGACTTCCTCGATGTGTCCCGCCTTTAGGAGTCGATCGACTTCGGTGGATATGATGGCATCCTTGATTGGGCCAAAGTCTTTCCTTTTCTGTCGGATGTATTTGACCGAAGGATCCATGTTCAGACGGTGAACTGTAACCCGTGGGTCAATCCCCTTCAGATCGTCGGTACTCCAGGCGAACACATCGCTGTTTTCTCGGAGGCAAGCGATGAGCTTCATCTCTACTTCCACATTCATTTCGGTCCCGATCCTTGTTTTCTTCTCGGGATCGCCAGCAATAATCTCGATCTCTTTAAGGGTCTCATGGGGCTCAATTCGCGTCGTTCTAGGAAATTTTTCCTTCTGGCTTCCTACGCCGACTTGTGAGTCCTCTTTTCTGGGTGGAAGGATAGTGGGCGCGTCGGGAGTCATGGTGACTGTTAGCACGGGCGCAGATGCCCTTCTTGTGGACATGATATAACATTCCCAAGCTTCTCTGACATTTCCGAGCTCTTGTCCGACTCCGAAGGCCGTTGGGAACTTCATCCTATTGTGGAGAGTAGATGAAACAGCTCGGAACTGGTTGAGACCTGGGCGTCCGAAGATGGCACTGTAGTCGAAAGTTTGTTCGACCACCACGAAGCGGACTTCTTGTGTCACCCTTGCCGGAAAGGTACCGAGAGAAACATGTAACATGATACTTCCGAGGGGTCGTACAGTTCCTCCTCCGAATCCTAATATGGAGGTGTGCACTCTGCCATATCGGACTCTACCCAATGCCATCTGATCCAGTGTCCTCTTAGAGATGATGTTCGAGGAACTTCCAAAGGTCAACTAAGATCTTATTCACTCGGTAGGTTGCAATGGTCAAGGAGACCACCTGGGACATCCGGTTTTCGATGTCTTCTCCCCGCCGTAGGGAGGAGGAATTTCACCGTCATCGAATGATATGGCGTTAGTGCTGGAATTGCCGGACCGCATATGCTCGTCGTTGTTCGGAGGTTTTGCGCGCCCTTGCGTTCTCGCTATCTCCCCGTTGGTCCTCCTGTAATAGTGTTGATCACCCCATGTAAGGCGTTTTCCATTCGATATCATCGATATCGATAAGAACGTTGGTCCAGATGGGCGGATAGTTGGTTGGAGGGGCGAGGCAATGAGGGGCGGTTCCGTCATCCTCTCATCTCTCCTTTGCCTTTCTATCTTGTCGCATGTGTTCGTCCTTATAGATATGCTCCTTCAATTTTCCATCCCTTATCAGGTGTTCCACCTCTGTCTTCAGCTGAATGAAATCGTCCGTTTCGTGTCCGCGACACTTGTGAAACTTGCAATAGCCTTTTGCGTTCTTGCTCTTCTACGTTGTGAGGGGGCTTGCCATCGACGCCCAAATTTCTTCTCAACAATAGTTGCCAAGATGTCGGACCTTGGTCTGTTGAGCGGTATAGTCCGCATATCGTCTTGGCGGACTTCTCTCCTGTGAAAACCTCATCTCTTTGATCCCTTCTTGAATCAAACTTACCAAGGCGTTGGTCTTGCTTCACCGGATCCTTTGCTTTCTTGGAGCTGGCTCTCACTGGAACATTCCTTCTGTAATCTTCTCCATACATCACTTCCTCACAGATGTCTTCTAAGTACTTTTCGCTTCTTACCTCTTGACTTGAGAGTTTTCTTCGAGTTCGAGTTGAGTATTAGCATACAGTGTCGGACTCGTTCTTTAATCTTGGTGGCTCAACCCGAAGAACCTCCGTGTGAAATCGATCCAATAAAGTCCTTAGATCCTCGTGCTCTCCCTGTATAACGCCTGCTAGGTGCTCCACGGTACGTTTTCTCCTCTTGGATTTGCCAAATCGAGCCAAGAATTTAGAAGATGATCCGCATTTAACGTATCGATTTATTCGGCAAAGAGGTGTACCAATCCATGGCAGTCCCGAAGAGAGTGGACGAGAAAGTGAGGGCTTTAGTGTTGTCACTCATCCCTTTGGAATCCATCTTGCTGTTGAAGCATGTCAGGTGACCCACGGGACAAGCGTCCCCATAGTAGTATTCCAAGTTTGGAATCACTTGGTCCGAGTTCCTGTTTCTCTCCTTCTCTCTCATGATACTGTCACATAGGGGATTTGGCGCGCTGGTAGTTATCTGCTCGTGATCTTTTACGAGACGTCCGAGGCTTAGAATTTGAGCTTCTAAAGCCTTTTGCTGGGCAAAGATCTCGTCTGCCGTCATGATCTCCCCTGTCCTCGGATGCATGGCCATATCCGCGGGAAGTTCGTTCATGCGGGCTCTTGGAATTGTTTCCGCCACTTGATCCCTGTCCCTCGGAGGCACTGGGAGTGGAAGTTCTGGGTATCTATTGTTCACGTCTTGGCGCTCTCTCCTTACTTGATGGCTTCCTTCCCCTCGGATTTGTGAGGCTGAGGCCCGTCTGTCCAATAGATCTCGCAAATCCTTCTGGGGTTGCTGATCTCCTAATCTCTGCTGGATTGGACGTTGTCCGTTCCTAGACAATGCTAGCTCTGCCTGAGGAGGCGTAACCACTGGCGGAGTGGCTTGTTGTGGAGGAGCATTGTTGGATCCCAGGCACCCTTGGATGATCGTTAGCAGCCTGTCAAACTGCATCTCGCTCAATCCAAGGTCGTTAGTGCGGACAATGCATCCATCAGGCATCGTGAATTGTTGGGGTGCGGGTGGGCCTTGAGCTCCTGTCGGAGAAGCTCGGGCCGCACCTTCTTCCGAGGAAGGACTGGCTGTGCATCCCTCGCTTGGATATCTTCCTCTTACCGTTGCAGCCCTGCGTCCCCGGGTGGGCGGGCGTCCCCGCGGGCGCGGTGGTGGAGTTCTTAATTCTGTAGTACCAGCTCTCGCTGTTCGTCTTGTTCTTGCCATTGGTTTACTCGAAACACAGATGCTTTTTGTAAAGATTCCCACAGACGGCGCCAAAATGTTGAGGGATAAACCTCTCAACACCAACACTACCACTGCAAGCAACCTAATCCAAGCTCCGCCTCCAACTTGAAGTCCGATAAAAGGCTTGTCCGAGAAAGAGCACCTGAAAGGACTAAGTGGGGGGGGGGGGGGGTTAGAATGGGTTGCCAAGGTCAATCCGGAATGAGGCTTTACTCAAAGGAGAGATGGTAGCTCTCAATGCAATAGTAATGGGAAAGGTCTAGTTACTTCCAGCTCGCTTACCTTAAGGTCTTGGACCTTGTGCTATATTTATAGTTATCATATACTCATGAAGTAGCTCATAAGATGATGCCAAGTGTACGATCCAGATTTGGACACCAATGCTACCTTTGGCCCATGGCCCATTAGTGAACAGTAGTCCAATACCAATAAGTGGGCCTGGGAGGGTAGTTTGGACCTTTTCCCTCTGAGAGTACTGTTCTGCCTATTGGGTCCGTGTTAGTCCCTCGGACAGATCTGTCTGCTTGGTTGATCTGCCCTTGGGTAACTCTGGATGTCCGAGCCAAGAGTCTCACGGAAGTATCTCAGTGGTTCTGTTATATACGTTTGGTCTTAATGTAATGGTGGCGTACGAGATTCTCTCGTACGGTCCGTTAGGCATCTCTGTACTGACATGGTCAGGTTTGGAAGTCCTTTCCTTAGCCAGCTCGGACTAGCTGTGGAGATGTAGTGACTTCGGCGTACTGGTCGATTCACTTTGGGCGGACCATGTGAGGTCGGACCAGTACTGAATTGGCTAGTTAAGCCGTGATGCGCTTTAGGACACGCTCTATGGCGCCCTTAGCGGATTGGACACATTTCTGTATCAACACTAGTTGCAAAAAAGTACACAAAATGTATAACAAAGGATCCAACAATATAAAATATAGGTTAGGGATATTTTCGGAATGAAAAATATAAGAAGCTCCTTCTTTAAAAAAAAAAGCTACATTGACTAGCTTCTTTTTCCAGCTAGCTGGTTAAAGAAGCTGCGCGTTCACGTAACGAGCTTTTTATTAGTCAATGGTAAAAAAAAGCTCATGGAGCTGGAAAGCTAGTGGTAAACAGAGCCAGTGAAGTTTTCGAAAATCGAGAAGAGTTTTAAGGTAGGAAATTAGTGATTCTTTGCAGAAAAAGTAAGAGGGAATCAGTAGTTGCAGAGAAAATTGCAGTGAGATTTGAGAGAATTTTGCAGTTTTTGTGCAAGAGCAAATGTAGGATTAGGCGAAAGTGATTTCTTTTGCCAAAATCCTATATATATAGCAGTGTAATTCCAACAGGCAAAAATACACAATTAATTTTGTGCATTTGTATACGTATGCGTCAAGAAGGCGTGGGTAAAATTCGGTTTGCATTAAATGCTTAGTGGGCCACGTCTGAGTTTTTACAGTCCACTATTTTACATAAAACTAATCTCGGCCTTTAAAATGGAACGCCCATTTCATCAATGGTTGGGATTGCTTTTCCAGCAATGATCACAATCAACCCATGTGATTGTGCCCAATTAATGAATTTTGGCGATTAGCTATCTGAATCACATTTCTTCTGTGTGAATAAGGGACATTTTTGTATCTGAGTCTATCTCACACTCAGTATATGTTCATGTTTTACACAAAAATAGAAATAATACAAATTTCAAGAGAGTAGTTGACTGCAGACAGTTGTACTATTCTCTTTTGTGTTCCCCCTCACTGAGTGATCTAGATATCTGAGTACCTGTCTCAGAAATCTTCAAATAGCCATTTTACCCTTTAACTTTTGATATCCGAAAATGCCTCTCGGATACTTGTTTGCTAAGTGTTTCACCTTTTGCCTTTGATATTCTGGATTCCTGTTCCAGATATCTTATCTCTCCTTTTTCCCTTCTTAATCATACTGAGTTCCTGTCTCACTCACATTCTTAGCTTCTTTTAGTATATGAGTTCCCGTCTCAAATACCTTTTTGCCTTGAATATCTAGATACCTGATCCAGATATCTTTCTTCTTTCTGAATCATCATCTCAGAGATTAGAACTTTTCAGTTCCTTTGGTAACTCCATTAACCCAAGACTGTGTCTCAAGGATAAGAACCTGCTTTCTTGCAAAGGCTTTGTAAGATATCTGCAAGTTGGTCTTCAATACCAATCTTGAGTATCTCTATGTTGCCTTTTTCAACATGGTCTCTAATGAAGTGGTGTCTAACATCAATGTGCTTTGTTCTGGCATGGAACTTGGGGTTCTGTGTGATTGCAATATCACTTTTGTTGTCACAGGAAATGGAAGTTTTCTCTTCATTAAGTCCATAGTCTCTGAGTTGTTGTCGAATCCACAAAATTTGTTTTAGGTTCCGAGAGCCTGGTTGTTGTTCAACATAGACTTCTTCAGCAAGTTCACCGTTTAGGAATGCACTTTTAACATCCATCTGATAAACTCTAAAGTCATTATGAGCTGCAAAGGCTAGAAATAGTCTAATTGCATCCAATCTTGCAACTGGAGCATATGACTCGTCAAAATCTAGTCCTTCTGTCTGGGTGAATCCCTTGGCAACCAACCTTGCTTTGTTTCTGGTTATTTCACCAGACTCATTCATTTTATTTCTGAAAACCCACTTGGTTCCAATTACAAATATTTCGTCAACAAATAGAACCAGTTTCCAGATTTTGTTTCTCTCAAATTGATCCAACTCTTCTTGCATTGCAGAGATCCAATCTTGATCCTTCAATGCTTCTTCTATAGTTTTAGGTTCAATATTTGAGATGAAACATCCATAAAGAGAGTCAGCAATTGCTCTCCTAGTTAACTCCTTGGTCTAAAGGACCGATCACATCCTTGGCAGGATGATTCCTTATCCATTTCATATTGGGTTTTGAACTAGTAGGATCAATATCATTTTGATCTGAATGTGAACAATATGATCTTGATAGGATACTTGTGCAGTATCTGAGATATCTGACACATGGGAAATGCCATGGATATTTAACACTTTTTCAGTGTTAGAGGTATCTGGAATTTGATTTTCAGCAATCTCATTCTCAGAAACCTCTTCATGATGAAGGTTCTCAGTAACCTGTTCCATTTCTGGAATTCTCATAGGAAATTCTTCATCATGTCTTAGAGTCATCTGGTTGTTACTAAGCAATGGTTGCTTTTCATCGTCAGATTCATCCTCTAAGTGAATGATAGAATTGTTTCCTTTTGAGGATTCTTCTTTAGAATCTTTAATCATTAGCTCTTTGAACCTATCTGAGAGTTCTTCATTCAAGGGTACTTTCTTGTTTCCTTCGTAGAAGACTACATGAACAGATTCTTCAATCTTTTGCATTCTTTTGTTGTAGATTCTGTAGGCTTTGCTATTCAGAGAATAACCAAGAAATACTCCTTCATCTACTTTTGGTTGAAATGTTCTCAAGTATTCTTTTCCATTGTTAAGAACAAAACATCTGCAACCAAACACCCTTAAATGTTTGATACTAGGGGGTCTACCAATCAAAAGCTCATAAGGTGTTTTGTCATAGTGTTTGTTAATCAAACATCTATTTTGAGTGTAGCAGGCTGTGTTAACAGCTTCAACCCAATAGATTTCACTTATTTCAGTGTCAACAAGCATTGTTCTTGCTGCTTCTTTTAGGGTCCTATTCTTCCTTTCAGCAACACCATTTTGTTGTGGTGTCCTTACGGAAGATAGTTGATGTTGTATACCTTTGCAGGTACAAAACTCTTTTATGTACTGGTTCACAAACTTCATGGTACTGCTACGATTCATGATACCTTGTCATTTTTCATGACTTCAAGCTTATTCAGCAAGTTGGGTATCTCAACCCTTGCATCAGATTTTTGTTTGAGAAATACAACCCAAGTGAATCTTGAGTAATCATCAACAACAACCAGACCATACTTCTTTCTTGCATAGCTAGTTACAGAGGATTCAAAA
The DNA here is from genome assembly GCA_026545765.1 of Plantago major. Taxonomy (NCBI): domain Eukaryota; kingdom Viridiplantae; phylum Streptophyta; class Magnoliopsida; order Lamiales; family Plantaginaceae; genus Plantago; species Plantago major. The sequence goes on from CM048843.1 coordinate 65,590,791, forward strand.
AGATCCATATGTAACATTTGCAGTGGCCTTTCACTGGAGTGTCTAGTTTTAGACTTGAAAGATGTTTTGGATTGTTTTCCCATTTGGCAAGCTGAGCATATACCATCTTTTCTATATACCATATTGGGTAAACCAACCACCAATTCTTTCTTGGCTAGCTTGTTCAGAGTTTTGAAGTTCAAGTGACTCATTCTTTTATGCCATAACTAGTTTTCTTCAGTGTGGCCAGATTGACTCACATGAGACATTCTTCAGTTGTGGCAGATGCCCAGTCAGCAACATAAAGATTTTCTTTTCGCCTAGCAACCAAGACTATCTGCTTTGACTCATTGTCAATTACTTTGCATAGTTTTGACTTGATCTTGACAGTGTACCCTTTGTCTACTAATTGACTCATGCTTAGGAGATTATATTTCAATCCCTTCACATGTAGTACTTCAGAGATTGTAAGAGTTCCAAACTTCAGATTGCCAAAACCTATGGTTGGATTTTCATCTCCTCCAGTAAATCTAATAATTGGTCCATTATCGCATTTTCTGTAGTTAATCAGATTTGCTTTGTCTCCTGTCATGTGCTTCCCACATCCACTATCAAAATGCCACTTCGGGTTCTTCCTCAGAGTGTTCTGCACAAAACGGAAAACAAGGAGTTAGGCTCTCTTTCCAACAATGGAACCTTCTGGACTAAAGAATCTCCCTGTAGGAAACCATTTCTGAATGAACTTCCTTGGGATATTCTTTTAGGTAAATGATTGGTATCATTATCATTTAAATCTATTTTCCTTCTTGGTGTGTTCCTTGGTGGTTCCTCGTGGTGCTTTCAGATACCTGTCAGATTGCTGAGTCTGCTTTTCAGCAAACTTAGCTTTCCTTGCCAGACTTCTTCTAGCCCTGGCATTCAGAGTGGTCGTAACCTGTTCTTTTTTCCACTTCTGATGATTGCTATGCGCAATCCTGGCTTTCATCCATCGTTCTTGCTCTTGTTTATACTCATGAGCGAGTTGTTTCCCGATGGCTTTATAGCCAATCCCATTTCGAGCACCTGGTGCTGTCTGAGTTCTCTTCTCAGCAGCTTTGCTAGTCTCTGGAACGTCTTTCTTTCCAGAAAACGTGATGTTGGAAAATTTGTCTGCTCTTGCAATTTTTCCTTTCTAAGAGACATAGCACTGTGGGTGATTACAATTTTCAGTGTTATGTTTCTTTACAGAAACATTCCCAACAGTTTTCTTTTGGACTTGTTTTTCCCACAAAGGTTTGGTCGCAACTGCCTTTCCTTTGTCAACAGCCTTAGCTTTCTGACCAATGCTATAGGTTGTTTGGGAACCATCTTGCTGAGCACTGACAAATTTTATTCTTTCATCACTCTTATTCAGAGTGGTAGAACTATTTGTTTGTGTGTCCAGACCAAGTCCTCCCTTTTCTGAAGGATCTCTTAAATAAGAGTGTACTTCAGTAAGAGTGTCACAAGCTTTGGCATAGGATTGAAAAGATAGTTCTTTCTTCTTGAGTTCCTCATTTTCAGAAAGAAGATCTTTATTTTCCTTTTGGAGTATATCCATTGCCTTTCTGTGTAACTTCTCTGTTTCAGATATCTGTGCTTTGAGGAATGAATTTTCAGCATCCTTTCTCTCAGATATCTTGAGTAATTGTGAATTTTCCTTCTCAAGAGAATTCTTGTCTTCTTCAAGAATGTCGGCTTTAGCTCGGATCATTTGAAATTCTCTTTTGTAGAGATCAAGTTCTCTTCTGAAATATTCTGAATCTTTGATTTCTTCCTCATCACTCTCATAATTTATGAATTGAGAGATGTTGGTTACCTTGTCTGCCATTAGGCAGGGCTCAATGTTGGAGCAATCTGGATAGATCTCCTCAGCAACCCCGCATAATTCCCTTTTCTTTTGACCAAAGTCAACTAATTCATGAGTGATGCCACATAATTCTGGAGAAGGTAATTTGGTATCATCTGAGTCTTCTTCCTCAGATTCTGACTCAATATCAAGAGCATCCAGTTGGATTTGAATCTTTTTCCTTTCTTCAGTGAGCATAGCTCTCTGACCTCTCTTGAAGTTTCTTCTATCTTTCTTGTCACCTGTCTTAAGCTTAATGAAAATAGGGCAATCTCTTTTAAAATGACCAGGTTTCTAACAATAGAAACATATATCGTTTTCGATTTCTGCTTGTTCAGCGAGCTTGACAGCTGCATATTTTTGTACTGGTGATAATTTGAGCCTAGATGCTTTTTCAGCTTCTCTTTGGCTTTTCTTCTCTCAATCTCCCGATTGACATATTTTCTCATTGCGCTTCTAAGAAGAGCATCTTCCTCAGTCATTTCCTTGGTATCCTTCTTTTCAGAAGTACCTTGTGTTACTAAAGCAACATTGTGAACTTTCTCAGCAATTGTTTGTTCTCTCTGAGTAGTTTCATAGTTGACAGTAGCTAAGTGGGAAAAGAGTTCTACTGAAGTGATATTTGGCATTCCTTGTTTGAAATAAAAATACTGAGTGTGTTCCCAGTTTTGATTCAAGCTTCTCACGATAGTCTTCACCTTTTCAGAGTTAGAGTATCTCTCACTTTCACCAAGTGCAGCCATTTCACTCATCAATGTTGTGAACCGGAAATCTAGTTCTTCAAGAGTCTCTGTGGGACCTTGTTTAAAGTTTTAGAATTTGATCTTCAAAACTTCGAACTTATTTTCCTTTGTTTTCTCATTTCCGGCACAGATTTCCTCAATCAGTTGCCAGGCCACTTTCGCCATTTTTGCACCCCACATTTTACACTGTATGTGCTCTGGAGTGGAACGTATGATTATATTGCGAGCCTGACTATCCAGTCGATTTCTCTTGGCATCTTCCGATGTCCAGAGCTCTCTGGGCTTTGGCTCGTAAATAACTTGACCAGTAGGTCTTCCACTGGTTGAAGCACCAGTTTTTGAGGAACCACCACTTGGTTCTTCATCAGTGGGAACTCTGTCTCTACCATTAGAAACCTTCATCCCCTGCTTGAGATGTTGAATGACTATGGGGCCATTCTTTATTACTTCGATCATTTCATCACTGATGGCTTCTAGGTGGAGCATCATGTTGTTCTTCCATTTCTCATAATTCTCTGGCTTGAGAATTGGAGTGTCACTTAAAGACATCCTGCAGCAAACACACTAAACAGACAAATCAAGTGTAGGTGAAAAAGCTGTTACTGGGCACTTATCTGGGATCTAGGTTCAGTGCAGAAGGCTTGGGAACCTCCTACCCTGATACCACTTGTTGGTCCAGATAACGGCAAAGGGAAAAGACTAGAGGGGGGGGGGGGGGGTGAATAGTCTTTTACAACTTTTGCCGATAAACACAATTTCTCAGATATCTATGAAGATATATGATACTTAATTTCAGAGAGCGGAAGACTCTTCTGTGATAAGTGCACGTGCTCAGCAAGATATGTGTAAATACTCAGCAAGGTAAATAAAGCAAGTAATAAATTGCAGAAAGTAAATAACACGGATCTTTATAGTGGTATCTGAAGGTGGCGTAATCCTTCAATTAATCCACTTCGGCCATTCTCAGGCCTAGAATCCACTAAGACAAATAATTGAGTTCACCTTACAAATATCTTCTCTCGATTCCTAAATACACAAGGTTCCCAACCAAGTGTTCCCCCTGAGTTATTCCCCGGATTTCTCAGCCAAGTACTTCCCATACTCATAAACCTTTGAGCTATTCCTTAGTTTCCCAAACTAAGTACTTCCTATGCTCAGTAACCTTGGAGTTATTCCTTAGTTTCCCAAACTAAGTACTTCCTGTACTCCACGCCGTTTAAGGTGTTGGTTAAGGTAGTTTGTCAGGTTTTGATAGATTAATAACTTCTACAGTTATGTAATACTACCTTCTTGAACAAGAGTCACTTAACACACTTCACAATGTGTGGTGATATGTTCTTTTACTGACCCAAGTCTATGATAAATGTTCTAGAGAATGAATCTCAGATACTTGATCTTTTGATTCAACTCCTTCACAGATAGCAATGCTTGTTAAGGATCAGGACACTTAGAACTTTCGTGCTACTTAGAATTCAAGAGCTTAGTCGCAACTGTAAGCTGAAGAATAAGTAGGTTGAAGACTTGTATGCTTGAGAGAAAAATACCACTAGTTGTATTCTCAGATATATTTGGTATTTTCAGTGAGTTCAGAGTGTAAGTTCTGTGTGTATTTCAAGCATTCTAAGTGGTGATATTTATAGTTGAAACTCATGCCGTTTGAATAGTATCCGTTAGGCTCAATGAAATTCAAACTATTGATATTTGTAAATAGTACTGCATAAGACGTTGTCTCTTTTCAGAGATTTCCTCTTTTGTTCTGATGTCTCTGTCTGCGCATTTATTGCATTGTACTATTTTTGTCCTGTAGTGCCAACGGAACTATCACTACAAGAAATCCGCCAAATAGCGACGGAGCCTAGCGTATCCGTCGCTATCTAGCGACGAATCGCTAGGTTTAGCGACGGATTGAGCGAATTCGCTCAATCCGTCTCTAATCCGTCGCTAATCCGTCGCCAAACTAGCGACGAATATTTGTTCGTCGCTATTTGGCGACGGATAAAAATATCCATCGTTATTTAGGGACGGATATTATATCCGTCCCTAAATAAGTTGACCGGATTAAAAAAATATATAAAAAAAAAAGAAAAAGTTGACCGGATATTATATCCGTCCCTAAATAAGTTGACCGGATAGCGATCCGTCACTGAAATCGATATACAATCGGACAGTAGCCCTTTTCTTCTCCATTTTTCAGCAGCTTCTTTTTCTTCCTTCTTCCTTCTTCATTCGCCATTTCCAATTTCCGACCAAATGTCAACCGTTCCGGACAATTTTGGAGTCTTCTCGAAGCTCGTGGGACAAAGAGCTGGTGTGGTCAACCAATTTCATCTTTTTTCAGCTAAATCGAAGGTATTTTGGCTAAAACCCTAACTTTGCCAAATTTGGGGATTTTGTTAATTTCGACTAATTTGAGCAATTGCATGTTTATTGTAAGTATGTAGTAGTTAGTTTAGCTTATATTACGTAGTGTGTTAACTTTGAGATGTTCAATTGATATATTGATGGTGAATTTGGATTTTTAGTATAATGTTAGGATGTTTGGAAGTATGTAGGGTTATTAATTTGATATTTTTGTATATGTAGTAGGATTAGAAAGATTTAGTTGAGTGTTTTGGAACCCTTACTTGTTGACAAATTAGGAAACTTTGTTAATTTCGACTAATTAGATCAATTGTATGTTTATGGGAGCTATAGTATTCTAGCTAGTTAACTTTGTGCAATTGATATATTGATTGTGAATTTGTATTGTTAATTAGTATAATGTTAGGATGGTTGTAAGTACATAGTAATTTTGATTCGATAAATTAGTATATATACACTAGATTATGAAGATTTAATTCAGTGTTTTGAGACTATTTGGTGATTATATTAACGTAAAATGCATGTTATAAATCTAATAATTGAAGACGTGTCAGGCTAATCATATAATTATGAATCCCGAACGTTCATGGATGTACCGTCGCATAGTTAATGGTAGAATTCAGTCTAGTTTTGTGGAAGGGGTTAAATCATTCATCACTTTTGCGCTTACACAAACTACTTGTTTGAGTGGGGGGGAAGATGAAGTGCCCTTGCAATGCGAACAAATGTAGGAATAAACAATTTTTGCCTCCTGATACGGTAGTGGAGCACTTGAAACGTAAGGGGTTCGTGTCTCAGTATGAGGTATGGTGTTACCATGGTGAGACACGAGCACCGTTCATGGATTATGAGCATCTCTCAAAGCGTAAAAGGAAGGAGAAAAATGTGATCGGAAGTACTCAAAATACGTCTACATCTGATGCTAATTATGATCATGAACGGATGGAGAAAATGGTGTATGATGTTGTGGGTCCAGAGTTCATGGACACCAGGGAGCCAGTAACCGAGGGGGATGTGGAGGAGCCACCGAATCCTGCGGATCAGGTGTTCTTTGACTTGCTGGAATCAGCAAAGAAGCCGATTTATCCGGGGTGTAGGCTCAGCGAGTTGTCTTTGTTGGCTCGGCTAATGAGTTGTAAGGCTAATGGCCAGCAATCTGAAGCGAGCTTCAATGAATGGGTACAAGTAATGTCGGATCTTTGTCCTGAAGAAAACCTAGTTCCCACCAACTTTTACCAGGCGAAGAAAAAGATGCGGGGGATGGGGTTGCCCATGGAAACCATAGATTGTTGTGAGGATATGTGCATGATCTATTGGGGGGAGGATAAAGATCTACTGAAGTGCAAGTTTTGTGGTAAGGACCGGTACAAGCGTTACAAGGAGGGGGCTGCAAAGAAACGTCAGATAAGGCGGACTGGTTGGCTGCGATGCATATACAGGACCGCTCCAGAGTAGAGTACATTGATAAGGATGACTCAATTACCAACTCCTATCAAGAAGAGGTCGTCGATCAAACAACGAGAAAGCATGTACAAGCTGATGATGAGTTCATAGACCTGCATGAAGACCAATTTATAGACTTAACAATAGCCGAGGAGGACGAGGGTATGTGTGTATTGTATGCTTAGTTGTTATGTGTATATATGCTTAGTTGTTGATTATTATTACTTTTTGTGCATTAATATATGTCAAATGTATATGTTTTACATGCATATTCATGTATTCTTTACTAACACATTTTTTCCTGCAATTTCTTATATGCTCTTGCAGATGCCGCGCCAAAGGAAGTCGACATACCTTCCTCACGGGTGTAGGGGTGCTAGTCCAGCGGGTTCTAGTAGTACACCAGCGAGTCATGGTACTAGTCCTCTCGTTGGATACGACATTGGTGGGAGCAGCAGCCAGTCTCAGGTACCAGAGACTCCACCGGCCTACACGGCACATGCTCCTGGTGACTACCCCTCTGACGGGTGTCCCTACCTGATGTTGATGGACGGTGCTACATTCCAGGGGAAGCTGGTGTTGTTCCCCAATGGTAGGAACAAGTAAGTATTATGCATTTGTAGAACATACACTTAAGATAAATATATGTTACATGATTTTACTAATGAATATTCGTTTCTTGTTTGTCTCATTGATAACAGGTTTTGGCCACCGGATGCCTCGGACAAACTAGGCAAAATCTTCAGGGGGAGGAGGGAGATGCCGGGACAGGAGGCGAGAAGTGGTCAAACGTTCCGGACCGGATGAAGCACTTTTACTTCGACGAGCTGCGGGTAAGCTTAAATGTTACAATGAATGCTTTATTTGTTCTTTTAATCATTGTGTTAATGTGTGTGGTATGTTAGCCACTATATCTGTGAGTGGTATGTTAGCCACTGAACTTGGGTGATATGTTGGTCACCATTGTGTTAGTCAATTTTAGGACAATTTGAGTGGTATGTTACCACTAAGCTTGTTTTGATGTGTTAGTCACCATTCATGAACTTGTTGTGTCATTTGAGTGGTATGTTAGCCACTGAACTTGGGTGATATGTTAGTCACCATTGTATTAGTCAATTTTAGGACAATTTGAGTGGTATGTTACCACTAAGCTTGTTTTGATGTGTTAGTCACCATTCATGAACTTGTTGCACACAATTTGAGTGGTATGTTAGCCACTAAACTTGTGTGATATGTTGGTATTTATTCATGAACTTATTGCACACAATTTGAGTGGTATGTTAGCCACTAAACTTGGTGTTATATTTAAATTGTTATCTTTCTTTAAACTTGTGTAATTTTTACTTTGAATGGAATTGTTGTAGAAGGACTACTACATTCCCAATGCCCTGGTGTCCCAGTTGTACTCCGTTTCCGAGACTTTAGGGTCAGACATCTATAGGAAAATGGTTTACAAAATGAAGGAGACACGCAGACAACCAACTTGGGTGGGGGATGACGAGTGGGCACTTTGGGAGGCGTACCGGAATGATCCCTTCGTCCAGGATCAAGCGTACAAGAACAGACAAAACCGTTTATGCGAGCATGAGATGAATGCACCTTGCCAGACATCATCGCGAAATGTTGTTATTCTGAGATCACGTGATGGAGGTTAGTAAATATGTTGTTTATGACTTGGAATATGATACATAACAGTTTTTTGCTTTCATTTCAATCAACTAACTACTTGTTTGCACATATGTTTTTTTAGGCCAATAAAGGACAGCCGAAGAGTGCTCTGTACCACTTCAAGAAAGCTAAGCTGAAGAATGGCATCTGGACTGACGTGAGGGCCGAGCGTATTGTGGTACATTTCTTTCTTAAGGTTAACATTTGTATTTGAGTATTTTAAAGTGATTCCTAAAATTGCATCTCATTTCGTATGCAACCAACAATTGCAGAGTGAGGTCGAGAGGAGGATGGACGAGAGGATGATCGACGATCATGAGCTGTTAATTGAAGAGCAAGACCAGATCTTCTTCGAGGTCAACCCAATGGACATCAAGGGTCGAATGTATGGATTGGGAAGTTTGGGACCTTCCATGAGTTTTGGTAGCTTCTTAGTGTCCCAGGAATCAGGATCGCGATCTAATCTCTACACACAGGACCAGGTTCAAGAGATGATGACTCCTCTCCACCAGGAAATAGATGCGACCAAGGCAGCTTATGAGCAAGTGCTTGAGGAACAGGCTCGTATGGCTCAGCGGATGGACGCTTTGACCCAGATGTTCAGCACTTCTTCCCAGTCTCACCCACCGCCTCCTCCCGATTATTCTTAGTTACATCAGACTTATTATGGACTTGTTATGGATAATTTGACACTATTTCACCTTCTTCTTGTTTTGGATAATTTATATTGTTTCGGATATATTAATGCAATTTAATTATTTCGGGTATATTATCTATGATTATATTATGTGAAAAAACAGGTGAAATGTGAAACAGAAATATAAAAAAAAAATTAAACAGTTAATTTAGCGACGGAAAAAAATCCGTCGCTAAATTCACGAACTAAGGGTGAATTAGCCCATTGAATTTAGCAACGGATTTTTTTCCGTCGCTAAATGTCAAGCGAACTAAGGGCGGATTAGTGGTGGGATTTAGCGACGGAAAAAATCCGTCGCTAAATTCCATCGCTAATTGGCGACGGATAGGAATACTTATCCGTCGCCAAAAAAAATAGTGACGCTCGGTTTGGAGACGGGGGATTATCCGTCGCTAAGGATTTAGCGACGGATCGGCACAGCTTTAGCAACGGATAATTCCGTCGCTAAAACTGGTTTTTTTTGTAGTGTATGCACGCTTTCTAAACCATTGCATGTCCCTTTCCAGAGACCTTCTCATCTCTAGATACCTGTTGAAACATTGTTTCCCAGAAACATAGTTTTATCCAAGGTATCTGAGTGTAGATATCTGTGGGCACTTTTCCTCGTTCAGAAACCTTGCATTCTCAGATATCTTTTGCAAAACTGGTTCATTGAGAAACACTTGTTTGTCAAAGATATCTGGACATAGGTATCTGATAACCTTTGTCTTCAGCAATCTTGTGCAGTCTTCAAAACTTCATTTTAAAGTTGAACTTCTCCTGTTGGATGCCTTCTTCTTGGTCTTCTTCAAGGAAATAAAAATTACATTCAGAGACCTAACATCCTATTACAAGATTTGCTAGACTATCATACTTAGTGATTTTCCTCTTTTACAGTATTCAAGTGAACCAAGAGTACTAACCACCTTTCTGAATTAAGATAAGTCATTAGGTTGCTGATCAAAATCTAAACAGATATTCCTAACAACATGGTTTTTAGCAATACGGGTAAAATACCATATTTCTACTATTTAAATGTTTGGCACAATCATCCATCTATATATATTTTAAAAGTGATGATGATACTCAAAGGAGAAGCATGCTACATAGGAATTTGATTTATAAATTGATCCTATTAACATGCAAAATTTTGATTCATGCAAAAATTTGATTCATTCCTACTTACATACTGAAAGAATCGATTAGTATATTTTAACTAACACACATATAATAGTACAATAGTATATTTTCAAATATCCATTTCTGATATAAGTCGAATACCACAGTTTGTTAAATCCTATTTCGATAGAAGCTACGTAATATTTACATTGCACTTATCATTAGGTTGCATTTATTTACTAATTACACCTTTAATACTGATATTTATTGATGGTATAGTATTTGACTTAATTTAAACAATTACGATCAAATAAGATGTTTGAATACCATGCAAATTACAAGTCAAATCTGAGTAACCAGATTCAACCAAAATGGACTTGATTATGAAAATAATCTACTTCTATATCCTTCTTTTATGGAAGGATTAGTTTACAGTTATCATCAATATGCAAACGTTTGTTACATATTTACAGTTACAAGTGTTGTCACCAATTCAGCCGAATTCCATGGATACAGTCACACCAAACGTGGATATTGCAAAATCTCAAACCGCAAAGCAATCCTGACTATAAGCTACTCTCCATTTAGTTGTGTTACGGATGGTAATGGATTTCATATATTTCATAGTATATTTATATAATACCATATTCAATCTTTTGTGTAATGTTGTATCCATGTATATATTATAGTTAATGGCAACGCTTTATTGACTCAACCAAATACCTATAATATTACTAAGAGCTCCACATCAGTTAGACCCAGCAAACATTTAACTATTGGGCCAACTTCAGGGTAGGAGGCACATTTCCATTGAAATTACTAATTCCAATAAGGTTATTTTCTCAAGTAAGATTTTCATTACTTTCAAATTAAGGAAAAAATTTTACATAAATTTATTTTTTACATCAAACTCCACCCAATTGACATGTGAAAAATAGATATCAAGGGAATATGGATGGAAATTACAAGGCAGTGACAAGGTTCAACAAAATGAACAGGAAATGCTATATCAATGAGAAGACATCTCAAGTCTCATCCGTGTGATTATTTTATGTATCATGATGATCCTAGAGGATACAATGAGTATATTCCTGAAAAAATGCACTTCTACAGTTTCAAAACATTTGCATTACATACTCCTTATAAATTATTTAAAAAACTACAATTAATTACCATTTATATATGTGTATATATATTTCGTGGATGCAGGAATAACCGTACCTCCTTCCGTTGAAGAGTGCTTGCTTCTTGCTAGAAAAGCTTATAGAGAAGTTACTAGATAAATATACTCTCAAACAGCGAAGAAATATCATTGGAGAACCATCACATCTTGAGGTACTTAAGGAATCACGAAAGATAGCTATGAAAAGGATCCATGACAAGAAGGACATGGCTGCGCAGAGAAATAATGGGATATCAGTAGTAGGTAATTTTAATTACCTAATAGATTCCACATAGAGCCAATATATTACCCCATAATAAAATGTGACATATTTTTCATTGATTAGCTTACTAGGATATGGGTGATCCAACATACCCGTGTGGATTTTGCGGTGCGCTTATGTGGTTTGATAAGAGGATTAAAAAAAACTCCATTGAGTAAGCTGGAGTTCGGTTTGTGTTGTAGTCGTGGTAAAATACAACTTCCTCTCCTTGAACAACCTCTACGCCTGTTACTTGATCTTCTGCAAAATAGGCATATTAATATTCGTAATTATATTGCGCACATACGTGCTTATAATATGATGTACGTCTTTACTTCGATGGGTTAAATCCAAGACCATTCAGTTAACAATGGACATGATCTGTATTCAAATAGGCTTAGTGGAAATAACTATCAGCTTATGGGTAGTTTTTTACCAAAAGTAGGGGAATCACCTAAGTTTTCACAGTTGTATATGCATTGCGGCGAGGATGAAACTAAAGACCGAATTGATGTCGTCAGGTATTTTCTGTTTGGACTTATATTGAATTCGACTATATTTGTTTTTTTTTTTTTTTGTTGCTAAATGTCATATACTATATGTTTAATTCTATATAATGTGATTTTTATTTTATTTTTTTAGATAAAAAAACAGCTTCTGCGATTGATCCATCTATTGTAGAAGATCTAAAGAATATGATAGATGTTGATAATCCAATTGCAAAGAATTTTCGTATGGCTGCTGAACGCTTCAAGGAAAATCACGATATGAATGTTAAGTTGTGTTTCATTGGAAGGAGGTCACGTGATGGACGCATGTACAATCTACCAACATGTTCTGAAGTTGCTGCATTAATTGTTGGTATATTAGAATTTCAATAATTTATAACAAGAGAGATTATATATTTTTGAGTACTTTTATTCAATTTAAAATGGGCTCATTTATAAATGATGAGGAGACGATGAGTATGACATGGATCCCCGTAATATTGTAATTGAGCAAAGAAATGGTAATTTCCATATAATTTCATAATTGCATCCCTGTTACCTTCCAATGCAGTATCTGGCCCCTACTTTAATCATATGGTGAGGATGGATACCATACTAAGATATTGTACTCTGATAAGTCCAAAGGTGTAAGGCACACACTTACAATTAAGGAGTTCTTGGCATTCAGGTTTTTTGATCGTTTTGATGAGGCTCAGACCATACTACTTAGTAGAAAGTTGTTTCAACAATTTATAATAGATGGTTATATGTTGATGGAAGCATAAAGGCTTGCTTTCATAATGAGAAACCAGCCATTATTGAGATCTAAAAAGTATAAGTCACATGATGATGCCATTCGAACATGTGATATTGATCTCGCCGATCCAACATGAAATCTTGGTAAACGCTTTGTCTTGTCATCTTCTTTTTTCAGAGGTCCTGGATATATGGTACAAAACTTCTGAGACACTATGGCCATCTGCAAGAGCATATGATATCCCGCACAATTCATCACATTCACTTGCAATCCCAAATTGCCTGACATAACACATTTTGTCGAGTTGAAAGGTTTACGACCAGAGGATAGGCCTAATGTTATGAGTCGTGTCTTCAAAATGAAGTTGGATCAGCTTATAAAAGACTTGAAGACAAAAACGTTTTTGGCAAGGCAATCGGAGGTATATATCTATAAATATAGTTTATTTTCTTATATTAATTTATTAATCGATTATTCATCTAACTTGAACCTAATTGATTATTATTTTATTAACTTTGTAGTCGTCTACACTATTGAATTTAAAAAATGTGGACTTCCTCATGCACATATACTACTATGCATGGGTTGATAGAGCGGATAGAAATATGTCTGCAAGTTTTATAGATGATTTCATCAGTGCTGAGATACTGGATAAGGAACTCAATCGGGAGTTGTACAAAGTTGTATCCGAGTATATTGTGCATGATCTGTGCGGACCATTGAATTTGACTTCACCTTGCATGCATGATGGCAAGAAATGCTCTAAGAAATTTCCAAAGTCGTTTAATGAGCGGACTATATTCGATGGAAATGGCTATCTTGTTTATAGGGGGCGTGCTACCGCCACCACTATCGAGAAGAATGGCAATATCATTGATAACATGTGCAATTTATGATTACTTATCACAATTTAAGTATTAAATTATAATCCATTTATCTTTATTGAATTTGATTGTCATGAGTATTAAAAAAGAATAAGTTGTTTCACTATTCCTTAATAGGTTTATTGTTCCGTACAATCCCTTCATGTTGATGAAGTACATGTCGCACATAAATGTTTAATGGTGCAATAAGAACAATTCAATCAATTATATGTTCAAGTATGTCAATAAGGGTGTGGATAGGATAGACGCAAAAATAACTGTGGAGACTGATGTGAAGGATTATGTTGACTGCCAGTACGTATCTGCATGTGAGGCTATATGTCGTATTAAGAGATATGATATCAATTACAGTGATCCACCAGTCGAGCATTTATCATTTCATATGGAAGGTGAACAGTCAGTCACATTCAAAGATGGTGATCTGATTACAGACTTATTGGAGAAGCATACCGTTGTTGAGACAAAGTTCCATAAATTGATGGAATTCAATAAACATCATCCCAAGGCACATAAGTATCTATATTACGTGTGGGATCCTAGAGAGATAGGAAGAATTTCAACAATAAATTTGGAAGAATTTACCATGTTCCAATTCAGACCGGTCCCCTATATTTCATGCGGATAATGTTGTATCACATTTGGGGTGCCACTTGCTATGAGGATTTGCGGACTGTGGATGGTGTTGTTCATTCAACATACCGGTATGCATGCTACGTGTTAGGAATATCTGTTTAGATTTTGATCAGCAACCTAATGACTTATCTTAGCTCAGCAAGGTGGTTAGTACTCTTGGTTCACTTGAACATTGTAAAAGAGGAAACTCACTAAGTATGATAGTCTAGCAAATCTTGTATAGGATGTTAGGTCTCTGAATGTAATTTTTTATTCCTCTAAAGAAGACCAAGAAGAAGGCATCCAGCAGGAAAAGTTCAACGGATTTGAAGATTTGAAGACGGTACAAGATTGCTGAAGACAAGGGTTTTCAGATACCTATGACCAGATATCTTGAAGACACAAGCGTTTTTAAATAAACAGTGTTGCAAAAGATATCTGAGAAATAAAAGGTTTCTGAAACGAGGAAAGTGCCCACAGATATCTACACTCAGATACCTTGGACATAAACTATGTTTCTGAAAAGAAATATATTATAACAAGTTGTTTCAACAAGTGGTATCTGGAGTTGTGATAATCTCTGGAAAAGGACGTGCAAAGCATCAGAGAACTCTGATAGTATAAGATCTCTGATACAATGCATAGTTTCGTTGGCATTACAGGACAAAGTATAGTACAATGCATTGAATGCACGGACAGGGATGTCTGAACAAAAACGGTAGCTTCTGAAGAAGAAGACAAACGTACTACAGTACTATACTCAGATATCAATAGTTTGAATTTGATTTAAGCCTAACGGATACTATTCAAACGACACTCAAATTCATCTATAAATATCAACACTTAGATTGCTTGAGAATACACACAGAACTTACACCAAGAACACTGAATACTCACACAAGCTCTCTCAAGCATACTACTTACCTTCAAGCTTTCTGTTGCGACCAAAGCTCTTGATTCTAAGTAGCACAAAAGTTCTAAGTGTCCTGATCCTTAACAAGCATTGCTATTTGTGAAAGAGTTGAATTAAGATTTGATATCATAGACTTGGGTCAGTAAAGAACAAGATACCATATATTGCAGAGTGTATTAAGTATACTTGATTCTCAGAGCTATCTACATAACTGAACAAGTTATTAAAGAAGCTCACCTGACAAACTACCTTAACCAACACCTTAATTGGCGTGGAGTACAGGAAGTACTTAGATTGGAAAACTAAGGAACAACTCCAGGAAAGAGGTTTCTGAGTACAGGAAGTACTTGGCTGTGAAAGCCGGGGAATAACTCAGGGGGAACACTTGGTTGGGAACCTAGTGTATTTAGGAATCGAGAGAAGATACTTGTAAGGTTACCTCAATTATCTGTCTTAGTGGATTCTAGGTCTGAGAAAGGCCGAAGTGGATTAGTTGAAGGATTACGCCACCTTCAGATACCACTATAAAAAGACTTGTGTTATTTACTTTCTGCATTTATTAATTGCTTTATTTACCTTGCAAAGTATTTACACCTATCTTGCTGAGCACGTGCACTTATCACATAAAAGTCTTCATCTCTCTGAGATTAAGTATCAGATATCCTCACAGATGTCTGAGAAACTATGTTTATCGAAAAAAGTTTTAAAAGACTATTCACCCCCCCCCCCCAAGCCTTTTACTTTGCCGTTATCTGAACCAACAAATGGTATCAGAGCAGGAGGTTCCCAAGCCTTCTGCACTGAACCTAGATCCCAGATAAGTGCCCACTAACTGCTTTTCACCTACACTTGATTTGTTTGGTTAGTGTGTTTGCTGCAGGATATCTTTAGGTGACGCCCCAATTCTCAAGCCAGAGAATTATGAGAAATGGAAGAACAACATGATGCTCCACCTAGAAGCCATCAGTGATGAAATGATCAACGTGATAAAGAATGGCCCAATAGTTATTCAACAACTCAAGCAGGTCATGGAGGTTTCTAATGGTAGAGACAGAGAACAAAGCGATAGGTCTTCACAAACAGATGCGTCAACCAGTGGGAGACCTGCCAGTCAAGTTATTTACGAACCAAAGCCCAGAGAGCTCTGGACATCGGAAGATGCCAAGAGAAATCGACTGGATGGTCAGGCTCGTAATATCATCATACGCTCTACTCCAGAGCACATACAGTGTAAACTGTGGGGTGCAAAAACGGCGAAAGTGGCATGGAAACTGATTGAAGAAATCTGTGCCGGCACTGAGAAAACGAAGGAAAATAAGTTTGAAGTTTTGAAGCTCAAGATCCAAAACTTTAAACAAGGTCCCACAGAGACTCTTGAAGAACTAGATTTCCGGTTTACAACACTTATGAGTGATATGGCTGCAATTGGTGAAAGTAATAGATATACCCAGTCAGAAAAGATTAAGACTATCGTGAGAAGTCTAAATCATAACTAGGAGCACACAAAGTTTTTCTACTTTAACCAAGGAATGCCAGATATCACTCCAGTGGAACTTTTCTCTCACCTTGCCACTGTTGACTATGAGACAACTCAAAGAGAACAAACAACTAAAAAGTTGCAGAATGTTGCTCTAGTTGCTCAAGGAACTTCTGAAAAGAAGGAAGGCAAGGAGGTGACTAAGGATGCTCTTGCTGTAAAGCAAATGAGAAAATATGTCAGTCGGGAAATAGAGAGAAGAAAATCCAAAGAGAAGCTAAAAAGGCATCTAGGCTCAAACTATCACCGGTACAAAAATATGCAAAGCTCGCTGAACAAGCCGGCTCAAAAAGCATCTAGTACTGAGGAAGCAGAAATCGGAAACGATATATGTTTCTATTGTCAGAAACCTGGTCATTTCAAGAAGGATTGCCCTGCCTTCAACAAACTAAAGACAGGTGACTTTAAAAGATAGAAGAAACTTCAAGAGAAGTCAGATAGCTATGTTCACTGAAGAAAGGAAAAAGATTCAACTCCAATTGGATGCTCTAGACATTGAGTCTGATTCTGAGGATGAAGACTCAGATGATTCTACACTGCCTTCTCCAGAAATGTGCGGTGTTTCTCATGAAGTGATCGACTTTGGTCAAAAGAAGAAAGAAGTGTGTGGAGTGGCTGAAGAAATCTTTCCAGATATCTCCAACATTGAACCTTGTCTAATGGCTGATGAGGTAATACACACTTCTTGTTATACATATGAAAGTGATGAGGAAGGAATCAAAGATCTGGAACATCTCTGAAGAGAGCTTGATCTCTACGAAAGAGAGTTTCTAATGGTCCGAGCTAGAGCCGAAATCTTTGAAGAAGAAAAGAATTCTCTTGAAAAGGAAAATTCAAAATTACTCGAGACATCTGAGGAAAAGGATGCCGAAATTGCATTTCTCAAAGCTCAGATATCTGAGACTGAAAAGTCACATGAAGAAGCATTGGCCAATTTTCAAAAGAAATGTGAAGATCTTCTTTCTGAGAATGAAGAACTCAAAAAGAAAGAACTATCTTTTCAATCCTATGCTAAAGCTAGTGACACTCTTACTGAAGTACAATCTTATTAAAGAGATCCTTCAGAAAAGAGAGGACTTGGGCTGGACACACAGACAGATAGTTCTACCACTATGAATACGAGTGATGAAAGAAGAACATTTGTCAGTGCTCAGCAAGGTGGTTCCCAAACAACCTACAGTATCGGTCAGAGAGCTAAGGTTGTTGACAAAAGAAAGGCAGTTGCGACCAAACCTTTGTGGGAAAAACAAGTCCAAAAGAAATCTGTTGGGAATATTTCTGAAAAAGAAACATAACACTGAAAACTGTAATCACCCACAGTGCTATGTCTCTCAGAAAGGAAAAATTGCAGGAGCTGTCAAATTCTCCTATGTCACGTTTTCTGGAAAGAAAATAGATTACCCAGAGACTAGCAAAGCTGCTGAGAAAAGATCTCAGATAGCACCAGGTGCTCGGAATGGTATTGGCTATAAAGCCATCGGGAAACAACTTGCTCATGAGTACAAACAAGAGCAAGAACGATAGTTAAAAGCTAGAATTGCTCACAGCAATTATCAGAAGTGGAAGATGAATCAAGCCACTGAAAATCTGAATGCCAGGGCTAGAAGAAATCTGGCTAGGAAAGCTAAGTTTGTTGAGAATCAGACTCAGAAACCTGACAGGTATCTGAAAGCACCAAATGGAGCACCAAGGAACACACCAAGGAAGAAAATAGTTCTTAATAACAATGATACTAATCATTTAACTAGAATTCCTCCTTATGTTCCTGTTAGACAAAAGAATGTTCCTAAGAAATTCATTCAAAAATGGATTCCTACTGGAAGATTCTTTAGTCCAGATGGTTCCATTGTTGGTATGAGAACCTAATCTCCTGTTTCCAGTTTTGTGCAGAACACTCTAACGACTAATTCAAAGTGGAATTTTGATAGTGGATGTGGGAAGCACATGACAGGAGACAAAGCAAATCTGATTGACTACAGAAAGTGCAATGATGGACCAATTATCAGGTTTGCTGGAGGAGATGAAAATCCAACCATAGGATTTGTCAATCTGAAGTTTGGAGCCCTTACAATCTCTGAAGTACTACATGTAAAGGGATTAAAATATATTCTCCTAAGCACGAGTCAACTAGTAGACAAAGGGTACACTGTCAAGATCAAGTCAAAACTATGCAAAGTGATTGACAATGAGTCAAAGCAGTACCTTGGTTGCATGAAGGAAATCTTTATGTTGCTGATTGGGCATCCGCCACAACTGAAGAATGTCTCATGGTGAGTCAATCTGGCCACACTAAAGAAAATTGGCTATGACATAAAAGAATGAGTCACTTGAATTTCAAAACTCTGAACAAGCTAGCCAAGAAAGAGTTGGTGGTTGGTTTACCCAAAATGGCATATAGAAAAGATGGTATATGCTCAGCTTGCCAAATGGAAAAATAATCCAAAACATCTTTCAAGTCTAAAACTAGACATTCCAGTGAAAGGCCACTGCAAATGTTACATATGGATCTTTTTGAATCCTTTGTAACTAGTTATGCAGGAAAGAAGTATGGTCTGGTTATTGTTGATGATTACTCAAGATTCACTTGGGTTGTCATTCTCAAACACAAATCTGATGCAAGGGTTGAGATACCCAACTTGCTGAATAAACTTGAAGTCATGAAAAATGACAAGGTATCTGTAATCAGAACAGACCATGGTACTGAGTTTGTGAACCAGTACATAAAAGAGTTTTGTACCTGCAAAGGTATACAACATCAACTATCTTTCGTAAGGACACCACAACAAAATGGTGTTGCTGAAAGGAAGAATAGGACCCTAAAAGAAGCGGCAAGAACAATGCTCGCTGACACTGAAATAAGTGAAATCTATTGGGTTGAAGCTGTAAACACAACATGCTACACTCAAAATAGATGTCTGATTAACAAACACCATGACAAAACTCCTTACGAGCTTTTCATTGGTAGACCCCCTAGTATCAAACATCTAAGGGTGTTTGGTTGCAGATGTTTCGTTCTTAACAATGGAAAAGAATACTTGAGAACATTTCAACCAAAGGCAGATGAAGGAGTATTTCTTGGTTATTCTCTGAATAGCAAAGACTATAGAATCTACAACAAAAGAACGCAAAAGATTGAGGAATCTGTTCATGCATTATTCTATGAAGGAAACAAGAAAGTACTCTTGAATGATGATCTCTCGGATAGTTTCAAAGAACTGATGATTAAAGATTCTGAAAAAGAATCCTCAAAAGGAAACAATTCTATCATTCAAATAGAGGATGAGTCTGACGATGAAAAGCAACAATTGCTTAGTAACAACCAGGTGACTCTAAGACATGATGAAGAATTTTCTATGAGAATTCCAGAAATGGAACAGGTTACTGAGAACCTTCATCATGAAAAGGTATCTGAAAATGAGATTGCTGAAATGCAAGTTCCAGATATCTCTAACACTGAAAAAGTGTCAGATATCCATGGCATTTCCCATGTGTCAGATATCTCAGATACTGTACAAGTATCCCATCAAGATCATATTGATTCACACTCAAATAAAAATGATATTGATCCTACTAGTTCAAAACACATTATGAAATAGATAAGAAATCATCCTGCAAAGGATGTGATTGGTCCCATAGACCAAGGAGTTAGAACTAGAAGAGCAATCGCTGAAAATGCAAATTGTCTCTATGGATGTTCCATCTCAAATATTGAACCTAAAACTATAGAAGAAGCATTAAAGGATCAAGATTGGATCTCTGCAATGCAAGAAGAGTTGGATCAATTTGAGAGAAACAAAGTCTCGAAACTGGTTCCATTTGTTGATGGAATATCTGTAATCGGAACCAAGTGGGTTTTCAGAAACAAAATGAATGAGTCTGGTGAAATAACTAGAAACAAAGCTAGGTTGGTTGCCAAGGGATTCACCCAGACTGAAGGACTAGATTTTGATGAATCTTATGCACCAGTTGCAAGATTGGATGCAATAAGACTCTTTCTAGCCTTTGCAGTTCATAATGACTTTACAGTTTATCAAATGGATGTCAAGAGTGCATTCCTAAATGGTGAACTTGCTGAGGAAGTCTATCTTGAGCAACCACCAGGTTTTGAAGTTTCCTCAGAAAGTAGGATGGTCTATAAGCTTCAGAAAGCTCTGTATGGGCTGAAACAAGCTCCAAGAGCATGGTATGATACATTGGCTAGATACCTACTAGAAAGTGGTTTCAAGAAAGGAGATGTTGATAAAACACTCTTCACATTAAACCATGATGGGAAACTACTTTTAGTTCAAGTATATGTTGATGACATTATATTTGGATCTAAAGACAAGCAACTTTGTGAAGACTTTGCTGAACTCATTAAATGTAAATTTGAGATGAGCATGATGGGAGAATTAAATTACTTCCTAGGGCTGCAAGTCAAGCAACTCAATGATGGAATATTCATTAGTCAAACAAAGTATGCAAAGGACTTGCTCAACAAGTTTAATCTAAAGCCTTCTAAAAAGAATGCTAAGATACCTATGAGCATTGGAACCAAAATGACCTATACTGAATCTGACAAGAGTGTTGAAGAACACAAGTATAGGAAATTGAT
Source organism: Plantago major (assembly GCA_026545765.1). NCBI lineage: Eukaryota > Viridiplantae > Streptophyta > Magnoliopsida > Lamiales > Plantaginaceae > Plantago > Plantago major. The sequence goes on from CM048843.1 coordinate 65,611,856, forward strand.
TGGGTCTCTACTGTACCTCACTGCAAGTAGACCTGATATTCAATATGCAGTTGGAGTGTGTGCTAGATTTAAGACAAATCCAATGCAATCACACTACAACATTGCTATGAAAATATTGAGGTATGTAAACGGTACTGTAGAAGTTGGATTGTGGTATCTAAAATATAGTGGATTGAGTTTGGTTGGCTATTCAGATACCGACTATGCTGGATCATTGCTTGATAGAAAAAGCACCTCAGCAACTTGTCAATTTCTTGGTGCTAGATTGATATCTTGGTTCAGCAAGAAACAAAATTCAATTGCCACATCTACCACAGAGGCTGAATATATTGATGCTGGGTGTTGTGCTTCACAGATATTGTGGATACAGCAATAACTCAGAGACTATGGACTCAATGAAGAGAAAACTCCCATTTTTCTGTGACAACAGAAGTGCTATTGCTATAACTCAGAATCCTAAGTTTCATGCAAGAACAAAGCACATTGATGTTAGACACCACTTCATCAGAGACCATGTTGAAAAAGGCAATATAGAGATACTCAAGGTTGGCACTGAGGACCAACTTGCAGATATCTTCACTAAGCCACTACAAGAAAGTAGATTCTCAGTCTTAAGACATAGTCTTGGACTAATGGAGCTACCAAAGAACTGAAAAAGTTCAGGTATCTGAAGAAGATATCAAAGGAGAGAGAAAAGGAATCTGGAACGGGTATCCAGAAAAGAGGAATCTGGAACGGGTTTCCAGAAAAGAAGAATCTAGAACGGGTATCCAAAAACCAAAGGCTAAAGGGTAAAATGGCTATTTGGAGATTTCTGAGACGGGTACTCAGATATCCAGATCACTCAGTGAGGGGGAACACAAAAGAGAATAGTACAACTGTCTACAGTCAACTACTATCTTGAAATTTGTATTATTTCTATCTTTCTGTAAAACTGTGAAAAGACAACAAGTATAAGATAGACTCAGATACAAACAGTATTCTCATTCACACAGAAACGTGACTCAGATAGCTAATAGCCAAAATTTATTAAATGGGCACAATTACAATTGTTGATTGTGATCATTGCTGAAGAAGCAATGGTGACCCTTGATAAAATGGGAGATTGATCTTAGCGGCGGAGATTCATTCTCTGTAAGAAGTGAACTGTTGAAATTCCGACATGGTCCACTATGCATTTAATGCCGAACAAACTTTTACCCACGCCTTACTGCAATTCACAGATACGTACATACAAAACTAATTTGTACGTATATGTTTGTTAGAATTACGTTGCTATATATATAGGATTTTGGCAAAAGAAATTACTTTCGCTTAATCCCACATTTTGTCTTACACAAGAATAGCAAAAACCATTCTTCAACCTCTGCAAATCTTTGTTAGTTTTTCTGCAAAGAATCACTAATTTCTTACCTTAATCTCTTCTCGTTTTTCAAAAACTTCGTTATTTAAAGAGATGGCTCCCAAACGTGCTTCTACTCAGAAATCCCAAGCTACTACTTCTGGTACAGCTGAAAAGCAAGCACCAGTACTATAACAATCAATCGGTTGATTGGAGAATTCAACCCTGATCATTGGACTTCAAATCACAGGATGATTTGGGGTGGTGCCATGATTGAGGAATACCTGGTAGCTGCAATAGAAAACCAGACTGACAGGAAGTTGGTACTTGATATGCTTGAAAAGGCACAAATTAAGGGCTTTCTATCTGCTCTTCCCAGTGGAGTCTCTTCACTGGATGTCCTGGAGTTTTACAACAACTCCACAATTATTTCCAAAGTCTCTGAAGGAACTGAGACATTGTCTATCAAGACCAAAGTCCAAGGATAAGAAATCCTATTGGACGAAATAGCTTTCTGTGAGCTGTTTGAACTTCAAAATCTTGGAAAGGATTTTGAAATTGTCACCAAGGATGAAGATCTCCTTGAAGGTGTGAAGCAACTATACAGTGATGTGTGTGATCTTGACAAACCAGACACACCCATCGACTTTAAGCTTGCTGACATAAGGACCAGACATCTTTTGGTCCACTGGGATGTGTTGGCATGTATCCTTCACAGATGCTTCGATGGTCTACAAGGAGGTGCTGACCAGATAAGCCAAGAACGCTGGATGATGATGTTCTTGTTGAGTCAACAAGACAAAAGGCTGGAAAACCCTTTTAATTGGGGGAAGTACGCCTTCATGAAATTTGTGAAGAAGATACAAGGCTTTGAGCCTAAAATCGTTAAGGGCCTTGCTGAGCCAAAAGCCACAGTAAGCTATGGACTGAAAATATGCTACTTACTGGAATGCCTTGGCATTGAGCTCAGAGAGAGGGCAGACATTGCCAATAGTAACCTACTCTACAAATAGGTATACAAACATGATTAAAAAGGTTACTACATCTCAGAAAGGTTCCAAGAAACGAAAGACTGATGAGATATTTGAAGGTTCCGTTGCGACCAAAAAGCCCAGAACTTCACGAAAGAAGTCTGCTGGCAAATCAGAAGACACACCCATTGTGGTTGTCGATTCCCAGATACCTGCCGCCGCTGCAGATGAGCTCATCAATGCTGCAAAAGAGGTATCGACTACTGAACAAGTAGACTCAGCAAGAGAAAGTGCTTTCAGTATTGTTAAAACTACTGCCGAAAGCCTTGCTGATGAACTTATCAATGCTGATAAAAGCAGTGAGAAACTTCAAACTCTCTCTGCAGAAGCAGCAGGGATTGTTGATAACTCTGTTCCAGATTTCGATGACGAATCGGACGAGGAGAAGATCCCAGCCCCCAAGGTTGCTGAAAAAGTAACCAAGGCAAAGGGAAAGAGGAACAAAAGGTCCAAGGTTGCTGAGAAAGCAACTAGCTCAAAGGTTGTTGAGCAAGCACCTATAGCAAAGGTTGTTGGTGCCAACACACCATCAGGGAAAGTCACGTATAAACAACTTCAAGAAGCCCTGATGAGTGGTGACCTAGTGTTGGTAGACGCTGATGTCAACACCACACTTAAAAATCTGGAAGATCTCTCAAATGCACAAACTTCTGCTTCCAGACAACCACAACAACCACAACCACAACAGCCACAAGTGGTTGATGAAATGGTCAATGAACTCCATTTCGACATACCAGCAATGCAAGATGCTGAAGAAAATCCTTCAAAAGAGCAGGTTCTCCAACTCAATGAGAGGGATCAAACTGAGGCATCTACTCAGAATGATCAACCAGGGGAGGCAACTGAGTTGCACACTCTGGAAAGGTCTGAAGTACCTGAAACTTCAAACAAAGAAGTTGAAATGGAACAACAAGACCAAGGCATAGAAGGGTCACAAGTTCCAGAGACCAATCAGCCTGACACTGCTCAGGTAGCTGAATGGTTTAACTCTTTACTTATGATATTTTGTGTCTGTTAATCTTGTTATTTAATAGAATTTCTTTGTTACAGGCTGAATTAGAAACACAAGAACAAGAGGAAGCTGGAAAGCTTGCCTCAGAATCTGAGAAGGAAGCTTCCATAGCCTCGCCACTTAAGGAACAGGAGCCTGTCTCGCAGGTAGAAGAAAGTTCCTTAAGATATAACATCTCATATATATGCTTTACACATATGAATAATACTAAAGTGTTTGTTTCTAATAGGCTCCAACTGAGAAGGAAAATGATGAGGCTGAAAAGCCTAACTCGTCAGAGAATCAACCAGAGACTCACAAAGTTTCTGAGGAACAAGTATCTGAGCCTTCTATAGAGAAGGTATTTATCTCAGATATCCATATTCTTCAGAATAATGCTCTGATCATTTTTTTTAATTACTTAACACTTTCTACTCATAGGCTCAAACAGAAGTAGAAGTTGCGGGGAATTGCCCGCTCAATCCCCACAACAAATGGAAATTGATGAGGCATCAAAGCCTTCATCACAAGAAAAATTTCCAGAGACTGCACAAGTCTCTGAGCAACAAGTATCTGAGCCTACATTAGTGGAGGTAATTGACCTCTCAGATATCTGATCTTGTAAATAAAAATTTTTCTTGACCAAATTTCCTAAGTGTTATGTTTTTAATCTCAGGTTCAAGAAGAAAGAGAGGATGCTGAGGATCAGACTTCCAAGTCTCCTCCTCACACCAAGATATCTGAGGCACCTGGAACCTCAGTAGTCCAACCTTCTGAGCCTATTGCTGTTGCACAGGTAACACAGATACTTGACTACTCTAAAAACCAGATATCTACACAAGTTTTGAAACTAACTCAAAACTCTCTCTTTCAGGCTCAAAGTAGTGCCAAGAAGGAGTCAAATGATGACTATGAGAACCTTCTTCCCTTCTTCAAGACTCATACCTTGCCAAAGCATATTTAATGCTTCAAGAAATGGCAGAGGTTAAGGTGCTCTGATCTCTCTGAAATACTTAGAATCACAGATCAACCAACAAGACGAGCACGAGCTCTTGACCTGGAAAACTAAATCCATGCAATGCTCCCTGCTGAACAATATCAGGTTGCGACCTTAATGCATAAGGATTTTTCCAAGCAAGTGGCACACAAATTGGTGCAAGCCTTCAAAAAGGCAGATGGTCAAACCGGATTACAGATGGCTTTCAAGCCAGTCTTGCCCAAGACACTCCAATTTATACCCTCTGAGTAAGAGGAAGTAAATGGGCAAATGGTCACTATTCTAGAAGTAATCAATCTGGTTTCTGAAGATGAAGAAGAGAAGGAGACTGATGAGAATGACTATGAAGATTCTCCTTCTAACCATCACAAGGATGAGGATGATAAGAAGGAAGATGATGATGCCCCTGCACCAGGGACAGGAGGGATTACACAAAGGAAGAATGCCTCAGCTGCTGAAAAGCACACTGAGAGGACATCACAACAATCCCCTCCTCCATCTCCTCAGAAATCTACCCATCCATCTTCCCAACAACAAAAGGACACTACTGAAAAAGTAGTTGAGCACTCTGAGGAAAACACTCAAAAAATAGTGGATGCACAAGCCAGAGTTTCTCAACTCAAACAACTGTTGGAAGAAGAACAACAGCTCCATCTTCAACTGGAAGAAGAGCTAGTTAAATTCAGAGATAAGCTTAATCAGCTTCAAGATCAATACTTGAAAGAAATGGTAGCTTACTCTGAGGTCAAGAGCTCCAGGATGTTGTACATGCCATTACTAAGGAGCTAGATACTGAAGAAGTATTTGAAGCAAAGCATGATGCTAAGGCTGCATCACCTTCAAAAGATATACCATCCTCCTCTCTGAAAGGAAAGAAGCCCATCTCTGAGATGGTTGCTGGACTAGAAAATCTTGAAAATGTCCAAGAGGATGAAGATCACTGGGCTGATGACTCAGATGATGAAGAAGACAAGACTTTGGCAGAACACCGCAATGTACACTTAGCGGTTTCTCATCTGAAAAGGAAGCTAATTGCTCCTGAATTTTTCAACAAACTGCCAAATGTCCACTCCCAAGAATACATGAATAGATACCAAGTTTTGGCACATCTTAAAAAGGAGTTGTCTTCACAAAACAAAGACGTAATTGCCTCCGTCCCCTCAGATATGAAGAAATTCACTGAGCTCATCACTCAGAGAACAACCAGTATGATTATTGCTCAGAAGGATCTGGGAATGGTAAGGGACGATGATGTGTCATTAGCTGGAAAAGCTTTTCATGAGGCAAGTTACACTGCTGGAAAAGCAGATGCCATACTAGGCCCATTGGCAGAGCTCACTGATAAGGAAAATGGACGTATCAAACAAAATCAGGAGCTCAAGGCTGAACTTCAGAGGTTGGTTACTACCTACAATTACTTGCAAAGGAATTTTAAGTCTCTCTCATAATCCTTTGTGGTACTTAGTCAGTCAACAATGACTAAGGGGGAAGGATTTGGACCTCAAGATCAGGGGGAAGGAAAGAAGAAATCTAGAGTTGGTACTACTCAGAAAGGAAGAGGAAACAAGAAAACTTCCCAGCCACCACTCAGAATAAATGAGCCCTCATCAAGTCAAGCTGCTTTGCAAATAGTAGCTACTTCCCAGGAGCCAACTGAAGAAACAACAATGGTAACAAGGGCCATGGCAAAAAGACCTCCAAGGAGTACCAAGGCTCCAAGGAGAAGACAAGTAAAAGGGATTGAAGAGTCTTCTTAAGAAGAAGAAGAAGAAGAAGAAGAAGAAGAAGAAGAAGAAGAAGAAGAAGAAGAAGAAGAAGAAGAAGAAGGCCAAATCAAATCCCAGGGCAATGAAGAAGGCTGCAAATCACCTAACAAGAGAAATCTGAAGATGAGGATGAAGATGAAGCTCCTCTTCACAGAAAAAGAAGAAAGGTTGATAGCCCATCTAATCCCTTAGCTGCAAAGCCTTTGGAATCTATAACACCCTCTGGAAATACCAAGTCAATCTAGAGTGGCTCTTCAAGCGATCCCCCAAGGGAGAATTCAAGACAAAGGAGGAACAGGCTGAGAGCTGAACAAAGAAAACTTCAACTACCACTCAGGCCTGAAGAAGCCAAGATTGAATATGTGAAGACCAACAATGACTCCTCTGTCTACAGGTGCATTAATTAGAAGAATGGATACTATTCTGGAACTCAAGCACTTACTGGTAAATTCAAAATTTCCAGAACCAATCCATAAACAACTCATGGCATGGAGAAAAGACAAGCCAATCTTGATTAACACCAACCACATCAAAGCCTGGTTGGATTTTGAAGTTATCAAGAGAATAGAAGCCATGAAGAAGGACCTCTCTGATGAATGTACTTATGGAAAGTCAGATGATGTGCACATAATTCCCAACATCACTGGAACAGGCACACGAGCAAGACTTGCTGTGGAACCCTATGAGTCCTTCTACTTGACTGAAGATCAATACAAGGGTGACATCAAATATCTGAAGATCATTTATGATTACTTCAAGCTATCAAATATCAGAATTGAGCATGCCTGGAAATGGGGAAAGTATCTGTGGGTCAAACAATTTGCCAAGAAGAATCCCACCAAAACCTACAAGGAAGTCTGTGGATTTGCCAGAGACACAGAGATGATTGTCAGAACTCTTCTCTATGACTACTCTGATGATATCAAAAGGTTTGGTGATAGGAAATTTGCAGATTGATCCATGGAACTATTTTGAAGACTTGAAGATTTTGAAGACTTGAAGACTAGTTTATTAGGATGTCTACTTGGAGCTTGGTTACTCCTGTTGTCCTAATTCACTATGTAATTTTTTGTACCTTGCTGACTGTACCTTATTGTAGTTTTATCTTGTAAGAGTTATCTGAACTTTCATTGTAACATATCTGATGAACCTACTCTCAGAAATCAATCTATAAAAGATAACTTGTCAGCAAAGATCACACCTTTTCATTTGGTTGATGTTTACTTTCTGCACTTAATTATATGAATTGGAAGATCATAAGAAATGATTAAGTGGTGGATTGTTTCCTCATCCATTGTAATAGGTCAGATAGTCATCGTTGACTGATCAAAATGGGGGAAATTTGTTAGGAATATCTGTTTAGATTTTGATCAGCAACCTAATGACTTATCTTAGCTCAGAAAGGTGGTTAGTGCTCTTGGTTCACTTGAACGCTGTAAAAGAGGAAACTCACTAAGTATGATAGTCTAGCAAATCTTGTATAGGATGTTAGGTCTCTGAATGTAATTTTTTATTCCTCTAAAGAAGACCAAGAAGAAGGCATCCAGCAGGAAAAGTTCAACGGATTTGAAGATTTGAAGACTGCACAAGATTGCTGAAGACAAGGGTTTTCAGATACCTATGACCAGATATCTTGAAGACACAAGCGTTTTTAAATAAACAGTGTTGCAAAAGATATCTGAGAAATAAAAGGTTTCTGAAACGAGGAAAGTGCCCACAGATATCTACACTCAGATACCTTGGACATAAACTATGTTTCTGAAAAGAAATATATTATAACAAGTTGTTTCAACAAGTGGTATCTGGAGTTGTGATAATCTCTGGAAAAGGACGTGCAAAGCATCAAAGAACTCTGATAGTATAAGATCTCTGATACAATGCATAGTTTTGTTGGCATCACAGGACAAAGTATAGTACAATGCATTGAATGCACGGACAGAGATCTCTGAACAAAAACGGTAGCTTCTGAAGAAGAAGACAAACGTACTACAGTACTATACTCAGATATCAATAGTTTGAATTTGATTTAAGCCTAACGGATACTATTCAAACGGCACTCAAATTCATCTATAAATATCAACACTTAGACTGCTTGAGAATACACACAGAACTTACACCAAGAACACTGAATACTCACACAAGCTCTCTCAAGCATAATACTTACCTTCAAGCTTTCTGTTGCGACCAAAGCTCTTGATTCTAAGTAGCACAAAAGTTTTAAGTGTCCTAATCCTTAACAAGCATTGCTATTTGTGAAAGAGTTGAATTAAGATTTTATATCTGAGATTCATTCTCTTGAACATTTATCATAGACTTGGGCTAGTAAAGAACAAGATACCATACATTGCAAAGTGTATTAAGTATACTTGATTCTCAGAGATATCTGCATAACTAAACAAGTTATTAAAGAAGCTCACCTGACAAACTACCTTAACCAACACGTTAATTGGCGTCGAGTACAGGAAGTACTTAGTTTGGAAAACTAAGGAACAACTCCAGGAAAGAGGTTTCTGAGTACATGAAGTACTTGGCTGTGAAAGCCGGGCAATAACTTAGGGGGAACACTTGGTTGGGAACCTAGTGTATTTAGGAATCGAGAGAAGATACTTGTAAGGTTACCTTAATTATCTGTCTTAGTGGATTCTAGGTCTGAGAAAGGCCGAAGTGGATTAGTTGAAGGATTACGCCACCTTCAGATACCACTATAAAAAGACTTGTGTTATTTACTTTCTGCATTTATTAATTGCTTTATTTACCTTGCAAAGTATTTACACCCATCTTGCTGAGCACGTGCACTTATCACAGAAAAGTCTTCCGCTCTCTGAAATTAAGTATCAGATATCCTCCCAGATATCTGAGAAACATGTCTTTTACTTTGCCGTTATCTGGACCAACACTACGCTTTGGGGTTGCTCGATGACGACAAATAATATATTCATGCTATTAAGGGAGCATGTTTTTGGGGGTTCAGCATGCTTCCTTCGACATTTGTTCTCCATACTTTCCAGTCTAATTGTATGTCCAAGCCTGTTTATGTTTGGGAAAATACATGGGAGTTTCTATCTGACGATATCCAGTACATTATGAGAAGGAAGTTGAATAATCCTGGTATAAATTTCAATACCGTATTCAAATGAAATATTTTACAATAAAGTTTAAATATTATTTAATATGCTAAAATTTATTTCTCTATTATCAAAAAAAAAACTTTATTTCTCTAAATTTCAATTTCGGGCTCGAGCTAAATGAAGAACAATTGAGGAATTTTGCTCTTGCTGAGATAGAGGAGTTCCTTTCTAGGAATGGATTCAGCTTGAGTCAGATTGAAGATATGCCCATGTCCGATAGTGTAGTCATAGATAATGGTATGAATAATTTGATACTTGAAGAAATGTCGTACGATGTTGATGATATGATTGAGAAACACATCTGTTTGTATCCATCTCGCACCGAAGAGCAAATGACTGTGTACCATACTATTATGGATGCAGTTGATTCTGGCCGTGGTGGTGTTTTCTTTCTATATGGTTACGATGGAACAGGAAAGACATTTTTGTGGAAGACACTGTGTTCTGCATTATGTGGTAGATGTGATATTGTTCTCCCAGTTGCATCGAGTGGTATAGCTTCTCTACTTCTTCCTGGTGGCCGTACTACACACTCCATATTCAATATTCCTTTCCAGGTCGATGAAACTACCACGTGTAGTAGGATAACCCCCGACATCGATCTTACAGGACTCTTGAAGAATACAAAGTTCATAATTTGGGATGAGGGGCCCATGACTAATAAGTTTAGGCTCTTGATCACAGTCTATGGGACATAACACTACAAGAAAACTGCCGAATAGTAATGAATTTTAGTAACGGATAATATCCGTTACTAAATAGCGACGAATCGGCATTGATTAGAGACGGATTAAGCGATTTGCTCAATTCGTCACTAAATCCGTTACTAAATAGTAACGGATAGTTTATCCGTTACTAAATAGTGACGGATAAACTATCTGTTACTATTTAGTAACGGTTAAACTATTCGTCGTTAAATTGCGTGTTGACTAATTTAAAAAATAATAATAAAAAAAGAAACTTAGTAACGGATAAGGCTATCCGTTACTAAATAGTAACGGATAGCCTATCCGTCGTTAAATTGCGTGTTGACTAATTTAAGAAAAAATAATTAAAAAAGAAACTTAGTAACGGATAAGGCTATCCGTTACTAAATAGTAACGAATAGTTTATCCGTTACTAAAATCGGCAGAAACCCTAATATATATCCCCTTCTTCTTCCTCCCACCACCACTCACAATTCCATCTTCCTCCCACCACCACACCCACCACCACCAACCACCACCCTCCTTCCTCACACCACCACCACCACCACCCTCCTTCCTCCGCACCACCACCACCTCCCCACTGCCACCACCACCACCACTACGAGATCTCCCTCCGACCACCACCAAGATCTCTCTCCCACCTCCAGATCCGCCTCCGACCACCACGAAGTTGCCTCCGACCACCACGAGATCCGCCTCCGACCACCACAAGATCTCCCTCACCACCACCTCCCCACTGCCACCACCACCCATCCACCACGAGATCTCCCTCCCACCGCCTCCCACCACCACTGCCTCCGTCCGATTTGTCAAGATCTCGTCCGATTCGTCAAGATCCACCAAGATTCGTTGAAATTTGTAAAGATCGATATTCTTTGTATTATTGATAAAATTGTATTGTATTATTGATTATTGGATATTGAATATTGTATTGTATTATTGAATATTGGATATTGAATGATGTATTATTGAATATTGTATTGTATATTGTATATACAATATTGTATATTGTCAATTTCTTCAGTTTTATAGATAAAATTGTATCGTCTCGTCTCTAAATAATATGTAGGTAAATCATCTTGTATAATCTCGTCTCGCCTCGTCTCCATATCTGCAGATTTATGCAGTTTTTTTTAAAAACATTATCCGTCGCTAAATAGCGATGGATATTTATCCATTACAAAAACTCCCAAAATTATGTAATTAAAATTAAAGCAAAAATCACCTTATTAGTAACGAATAAACTATTCGTTACTATTTAGTAATGGATAGTTTATCCGTTACTAAACTGTTAGAGACGAAGGAAATTGAGACGGGCTTATTATCCGTTACTAAATCCGTTACTAAGGATTTAGTAACGAATCGGTAACGATTTAGTAACGGATAAATCCGTTACTAAAATCTTTTTTTTTTTTGTAGTGTAATGAGAGGTCAATATGGTAGATAATCGAACAAGCCTTTTGGTGGATTGGTTGTCGTTTTTTGTGGGGATTTCAGACAGATCTCATGTTGTGTGTTGAAGCTTACTAAGAACATGCGCATGCAGGTATATTTCTAACATCTTATATTAATTATAAGTTTTCAAGTACAATTTATATATTTTAAATGCATATAAATTAATTTTTGTATTAATTATGTTTAAATTTATGTTATTCAATTACAGTCTGGTCTTTGGGTGGCAATTTAGGCTACCCAACTAGGGCCCGACCCAGGCCCGGTCAAAGCCCGTTTGACCGGGCCTATGGGTTATTTAGGGCTGGGCCTGGGCAGAATTCTAGGCCCATGGGCCGGGCCCAGGCCTAATTTTCAGGCCCATAAGCCCGGCCCGGTATATGTATGTATTTATATTAGTATATATGTTATACTTATGTATTTATATGTGAGTGGTTAATATAGGGTGTATATTTTTGGAATTGAGGGAAATTTTTGAATTTGTCCATGTAAGTAATTTGTTTCAATTGTATTTTGGAAGTGGTTGAGGGGATTAGGGGAATGCGAAGAAATGCTCCAAAAAATCAACTTCCACACCACTTACATCTCAACTCAAGTATCATACAGAACCAAAAGAACAGCCTACTCAACAAAATACATTCTTAACGCATTCTACTAATCAGCTTCTACTCTAGAAAGTTGCTTGGCCCATTGAAAATTAGGTCCCATTAAGTTCAAGGCTTCCAAGACTAATCACCATTGATAATCGAATTTAGGTCCTAGAGATAAATGTAGATATTTATAACCTATTGGGCCAAATGTAACTATGTCATAAATAATTATGCAAATAAACAACAAGTTGTCCGAATTTTTTTTTTTTAATGAAATGCAGGCCCGGCCCGGCCCACATCGGGCTCGGGCCTGGGCCCAAATTCCAGGCCCTATCTGGGCCATGGGCCTGTATAAAAATGGTCGGGCCTAGACTGGGCCTCCAAAATCCCGGCCCGACTCATTACCATCCCTAGTTTGGTCGTTCACGTGCTGAGATTGGAGAGCATTAAGGAGTTTGTTGATTGGTTGTTAAAGGTTGGAGATGGTGAAGTTGGTCGTGATAATGATGGTGAGATATAATTCAAATTGCTTGATGATATTTTGACTCGTTCTACTGGTGAACCAATTGTTGTAATATGGTTGAGAGCATATATCCTAGCATACTAGACCATGTCAGCGATGGTCGATACTTTGAGGATAGAACTATTCTTGCTCTGACCAATGAGATAGTCCAGGAGTCAATGATTATATCATGTCCCTTTTACCTGGAGATGCCACTGAATTCATGAGTTCCGATAGCATATGCCCTCATGAAGATGATATCGTCAATAGAGAAGATGTGTATATAGTCGAGTTCCTAAACACTATTAGGACTTCTGGAATACCGAATCATATAATTCGCCTTAAGGTGGGTTGTCATATAATGCTTCTTAGGAACATTGATCAGTCAGCAGAGCTTTGTAATCTCAGTTGATTGTTACTGAATTTGACAATCACGTTATTGAGGCGAAGACCATACATGGGAAGAACACTAGAGTAAAGGTTTTTATACCTAGGATGGTACTCACACCTTCTGATCTTACCAAGTTTCCTACTAGATTTGTTATGCGATGACTATCAACAAGAGTCAGGGACAATCGTTATCTAATGTTGGACTATATCTCCCAAAGCCTGTTTTTTGTCATGGTCAGCTCTATGTGGCATTTTTTAGAGTCACAGGAAAGAAAGGTCTCAAGGTTTTAGCTTTGGATGAGGAAGGCAATCCAATAGATACGGCGACCAACATCGAGTACAGAGGTGTTTAGAAAGCTTTGAGATATGTTTTATTATATTAAATCACTCTAACATTAAAGTATCAAGATTTAATTATTTTATGTTCAATACTAACTACTTTTTTAATATGGTGTTGTGCAGTTGTCGCCTATTGATATACCTACCGTGATTGTTATACAATGACTCTGCATTCTCTTTTAAATAATTCAATGTATTTAAACTTTAAATATTTTTATATGAATTATCTTTTATATGATTTCTTTTTCAAACTTATTTCTAATTGAAAGTAAATCATGATGTGGCAATGCCATGGATTAGTACTAAGTATATTATGTAAAGTACAAGGGCCTAAACCTCACCAGATTAATTCAGTCATACGTGAAATTTTGTAGAATTAGTTGTATTTTAGCCAGTATATATTTCATTGTAATTTTTTCACCTATGTTAAACGCAACACAGTTTTCGTTAAACGCAACACAAAATATTTATAAATTGACTAAAATGCCCCCAACTCCAAAAAAACTTATATATTCAACAAAAATTGAGCACTTTTATACAAAAAACATTAACACAAATTAACAACACTAAACAAAAAAATCGGAAAAGATAAAGAAGGAATTCGCTTGTATAAACGAGATATTTTTCGAAATTTACTTCTATATTTTTGAAGAAAGAAGAATTGTTTAAACGAAATTTTTTCCGGTTTTTTTTTTTTATCGATTTATGTTTAGTGTTGTTAATTTGTGTTCAATTGCATGTTAATATTTTTGTATTTGTATAAATGAAAAAAATTCGGAATTTTATTTTTCTCCGATTTATGTTTGGTGTTGTTATATGTGTTAGATTGTGTGTGTTAATGTTTTAATTTTGTTGAATATATAAGTGTTGTTTTGAGATAGGGGCATTTTGGTCAATTTATAAATATTTTGTGTTGCGTTTAACGATATTTGTGTTGCGTTTCACGACCCCCAATTTTTTGTATGTTGACTATATATATAATTTTTATTCAATCTCATATAACTTTATCTACAAAAATCCGAAAAATATTTTGAACATATATTTGAATTTGTCGTGACAAGATGAATCCATAGACACCAATCTTGAATAGTACTGTATTAATTAAATAAATATTTTTATTCATTAAAATAAAATATAAATTTATTAAATAAGATGAAATGAAATGATGAAAATTTAAAAATAGAGTATTTATTAAATTAATTCAATCCTATGTGGAATTTTGTTGAATTAGTTGCATTTTAAACCAGTATATCTTTCGCTATTTATTTATTGGTATGTTGGTTGCGTATATAGTTTTTATTAAATGTCATATAAATTTATCTACAAAACTCCGAAAAATATTTTGAACATATATTTGAATTCACCGTGACAAGACGAATCCATAGACACCAATCTAGATTATTATTAATTAAATAAATATTTTATTCACTAAAATAAATATATAAATTTATTAAATAAGATAATATAAAGCTGATGGGCTAAAAATATTTTGAACATATATTTGAATTCACCGTGACAAGACGAATCTATATGCACCAATCTAGATTATTATTATTAATTAAATAAATCATTTTATTCACTAAAATAAAAATAAAAATTTATTAAATAAGATAATATAAAGCTGATGGGCTAAATCCCACCAGAATCATTCAAATTCCAGCCATCCTACGTGAAATTTTGATACGGTTGAGCATATGCCGAATAGGGGAACGTATTAGTAATGTTGTTGCTAGGGATCATGGGGGCAATGTTATTGCTTGGTGACAAAATTTTATGTCTAGGTTGTTGAAAATGCGGAAGGTTGGCCAGCCAAATTTGAAACTAAATTTGTTCAAGATTTTGAGTGGCAACATGTAGTAATTGAAAGTGATTTTTCTTTGTGATTAAATATCTTAAATCGAAAAAATTTAGCTTTGTCCCTTTATTTCACTTTTCAAAGAAATTCAGGTATTTGATAGAGAATTAAGTTTTGCCAGCTGGTTAAACGGGAGGCTAACGTTTTAACACATAAATTATTAGTTGGATTTTCTTATGATGATGTTGGTTTGGTAGATTTGTATAATCCACACCAAAATCGTTATGTGGGGGAGTACATACCACCCCAGGGGTTGTCTCGATTAATTTATTTTGTCCTCCCATTTCTATTTATTATTAAACGTAAACTATATCGTGGCATCGCCACAGGAATTTTGTGGAGTTAGTTTCATTTTCAATCAGTATATCTTTCACTGTGTTTTTTTTTTTTTATATATTGGCTCCATATATATATTTATTAAATCTCATTTAAATTTATATACAAGAATCCGAAAAATATTTTAAACATATATTTAAATTCGTCGTGCCAAGATGAATTCATCTAAATCTTTTCGACTTTATCACTCGCATGTTTTCATAAAGTCGGCTAACAACAATACTATCTACTACTTCCTCCGTCCCATGGCAAGCTTCCCATTTTGCCATTTTAATCGTCCCACAAAAAGCTTCCCATTTTCATTTTTGGTAAAATCCCACTCAACTAATACCCACATAAAACACTCATATTTACAACTTTACCAACCCACTATCTCTACTTTATTCATTCTTTATTCTTTCTTCATTTTAATAATATTCAACTTTCCACTTTAACAACCCACTATAACTTTTTATTCATTCTTTATTTTTATTCTATTCAAGTCAATCACTTTCCTTATTTTGTTGACCAATAAAGCAAACGGAAAGCTATTACCGGGACGGAGGAAGTATAATGGTGCACTTAAATAGAACTCTACGCATATTCTTCTCGAGTTGTTATTTTTTTAATTAGATATGGATCAAGATAAATTTGATGCTTTATTTTTGACAATAGGCTCCATCATATGAGGTTGGAGTGGTTGCACAATATTATTCAGGACATATTTGACTTGGATACGGGAGGAATACCCTTTAATTGTGATTCTTAAAAGGCAGAGGTTGATGCGGAAAAATGCGGAGTCAAAGTTTACACTGCACGAGTGGGATAAGTAAGAGTAACCTTGAGCACGTGTTCGTTCTTCACCGTCACGTAGATTAGCAAAGTAATTATTATCATTGACGAAATGTGGCTAAAGTACCTTGTGAATTGGTAGTAGTATAATACAGGTGAGTAAGTTGATGATGTATATGAGTTTTAATTATAATTTAAATCTTTATAGAGATCTCTCACTCTTAAAAAGAAAATATGGCACTACATCATTCCATAACGATTTTTTTATACATTAAAAAAGAAGAAAAATTAAAGATTCTTACTTAATTAATCAACCGTACAATTAACTAGGAACTCCGATTCAACAACTGGCCAAACGAATTTATAAAGTTTGATTGCCACAAGTCTACTAAAATATTTTTTACAATCAAATGTTTACGACCTAAAATGTAAATTTTGAATACTAATAAACATAACAACAATTATCCATTTACAATATTAAACCTACTTAATAAAAATCATTTACTCATTTTATCTCCATCTTCATGCCCGATATTGATTATCTGACATTGATTATATGTTTGTATTAATAAAGAAAATTGAGTTTGCCATATTTTTTTCTTATTTATTTTTTTACGTTTCTATTGGTGTTTCTCCAAATGAGGAGGATGGTCCAAGCATAAAAGAAGTAGAAAAATCCTAAATAATATGCTTATTCAAGTCATAGTTATCATGAGAATAAGTTTAAGTGTACATCTTCTACAAAATTAAAACATTTCAATATAATAGATAGATGTTGATGAAGTTGATTATATACTCTAAACACAATACTAAGGTAATACAAGCTTACAAGAATTAAACTCATACATTTATTATATAATTTAATATGAGCGTATGTTAAAAGTTGTGTTAATTTGTATTATATGGGTGAACTTTGATTTAAGGGATTTGTACTTTGCATTTTGAAAATAGTGCATCACTGTGAAATGTCACCAATACAATTCTACCACGACAATTCAAATGGTTGATAAATTTTCAAAATATGACTCTTTAAAGTGTCACCTATTGATGGGAAGTAACACTTTCAAGTGTAATGATATTGATATGCAATGACATTTATAAATTAAATGAATACTATCTGCAGTGACACTCTCAATGGTAACTAATAACTATTACAGTAACACTTGAAAGTGTTGGTTGAAATAGTTAATGTAGCATTGAATAAGATGTCATTGTACAATAGATTAGTGGCATTATAGAATTAGCCACCCCTCTTGAAGTGACACTTCATAGAAAATGTCATTGAAGTTTAATATGTCACCCAAAATAACAATCAATAACACTTTCGATGGTCATTAAATCCCACGTTTGTTGTAGTGCGTGTACCATCAAATCTTAGTTAGAAAAATTCTTAGACAATAGGATATTAAATTTAACACCATATTTTGCACCTATTATATATTCCAGCACATACATTTTTCTATACATGTTTAAGTTATGACAATTAACAAGAGTCAGAAACACTCTACACTGGTATTCCGTCATTTTACTTTTAAACTGGTCGGGTTCTATCCAACCTAAATTCAAACTCCTTTGAAATAATGATGTTCATGTCCGGGTCGGGCATATACTCGAACTCTTTCCAAACCTTTGTGACAATGCCCAAATTGCAACATTTCATTTTATGGTTAAGTTAGTAAAAAGTCCGGGGGAGGGGGGGGCGGGGATATGTTGGATTGGTTGCCTAAAAAACCACCGCAATAATTGAAATTATGTTTGTAGAATAATTTTTTTTTGTGTGTGGTGGGAGGAGCACATACCATTCTAGGGGTTGTCGGTAACCAACCCTGTTAACTGCGTTATACACTTTTGTATTTTATTTTGGTTCAGATTGGAGTATAAGTTATTAATTAACATGTTAGGTACGTGTAGAAGACCCGATATAATATAATACTATATGTTGTCAACCCGTCGGGTTGAGTCCTACCCTTTCAAATCATATACGCCATAATGAGTCGTATTTTATATTTTCCATTGTTACCATAAACAAAGACATAGTGATATAGTATTGGACGAAAGACTACTGATGCGCTCAAAATTAATACTTGTAAAATAACACAAGTAGTAAAGCGGTTGTCGTAGTACAACAATGCTTAAACCACAGGGTCGTTCTCTCGAGGAATTGATTAAGATAGTTCTAAGGTGTAGGCTCAAGGTGTGAGTTGTAAACAGATAGTGTGGGTAAGGTTGATACTTCAAAATACTACAACAAATTACAATTACAGGGCAAGGTAATACCTAGATCATGCAATTTCTACAATTAAAACGAAGTAAGCTGATCTTTCAAAAGTGCTGACGCGATATAGCTAATGGTACACTGCCTGCGAATGCAACACTTTGCTATTGCAAAATCGAACCAGATACAGATTATAAGTATGTATGAGTTACGGCAAAAAGCTTGTCACTAGCTATGCCCTCATCTGGATATATACTAATTAAAGGTACAGACTGATTCAAGTTCACAACGATCAAGCATGCGTTCAACGATCAGATATCAATATGTCACAATACAAGTTATTAACAGCAACCGCCTAACTCGTACTATTGAATACCTGGGCGCCTATTGGTCTCTGCGATCGTCAGAAAGATCAATAATGCTTCTTCGAATTAAAAGAGAGATTGAAATCTCTAAGTGTTTACAATGCTTGGAATTGAAAATATAAAAGTAGAAGTAATGAAGATATGTCCTAATGACTGATACAAGTGGTCAATTTATAAGACCAAGGAAGAAGAAACTAGAAATCATGGGAAAAACTGCCAGAAAAAACGTGGGTTGATTCTGTCAAACATCACCGCGGTGAGGCTCTTCGGGGAATCCTCCTCACCGCGGTCCGATGCATGTAAGCATATGATACAACTTCCCTCCCCAAACCTATTCGATAGCTAGGCCCTAGCATAAGGAATAAATAAAAAGGAGAAATTTCAGAGTTACCATCCGTCGTATGCCTCGGTCGGCATGATCACTAAGAGGAAGGCGAACCATGGGGTCCGGAAGATGGGCCTCCTCTTTGTTGCTGTCAGTCATCCGTCTGAGCTTTGCGCATTCGCGCTAGGTGCTTAGTCGCCTTTCTGAATGTCCGAGTTTTCAAAAGTGAAGAGAGAAAAGTTTGACTTCATCTTTACTACTCGGGGGCTTACTCCGGTCAGGCTGGGGAGAAGAATCGCGGTCCAAGCCGAATTGAACAGTATTTCGTTCTACTTAGACCGTGGTGAGTTCTTCCTTCCCCTAAACTTACCGTGGAGGGCCCTTAATTTTTTTTAGTTTTTTCAAAATAATAATGTAATGAAATAAATTTTAACTAAATTAAGAAGTTACCCTATGAAAGCAGTAAATTGTTCGAAATGCAATGCGTGAAATTAAACGTGAGGTTACCTAAATGCATTCTACGTCCTACGTGCAAAGCGGTAAATCATGCTTTGGTTATAGTCGTTAGCATCGAATCTTCCATAGATTCACTCCCTGGCGTCGTCGATGGCCTAGGCTTTCTCCGTAGTGCTCGGGAACTTTCCTTGTTCCCGTCTTTGTGAACTCACCATCAGTTCCCCGGCCATGTTCTCGATCCTCCTTGCCAAATTCTCTAGCACCTCAAACCGCTTATCATTCCTCTCCTGGATTTGGCTCGACTGTTTGTAGAAGCGATCGGAGTTCTCCATGATCATCTTGATCCTGCCGGCAAGATCGTCCCTAGGTGGCCTTCCCTGGCTAGCAGCTTCAATGGGTGCCTCATTCTGTGGCACAGGTGGAACGTAGTTCTCGTAGTTATTGTTTGAGTAACTCAACATCCTACGGTCCCCGTAATCCATTAGCTTCATATACGACACGAACCCTGGGCGCCTCACTCCTTGCCTATCGACCCAATGCACCTCCTCCGTGAGGTTTTTGGTTCATCTCCCGAGCTTGTGGGAACCTGCATACGTTAGCACCGCGCCCGGAGTTATAGCACACTCCACATTGTTCGTTGGATTGCTGGGTTGGTGGGGCAACGGTCACAACCATCTTGACTTGTTGCATCTCTTCTAGCATGTGGTTAAAGTCGGGAGCCCCAACCTCTCCGGCGGATTTGGCTTCGCCATTTCCTTTTTCTTGGCCCCTTACACCTTTGTGTTGAGAAGCTTGTGCCAATTTGTCAATATCTCCTCTGTTGTGCTCTGCATTATCGAGCCACCCAAGCTCATGTCCACAAGCATCTGTGTTGTTACGTCAAGTCCTTCATAGAAACTCTGACACAACATCATCGCGTCAAACCGGTGGTGTGGACACTGGGCCAACAGGTACTTGAATCGC
This sequence comes from Plantago major, assembly GCA_026545765.1. Classification (NCBI taxonomy): domain Eukaryota; kingdom Viridiplantae; phylum Streptophyta; class Magnoliopsida; order Lamiales; family Plantaginaceae; genus Plantago; species Plantago major. The sequence goes on from CM048843.1 coordinate 65,632,377, forward strand.
TCTCGGGCCACATATATGCTCTCGTCATATCGCTGCTGAAAGGGGGCGATTTGACTCCTCAGGTTCGAGGTCTTCGAATAAGGAAAGTACTTCCCCATGAAGACCTTGTAAACATCCTCCCAAGTCCTCAGAGAGTTCTCTAAGAATTGTGCACTTTTCTTTTGTGAACAAGTTGCACTAAATACTTTTCGAGAAATCTCCTCCAAATCGCTGGTATGGCTATCGAAATCGTGGAAGGTGCAAGAGCAACATCTTTGCGAGGGAACAACTTCTACGGACGTCGCCGTCTGTAACTCCGGAGTTCCCACCTATCGGAATCCTCCCCACTAACGCCTCGAATTCCTTCAAGAATTTCATCACATCTTCTTTTGCATGCCCGTAGAACTTGGGCATGTCGTGGAAGTGATGGTTCTTGATCTCCAGGTTCCTTGCTGCTGTTGAAAGCTCGATCGGAGATCCAGACACTTGCACCGCGGGCTGCATGTACTCCCCAAACTCCCGCCTAGGCGCATTCGCGGTTTCAAGGGCGTTTGCAATTGCGGTCGTCATCGTTCTTGCTGTTGTCTGCAGTGGGTGCTTGTGCCTTCTTCCGACATGGTAACTTTCGTTAGGTTCCTTCTTCTTTCCCGAATTTTCCTTTCTAGGTCGTTGTTTCATTCAGTCAACGGAGATTTCAATGAATGTCTCCCTTGCATAAACCTGGAAATGAAACAAAAAACATAACTCAAAAAGTAGTACCTGTTCTTATGAGTTCTATTAGATGCCTCAAATTGAAACGACCTGATGAAACTATTTTTGATTTTCTTTTTTTTTTTTTTTTTGAAGTTTTCAGATTTTTTCTTTGGTTTTTGAATAAAATAAAGATACGCAACTACTTACTCATCCTACTTATTGAAGAACGTAGGAATCAATTCCCAGGCAGCGGCGCCAAATTTTGATTCGCTCAAAATTAATACTTGTAAAATAACACAAGTAGTAAAGCGGTTGTCGTAGTACAACAATGCTTAAACCACAGGGTCGTTCTCTCGAAGAATTTATTAAGCTAGTTATAAGGTGTAGGCTCAAGGTGTGAGTTGTAAACAGATAGTGTGGGTAAGGTTGATACTTCAAAACCCTACAACAAATTACAATTACAGGGCAAGGTAATACCTAGATCATGCAATTTCTACAATTAAAACGAAGTAAGCTGATCTTTCAAAAGTGCTGACGCGATATAGCTAATGGTACACTGCCTGCGAATGCAACACTTTGCTATTGCAAAATCGAACCAGATACAGATTATAAGTATGTATGAGTTACGGCAAAAAGCTTGTCACTAGCTATGCCCTCATCTGGATATATACTAATTAAAGGTACAGACTGATTCAAGTTCACAACGATCAAGCATGCGTTCAACGATCAGATATCAATATGTCACAATACAAGTTATTAACAGCAACCGCCTAACTCGTACTATTGAATACCTGGGCGCCTATTGGTCTCTGCGATCGTCAGAAAGATCAATAATGCTTCTTCGAATTAAAAGAGAGATTGAAATCTCTAAGTGTTTACAATGCTTGGAATTGAAAATATAAAAGTAGAAGTAATGAAGATATGTCCTAATGACTTATACAAGTGGTCAATTTATAAGACCAAGGAAGAAGAAACTAGAAATCATGGGAAAAACTGCCAGAAAAAACGTGGGTTGATTCTGTCAAACATCACCGCGGTGAGGCTCTTCGGGGAATCCTCCTCACCGCGGTCCGATGCATGTAAGCATATGATACAACTTCCCTCCCCAAACCTATTCGATAGCTAGGCCCTAGCATAAGGAATAAATAAAAAGGAGAAAGTTCAGAGTTACCATCCGTCGTATGCCTCGGTCGGCATGATCACTAAGAGGAAGGTGAACCATGGGGTCCGGAAGATGGGCCTCCTCTTTGTTGTTGTCAGTCATCCGTCTGAGCTAGCGCACTAGGTGCTTAGTCGCCTTTTTGAATGTCCGAGTTTTCAAAAGTGAAGAGAGAAAAGTTTGACTTCATCTTTACTACTCGGGGGCTTACTCCGGTCAGGCTGCGATCGTCAGAAAGATCAATAATGCTTCTTCGAATTAAAAGAGAGATTGAAATCTCTAAGTGTTTAAAATGCTTGGAATTGAAAATATAAAAGTAGAAGTAATGAAGATATGTCCTAATGACTGATACAAGTGGTCTATTTATAAGATCAAGGAAGAAGAAACTAGAAATCATGGGAAAAACTGCCAGAAAAAACGTGGGTTGATTCTGTCAAACATCACCGCGGTGAGGCTCTTCGTGGAATCCTTCTCACCGCGGTCCGATGCATGTAAGCATATGATACAACTTCCCTCCCCAAACCTATTCGATAGTTAGGCCCTAGCATAAGGAATAAATAAAAAGGAGAAAGTTCAGAGTTACCATCCGTCGTATGCCTCGGTCGGCATGATCACTAAGAGGAAGGCGAACCATGGGGTCCGGAAGATGGGCCTCCTCTTTGTTGCTGTCATCCGTTCGAAGCTTTAGCATTCGCTAGGTGCTTAGTCGCCTTTTTGAATGTCAGAGTTTTCAAAAGTGAAGAGAGAAAAGTTTGACTTCATCTTTACTACTCGGGGGCTTACTCCGGTCAGGCTGGGGAGAAGAATCGCGGTCCAAGCCGAATTGAACAGTATTTCGTTCTACTTAGACCGTGGTGAGTTCTTCCTTCCCCTAAAATTACCGTGGAGGGCCCTTAATTTTTTTTAGTTTTTTCAAAATAATAATGTAATGAAATAAATTTTAACTAAATTAAGAAGTTACCCTATGAAAGCAGTAAATTGTTTGAAATGCAATGCGTGAAATTAAACGTGAGGTTACCTAAATGCATTCTACGTCCTACGTGCAAAGCGGTAAATCATGCTTCGGTTATAGTCTTTAGCATCGAATCTTCCATAGATTCACTCCCTGGTGTCGTCGATGGCCTGGGCTTTCTCCGTAGTGCTCGGGAACTTTCCTTGTTCCCGTCTTTGTGAACTCACCATCAGTTCCCCGGCCATGTTCTCGATCCTCCTTGCCAAATTCTCTAGCACCTCGAACCGCTTATCATTCCTCTCCTGGATTTGGCTCCACTGTTTGTAGAAGCGATCGGAGTTCTCCATGATCATCTTGATCCTGCCGGCAAGATCGTCCCTAGGTGGCCTTCCCTGGCTAGCAGCTTCAATGGGTGCCTCATTCTGTGGCACAGGTGGAACGTAGTTCTCGTAGTTATTGTTTGAGTAACTCAACATCCTACGGTCCCCGTATTCCATTAGCTTCCTGTACGGAAGGAACCCTGGGCGCCTCACTCCTTGCCTATCGACCCAATGCACCTCCTCCGTGAGGTTTGGGTTCATCTCCCGAGCTTGTGGGATCCTGCATACGTTAGCACCGTGCCCGGAGTTATAGCACACTCCACATTGTTCGTTGGAATGCTGGGTTGGTGGGGCAAGGGTCACAACCATCTTGACTTGTTGCATCTCTTCTAGCATGTGGTTAAAGTCGGGAGCCCCAACCTCTCCGGCGGCTTTGGCTTCGCCATTTCCTTTTTCTTGGCCCCTTACACCTTTGTGTTGAGAAGCTTGTGCCAATTTGTCAATGGCAGCTTCTATCTCCTCTGTTGTGCTCTGCATTATCGAGCCACCCAAGCTCATGTCCACAAGCATATGTGTTGTTACGTCAAGTCCTTCATAGAAACTCTGACACAACATCATCGCGTCAAAACCGGTGGTGTGGACACTGGGCCAACAGGTACTTGAATCGCTCTCGGGCCACATATATGCTCTCATATCATTTCTTTGAAAGGCGATTTGACTCCTCAGGTTCGAGGTCTTCGAATAAGGAAAGTACTTCCCCATGAAGACCTTGTAAACATCCTCCCAAGTCCTCAGAGAGTTCTCTAAGAATTGTGCACTTTTCTTTTGTGAACACGTTGCACTAAATACTTTTCGAGAAATCTCCTCCAAATCGCTGGTATGGCTATCGAAATCGTGGAAGGTGCAAGAGCAACATCTTTGCGAGGGAACAACTTCTACGGACGTCGCCGTCTGTAACTCCAAAGTTCCCACCTATCGGAATCCTCCCCACTAACGCCTCGAATTCCTTCAAGAATTTCATCACATCTTCTTTTGCTTGCCCGTAGAACTTGGGCATGTCGTGGTAGTGATGGTTCTTGATCTCCAGGTTCCTTGCTGCTGTTGAAAGCTCGATCGGAGATCCAGACACTTGCACCGCGGGCTGCATGTACTCCCCAAACTCCCGCCTAGGCGCATTCGCGGTTTCAAGGGCGTTTGCAATTGCGGTCGTCATCGTTCTTGCTGGTATGCTGCTGTGGGTGCTTGTGCCTTCTTTCGACATGGTAACTTTCGTTAGGTTCCTTCTTCTTTCCCGGATTTTCCTTTCTAGGTCGTTGTTTCATTCAGTCAACGGAGATTTCAATGAATGTCTCCCTTGCATAAACCTGGAAATGAAACAAAAAACTTAACTCAAAAAGTAGTACCTGTTCTTATGAGTTCTATTAGATGCCTCGAATTGAAACGACCTGATGAAACTATTTTTGATTTTTTTTTTTTTTTTTTTTTGAAGTTTTCAGATTTTTTCTTTGGTTTTTGAATAAAATAAAGATACGCAACTACACACTAATCCTACTTATTGAAGAACGTAGGAATCAATTCCCCGGCAGCGGCGCCAAATTTTGATTCGCTCAAAATTAATACTTGTAAAATAACACAAATAGTAAAGCGGTTGTCGTAGTACAACAATGCTTAAACCACAGGGTCGTTCTCTCGAAGAATTTATTAAGCTAGTTATAAGGTGTAGGCTCAAGGTGTGAGTTGTAAACAGATAGTGTGGGTAAGGTTGATACTTCAAAACCCTACAACAAATCACAATTACAGGGCAAGGTAATACCTAGATCCTGCAATTTCTACAATTAAAACGAAGTAAGCTGATCTTTCAAAAGTGCTGACGCGATATAGCTAATGGTACACTGCCTGCGAATGCAACACTTTGCTATTGCAAAATCGAACCAGATACAGATTATAAGTATGTATGAGTTACGGCAAAAAGCTTGTCACTAGCTATGCCCTCATCTGGATATATACTAATTAAAGGTACAGACTGATTCAAGTTCACAACGATCAAGCATGCGTTCAACGATCAGATATCAATATGTCACAATACAAGTTATTAACAGCAACCGCCTAACTCGTACTATTGAATACCTGGGCGCCTATTGGTCTCTGCGATCGTCAGAAAGATCAATAATGCTTCTTCGAATTAAAAGAGAGATTGAAATCTCTAAGTGTTTACAATGCTTGGAATTGAAAATATAAAAGTAGAAGTAATGAAGATATGTCCTAATGACTTATACAAGTGGTCAATTTATAAGACCAAGGAAGAAGAAACTAGAAATCATGGGAAAAACTGCCAGAAAAAACGTGGGTTGATTCTGTCAAACATCACCGCGGTGAGGCTCTTCGGGGTAACCTCCTCACCGCGGTCCGATGCATGTAAGCATATGATACAACTTCCCTCCCCAAACCTATTCGATAGCTAGGCCCTAGCATAAGGAATAAATAAAAAGGAGAAAGTTCAGAGTTACCATCCGTCGTATGCCTCGGTCGGCATGATCACTAAGAGGAAGGTGAACCATGGGGTCCGGAAGATGGGCCTCCTCTTTGTTGTTGTCAGTCATCCGTCTGAGCTAGCGCACTAGGTGCTTAGTCGCCTTTTTGAATGTCCGAGTTTTCAAAAGTGAAGAGAGAAAAGTTTGACTTCATCTTTACTACTCGGGGGCTTACTCCGGTCAGGCTGCGATCGTCAGAAAGATCAATAATGCTTCTTCGAATTAAAAGAGAGATTGAAATCTCTAAGTGTTTAAAATGCTTGGAATTGAAAATATAAAAGTAGAAGTAATGAAGATATGTCCTAATGACTGATACAAGTGGTCTATTTATAAGATCAAGGAAGAAGAAACTAGAAATCATGGGAAAAACTGCTAGAAAAAACGTGGGTTGATTCTGTTAAACAGAGCTCACCGCGGTGAGGCTCTTTGGGGAATCCTCCTCACATGTCCTGGACTTTCGCTTTTTTTCGCCCGTTGTATGGTGAGTCCGTTGGGTATGGGGGGCTCACCGCGGTGAGCCTTGTCTCCGGGAACTCCTCCATTTTCTCCACTTTTCTCTCCCTTTTCCAACCTTCATGTCACCTCTCTTGGAGTAGTGGCCCACTAACTTGGCCTTGTGGTGCTTCTAGAAGGTTTTGAAGTCTTCTTTGCAATTTGGTCCTCCATTTCCTTGCCAATGATGCTAAGACACCTAAAAAAGCACAAAAACACACAAAAAACTCAAACGTGACACGGAACAAAAAACACTAAATAAAGGCTAAAAGACGCAACAAAATACGGAAAAAAGCACTAAATGAGTCGTTAAAATATCGACTCATCAAACTCCCCAAACCGAACCTTTGCTCATCCTCGAGCAAACAATTCTAAAACCTAGAAAAAGAAAAACACACAGACACGACAAACAAACAGAAGAGTTCAATCGACAAGCTACCGGAACAAGTATTGCCAGAGATAAGCCCTTATACTGATGTAAACTTCTATCCCCTCTAACTTTGACAAGTAGCTTTGCAAAGATTACAATCTTCCGTTTCACAAGTAAATAAAACTTAATCCTATCCTAGTAGTCCCTCACAAAGGAAGATAATGGTGCAACTCTCAAGTCTCTCATCTGGATGTGTCCAGTAAATAAGGGTATTCGCTCAAGACTTAACTTAGGATGGTGACAACAAACGTCACAAGCTTCCACTAATATTACATGCTTTTGCACTCAAATCAAACGAGTCAGAAAGGACTTTTTAGGAAAGGGGTCGAAATCAAGTACAAGGGAATAAAATTAGCTGCCGTTCTCGTGCTTTGCTCTTTTTGCACGTTTATTTCTTTCTCTCTTTTTTTTCTTGTGCTTTGCTCTTTTTGCACAGATTTTCTATTTTTTCATTTTTTTTTTCTATCTCAATGTTGCAAGTGTATCCCAATAGGTTGCCTAAGATCCGTACTTTTGTACGTGTCGGTTTGGTACACACCCCATCAACCCTCACAACATACAAGTACCGCCCACGCGCTGGTTTATAGGTAGTATTTGGCATGCATTTTGGAAACAAAACCATCAACCCTCACAGCATACGCACAATCAGCCCCGCATTGGTTTATAGGTAGTATTTAGAAATGCCCAACATGATCTTAGACGATCATAAATGATCCTGGAATACACCTCGAGATTTTTTCTATTTTTTTCTTTTTTTTTTTTTTTTAGAACGACAGCATAGCAATACAAAACAATTTCGAAATCGACCATGCCTCAAATATAGAAAGTAGTGAGCCTGAGTATGCAGTTAACAAGAATCCTCCTCCCCAAACCTGTTCCTTAGAACAGGTTCGAGAATCGAAACACCAAGTCGAAAATGCCATTCGTCATACTCGTTTTACAAAGAGTGAACATGTATGTGAAGTGGCACAAGTTAAAAAACCTTGCTCATCCTACTAGAATCACACATTTGCCGGTACAAGATTTTTTTCATCGGCTTTAAGGCTTCTCACTGGCTTTTTTACTACTAAAACAGGAAGACTTTTTATTTACAGGTGAAACGAACTAAAGTGATTTTCGAAAATTCCTTAGCACTCAGCCAGAGGCCATCTAAGATCACATCAGTAAAAAGGCTTAACTAAGGCAATAGATAACCAGGCTTGTCAAAAGAACTCAAGCCTCGACACAAAAAAATTTTGAAATAGGCCAAAAGACACGACTCAAATGCAATCACACAAAGGTGGCTAATCATACCACCCCACATAATCGCAAAAACAAAAAAGAAAAGAAAAACCACATATATACAATATATACAACGTAGCAAATAATCCGATGCATGTAAGCATATGATACAACTTCCCTCCCCAAACCTATTCGATAGCTAGGCCCTAGCATAAGGAATAAATAAAAAGGAGAAAGTTCAGAGTTACCATCCGTAGTATGCCTCGGTCGGCATGATCACAAAGAGGAAGGCGGACCATGGGGTCCCGAAGATGGGCCTCCTCTTTGTTGCTGCCAGTCATCCGTCTGAGCTTTGCGCATTCGCGCTAGGTGCTCAGTCGCCTTTTTGAATGTCCGAGTTTTCAAAAGTGAAGAGAGAAAAGTTTGTCTTCATCTTTACTACTCGGGGGCTTACTCCGGTCAGGCTGGGGAGAAGGATCGCGGTCCAAGCCGAATTGAACAGTATTTCGTTCTACTTAGACCGTGGTGAGTTCTTCCTTCCCCTAAACTTACCGTAGAGGGCCCTTAAAATTTTTTAGTTTTTTCAAAATAATAATGTAATGAAATAAATTTTAACTAAATTAAGAAGCTACCCTATGAAAGCAGTAAATTGTTCGAAATGTAATGCGTGAAATTAAACGTGAGGTTACCTAAATGCATTCTACGTCCTACGTGCAAAGCGGTAAATCATGATTTGGTTATAGTCGTTAGCGTCGACACTTCCATAGCTTCACTCCCTGGCGTCGTCGATGGCCTGGGCTTTCTCCGTAGTGCTCGAGAATTTTCCTTGTTCCCGTCTTTGTGACCTCACCATCAGTTCCCGGCCATGTTCTCGATTCTCCTTGCTGAATTCTCTAGCACCTCGAACCGCTTATAATTCCTCTCCTGGATTTGGCTCGACTGTTTGTAGAAGCGATCAGAGTTCTCCATGATCATCTTGATCCTGCCGGCAAGATCATCCCTAGGTGGTCTTCCCTGGCTAGCAGCTTCAATGGGTGCCTCGTTCTGTGGCGTAGGTGGAACGTAGTTCTCGTAGTTATTGTTTGAGTAACTCAACATCCTACGGTCCCCGTATTCCATTGGCTTCCTGTACGGCACGAACCCTGGGCGCCTCACTCCTTGCCTATCGACCCAATGCACCTCCTCCGTGAGGTTCGGGTTCATCTCCCGAACTTGTGGGAACCTACATACGTTAACACCGTGCCCGGAGTTATAGCACACTCCACATTGTTCGTTGGATTGCTGGGTTGGTGGGGCAACGGTCACAACCATCTTGACTTGTTGCATCTCTTCTAGCATGTGGTTAAAGTCGGGAGCCCCAACCTCTCCGGCGGATTTGGCTTCGCCATTTCCTTTTTCTTGGCCCCTTACACCTTTGTGTTGAGAAGCTTGTGCCAATTTGTCAATATCTCCTCTGTTGTGCTCTGCATTATCGAGCCACCCAAGCTCATGTCCACAAGCATCTGTGTTGTTACGTCAAGTCCTTCATAGAAACTCTGACACTACATCATCGCATCAAACCGGTGGTGTGGACACTGGGCCAACAGGTACTTGAATCGCTCTCGGGCCACATATATGCTCTCGTCATATCGCTGCTGAAAGTGGGCGATTTGACTCCTCAGGTTCGAGGTCTTCGAATAAGGAAAGTACTTCCCCATGAAGACCTTGTAAACATCCTCCCAAGTCCTCAGAGAGTTCTCCGGAAGGTGCAAGAGCCACGTCTTTGCGAGATCCTGCAAGCACATTTGGAACAACTTGTACGGACGTCGCCGTCCGTAATTCAGGAGTTCCCACCTATCGGAATCCTCCCCACTAACGCCTCGAATTCCTTCAAGAATTTCATCACATCTTCGTTTGTATGCCCATAGAACTTGGGCTTGCCGTGGAAGTGATGGTTCTTGATCTCCAGGTTCCTTGCTGCTGTTCAAAGATCGATCGGAGATCCAGACACTTGCACCGCGGGCTGCATGTACTTCCCAAACTCCCACCTAGGCGCATTCGCAGTTTCAAGGGTGTTTGCAATTGCGGTCGTCATCGTTCTTGCTGGTATGCTGCTGTTGGTGCTTGTGCCTTCTTCCGACATGGTAACTTTCGTTAGGTTCCTTCTTCTTTCCCGGATTTCCCTTTCTAGGTCGTTGTTTCGTTCAGTCAACGGAGATTTCAACGAACGTCTCCCTTGCATAAACCTGAAAATGAAACAAAAAATTTAACTCAAAAAGTAGAACATGTTCTTATGAGTTCTATTAGATGCCTTAAATTGAAACGGCCTAAAGAAACTATTTTTGATTTTTTTTTTTTTTTGAAATTTTCAGATTTTTTCTTTGGTTTTTGAATAAAATAAAGATACGCAACTACACACTGATCCTACTTATTGAACAACGTAGGAATCAATTCCCCGGCAACGGCGCCAAATTTTGATGCGCTCAAAATTAATACTTGTAAAATAACACAAGTGGTAAAGCGGTTGTCGTAGTACAACAATGCTTAAACCACAGGGTCGTTCTCTCGAGGAATTTATTAAGCTAGTTCTAAGGTGTAGGCTCAAGGTGTGAGTTGTAAACAGATAGTGTGGGTAAGGTTGATACTTCAAAACCCTACAACAAATTACAATTACAAGTCAAGGTAATTTCTACAATTAAGACGAAGTAAGCTGATCTTTCAAAAATGCTGACGCGATATATCTAATGGTACACTGCATGCGAATGCAACACTTTGCTATTGCATAATCGAACCAGATACAGAGTATAAGTACGTATGAGTTACGGCAAAAAGCTTGTCCCTAGCTATGCCCTCATCCGGATAGATACAAATTAGAGGTAAAGACCGATGTAAGTTCACAACGATCAAGCATGCGTTCAACGATCAGATATCAATATGTCACAATACAAGTTATTAACAGCAACCGCCTAACTCATACTATTGAATACCTAGGCGCCTATTGGTCTCTGCGATCGTCAGAAAGATCAATAATGCTTCTTCGAATTAAAAGAGAGATTGAAATCTCTAAGTGTTTACAATGCTTGGAATTGAAAATATAAAAGTAGAAGTAATGAAGATATGTCCTAATGACTGATACAAGTGGTCTATTTATAAGACCAAGGAAGAAGAAACTAGAAATCATGGGAAAAGCGTAAAAAAGCGTGGGTTGATTACATCAGCTCACTGGTGAGGCTCTTTGGGGAATCCTCCCCACCGCGGTCTGGACTTTCTGCCTTTTTTTCTGCTTCGTTGTACCGCGGTGAGTCCGTTTGGATGTGGGGCTCACCGCGGTGAGCCTTGTCTCCGGGAACTCCTCCATTTTTCCCATTTTCTCCACTTTTCTCTCCCTTTTCCAACCTCCATGTCACCTCTCTTGGAGTAGTGGCCCACTAACTTGGCCTTGTGGTGCTTCTAGAAGGTTTTGAACTCTTCTTTGCACTATCGTCCTCCATTTCCTTGCCAATGACGCTAAGACACCTAAAAAAGCACAAAAACACACAAAAAACTCAAACGTGACACGGAACAAAAAAAACACTAAATAAAGGCTAAAAGATGCAACAAAATACGGAAAAAAAAAAGCACTAAATGAGTCGTTAAAATATCGACTCATTAACTACACACATACACCACGGCTAACGTTGTTTGTAAGTAATTTTGATTATCTTATTGTTTTGATTAATTTATTTTATCCTCACATTTCTAATTATTAAAAGTAAACTATACGGTATAATGTACTTATTTGATGTGAATCATTTGATTTTTTTTTTAAATAATTCATTACGAGACTTGTTAAAATTAAGTATTGAACACTTATAATGAAGAATTACGAATATATAATGTACTTATATCTTGAGGATGGAACTTAATGGTAGTATACCGTATCTCCTTGTAAGTTAATATTTTTGTACTTGATCTTTAAAAAGATACGTTGGGTGAGAAAAGTTTCGAGGGCCCAAATACTTTATGAGAATATCTACTAGTACTGATCCTCTTGTTATTTCATGGTACCAATACTTCACATGCATTTATGGTATATAGGTCTTTGTACTTCCATCTCTTATCTTAATTAATCACTTGTATTTACCTTCTTGTTAGGGTTAGCTAGGTCAACATTCACTTCTCAGACTCTCGTACACCATTAATTTAGATTTTCATGTTATTAATCGCCAAAAGCGGAAGCGAGAAGACGAATGAAAGTGTAATTAAGTTAAAAAGTTTCAAGACTTTGAAGATATATATATATATATATATATGTATATATATATATACATATATATGTATATATATGTATACATATATATATATATATATATGAAAGTGCGAGTGATTTAAAACATAATTTTTTTGTAACGCACAAAATTTCAAGTCAAGTCTAAAAAGTTTAAAGGGATTGATAACGCTACTCATTCCAACAAGGTGCATCTTTCTTTTCGGGAATCCATCCACAAGAACTCCAGAGTAAAGCGTGCTTCGGTTCGAGCACGAGTGAGGACAAAGTGTGCAGGAAAGTACATGTGTTGATACAGTGGGACCAACATATTACCTGGAGAGCTGCCCATTAGTGGTCCGGGTCGTTACAATTTTAGTTATATAGAACATATTTTATCTATATCATATAGATGTACTTAATAACTTTCAAAATATATTAAATAAAAATAATGTGTATCATATCAATTCTATACGAATATTTTATAAAATGATAAAGATATATTGAGTTGGCACTACTTAGAATGCAAATTATAGTGTATGCCCGAGCTAAATATAAGATGTAAACTAAACAATTTAAAAGTCATATAAAGCACATTGAAATTGTCAGATGGCATAAAATGCAACGTCAACACTTAAAAGTTTTAAGGTGATCTAGATGTCGAGTAGAGCTTCATTTTGAACTTATTATTAAGGTTATATGTTGGCACCCACCCGCTCTCCACATTTAAGACAATTCTAGTTTAAGGAAACTAGAGTTCGTTGATGTGGCATTATTAGTTTAATTGGTTATAATGCGGTTTAAACGATTCACTAGAACTAACCCGTGACGATGCCACGGTATAATTTACTTTTATTAATAAATACAAAAGGGATGATAAAATAAATTAATCGAAAAAATAAGGTAGTCAAATTTAGGTGAACAACGTTGATCGTGGTGTCGGTCGGTAGTCCTTCATCCAATATTATATCAGTGAGTGTTTATTTATATTAACTATAGAAAATGTAAAAATAGGGTCCTACCGTACCCGACCTATTAATTAGTAACAGATACATGTATTTTTAAAAAAAAAAATCTATCCCTCAAACGAAACCAAAATAAAATACAAAAGTATACAACACAATCAACAGGGTTGTTCCCAACAACCCTGCGGTGGTATATACCCCATCAGACACACAAAAAAATATTATACAAACTTAATTTCACAGCTTACAGTTGTTTTTTTCCAACTGACCGGTTCCCAACAACCCGCGGTGGACCCCCCCTTCCGGTCCTGGAGATCAAGAAAGTACAGAGAAGATAGAAGAGAGTTTCCCCACCTAGAGAGTACCCCCCCATTCATGGAAATAAAGAAAGTACAAAGAAGATGGGAGACATTTTCTCCGCCTAGAGAGTATAAGTTGATCCCCCTCCCCCGGCTCGTTATGGAGATTAAGAAAGTAGAGAGAAGATCGAATTGAGTCTCCCACCTAGAGAGTATCAGATCTCCATACCCGTTATAGTTCAAGAAAGTAGAGAGAAGATCGAAGAGATTTTCCCCGTCTAGAGAGTATATGCAGACTCCCCCCACCCCACACCCCCGCCGAAGAAAAATGTAAGTTTTGCTAACTTAATCATAAAATGTTGCGCCCGGGTCTTGTAACAAAGGTATGGAACGGGTTCGAGTATATGCCAGACCAGACCTAAACATCATTATTTCGAACGGGGTTGAATTCGGGTTGGATAGAATCAATCGTTCCAGCCAGAGACTGTAGAGAAGAGAACCCTTATACCTCATCGTACCGATCGAATCTTATACATAAAGAAAAGGAAATTGAAAGTCTTCACGTGTAAAATGTTATTGATAGACATGTAAAGATCAAACACACCACCAATTAGCTCATTTATATCTCTTCTATCTCCTGAAACTGAAAAAAAAAAACAGGTCTAGTACACGATTCATAGAACATTCTTAGAAGATTAGTTGAATGGGCCATATCAAGCATAAATCCAAAGGTCCTCCTAACTGGATTTATGCCCATTAAAAAAATGCATATTCAACAGTAAATCATACACATGTGAGGTATAAAATATAATTAAGCTTCATTATCAAACTTCATAATAGAATACAAATTAACTTTAAACGTTCACTCATGTTAAACTATATAAGAATGTATGAGTTTCATTCATGTAAGCTTGGGTTAACTTAGTATTGTCCTTAGAGTATATAATCCACTTCATCAACTTCAATATCGAAATGTTTTAATTTTGTAGGAGTTGTACACTCAACTTATTCACATGATAACTATGACTTAAATAAGTATATTATTTAGTATTTTTCTACTTCTTGTATGCTTAGACCATCATCCATGTTTGGAGAAACACCAATTGAAACGTAAAAGAAAAATCAGAAAAAAATACGGCAAACTGAATTTTCTTTATTAATACAAATAGATAATCAATACCGGGCATGAAGATGGAGATAAATGAGTAAATGATTTGTATATAGGTAGGTTTAATATTGCAATGGATAGTTGTTGTTATGTTTATTACTATCCAAATTTATATTTTAGGTCGTAAACATTTGACTGTAAAAAACATTTTAGTAGACTTGTGCCAATCAAGCTTTATAAATTCGTTTGGCCAGTGGTTGGATCGGAGTTCCTAGCTAATTGTCGATTGATTAATCAAGTATGAATTTTTAGTTTTCCTTCCTTTTTAGTTTATAAAAAAATCATTATGGAATAATGCTGCCATATTTTCTTTTTAATAGTGAGAGATGATAAAGATTTAAATTATAATTAAAGCTCATATACATCATTAACTTACTCACTTGTATTTTATTTACTACTAATTCACAAAGTACTTTAGCCACATTTCGTCAATGATAACAATAACTCAGCTAATTTACGTGATTGTAAAGAACGAACAAGTGCAAGGTTATTCTTCCTTATCCCAGTCGTGCAGTGTAAAGTGCAAACTTTGACTTCGCATATTTTTCCGCATTTACCTCTTCCAATTAAGAATTACAAATAAAAGGCCATTCCTCCCGTATCCAAGTTAAATATGTCCATAATAATATTTTGCAATCACTCCAACCTCATCTGGTAGAGCATATTGTAAAAAATAGAAGTATCATATTTATCTTGATCCATATCAAATTATAAAAAAAACAACTTGAGAAGAATATGTGTAGAGTTGTATTTAAGTGCACTATTATAGTAGATAATATTGTTGTTAGCAGACTTTATGAAAACATGCGAGTGATAAAGTCGAAAAGATTTAGATGAATTCGTCTTGGCACGGTGAATTTAAATATATGTTCAAATTATTTTTCGGAGTTTTGTATATAAATTTATATGAGATTTTATAAAACTATATATGCAGCCAATATACAAAAAAATAAGAAAAAATGGTGAAAGATATATTGGCTGAAAATGCAACTAATCCCACAAATTTCCGTGGCGATGTCACGATATAGTTTATGTTTAATAATATATAGAAATGAGAGGACAAAATAAATTGATCGAGACAACCCCTGGGGTGGTATGTGCTCCTCCCACATAACAATCATGGTGTGGATAATATAAATATACAAAACCAACATCATCATAAAAACACCCAACTGATAATCTATGTGCTAAAATATTACCCTCACGTTTAACTTGGCAAAACTTATTCTCCATCAAATACCTAAATTTCTTTGAAAAATGAAACAAAGGGGCAAAGCTAAAATTTATCGATTTAAGAGATTTAATCACCAAAAAACAATCCCTTTAAATTATTACATGTTGCCACTCAAAATCTCGAACAAATTTTGTTTTTAATTTGGTTGTCCAACCTTCCGCATTTTCAGCAACCATAAGATATAAAAAAATTCATCAAGCAATAACATTCATGCCCTCTTGATCCCTAGCAACAACACTAATACGTCCCCTTATTCGGACTCGCTTTCGTATGAAAATTTCACATAGGATGGCTGGAATTTGAATGAATCTGGCAGATTTAGCCCATCAACTTTATATATTATATTATATAAGAATACCCAACTGATAATCTGAGCGCTAAAACATTAGCCTCACGTTAAACATTAGTTATATACTCTATTTTTAAATTTCCATTAATTCATTTTATCTTATTTAATAAATTTATATTTTATTTTAATGAATAAAATGATTTATTTAAATAATACTATTCAAGATTGGTGTCTATAGATTCGTCTTGTCACGGCAAATTCAAATATATGTTCAAAATATTTTTTGGATTTTTGTAGATAAAGTCATATGAGATTTAATAAAACCTATATATATAGTCAATATACCAAAATTAACAATGAAATATATACTGGCTAAAATACAACTAATTCCACAAAATTCCACGTAGGACTGAATGAATCTGGTGAGGTTTATACCATTGTGCTTTACATATATATATATATGGATGGATGGATATAAGAACACTCAACTGATAATCTGAGTGCTAAAACATTAGCCTCACGTTAAACATTAGTTAAATACTCTATTTTTAAATTTCCATTAATTCATTTTATCTTATTTAATAAATTTATATTTTATTTTAATGAATAAAATAATTTATTTAAATAATACTATTCAAGATTGGTGTATATAGATTCGTCTTGTCACGGGGAATTCAAATATATGTTCAAAACATTTTTTGGATTTTTGTAGATAAAGTTATATGAGATTTAATAAAACCTATATATATAGTCAATATACTAAAATTAATAATGAAATATATACTGGATAAAATACAACTAATTTCACAAAATTCCACGTAGGACTTAATGAATCTGGTGAGGTTTATACCATTGTGCTTTACATAATATATATATGGATGGATACTGGATAGTCAACATAGGGAATGGTTTAATAGGCAACCCCGACTAAGTGAAAGATTAGACTACAAGTAGAAGCAGCGAGCCCTGAATTGGGGGAAACTATGTACTATAGTAGATTATTTTAGAGTTAGGGAAGATGACGAACTCTTAAATTATTATAAATATTAAGTAAATAAAAAAATTTATTTTCAAATTTAAGGGACGAACGTTTAGAAGATTGTTTAAAGTTTTTTCGAAGAAAAATAAGATTCATAAGGCTATTAAGTACAAGACTCGAAAACGAAAGGAAAGGGGAAAATAATAGAAACGAAGTAAAACGGGTGAGATGAGCCTCACTCCCGAGCCAGGGGAGAAGCTGATGGAACGTTCACTGTCTAGGCTTACTTCTTCACCAGCTGGAATGATGACATAGATAGTTTAATTAATAGCAACTTTTTTAACCTTTTTACTGTTTTTTTTACTCTGACGTGATGTCTACCTCACGATCTTTAATGTGTTTAGATCTGACATTTAACGTATACAAACCAACAGACAAAACATTAAAATTCGTACTTATCTTAAAGCGTATGTATTTGTTTGTATGGGAAACATTTGATGAGAAAGAGGAACATTATTGATGTAGGGGCCTAGACAATTAAGTCATTTGTATGAAAATGGTGGAGCAAGTGGGTAGATGACAGAAGATAGAATAGAGGAAACACAACACCATATGAGTTTCATAATCTTGGCTCTCACAAGCATTTGGATGATTCTTCAATTTTAGTGCTAGCTAGTATTAAAAATTACACATCAATTGCTTCGTTTGTGTTAGTACCATTTTGTCTTTATGTTTGATCGTACGTACGTTTAATTAACAAACCGTGCATTGCCATTTCTTTAATTCGAATGTACTAGTAAGCGCATGTGAATACATTTTTATTGGTTCGCTATTTAGGTACATAACGTTTGCATGCTATTTTGTTATGTGTACATGTACGTGTGGTCAAAACTTCCAACTCATGTCTGAAATCAATTGCGGATATACATGTCACTTTAATTAAGAGAATGTATTATTCGCATCTTAGGATTTAAACTCGAGTTAATTGAAAAAAAAATTATTTTTTTCACTTTTATTTTTGAAACAGCTAAAACATATTATCAATAAACTTTTATGTGGTTATACGGAGCATAACAAATGCTCGTACTAACAAATGTGTATTACTACCTAACCAATATTACATAGCTCAAAGCATATATAGCTCTGACGTCACTAACACAAATCGATCAATACTTGCCGCATCTCTATATACCTTATAATATATTAAGAGAATCAAGTTGCAAAGTAATTTAATATCATTCAGTGTTTCCAAAATGCGTCTCCATTGTTCACTTTAAAACCATGGCTACTCGCAGATGCTAAAGGCTACCGTTTCTCTTTATTTATGATGTTTACGAATTCTGATGATGTGTTTTATTATCATTTTGTATGAGCTTTCTAAAGTTTACATACTTCTCATTTAACACTCATATCTGAATTCCTTATTACTTTATAATTAACAATTACACATAATGACATCTCGGGCCTACTAAATTTTTACTATCAGGGTTCCAAATCACATTAAACTAATTACTCGAATTAAAATATAAAATACTAAATTACTCCATAAACTACATACTTACTCCGTCT
Source organism: Plantago major (assembly GCA_026545765.1). Lineage (NCBI taxonomy): Eukaryota > Viridiplantae > Streptophyta > Magnoliopsida > Lamiales > Plantaginaceae > Plantago > Plantago major. The sequence continues at coordinate 65,650,882 of CM048843.1, forward strand.
CGCAGAACTTTATACATTTGCCATTTTTAGCCGTCCCACAGAACTTCATACATTACCAAAAAAATAAGCTACCCCACACCCAACAAATAATAAACAATCTCAACTTTACACTCAAATTACACATTTTACCACTAAAAGTACACTTGTTTCCACCTATTCTAATTCTATCATTATTTTAACTTTTCGCATAAAACTGCACATTAACTTTAATGTATGAAGTTCTCCGGAACTTAGGGAATATAAAATACTACACAAACTCAACATAAGTGATCGACCACTGTCAGCTATTCGTACTAAACAATCGATTCGACCAGGTCGCTAGCTATTAACTAAATAGGCAATCTAGAGACTAACCTGAACAATTAATCAGCTAAAACCATTAGACACAAACAACCTAGACAAACTTATTTAATATGTATATGAATTTATTTTCATTTTCTTTTACTTCATCATTATCCTTCAAAAGTTAAATGAAATACTACCAAATATAAATGGTGGGTTGTAGCGGGTGTATAACAGATGTATCGGCTAGATTAGTGTCACGGAGTGGAAACCAATTTTCACTGCGTGAGATATATAAAAATATATATAAATTTTATAGAGTTGTTATATAGGCAGTGTAAAAGTGAATAATAGATATTTGATTTTTCTTAAAGGTTTTTTGATTGATTTTAGTGTTGTTTGATTCAATTAAGGTTTTTAAAATAAATTAAATATAAAAACAAAGAAAGTAGTTTAAAAAGAAAGATAATTATTAGTGACTGTTTAGCGATTAAAGTCGTATAAATTTACTTAAAACACTTGTTTTCTTAATTTTAATTGTTAAACAAACATCCTAACTAGAGTTATATAGTTGCGATTATAGTCCCACGTAAAACCCCACTACAATCTCCAATAGAGTTTGGCAGATGGGTTAGAGACTTATCCTGGCAGTACCTTCCAATTCCAAAAACATAAAAGATTCTCGCCTTTTGGCAAGTAAAAAATCCCAAAAGGGAAAATGAAGAAGTGGTAGATTAAAGAAATTTCTTGTGATTTCACCTTTATGAATGGGAGTAGTACAAGTGTACAACTACGCAGATTGCGGCCAGGACCACCATTGTCAATTCCATTCGAAAGCCTATGAGAGGAGCTACTCTATGAAATTACAAACACCATTATCTTTACAAAATACTCGCTACTCCGTCACCAATTCAATTTTCTGCATTATATTTTCTTTTACATTTTAATTTCAACTTCTCGTTCATTAAATGAAAATTTTATCTCTTATTTTATTTTTAAGAGATCAGAATGTGAAGCCATCCATGATCCATCCTCTTAAAATTCTGCGGCATTAATCAATTGAATTAGTTGCACAGGTAGTAGGTAGTGTATTAAAAAACGTGTAATGTTCCGACTCGATAAAAATCACTAGACATACCTGATACAAATGCTAACTCAATTGAAATTGAGTTGTAATTGCATCTCAAATACTTCATTAATCACCAAAAGTCACTACATATTGTAGGGAAAAGGAAACCGATGAAAATGATATTGTTATTAATGAATTTACTTCGATCTCTTTCAAGTTTCAACTAGAACCGTGCAAAAGTTTATCGAAGGGTGTGTATTTATTTTTTAACCAGCAATAACAATTAAAATCATAAAAATCAAATTAAAATAAATGGTTTTAACTAGATTTGTGCGATAACAATTTTTATGTAATATTATGGAAATTTGTTTTTAAAGTAAGAAATTAATTAACCACACAACACTAACTAATTAGTTTTAAAAAAAGGGAGCTTATAGTTATGCCTTTTCTTTTTCTTATCACACAAAGTGGTGTTGTTCTTTTGATGGTAAATGAGTGTAGATGCACACTTCTTTTGCCCATTATTTCATTATATTTCATTGTAATAAATTGATCATATATTTTCTTAGGAAAAGGATGGACCACGAAGTAGACGACAAAGCTCTAAACAATATTTAGTGGGGGTGTAATCCCTTGAAAGATATAAACTAGCTAGACATGGCCTTAGAATAAATATCATGGGTTGGCCAAATATGTGGTTTAAGGGTCCTTTATTTATGTGGTTGTCATTGCTCATTTTTCTCTTCTTGGAAACTAGTAACTCACATACAAATAAATTTTGGTTGTTGGGTTAGAGAATATGAAAGGGAAAAACCAAATTTATTACAAACCGATGATTTTGTATCTTTCGTTTACTTCGTCTTCAATTTGAATACTCTCTTAATCAAACTTAACTCCGTTAATTTAGACCGAATTAGTAAGAACTAACGATTAATCGATTTCTACAGTGAAATTGACCATTTTGACTTTAAAAAAAAAGTTTATTTACATGACACGTGTTAGCTCCTCATTAATTTTGGATTTTTTAACATGTAAAAAAGATTTTAAATATTATTAAAAATTAGTAAAAATTAAAAAAATACATAAAACTTAGAATACATTTTTTATATAAATAAATACAAATTTATAATATTAGAAAGTTGATTTTGAGATCAAATCAAGGTTACTGTTTGTTACAAACCGATTTTGTATCTTTCATTTACTTCGTGTTCAATTTAAATACTCTCTTAATCAAATTTAACATAACCGTTAATTTAGACCGAATTAGTAAGAACTAGCGATTAATCAATTTCTACAGTGAAATTGACCATTTTTACTTTAAAAAAAGTTTATTTACATGACACGTGTTAGCTCCTCATTAATTTTGAATTTTTTAATATGTAAAAACGATTTTAAATATTATTAAAAATTAGTAAAAATTAAAAAAATACATAAAACTTACAATACATTTTTTTATATAAATAAATACAAATTTATAATATTAGAAAGTTGAATTTGAGATCAAATCAAAGGTTACTGTTTGTCACCTAAAGTTAATCTAAATTTGTCATAAAGTTGTTTAAACAACAACAACAACGTGCTACGAATCTCCAATTAATAGTTAATCAAACCATGAAAATGTGTATGAATATTTCTAACTCTACAAGTTCCGAATGAATTTTCAGATCTCTGTGGAAGATTGTCTATACTAAATTTAGATATAGACTGGCCTATATTATTAAAAGAACATAAATCATTTAAAATAAAATTTATTTATTATTAATAAAATGCATTTGTATTTGTGGAGAATACACATATTCTTTTCATAACATCCTAAGTACTACTCAATAATAACCATGGATCTTCTTTTTATATCTTTATTGAATTATACGGTCTCCAGAGACTAAGGTTACATTTCAACTAAAATTCTTCGAATCGAACTAAATTGAATCGAATCGAACTAAATGGCGAATAGTAGTATAAAATATAACTAAGCGTAATCGAATCGAAGGCAACCGAATCGAATCGAATGAGTTTTCAATTGAATAGAACAGAGCCTAACTATTGAGAAAATTAAGAAAATTATAGGATTACTTTAATTTTTATGATATATTTCTCCGAGAAGGTCTAGTAAAATATCTGATTTTCCTATACAATACGAAAGATCACATTAAATTAGTGTAATCTATATGAGCATGACAAACACTCATATCGAAGTAATATGACCCTAATATTTAGAAAAATAGACAATTTTAAAAAATTTACCTATTGCCCCGGCCCCTAATTGTGAGAAAAATAAGAAAATTAAAAGGATTACTTTTATGATATATTGCCCCCTAATTGGCTAACATTCTAATCTAATCGAGTGTATCTTTGTCTCTTAACTTATGCACTGTAACTTCTTTTTCCGCCGCCACAAAAGTGATTAATTTATTAACATATCAAGGGCAAAGTTTGGCATACTTTTTCCCATGCATAATCTTTTTAGACAAAGGTCAATTTTAAATTTTTAACCTGACTAATTACCATAAAATATCTCGTAAAATTAAACAAAAAAAGGTCAAATTATTGTATGTACTGTGACATATAATATTTTTATTGTATATTTAAGTTAAAGAAATACAGTATTAACTGTATAAATAGAATAAAAAATATTGTTAAACTAGGTTTTCTTTTTTCCATAAACCTGCATTTCCCCTTTCCAATTCCCATTACAAACGCTTTTGAAATCTCTACTTTCTAGGAGGACTCTTAGGATTGAGTATGCATGATGTTAGGTAGTGAATACAGGGTTAAGCATAACAATATCATTAACTTGCACTCAAACAATCATAAAATAGATTAATTAGCTAGTGGAGCTTGTGTAATTACGCTTTTGGATGTCATAATTAAAATGTTTTTGTCGCTGGACATGTGTGAATCTTAGGATTATGCCGTAAAAGTATACTCCCTTAATTCTATTAAAAACTTTCAATTTTTCCATTTTAAGTGTTTTATTAAAAACTTTGCATTTCCTTTTATGGAAATTCACTATTCTTATTATTAATATTTTAATCACTCCATTTCATACTTTATCAATTCTCTTTTTTACTTTTTATCATGCACTTTATCTATATAAACCATTTTTTAATCAAACTTTTTAAAAATTGTGCAAAAAGTAAATAGCAAGAGATTTATGAAACAGAGGGAGTATATTATTTCTTAAAGGTGTGTCGATAAGTTTCATTTTTGTGATTTCGGGTATCTGTTATTTTCCTTCACCGCAGCAAATACAAAATGAAGTGATAACTAACCATCGGGACAACCCAGAACCAAGGAGGGGCCAAGCCTCCAAGAATGAACCCGAAGGCACACCGAACTCTGTCGAACAATGCCTCGGGGCGATCCTAGCTCTATACGACATATTCAACCACGTACGGATATCAATTTTTTGGGCTACATGATCAAGTCATCTTTTTTATAATACTTTAATTATTTTAAAAATGATTTCAATTGTGTTGTGATTTTTTTTTCATATATTCATTTTACACGAAATTCATCTTTTTTCTTTTGTATCGTACTATTATTTTCGGGGAGTGGGGGACCTATTCTTGAAAATTAATATGGGCCTTCGATAGCTTTGGATTGGCCCCGAATGCCAATTCAAAATGCCAATAGTTACAACTCTAAAATCTCCATTTCCTATCCATGATACGGAGCTCCATCAGATCGGAGCTTAAAGTGGGTTTTTTTTTTTTTTTTTTTTTGTTAAATTGTGGGTTACTTGTTGAATGTTTGATTTATCTGGGGTTGGTTCTAAATTTGTTTTTGTATAATAATATGAAGAAAAGTGAAATTGTGGTATTTTTTTGTCAAGTTTCAAAAAGAATGAGGCGTTGTATAGTAAAAAAAATCTAATTATTTTATTTTATCTTTTCTTTTTAATTGTAATTGTTCAGACGATATATATTAATCTGTAATTAGGCCAACAATAGGGGTCATACATACATAGTACATGTATATGTGTGATCATGTTTTGTCAAAATTTACCATTCATGTGACCTGCTCTCACTATTTTTCACAATGCACTTTAATTTTCGTGTTCAAATTATTGTGATACGGAGGGATCAACAAGTATGAAAAAGTTTCAATCAGTCATCTTTCTTGACTTTTTTGTAGCACGATTCAAAGTGTGTGTGTATATATATATAATATATATATATATATATATATATATATATATATATATATATATATATATATAAAAGTATAATAATTCACAAAGATTCACTAAGTTTTTAATTCAATTTAAATCTTATCCGTTGATCTTACTGATTCGATTTGAATCTAATACGTACATGTGTCATTTAAGTAGAAGGTGCAGGGTTCGAATCCCATTGGCGTAAGTTTCTCCCTCTATTTATTATTTTTAAATGTTTTCTTTTTTTCAATCACGGTTTATATAAAAATCATTAACACACGTAGTGTTTTACGTAAATGCTAGTAAATTGATAACTGATGAGTCCCTCTTATTGATCGAATCCGTTAATATAATTGGGCTTCTAAAATGTTCAGTATTCCACTTGTTCACGTGTGTTTGTTTGTGGCACGAGTACTCTCGGTAGTACTACTATGCTCGGAGTCCTCGGACTAGGAGGACCGAGACCAATTTAACAATTGGTGTAGTGGAATTGGATTGTGTAATACTTCTGTCTGGAGATGAGATTCTCATTTACATTTTTAGTTAATAAAATATGAAAAATAGTGAGTGTTATTTAATTTGAAAAATAATAAAGGATGAACAAAATTAATAATTTAAAAAATAATAAAGGATGAACAAAATTGATGGTGGATCGTTTAAGTAGAAAGTTGAATATTATACAAATGTATAAAGAACAAATAATAATAAAAAATAGATAGTGAGTTGCTAAAGTTATACTAACTAACTCTATCATGTAGGTATTAGTTAAGTGAGTTAGAAGTAAGATTTGTAATTGGAAATGAGAACATTTGAATAAGGTGCAAAAAATGATAAAATGGGAACTTAGCTTGATGCACAACGGAGTAAGTAGTACATAGGAACATAACCTCGGCCTAGTGGGGTCAATCGATCACCTACTCTGAAGAGCTATGTAAGATTCTTCAAACCGTCGACACATAATCTAATATACAAAAAAGAAAATTTAAATACAATTTTAATATAATCCTATATATATTAACTAAAGATCCCATCCTAAACCTGTAACTAAAAGTACATTTTGTTTTTAATATAGGACGTTTTAGGTTGTCAACAATTTGAGACATATAAACGTTTTTGTATTTCACAATAAGTTTTTTCATCCGTTTTTATATTTAATTAATGTTATTTATTTAATTTTATAATTTATTGCTTAAGTTCTTTTGGTTACCTTACTTTTTTTTTTTTTGAAAAGTAGTAGATATATTACTTATGTTACCTTACATTTTTCTCATAAAGCTAGGGTATAATTCAAATATTCAGAAATTATATAAGCTATATTATAATGTATAAAAAATTAAGAATCACTTTTATATAAGAAAATAGGAGGGAGTAATTAGAAATAGGAAGATTGTGCATTGCCGACATGTCGGTTTGTAATTGATACTATTTGATGAATTAAGTAGAGTGATGATAATTACATAGTACTCTAACCGTATTAAATTAAATGTATCATTTTGACTTTTTACAATCAATATTTTTCAACTTTAACTACGATTTAATCCTAAATTGTATATGTAAAATGTTCAATTAAATTATATAATGAAACTTTACTTCTAAACATGTAATTATATGATTTAATTGAACATTTTTTATTTACGGTTTAAAATTAAATTATAGTCAAGGTTTAAAAATATTAATTGTAAAAAGTCAAAATCAGACTTTTATATTAACTTGTACTCATACTGTTAAATGTTGGAGTAATATTGTCCAATGAAATGACAAGTGGAATGATCTATACCTGTCTTTAATTGTGCACACTCCCAATTGCAAATCAAATGTAAAAAGAGCATGATATCGACTTAACTAGGTTTCACGAACCTCATTTTAAGATAAAGATCGATTTCCTAACTTCTTACCTGTGAACTTGTTAACTCTTGATAGTAACCTTTCATATGTTTTCAGTGAGTATGTTTTACCGTTGTCAAATAATCCGAAAGAAAGACTTTACGAGTACTTGGAGGTCATTTTTCCAGATTTTGGTCACCACCACGTCGCTGCACTTTTACCACCGCGACTGCAACCAGCTCAGTGACTCATTGTTAATGGTCTTAGCATAGTAAAAAACATATTGTATGTACAATGGTAAACATCTTATGGCGGTCATAGTTGAAAACATACATTATTTGGGTTTGTAGCATTATTATCATCATGTTTAGTTTTGGCTTTGTGATTTAGAGCAATGTCTTTGACATTGATGTACGAGCTAGTAAGATTAAACCTAATAAGGCTACGTTATCTTCGTCTGAACTGAAATTAATGGTTTTGCAGATGAACATACAACAGAGCCTAAATAATAATCCCAACTGATGAATACAATTAATACAAGGAACCAAAATGAATTGCAAAAATGTATAATAGCGTGTAACACAAGAACATATCAATTATGGAAAGATAAGGGGGCAGAAAATCTAACCTGAATATATCCACAATACAAGAAATATTCTTGAAAGGCACCTAAGAAATTGGCTTTTTATTGGCACGCTTGATAGAAACCCCAAACTCACATCTTTTGTTTTGCCTTTTCAATAACAAATGAAAGAATTCATTTCCCTACAAACACATACTGACAGACACATGCTTCAAGAAAAAAAGGAAATAAATTTGGTGAACACTCACTTTGTTGCCAAGTAGATGTTACTCGGGCTCTTAGAGTATGACGGTGCACTATTTAATGTACATGGTACGACCGTGATACAATGAATCACTATAGAATACTATAGCATAGACGAAATCATGTTAGACCACTAGTTGTAGGGATTTATGGCAGCTTATTGAACATACCATGATTATACAGTTGTGTTCTAAACTATCTCCACATTAAAACTGTAAGCTGCAACTTATAAGCTATTGCAAACACTGCCTAGGTTCGGTGAAGAGAACCAAGCTCTCATAAGCCTAGTAAAGCTCGAGTCTATATGCTTATCGTAACTTTCACTTTTCCATTGTAACTGAACAGGAGGTAAATGGTTCATTGCCCAAGTAAATTTATACAGAACAATATATGCACATAATATATCGACTTCAATTGCAAGAGCAACGCACATTTCCCTAATATGGAATTCCTCATCTTAGGCAACTACAAAAGAAATTACTATACATTGCAGCTAGCCAGCCTGATGTATGCTATGATTTCAACCAGAAGAAAATGATGTAAATGTTGAACAAATCGACCTAATATGTTTACGAAAGGAGAAAAACCATGTTAGTCAATTTTATTTTGGAAGACAGCTGAACAGATAAAAGGTCCTGAGTTCAATCTCTGCTAGTGAGAGGCATAATGAGATGTAACAGTGTGAGGTGTAATAAGATGTTTTAACAGACTTTCGTGCGATTCAAACAGCAGAGAAAGAGTAGTAGTGTAGTTAGAGATTTTGAGAGATAGTAAGAATAAACAGCATGTCACAATCACCAAAACAAGTGGAGTAGAGTAGAGTAGTATTCCATAAAGCAGTTTAGGCATATTCAAAGTACCAAATCATTAGAACATTTCCATTTTCCTCACCTTCATCCTTTCAGTTTTCTTCACCATAAAAGCTCTTTATCTGCAAGTGGAGGATATGATATGACACCACCACTGTACGAAACATATCAAAATACACTATCTTCACAAACACAGATTTGGTATATGTGTTTAGTACACACACATAATCCAGATCATATATTGTCTTCATATGTCTGTAATCGAACATGAACAGATTAAAATTAAGTACCACATTAGAATTCGACTCTTCATCTAAGACTACAGACAAACTTTAGGATTCAATCCATGATCAAATTGACACGTTAGGCATTTGTTGGCTCTTGGCTACTGACAGCAGAATACACAAAAAATTCCAACTGAACCAAGTGTGAATAGCAAAATTCGGTCCCAAAAACTAATCATGCCCCAGAGAACTTATAGATGGGATATTATTTGTTTAAGTTTCAATCACAAAGGTTTTGAAACAACATGAAGGGATGTCTAGAAAGTTTGTGGACACCAAAGACTATTAGCGTTTTGGCTGATATTGGTCATGTTGATCAATGACCCACTATGCTATCATGTCCATCAGTTGGACAAGTCAGGAACTCAATTTTTAGGTCCTTGGGGCCGAACAAACCTTGCTTGTCTGATCGCCACGTTGACAAGTTTTAACAAGTTGCAATCTTTACAAATAGTTCTACCTCAAGAAAGTCAGGCTACTTAGTGTGTGGAAGTTCTTCTGTCATGCTCCTCATCTTTATGAATGTCTAATAAGTGCAAAAGGTGTGTGCCAAACCTGCTTCAGATTACCATTTAATATAATAATATATTTATTAAAAAAAAAAAGCATATCTTCTGAAGGAGCTATCAGATAAAATCAATTAGAATCTCCATTTTTCACACATTTTGCCCACAATCACCAGATTCACTTAGAATCCTCTTCTACCCGATTCTGCTTCATTCAATCACTTCACAATAATCACAAGTTTTTTCAAACAGACACTTGAGTAATTGCAAGTGAAATGTACATAAAGAAGTATTCGGTACAAGCAGTTAAAGGTGATATACAGATACTCCTAAGTTCTATTTTGTTCTAGTAATTATTACCACCTCCATAAGTTTGCATTCAATTTTGTTCGAGGAGACTAGAGACTTTTAACCCATTCGCTTATACTGGCCAATTATTGATCATGTCCAGCACTTGGACAAGAACTCAGGAGCTCAAATTTTACGTCCTGAAGTGCAAACAAACCTAGCTTCTCCTATTGCCATGTTGACAAATTCCAATAACTTGTAACCTTAACAAATGGAATAACCCGGAATTTCCAATCCCCCTTGGACTACCTCCTCATTTGAATGTGTGGCCCAAGTGGGTCCACATGTGTTGTGAGAGAGGGTCCAGGGGACTCACCCCATGGTCTAAGAAACCGAATATCTGAATTAAGTCAGGCTACTTGGAGTGTGGAAGATATGTACTCATCAATTATACGAATACCTAAATAGTGATTGTGAATGACATATGTTTAGAAATAAATAGATCATGAAGTTAAGGTGATGACACCTTAATTTCTATTTTATTCTGGTAACTATTACGAACTCGGTAAGTTAGCACTCAGTTTTGCTTGAGGAGAGCAGAGACCTTTGACCAATTGGCTGATAGTATTTGCCATTTTGTTGATCATCATGCTGCACTTGGACAGAAGTCAAGAGTTCAAGTTTTGGGTCCTCAGGGCCTAATATACTTTGCTTGTCTTATCGCCACGTCGACAAGTTCCAACAGCTAGTAATCTTTAAAAATAGTTCCATCTGATGAAAAGTCAGTTACTTGGACCTTGGAAGATCTGTCTTTCTCATCAACTTTATGAATATCTAACAAGTGTTTGCAAATGAAATATACATTTAGAAATAATCTGTTCATGAAGTTAATTTATTTTGTTAGTGTAAATCATACAAGTTCCACAAGTTAGCATTTAGTTTCGTTCCAGAGGAGACTAGGGACGTTTAACATTTTGGCTGTCATTGGTGATTCTGTTGAAAAATAATCTGTCATTCGCAGCACTCACACAAGTCAGGAACTCAAATGTTATGTCCTCTGGGGCTAATAAAATTTTCAACAACTTGCAACCTTTGCAAATAGTTTAATCCAGTCAAGTCAGGCTACTTGGAGCTCAGAGGTTCTGTCCACATCAACTTTATGAATATCTATAAAGTGGATCCAATTGAAATTTGTTTAGTAATACTTGGTTCAAGAGGTTAAAATGATGAGACCCTGAGTTCTAGTTTATTCTAGTAATTCTTACAGCTTGGTGAGTTAGCCCACACGAAATTGAAATTATATTATACCCAAAGAAGAGAGTTGCATAAAGAGGGGTATACCCAATCCAAATAAATGTCTAGTGACTCGAGGCATTGCCTAAACATAAACGTCAAAGACAAACTGGCCACGTCACAACAAGGCAATCCCATACACACTCTGAAGTCTGAACTAGGTTCACGATCTAAGTGTTGGCCAACTACCTATCTTTAGTCCCCAGTTTGTCAGGGAGACTAGAGACTTTTGATGCCTGTTTGTAAATGATTATTGCAAACTGATTATTAACTTTTCTGAAGCAGAATCAGTGAAAATTAAGGTTGCAAAAATAGATTATAGATTTTGACAACATAAAAAAATCAGCTTAAAAAAAAACCACCTGCCTCAATGATTCTTCCAACTTAGTCTGTTTAAAATGTTTATTTAATACCATTTGCAGACACCCACCAGAGTCACTTTAAAAGCTACTTTTACCTGATTCTGCTTCTTTTTAATCAGTTCCTAATAATTTGAAGGGCCATATTGTTGATCATGCCATTATGCTTCCATGTGCAGTACTTAGACAGAAGTAAGGAATTCAAGTTTTAGGTTTCGTAGGGTCAAATATCTTGCTTATTCAGTTGCCAAATCGGCGAGTTTTCAACTTGCAAGTTTTAAGAATAGTTCTATCCATTAAAGTCAGGATACTTGGAGCTTCAAAGTTCTGTCCTTCTCATCAACTTTATGTGTAATCAGTGACTACAATTGGCACATATGTGTAGTGATATTTGGGTCAAAGTGATAATACTCTATGTTCTATTTTCTTAAGTAATTAAGAACTCGGTAACTTGGCACTAGATAAAGCCGATCATTATAAAGTAGACTCAAAGCACATGGATCCACCAATAGCTCTAAAAATCTCCTGTCTAGCCCCATATGGAAAGCTATCATTAGCATGAATCTGTTCAAAATATGTCTAATCTCTGATAATGGTGTTTATATTGGGTCAGACTGGAATAATTATGTCTGACAAACTCTTCCTCAGTGATGGTCATTTTCATAAGCATGACATTTCCTACTTTCACATGAGATGCATATAATATTGGTTTCCGTTAAGATACTACTTTGAGTTTTGAGGTTGTTTCACTTAAGAGGCATAAAATATTGGTTTCCACTTTCCATTGGCATACAGCTTCGAGTTCTGAGGTTACTGGTGATTGAGGCTTAATTGAATCAGGAAAGCTGAGGTCCCATTGGATCAAAGCCCTTGCACTAAAAAACTAGGGGTTGCAGTAATAATTCTATAATGTCTAAAAGCTACACGAGAGTACAATTTCTGGGGAAAAAGTAATTTGCAGAAAGAGTGGCACAGTATGATGATCAACTAAAGCAGAAAAATCAGATCTATTTAAGACAGGTTTTGGAAGATCCCTGGGTATATTTCTGGTACAACTATACGTTCCACATTACAATATCATAACATGAAGCATCGTTTCGTAAACAAGAAGTTCAAAGGATAAAAATTATTTTATTATTAATCACACAAACTCACCTCAGACAAGCAAAAGAGCAAAATTTCCAGGTTAAATTAGTTGGACCTGATAGCCTAATATGCCGCACCAACCGCTGAGGACTTTAATTTCTTTGGTGGAGGATTACCTCCGGATAATACCACATAGCAATAAAAGCACAGCATTGCAGCACTACAACACATTATAAACAGAAGAATATTATATAAAGAAAAAGTTTTAACATGTTCAAGAACCAGTTTTGAGTAAAGACTAAAGACATGCTGCAGTACCTGACGACAATATTAAATCCCGTCGGGAAGAGTTTTGGATTCTGCCACAATGCAAACATCATCCGGTTAAAAATATATAATAGGCAACATGTGAGGATAAGCTAGTTGGTATTTATTACCAATGAGTAGGTCTTCAGATTCTTTAACAGGAGAGCAACAGCGAGTACTGCATATTGGAGAAGGATGAGGTTATTACTTATTAGGGAAACTCAAGAATTTCAGCAACTATAAATAGACGAGTTTATCGATAAGAATTTTGCCATTTCCAAAAAAAAAGGGTTTTAACACAGGATTTTAAGATGGGATTAATGAATCTAAACTATACGAACTTGCACTATAACAGAGACTTGTGTTTTAAAATGATCACATCCAAAATCTATAGAATAAAGTTATAGCATACATATCGAAATGACTTTACTTGTTCCTAAGGGAAATACAATCACCTGCTTGACCCAGTATGAACGGTATGCTGGACTTTCCTTGTCTCCAAACCTTTAGACTGAAAGTGCTAAGGCCAAGTAGAGCACCTCCGAAGAGCACCCCAGAGCTTAAAGTAGCTAGGTTTCTAGAGAAAACAAAACCAAGAAGTCCTCCGCTTAGGACAAGCCCACCTGTGGTTGAAACAGCTTAGTCAGCTAAACAAGTTTCAGCAAGTATCCCTTTTTTCCCCCAAATGCCAAAAGCATATTTATGTAATTTCTCTTGAACATCAGAAAACTAATGATTTAGCAGAACACAGTTTTAGCAACCAATAATAATCTACATTTTGATCATGCAATTAAGCACTTAAAGCTTACAACTAAGTACTAAAGTACATACTGATGAGTGTACTCTAAAACAAACTAGAGTGGCTTTTGCTCGTGTTTTGGTGGAAGTTGATATCAGTCAACCTTGGCTACAGTTGCTCAAATTAAGACGCCTAGTGGTGATTTTTTTGGGCAGCCTATTGAGTATGATTGGGTACCAGTTTTCTGTCAGAAATGCCAATGCATTGGACATGATTGTCAAGTTGAGTATCAGGCTGCACCTCCTCCTGGTCCTCGACGACCTGCTCGACGTCAGAGGGGTAGAAATGTTGCTGTTACTAATGTTACTTTGGGAGCCTGTGGGTACTAGGACAGGACCTGCTGCACGTGTTCCTCCTGTAGCTGTTGTGTCGATTCCTCAAAGTTACACATTTGTTGATTTGCAGGTTGATGATCCTGTTTTAAATGATGGTCTGCGTTTTCGTGAGTTTTAATCTGATCCAGGTGATCCTGGTCCCTCTCACACTCTGTTTAAATGATTGTTGCAAGCTGGAATGTGCAGGGTCTTAATAAGTCTATTAGGCAATCTGCAGTTAAGTTTTTACAGGATAATAAGGTTTCTCTGGTTAGTATTAACTTACCTAAAGTTTCTAGTGTTCGAAGGTGTTTTGGGTCTCAGAGGAGGTTTGTTGATAATGGTAGAATTTGGGTTGGATGGGACTCTTCTCGAGCTCAGTTTCACATTCTTGCTCAAACAATTCATGGTTATTTTGTGAATCTTGCTGGTACCTTCTGCACTTTTGTTACTTTTGTGTATGGCCATAATGCTATGGATGATAGGATTCCTTTGTGGCATGAGTTGTGAAGAATTGCTACTATAACTCATGAAGCTTGGATTATTTTGGGTGATTTTAATAGTGGACTTGGATCTGCTGATATAAATGGAGGTCTTCCTGTTTCTGATTTAATATGTACTGCTTTTTCGAGATGCTCTTGTGGATGCTCAATTGCAAGAGTTACATTATACTGGCTGGCCTTTTCACATGGTGTAATAAGTAGCATCATAACCTTATTTATACTAAAAGTGATCGATGTTTTGGTAACTTGTTATGGTTGCAAAGCTATAGTCATTTGCTTGTTGATGTGCTCAATCCTGGTTGCTCAGATCACTCTCAGTTGCTTTTGGATTGTGGTGGGCATAGATCTGTGGCTCCTACATGTTTCAAGTTTCTTAATTGTGTTGTAGAGCATCCTGATTTTGGTGCTTCTGTTAGTCAGGGATGGAGTGAGCCTGTCGATGGAGTTCGGATGTTTCGGGTCTGGGTAAAACTTAAGAAAGTGAGGGAACAGCTGCTCTCTTACTAAATATTACTCTCAAGCTAGTTTAAATGTGGTGTCTGCTGTTGATACTATTCAAACTGCTATGAGAGTAGATCCTTTAAACACTCAGCTCTTTCAACAACTAGTCGAGGTTCAGTTATGATAAATGGATTCATGTTGAGGAGCACATTCTTAAACAGAAATCTAAAAATTCATTGGTTACGTTGCGGTGATGGAAATAACACCTATTTCCATCCTAGTCTCAAGGTCAGAGGCTCATCCTGTCCTATATGATATGGATGGTAATAAGCTAGTTGATGAGATTGCCATTCAGCAGGAGGTTGTTCAGTTCTATAAAGGGCATTTTGGGACCGCGGCTGTAACTTACTTGACTGTGGATATTCAGATTATGCAGGGGTTGCCTCTTCTTTCTCTTGATCCGCAGAATTCTTTTATTCAGCCAGTTCTTCCAGGGGATGTCTTGGCTGCTTTGAATTCTATTGCTGATACTAAGGCTCCAGGAGTGGATGGATTTCTGCTAGGTTCTATAAAGTACTTGGCATATAGTTGGTCTTGATATTACTGCTGCTATCCAGGATTTTTTTAGAACAGGTAAGCTGCTTTGAAGTTTAAATGTTACTCTTATTACTCTAAATCCTGAGTCAGACTGCCTCTACTATTAGAGATTATAGACTCATTGCTTGTTGTAATGTGCTCTATAAGATTATCTCTAAGATTCTTACTAACAGAATGAGTACTGTGAGGAATCATTTGACTAGGGAAGACAAACTGCTTCTGTGCCTTGTCGATACATACATGACAACACTATCTTAGCTCAGGGGATTATCCGAGGCTATGGAAGGAAGGGTTTGTTGTCCGCTCGAAGCAAAATTAAAATAGACCTCCAGAAAGCTTATGACTCTATTCAGTGATCTTTTATGGAGCAGTTACTCGGAGCTTTTGGTTTCCCTCATCTTTTTGTTACTTGGTGGATCACTTGCCTCACTACTGTTTCTTATCAAATTTGCCACAATGGACAGCTTAGTGATCCATATCCAGGTGGGGAGGGGTTGAGGCAGGGAGACCCTGTGTCTCGTTTTCTTTTTGTTCTTTGTATGGAATATCTTAGTAGGATCAGGAAAAACTCTTCAAGGGCATGAACATTTCAGGTTCCATCCTAAGTGTTCTTTACTTGGTATTACGCACTTGGTCTTTGCTGATGATTTGTTGTTCTTCTGCAGAGGCACTACTAAGTTTGTTGCTGCTTTTCTGGATAAGTTTGATATGTTCAGTTGATCTTCTGGTTTGATTGCTAATAGAAGGAAAAGTGAGATTTATTTCTCTGGTGTGCATCCTACGATTAAACTGAAATTCTTAGAGTTAATCAGTTACAGGAGGGGGGTTACCCTTCAAGTGTCCGGGGATTCCGCTAAATGCTAAGAGATTGAGCATTACCCGGTACCAGCCTCTCTAGGAGAAAATGATTAGTAAGGTCACTCATTGAACCTCTAAATTTTTCAGTTATAGGGGTAGATTGCAACTTGTGCAGAGTGTCCAGTTCAGCACTATTGGAGTTGGGTAATTCTTTTTTCGGTTTTTCCAAAAAAAGTAATGAAGGCTGTGGAAGGTATCTGTCGGATGTTCTTATGGACCGGAGAGGTTTGGATAGTAGAAAGGCCTTAGTTTCTTGGCATAATGTTTGTCGTACTAAGGCTGGAGGTGGGCTTAGTTTAGTCCATCTTCCTACTTGGGATAAACTTGCTACGATGAAGGTTCTTTGGGACATTCATAACAAAGCTGACAAGCTTTGGATTAGTGGCTTCATGTGTACTATATTAAAGATCTTTGTGTACAGACCATGCCTGTCCCTCAACAGGCATCTTTCCTTTTTCAAGAAAATTTTAAAGTGCCGGGATCTTATGCTAAGCGGAAGAAACCAAAGAGCAGGGTATTCAAGATCCGTGTTACTAAAATTTGTCTAAGCAATTTGGTTGGAACGGAACTCGCATACTTTCCAGCAACACAGACATGACTTGAATGGGATCTTGCATGAAGTTGTTCAAAAACCAGTTTGTCGTGCTCTGTTAGATAAGAAGCTTAAGAGCTATTGTAACTCCATGTTGGATTATCCACGGGTTTGATGCCCTTTGTTTCTGTTGTTTGTTTGATGTTTGTCTTTGAGGTTTTTGTATTTGCTGTATTGAGACGTTGTTCTTTATTTGATCTACTGGAATAAAACTATCTTTGTTCCCAAAAAAAAAATAATAATAATAAAATACAATCTATTATCATTTGATGAATAAGTGAGAAATATGTGTGCTTACACATACAAGGTAAGACCGTTTACTATGACTATAGTTTCTCTGGTAAGCTGCATAAGTCAGACTTTCAAGAACATAGGCTGTATCAAGTGAACAAAATATAGCTTGGTACAGAAACTATAGATTGGTACCTTTTGAGCAATTACATTCTTGTCCTTTCAAACCCTTTTCTTTCAAACAAATTTATTTGCTGGAAACTCACAAACAAAACCTCTGTGTTTTAGATCGAACTCGCCATCTACTCTACCATCCTTCTGCATCTTTGCGAATAGCCCTTATATACATCTTTTTGTTTGGAAATTAAATCATTTGGAAACAATCACATAACGTCTCTCCTTCTTTGGCAAAAGTGAGGAATTCCCCAGTCGACTGACTTGAGACTTGAGCGTAGCTATGTAAGGGCTTCGATTCTCCTCTTCTTCAATTACCCTGTTCTTTTCGCAATTCTTATCTTCTCAATTATTCTGTGCGTGATTCTGATTTCAAACTTTTAATTCTCTGAGGGTACGATTCTTGTTTCCAAACTTTTATTGAGGCTGAGATTTGGTTTGAAGTAGTCTGAATTGGTAGATTCTTTGTTGGTGGTGAATTCATGTGTTTTGGAATAGGTATTAATGTGTATGATTTCAAATTTGTGTATTGCATTTTGAGCTGCTGGTTTGAAGTAGTCTGAATTGGTAGATTATTTTTGCCGATGCTTGATTGTGTAATCAAGACTGGATCATGTGTTTTGTTGATAATTAGTGATGTATATTTTATGACTTGCTATTGAAACTTAATTAAGTAGTTAATATTTTTGGCATGACTTCTTGTTGGTAGTGAATGATCTTCCGTTTGTATATTAGAATTCATCACACTTACTTTCAAATGAATCTTAATGTGAAAGGTGGAGCTATACTCATTATGTTTTATATTTTGCAGTTCGTTGGGCAGCATATAAACAAGCCTTTGGATGTGAGTTGGAGCTTCCCTCTCATGCCTAATTCACACGTTGAAGCACTTAAGGCAGTATATAAACAAGCCTTTTTATCGGTACGTAGCCGGCTCCAGTTCAATTAAAATTAAAGTAGACGGCGAGTTCGATCTAAAAACACAGATTTTGTTTGTGAGTTCCAACAAATAAATTTGTTTGAAAGAAAAGGGTTTGAAAGGACAAGAACGTAATTGATGAAAAGGTACCAAGCTATAGTAACATACCTAATGTCTATTACTAACTGAACATGAAACTATATTTGGCTAAAGATGGTTAGTGCAGGTGGGTTGGTTCTAAAGTTCTGGAAGCCCGCCTCGATTATATTTCAAAGTCTGGGAGTAATTTTTTCTCTATATCAGCCCCTAGTCTATTACATACTGGGTGAAAGCTAAACATGGTTAGAGAAGTTCAGTGAAGGTGTTTTGAAGTTCTGGAAGTCTACAGGCAATCATTTGTTTCAAATCTTGCAGGGTAAATATTGTTTAACTAGACAAGGGTACTTGAAATTCCAAAATCGAGATGAGCCCTACAATTACTGAGACATTGTACTTTTCCCTTTCACAATCAATTCAAACTAATAAGTACGTACATATTAGTTCCAATTGATCTTTTTTCAATTATGCAAGTTGCACTCTATAACATAAAGCAAGTTCAAAGATGTATTGGAGGGAGGATCAAGCCATTGCTACAGTTTAGAAAATGAATATTTAACTCCATTAAAGCATCAAGTTCTAAAACATTTTTGATTATGGTATCATTTAATAATGCAATTTTCACTCTATAATGTAAAGCAAATCCAAAGATGTATTGGAGGTAGGATCATGCCATTGCTACAGTTTAGAAAATGAATATTTAACTCCATTTAAGTATCAAATTCTAAAACAGTGTAGATTTTGGTATCATCACAATCACTAGACACTTCATTCTGCCCAGAAATGCAAGGGATCACTGAGATAACCAAAGGAAGTAAACAAATACTCACCAAATGGAATTCCAAAACAAAAATCATGAATTTTTGCTGCCTTTTGCGGTGGGCTGACAACTTGCTTCAGTTCGTCCAGATCTGTTAATCCAGAAACAACAGAACTTTCTACAACCGGATGTGATTTTATGGAGCTTCCGTCATGTAATGTTGATGCATCTTCTTTGTAGCTTGGAATGGTCTTATTTTCCAAGTCTGATACTTCTATTCCACGTCCATCACTGCTTGATGCATTTAAAATCTGAGATGAAAAAAATTGACATTTATATGGCTTCCATAGAAAAAATCTCATCTACAACAATGACACTAGCAAGATAGGTTTAGAAAATAGTATAAACAGTACCAAAGTATTAACATGATGCCATGACCACATAACCAACATCATAGAGCATTTTATTCCTTCATAATATTATTAGCTATGTAGCACAGATACATCTATGGGGTGAACGTATCCGTATCCTTGGTCCTTACGTCTCGGACATGTATTTCCTCGGATCCTTTTAAAATAAATATCCTGCCTTTTAGATAATTATGTATTTCTTATTAGAAGCAAGACTTCCAAGGTTTGCTTAGTTCTTTGGGGTTGGAGAGCAAAGAAAAAAAGAGCCGAAAGGATATACAAGAACTATAATCAGAATAAAGCACCCTAACTATTGTATATGGAAATGTGGTCTTGGTTCAAGAATTCATCACATCCTATATAACTTTGACACATTATTATTATTATTATTATTATTATTATTATTATTATTATTATTATTATTATTATTATATATATATATATATATATATATTATGATAAATCTAATGTCTCCTTGACATATCCGTAACATGTTTTTCAGGACTTTTATGTTTTCAAGTATCCGTCTCGTACCTGTATCAGTATCCGTATCAGTGCTTCCTAGATTATTAGTTATCTAAACATAATAATACATAAATACATATGACATTACTAAATTGTGGAACAGATTGAGGTCCAGTAGGTCTCATTGTGCCAACGACATAACCAGGTGATTGTCAAACATACATAATCAACTTTTGCAGCAGTTTTTTTCGATCATTATATTAGAAGTTATAGTCTTGCTACCCAAAAATAACAAAACACCTGATCTATGAAACCTGTTGATATCCAGTGGGAGCCAACGTTAACAGCAGTATAGCAATATAACCACTAGCAAAACAATATCCAATCAAGTCGCTTTTTTACAAAAGTAATCACATATTACTCCACCCAAATGGCATAAGAGGAGTGCCCCTGATCGAACAAATGTACCTTGAATGTACGAAAAGACCTACACCATATAACAACGCAAATTTTGAATCTCGCCCTTTGATTTGATCATAGAACCAATCGAGGGTCTTATTCCATAATCAATTGAGCCTAATAATCCACAAATCACGATTGCAGCAAACCACACAAAAAACTTGAGCATAATAAACAATTATCAATGCATTAAAACTCTACCAGAACTAAAAAAGAATGATTACTACATGAAATCTAATAATCACTGTATCAAACCATAATCAGAAAAACATCTCAACTTTTTGAATCTATAGATGCATTTAATCTGTATTAGCATACAATGATATATGTAAATCAGCGAAAGTTGAAACTAAAGTACAATTGATAAACAGTAGTGATAGTCAACGGATCACAGTTGCAAGATTAAACACACAAAACTTGAAAGAGTGATTAATCCTTGTGACTTAATCATCGTTCATCAATGTATCTAACTATAATTTAGAAAGTCTCCACATTTTTGAATGAAACATCATATTAAATTTGCTACTCCATTACAGACTAATCCGCCCAAATGGTGTAAACTAAGTGCCTTGATCGATGTCCTCGTACATATGAGAAAACTTACTATATACAACAATGTGAATCTTACCCTTTTATCCATAGCATACAGGCTTATTTCTCTACTAATCAATTAATTAACATATAATGCGCTAATCCATACAATCACAATTGCCAAAAAATGCACACAAAAAACTTGAGCAAAATAAATTATCACCAACGAATAAAAACTGCAGCTAAAAAAATTGCAATTACTCCCTGTAACCTATCATCACTGTATCTAACTCTACTCTCAAACCATTACCAATTTTAAAATAATTAAACGTATTTAATCTGTAATTCCTTGAACATGATATTCTGCCAAAATGTTGAATAAATGTAATCGAGCATTGCAAAACGAAAATCTCTCCCATCGATCTACAGTATATAACACCAAGAAAGAGTCTTATTTCCCTGATCAAAGGCATACAATGCATAAGAACCCACAAATTACGATTGCAACAAAAACAAGGAAATTGAGCTTAATAAGGTAGTAACATATAATGTACAATCCATAAAATCACAATTGCCAAATATCTCACACACAAAACTTGAGCTAAATAAATTATCACCAACAAAGTAAAACTCAAGCTGAAACAACCCCAATAACTCCCTGTAACCTATCATGATGTATCTAACTATAATCTCAAACAATTACCAATTTTACAACCATTAAGCCTATTTAATCTGTAATTCCTTGAACATAAATGAGTGTCTTGATCAAAGAAATGTAATCGAACAATGCGAAACATTGATCTACAGCATATAACACCAAGAAATTAAAGTGTCTTATTTCCCTAATGAATTGGCATACAATGCATGAGAATCCACAAATTACGATTGCAAAAACAAACAAGGAAATTGAGCTTAATAAAGTAATAACCAACGAAACAGAACTCTACCTACCAGAAACAGAAAGGTTGATTACTCTCTCCCTAATTACAACTGTGTTAATCTATAATCTCAAAGTATTCTCAGCTTTTTGAACCATCAGACTTATTAAATCTGTAAATCAATGAAATTTAAATTGGAAGAGTATAAGGATTGAACCTTTCCAGGGCGAAAATTGGTGGCGGATCTGAAATTGAGCTGTGATCGGCGGTGAGTAGTAATGGAAGAGAAGCAAGAGAGCTGAGAAAGCGCAGTCGACATGGCTCCGTATTTGCTGCGACAAATTCAAAAGAAAATTGGTTTGCAGCTGAGCTTTAACTTGAGGAAGGGGGAGAAGAGAGGAAACAGAAGAGTGCTTTGAATTTTATTTTCACCTAATCACTTTATTTTATCCTTAACTACTTCAATTTTAGCCCTCCATCCGTACCAGTTTCATTTACCCGTATTCCGTTTTGATCCGTTCCAAATTCAATTACTTATTCTTTCAATGAAAAATCACTCTTCTACTTTATTCACTATCTCTCATATTTTATTCACTATTTCTCTTACTTTATTCAATATCTCTCCTACTTTATTATCATCTCTCCTACTTTATTCATATTTTTTCTTAAAACTTATGTTCAACCCGTAGGTAATTGAAACCGGGACGGATGGAGTATTTTATAGAGAGTAACACATCTTATCATAGACAACAAATACAAACTCACCATTTGATAAAAGTTGAAACATTGAAATAAAAAAAAATTATTTCATAAATATGAACTGAGTTAAATATGAGTTATCAAAAATAGCATTTGAAATAGAGTTGATTTATAGGTTTGTTATATACATCACTATACGTGTAATAAAAAATGATATGTTTGATTCTCTTGAGATTATTTGATTGATTTTTACTATTGTTTAATTATTTAAATTTGTTAGTCTTTGTTCTTTTCGTTTGAAAACTTATTAAATTCAATTCAGTTCAGATGCATTCAGTTAAGTTCAGATTCATTAAATTCATATTAGTGTTGTTTTTTTGTCATTTTTTTACACACTCATGTTAACTTCCACTCGAACCGATCCTTTGCACGAGGAAAACAAGAAATTTTATCCAATTGGGTTTTTTTTTCAATTCTCACTCTCGCTTTAACTTTTCTTCTCATATGTTCTCCCATGGAAGTGTTGATCGCTAGATTACCTGGAGCGAGAGTGCAGGCGTAAGAGTAGAGAAGCTCTAAGGTGATCTAAGTTGTTCCTACAAATGCACATGACCAAATAACTAGGGTGTGGAAAAGATGACAAAATAAATATGATTTTTTTATAATGTTGATAATAATAATAATAATAATAATAATAATAATAATAATATTATTATTACAAAATAATTTCTTCAGTTCTGTTCTGTTAAGTTCGATTCAGATTCATTAAGTTCAGTTATGTTTAAACGAAGAGAACAGAGCCTTAGTTTAGTTGAAAAAAAAATAAAGAGATAGAATGAGTAGGGTATAAAGAGGAGTCAAATTGTCCAATGGAGTTTGAAGTGAGTTAAAGGACATACTGTAGAAACGCTATGCCAAAAGCATCGAACTTTTTAAACTCTATGCCAAACAGCAGGAAAGGGTAAAACTTGAATCAGACTTACATGTGTTTGTTTTAGGATTAATGAGAATATATTAAGGTTGGGGAATAAAATTTATTGTAGTACAATACGAATAAATTTGACGACCCGTTTGGGATGGAGTTTAAACCTTACTTGACTTGTTGGGGCTGCCCTACTTACTTTAACTCAATTTCAATTGTACAAAACAATTACATTTCTCTTTCCACCTTACTATTTCTCTCTCTTTATTTTTTCAATTATTCTAGTAACTTTAAACCAATCAAACAATACTAAAATCAATCAAATAACCTTTAAAAAAATAAATCTACACTTTTTTTTATACACTCTATATAACAACCCTATAATTCTTTAACTCTATCCCAAACACCATTTTCTTTAATAAGCTATTTGACTTATGATTTAACAAGATTTTTTTAACATACCTTTAACAGATAAATAGTTTGCGAAGTGGATTTTACAAGTTGGTGATGGTTTTGCTGGTTAAAAGAATTATGTTGAGGTTGATATTAAACTTCCATATGATTTACTCATCTGGAAGGTAGGTGATCATATATCTACCATTGTTAATCAGGCATACCCCTAATCCTTCGCTCGATCCAGATTACTTTGTTAACCGGGCCATGGCCATCCTTGCACCTACAAATGATATTCTTCATGAGATCAATGAATATAAAATGTCGAAAATTCCCCGTGAGTATGTCGAGTATTTAAGCGTTCATAGCTTAAACAAAGTGGAAATGTTGATGATGATGTATCAAAAGTGTTCTCGGTTTAATTTTTTATATATATCATAAGTGTTGCAATTATTTAGGACTGCCTAATCATAAGATTGTTCTGAAAGTTGGTGCATGATCATGATCGATGTTGCGTAATATCGACTATGCTAACGAACTATCCAATGGACAAGGCTTATAATAACAACTCTGGAAAAACGTATTATCAGAGTAGAGTTGTTATTTGGTATGAATGCATGGAAACTAGTATTCATAAGTAGATGATGCAGAGTCCATTAGACGAAACAAAAACAATTTTGATAGGAGATAATTACTTATAAGTGTTTGCTTTGCAATGACTATAAATAAAAGGCGGGGCCAGTCTCTTGCTCATGTCGCACTCTATCTACACACCAGTTTTCACCCACGACAAGTTGTACGTTACACTATCCAGAGTTACCTTCAGATGTGGTGTAAAGATACTTATGTGCGATGATGAAGGAAACACGTACGTATGATACTACTACAAATATTGTATACAAAAAGGTTTTCGACCATTTATTCAGTAACTTTAAATTTAGTATTGTGTATTCCATTCGTCCTGCTAAACATGTCTCACTTAGCACTGTTTTAAACAATATTGAAGTAAGAGATAAATAATAAAGTAATAAGAATAGTTGTTAGTGGGGTTTAATTTTTGCTAATTTGGGAATGAGCCTATATTAGCGGGATAATCATAAAATGAAAGTGAGACGTGTTTAGTAGGAATAAAATGGAGTAACTATTAGAATATCCCACATCATTTGTGAGTAGATCATGCAAACAACATATAAAATGTATAACCTTCTCCCCTTAATAAGGCATTTTAAGGGGATGATTGTCCAACTTAATATGCTTTAAAATATCCCACATCACTTGTGAGTACATCATACAAAAAACATATAAGGTGGATAACCTTATTCCCTTAATAAGGCAATTTGATAGTAACACTTAAATATTATTTGACCATGTTTACAATGAATGGTTAATTTTAATATTGTTTAACTGTTTTTTTTTCTTTCTTTCTTTTGTCTCTTTTACATCAACAAGTACATCTATAAATTCGAGTGATGTAGTATTGTATTATTTTGTTGGAAATTATCTTTGAATCTCCCTCTGTTCCGATTTCAACTTTTCGTATTTAATTTTAGAACGTTTCAATTTCAACTCATCTAAATGGAAAATCTCTTTTCTACTTTATTCACCATCTCTTATATGTCATCCATTATATTTCATACTTTATCACCATCTCTCCTAATTCATTCAATTTTCTCTTAAATTAGGTGTCTGAATTTGAGAAGTTGAAACCCGAAACTGAGAAAGTATATAATTTTTCATGTCAGTTGAATTTCGAGGGGCCATAAAGTGGTGTTCCGTGGAAAGTTGGAATAACCAGTCACACGGAAAACACAGGCATTAGCTCAGATCAGACTCGCGCCCTCCCCTCAACTCTGTTTCGAGAACTTCATAGAACAAAAACCCTAATTTTTCGGTGTGGAAAAAAGAGGACATTTTCATATATGGCGTCATTTGGTTCAAAATATCTTAAATTGCTTCGACTCAGCTCAACTTCGTCCCTCTCTTCAAAATCCAAGGTAAGTTAGTCAATACTATTATCTGTATCATATAATCTCAGTACTGGGCTATATGTTTTTATTTCTAGTACAATACTAGTATGATTTTGCTTAGCTCATTTCTGTTGTCAAGCGTCTAATCTTGATTCTTATGTTTGTATTTCTGTAGTATGCTTCGGGCTGGATAAGGAACCAGCACACTCTAGTTTCTTCCGATGGTAAAGCTTACATTTTTACGGATTTTTCTGCTCTACTGTTTGCCATTGTCGCCAATTTCGCTACTGTTGATGTATTCTTGGTCATTTATCCCTTTGTTTCACAAAATTAGCAAATTGCCCTTGGAAAATAACGGGTTAAATGCAAAATACCCCCAAAGTTATTGTAAATGTGCGCAAAACCCACTTGAGTTAACAAATTAGTACCAAACCCCTGAATTATTAAAAAATGTGCGTAAAACCCCCTGAGTTATGGAAAATGTGCTTGAAACCCCCTGAGTTATTAAAACATATGCGTGGAACCCCTCATCCTTTTTTTTTTTTTACGGAGTGCTCGTGTTAGGTGCTACAATCACAATGGATGTTCTTTTAGGTGTTCTTACTCCAAATTAATGCGACTAGGTGGACTGGACATTCATAGTTTCAGTTTATTATCTTTTGCCTTCACTTTTTTCCGTTTACATGATTAATAATGAATTGGTATATGTTGATATGTAGTGACAATTTTAATTAGTGTTATCTATTGTTGTTATTTATATATTTCAGTGCTATATAACCAGTAGTGTGTGATCGAATTTTGTTGCTCATTTAACCAGGAAAAAAAAGTAGAGTTTCACTATTTTTAATAGCTCAAATTTAAGTCATTTAATATTTTCGAAAATTTGGACTAACGAGTCAAACTGCACAGAATACGAATTCATCATGTATATTTAGTATTCATGTAAAAGGGATATTGTAATGACTTTATAAGAATCAATGGGATTTTACGCATATTTTTAATAACTATGGTCTTTTTTTTTTTTTTGCATTGATTTGGTGTAAGATAACATAAACAAACATCTATAGTCGCATCTAATGAGAGTGTACCTCACATACTTTAAAAATAAAGGGTGGGGGGTTTTGTGCCCATTTTTAATAACTCAGGGAGGTTTCGTACTAATTCGTTAATTCAGGGGGTTTCGCGCACATTATTAATAACTCCGGGGGGGGGGGGGGGGGGGGGGGTGTTTTGCATTTAACTCGAAAATTAACTGATTTGGAGTTTTGGACCTGGTTCTAATAAGACCCGTGTATTTGAAAGGGAGTCTCACTCATCCGATATTTTGACTTCGAAACGATTCAAATGGTTCATCTCTGTCCCCGGTTTAACTTCCTCGGAGAGATATTTTCCATTTAAGGGATGAGAAGTTGCAAAAGGGACGTCCCGAAATGAAATGTGGGAAGTTGAATCCGGGATTGAGAGAGTGTATATAAAGTGCAAAATTGTGTGTGCAATAAAATTTCCAATGGAGGGGTAGTATTAGACCCAGATTCAAATGGGGTCAATCCGCCCTTGTATTTTTCACTGGGGTAATCTGCTCAATTTGGAACACACAGCGGGTAAAAGGCCATAAACCCTACTTTTTATATGTATGGTGATTTGATATAATTGTTGTCTTTGTGGTCTACATATGGAATTAAGCGGAACTATCGGACTTTGTACATGATGACCATGCTCCTGATGATTCCAAAGTGGCGGAGAAAGATACTGCACTGCGGTCAGCCCTGTCTAAGCTTCAAGGGGAATTTGGCAAAGAAAACATGCTTTCGTTGCATCGGTTCTTTGGTGCTAGACGGGCCCCTGTGATATCCACTGGCTCGCTAAAGCTTGATCATGCACTTGGCATTGGTGGGTTACCAAAGGTTTGTTTCTGATGGAGTTCATTTTCTTTAGGTTTGCTTGTTTCTTCTAGTCCTTTACACCATAATACTTGAGAATCCTATTTCTGATCAGTGTTTTTTCGTGCATGGAAGTCCCTTATGGTTTCAAATCATTTACATATAATACACCTCTTTTTCACATCTAGCTTCAGATGTGGGTTCTCATAAAAGCTTGATTGCTTTGAACAGGGAAGGATGGTCGAACTTTATGGGCAAGAGTCATCTGGAAAGACAACCCTCGCTCTCCATGTAATCAAAGAGGCTCAAGAGCTTGGAGGTGCTCATTAGTGTACCATATTTCGGACTTGAAATTAAGTACTTGGGGTTTTAAAAAGACCATTGAAATATAGTACTTGGAGGTGCTCATTAGGGTACCATGTTTGGCACACCACTAAAATGCACTATTCATTTGTTAAAAACTTTCAGTGCATTTGTTTTGTAGCTTCTACAGTAAAATGTTTAACTCAATTTTTTAACTATATACCAAACACCATTTTCTGTAATTCACCTTTAATTCAATTACTCTTTATCAACGAATTTTTTTTCCTCAACTCAGTTTTTAACTCCATACCAAACAGTCAGTAAGTTTCTAAGAGCAAGCTATAATTGGTGAAGTATTTGAATTACCTAGACTACCAGTGTGTTATATTATTCTGGTGAAAAGAAATGAAAGTTTAACCCCTAATCACCCTGATGATGTTCACTTTCCATTCTAATTGCTATGAAACTTGATCATGTCAGGAAATAATGATGTAACCTGAGATATTGCTAACATCTTCTGCTAGAACAACCACAATATTTGGATCAAACGTGGTTATATTATCTAAAGCATTCATCTTGATACGAACTTTACTGCTGACAGGTTACTGTGCCTTTATTGATGCGGAGAACGCATTGGATCCTTCGCTTGCAAAATCAATGGGAATTAACATAGACAATCTCCTTATCTCACAACCGGATTCTGCTGAAAATTTGCTGAGTGTGGTCGACACTTTGACAAAAAGTGGGGCAGTATCTGTCATTGTTGTCGACAGCGTATGCATATTTCCACCCTATCCTACTTACAACACAAAGTTACATACTCTTAGGTTAAGAATGAAATATGTTGTGTCTTTGCTTCCACGTTTTGTGTTTCATGTTGAATGCGAATTGACGCAATGTATGACTGAGGGCAAGTCTTTATGTGGTTATCCTTCTATCTCTAGGTAACCTTTGTTTTTAACCTGTCAATGATTTGCACTGGTTTTGCAGGTTGCGGCTCTTATTCCTCAATGTGAAGTTGAATCATCATCATGTGTTCCCCGGATAGATCGACACTCGGGACTAATGAACCAAGCTCTGCGTAGAATACATTTTTCTCTGTGCAATTCTGACACACTTATTATTTTCATCAACCAGGTTAGTGCCACTGCCATGTATCACAAACTTCAGTTTTTGTAGATGGCTGGCATTGACTTCCAACTTTTTCCTATATTTCCAGATTAGACACAAATTAACATTAGTCGAAGGCTTTGTTAAGGCGGATGAAGTAACTTCTGGTGGAAATGCCTTAAAGTTCTATGCAGCGATACGCCTGCGAATTAGCAGGAAGGCGCTGGTGAAGACAGGCGATAAGGTAGTACATATCCATCTCACTATTGTATAATGAAAAAGGCTTTTGTCTTGATAACATTCCAATATTTCTGAAATCTCGACTTTTGGTTGATCTCCTTTATGCATATTCATCAGGATTCGAATGGTGATTTGGAATTAGTTAGAACTTATCCTTCTAGCAGAATTCCCTGAACTTAAACGATTTGTTCCCTAACAGGCAACTGGTCTTGATATTATCGTGCAAGTTGTTAAAAATAAGCTAGCACCTGCAATGGAAAAAGCGGAGTTGAGTATATTATTCGGAAAAGGAATTTGTCGTGTCACAGAGACCTTGGATTTGGCCTGTGAACATGGTGTCATTGAGAAAGAAGGAAACAGGTACTTCATAAAAGGGGAGATTTTCCACCGGAAAGAGGATGCTCAAAGATATCTTGCTGCACATCGTGGGACATTGGACGATATTATTACGACCTTAAAAAGCCATTTGCTTCAGAGTCGACTGTTGTGACAACTCTATCAAGTGTCTGTGCTTGTTTTCTCCTTAATCTGAAATTGTAGAGTGACATGAAATTTTACCGTGTACGCACATGGTGTTTTTATTGTTCTCTGCTGGAGATGCCTGTTTGTTTTGTGAGTTTTGTCTGATGAATTTTGGTCTGTACAACGCTTTTTATTTGTATCAACAACCTTTAGTACTGCGTAAAAGATTACACTGTAATCAGTTTTAAACTGAATCTGGAGGGTCTTGCTTGTCCTAAATATGTCCTGATGAGTTTTGAGTTTCCGTTCTGGTTATCCAACTTGTTTTCTTCAACTCTTGTCATCTCCAAACTCAAGCTCAGTCAAGCTATCAAATCCTAGATGAATGTTCTCTAAGAATCTCTAGCCATTCCACATGTATGACCAAATTAACATACTTTGTCATATTTTTATATTTAATTTCTCTTACTTAAAACTATAAGCCAATGTTTGAAGTTCTTTGAGATAGATGGAATAATGAATAAGAAAAACACTAAAAAACACATGAATGATGAATGTATACCACTGGAACTGCAAAAACTTTAGTATATATTATTAGTAGTGTTATCAGAACACTGTAACTTAAAACTGTCAAAATAATGATGCGAACACTTTCATTACATATTTCAATCACAAAAATGGATTGATAAATTAATTGATTTGATCCAAATAGATGAGAAGGCATATGATGTAATTATTGCAGCCTAGTATGTATTTGGAAAATAGACAATGGATAACACAGACAAATTTGAATATAGCAAATGGTCAAATAATTGAATCTAATTTCAATGAGTAAAGAGGACAATAAAATTTTCAAGATTTCTTTTCCAAAAAATGGGACATTGACACAAAAAGAAATTCAATAAAATATGTAAAGACTCATGGATTCTTGATTTGAGGATTTGGAAATGGTTAATGCAAATGCATGTTATTTCACTTCTATAAGAATCACCCATTGAAGTGTTAGAAACGCAAGACAAAATTTTGTATTTGTTTTTTCGCTACAATCCATACCATGGCCAAGTTACATTTCTCGACATCAATTGTTCAAATGCTACTACTGATAGCAATGTCATACTTAACTGCAACAGGTTCATTTTCTTTCCATATGTGTCTGATTTATGTTGATCTTATACTATTCTTCTTAGCCTAGAGCTTAATAAGTTCGAATTTCATTGCATCCAAACTTAAGTATGATACTATGGTTGGATGAAAGATGTGCTCGTGTTCTATTATGTTATGTTCAAAGAACGAAATGATAACTGTTAAACTATATTACCAACATGAATACAATAGCCTAGCTAGTAATTGAAGAGAAATCAAGAAAAGTCCCCTCAACACTTAAGATTTTCATATGTTTATAATATTGAATACTAATTTTCTAGTCGAACTTATGCAGATGCGGACGCAGGAGTATGTTTAGGAACTGTTGCTGACAATCTACCACCCCCAGGCGAAATTGTTTCACTATGCAAGCAATACAACATTAAAGGAATGCGAATTTTCAACCCTGATCCTGCGATTCTCCAGGCCCTAGGGGGCAGCGAGATCGAGGTTGTTGTAGGGGTCGTCAACAATGACATACCTGCGTTAGGCAAAAATCCTGCTGCAGCAAAGGAATGGGTCCAGACCAACATCCTCGCACATAGCAACGTAAAATTCAAATACATAGGCGTTGGAAATGAAATCAGCCCCTTAGATGGGGTTCTGGGCCCATTTGTCGGTCCGGCCATTGAAAACATTCAGACGGCTGTTTCGGCTGCTGGATTGGGGATCAAGGTTTCCACGGTCCTGAGTCAGGAGATACTTGGAGAATCTTACCCTCCATCAAAAGCAACATTTCGCTCAGATGCAGGACCTTTTCTAAACCCAATAATTAACTTACTTAAAAAATACAATTCACCATTTTTAGTTAACATCTACCCATATTTTGCTTACAGTAGTGATCCTCAACACATTAGACTGGATTACGCACTTTTTAACTCGACTACATTGGTGCATGATGGCACATACACGTACCAAAACATGTTTGATGCAATATTGGATGCAGTATATGTTTCATTAGAGAAGGCAGGGGCACCTAATGTTCGAGTGGTGGTTACAGAATCAGGGTGGCCTAGTTCGGGTGGAACATCAACGACTATCGACACTGCTCGTGCTTATAACAGTGTGTTGATATCACATGTGACTGCAGGAACACCAAGAAGGATTGGTCCCATAGAAACTTATGTTTTCGACTTGTTCGATGAAGACCAGAAGAGCCCTGAAATTGAGAAGCATTGGGGATTATTCCTTCCCAATAAACAACAGAAATACCCCTTCACGTTCTAACTAATGGAAAAATTGCATAGTATGATAGTATTCATTGGGAACGTACAATAAATAGTTCGTATTTGTTTTACTACGAAATACTAGCTGGTAGTATCATCTATCAATACAAAATGGCTTTCTTATTTATTCTACGTCTTTCTCCACGGTTTTAGTACTAATCCATGAAACAAACATATTGAAGAATGATTGTTGATGATGATTAATTGCCTCTTCATTATTACAATTTCTTAACCAGAGACTATAATACTACCTCTATTTCATTAAAATCATAACTTTCTGAGTTTATTTGATCAGCAATTTTTTTATTTTGACAAAAAATTACTTTTATGCGATAATGATTAAATCTTTATCAAAATTATATTATGAAACATTACTTCTTAATTTTTCATGATTTAATTTATTAAAATTATATTCCCTCCATCCTGCTAAATATGTCTAATTAACTTCTTTTCGACACTTTAAGAAAGTCAATAGTTTATTGTTTGTTGTATATGAGAATGATAAAGAACGAAGACAATATAAGAGATAAATAGGAGAGAGAAATGATAAAGAATGGAGAACGTATCAGAGATAGATAATTGCTGAAGAAGGATAGTGGTTGGTGCGGTTTACCTTTTTGTTATTTTATGGATAAGGCTATAATAACGGAACAACCTAAAATGAATGTGAGACACGTTTAGCACCACAGATGGAGTATATTCTAAGCTTTTTGTTATTCCTGGTCAACCTATATTCTAAGCTTTGGCTTTTCTAGAGCTTTAGTGTTTAGAAGAAGGAATTTGATAAGATAGTACAGTCGATAGTTGGACTATCTCTCCTTAAGACAATATTGCCCCGCTATGGTGCTTACGGTGTTTATGGCAATTGTCTCCCATGATAAAACTACTTGAGAAAACTCAGGAGAACTTCTCAAGTTGAATCTAGCGAACTTATTTGAGTAGTAAGAGTGCAAATTAAGAACATAGCAAGTAGGGAGTAGGAGAATTATTTGCTTGATTGCTTGTGTGATGAATATGTGCGATTGATCACATATTTATATTTCGTTTCAAATCTTTTCCCATGTGTTACAACCCATTAGAAAGTGTGTCAACTCTTCATCTAATAAAATACAAATTTGATGGATAACAACCACACTTGAAGGGAGGCAACCATTCACCAAAGACAATTTGAAAAATTCGTAGAAAATCAAAGGGATGTGTTCCTTCTAGAGCTCACCGCGGCGAGCACTGGTCATCGCTGTGAGAACCCAATTTTAGTGGGAGATCAGTTTTGTAAGAATATAAGGACCTGAACTTTGTTACTATACTGATACACACCTGTGAATAGCAATGTTGCTATCACAGTGAGTGTCACAGTGACAAGAACACTCAGAACACAGCGGAATTAAATAAACGAACACAGCAAACACGATGTTTCTTTCTGGTAGATATATAAATATACCTACCGTGCACAAGTAAATATCCACTATAATAAAGAGAATTTATACAAACTAGGTTTAACCTTTTCAATAAGAAAAGATCAAACGCTAAACTAGTCGGAATGAATTATTCCAAAACACCTAAAGTAGATGCTTCAAAGACTAGTAAAAAATATGAGAAGATTACAACTATTGATTGTGAGTCTCAAATCTCTAAAATCCGTTATCTTCTTCATCACTTGATCTGGTATTTATAATGCTTTAATCTGATGTAGATACGCAGAATCAAGTCTTCATCTTTATCCTTATCTTCAAGAGTCCAAATCATTCAATCTTCTAAGAGTCCATAAGATATGGCATTAATGCCATTGTTCAAGATCAGTCATATCAATGTTGCTATAATAATGATTCAAACAGCTGCACTTTCAAGTTTCATCCTCCCGGTTTCATTTATGTGACTCGTCTTTCTATTTCTTTGCTATTTAACTTAAATTTTACGACAATAGAGAATGCATCAATGTGTTTTGAATGCATTAAAATTCATTCATGTATTGATCATCACACTACGTGCAATAATCACCCTTTCACTCCAAGGTGAAATAGTGAATAACGCATCTAGTGACATCAATTTACCGGATGGATGTTCACGTGTATGAAAGTTTGTTTCCAACGTGGTTGGGCCCATATGACCAATACATCGGACGACTTAAAAGCTCATTCGTTTTACTAAAATTCCCAACAACCTCCACACATGAAAGAGAATTAACATACATGCACTCTTTCCACGGGAAACCATAACATCGGGATTGATAGCTTTCGCGTTTAATATTCCCTAGTGAAGTACCTTTGGATATATTAATTTGTTTGATCGAGTTCATATCATGTCTTTATACATTAATTTGTTTGAGTTCATAAAACAATGCAATCAAAAAACATTAGTTTAATATTGCATGATATATAACAAGAACATATGATATATAATACTGTATGATCTAATGACTATAAATATGGTTGCAAAACGAAATGGGGGAACACAAGCTCAATTACAAACAATTTCTTAAGTTTCTAAGATTTCATAACCATGTCCAATTCATACGCCATCTGTCATGAGCCTAACGCCATTTTTATGGTGTTGATTGTTATCATATCACTGATGAATACCTTAAAAACAACAGGTTATATAGCATACTGTGAAATTTTACAATTTTTAGCAACTTTTGTTGAGACACCGTATCTCAAAAAGACCAAATCAAACATAATATATTGAGTTGCAAAATATTTACAAACATGCATGTAGTACAAGTATAATGCAGGTTTATTTACACAAGATATTTGAAGTTAAACATGTGATGTTTAATTGGTCTCTCCGAGAGACGATCGCGAAAGTTCGTATTTTCTTTTACCCTGGCTCTCAGTCCGCCCTGTTACTTGGACATATATAGTGACTAATCATGTTCCTTTGCAAACAGAACATGTTCATTTGATCTTGTTATGATATAAATCTTTGGCATTCATATCATGATCGTATGCATTTTTTACAAAAACCAGTGAATATACTCGAATTTGCTTGCCAGATCCATATTATAAATTTATACTAATGTTCGAGTCAAACCGAAATCACGCAGTTGCTGTAACCGGAGTAAATTTGGGAACTCTTGGCGATAATCTGCCACCTGCAGGAGAAATGGTTGGCCTCTGTCACCAACACAACATTGGCCGGATACGACTCTTCAATCCGAACCCAGCAATCCTCCAGGCCCTCCAGGGCAGCTCAATGGAGGTCATTGTAGGCGTCCCCAACGAAGAATTACCCGCAATAGCCCAAGATCCAGGTGCAGCAAAGACATGGGTCGAACAACACATCCTTGCATATGGCAGGGTAAATTTCAAATACATAGCGGCTGGGAACGAAGTCAGCCTGTCTAATCGCGTCAATGGTCAAGTCGCCGCATCTGTTGGTCCTGCCATAGAGAATATCCATAATGCCCTCGGGGCTGCTGGACTGGGGAACAAAGTTAAAGTTACGACTGTCGTGGGCATGTGGGTACTCGGAAACTCTTACCCTCCCTCAGCAGGCAGCTTCAGGGAAGATACAGGACCATTTATCAACCCCATCATCGGATTACTTAAACGTTTCAATGCTCCATTGTTGGTCAATGTATACCCGTACCTTGCATACATCGGTGATCCCCAAGGCATTCACTTGGATTACGCACTTTTCACGTCTCCTGGTGTGGTGATAAGAGATGGACCGTACAACTACCAGAATCTGTTTGATGCTATGTTGGATGCAGTTTATGCTGCGTTGGAGAAGGCAGGTGCACCTAATGTTGAAATAGTCGTTTCAGAAACAGGCTGGCCAACGTCCGGAGGAACAGGAACGAGTATAGAAAATGCTCAGACTTATAATAACAAGTTGGTGGAGCATGTGAAGGGAGGAACACCAAGAAGGCCTTCCAGGCCGATTGAAGCTTACATTTTTGACTTGTTCGACGAGGATCAGAAGAGCCCTGAATACGAGAAGCACTGGGGTCTTTTTTTGCCCAATAAACAACAGAAATATCCCTTAACTTTTAACAAGAAGAAATTCATAAATGCCTGATACCATCAGAGCAAAGGAAATAAGTCTGTGTAATGTAATAATTGTAATCTAAGTACTATCAATAAACATTGCATAGATTCATTGTGGTATCTCGTTGTGTCATCATCTTCCTTTATATTTCTTCTTAATTACTGCAATTTACCATGAAAACATGTCGCATTTCATTTGTTATTCTTCTACTACCATCACAACAAGCACTCTATTGGAATAATGAGCAACTCAACAAACTTTGAGTCGATGTTTTTGATGAGTCGACCAGACTAGGAGAGTGATGCTAGGGGAAATACGTACGTACTAAGTCATACTTAATCCGTCCTTAATTTGTATTAGTAATGTCGGACTTATTTTTCCTCACCAAGTGCATGTGTTGTAACATTCTATCTTGTTTGATTACAACGCTTGCACCTTACCGTAGTTTGAACTCTGAAATTACGAATAATCTTTGTTCCGTTTTGCAAACTTCTTCAAGAACATGAAACCAGAGGGACAATCAAACATTCAAACTTCAAGAATCATGGTTAAATGAAAAACACATAACAAGTCATATGCACAAATGTACAGGAAACCTTTTGATCTTTGTGATCCTCTCAAAACTCAAACAAAACAACATTTTCGCAAACGCTAAACTGGCACTGGGGCCAAAATCTATGCGGTTCCTGGATAACTTCAATTGGCTGACATCTGCCGAGAAACACTGTTCCTTTTACTACCATTTGTCATGTCACCATTAAATGAGTTCCATGCCGAAAGCCTGAATGAGTATGGAGAACCGTGACCCGAGTAGGTATCGCATAACCTCAGACGTTGCTTTGGCGTGCTCATTGACCTGGTCTTGGCCTTGGCAGATTCTGTGGCTGCCATGTAGGCTGGGTAAACTGGGGAGTTAGGTAGAGATCCTTCATCACCGATTGATCGCTGCTTTACATGAGAAAGTGAGCGCCTTGGCAATGAGAATGGTGAGCCTGGTTCTTGGAGCATGTCTTCTTTGTAATTTAATTGTGCCAATCGGCTTATGTGATCAACTGCTATGGTTCTTGAATGAGACAACGGTTTCAGCCCCCTCTCTTTTTCTTCATGTTGATGTGGTTTTAGTTCGTAGCAACGATCAAATCGGCTGCTGTACCGGTTCTCTTTGCAAGCTAAGGCTTCCTGTAGGCTTTGTTCATTCCTCCTCTCCTGAGAATATAACAAGAATTTATAAGAAATGATCATCGCACTTCAGGTTTAGCCAAGATTCACGTTACTCGAAAGCGATAGCATATTGAAATGTGTCGTTTCTTCGATATTTTCATACATAACAACATTGAGAACAACTGGTACTTACACGATGAGAATACGAATATTGCTTCATGCGTTCCCTTCTATCAATCCCTTCCTGCTTTCTTTGATAAAACGATTCCAAGCCTTCCTCTGAAACTGTACTTAGATCCCAACCTCTTCCACTGCTGCACTTGAGCTGCAGAAAATCGGATTATAACTCAAAACTTCAGTGTGAACTTTCAGCAGGGAAAATAGTTATAGAGATCACATAAGATTCCTTAAGAAAACTCTTATATCGATCTTTCTCTACAATCGTCTTAGTTTCTCTAAATTCACTAAAAAATGAAAACGGAATGCCACAAGTCAGGATAAGGTATGAAATTGCAGAATGCAGCTTCTTCACTTACCCTTGCCTCTTCGGGCTTGTTACGTTCCTCAGGACCAAGACAGTGTCTCGTTTCACCATGATTGAGATAATCAAACAGTGTTAGAACTCTCTCTTTACGCACATGTGGCTTTGGCTTCGACAGCAAAGACAGGGCTGCTAATCTTCTAATGATGTGCTTCCTTGCTAGCTCCCCACGAACAACTGCTTGAAGTATCACGATTCCTTTCAACGCACCCAATGCTTTCCTCCCCTGCACAAAGCCCCATTAAAAAATCATCAGAGCTTTCTATAGAAAAGATGCACAAGCAAACCAAGAATATATCCTGAAAATGTAACCAATATGATTTATCAATCAACTTCATCATAATATGCTTAGGCTATTTTGCGCAGGCATTAATCCTGTAAATTAAACAGTTTAACAAGCAGGAGGCTGCATTGGTGGAACTTACGAGATGTCCACGATAAACACTCTGAATCTTGACAGCGGCCAGGTACTGTTTTTTCCTTTCAAGTTCATAAGGAACGTGAGTGAGCCGGACAAGTTCAGCTGCAGCATTTGCAGCCGCAATGGCAGCTTCTGCGGCTGCTGCTGTCGCAACAGCAACAGCCAACGCACGCATATGTTGTTCCTCGGTTGCCTCGTTTATTGTTGTATCAGGAGCTTGTATAGCAGCAGGATACTGCTTGAACTTGAACATTTCGAGAAACCATATCTTCTTCTTTGGTTTCTGATTACTCCAAAAAAACATGAAAACTATTCAGCTATATTACAAATTTACAATGTTTTAAGAACGTGGAAGTTTAATGTTTCATCAATAACAAACAAAATGCCATAATCTGCTATATGAATCAGTTACCTCTTCGGATTTCGGTTTCGACTCGGGTTGGAAAAATCTTGTCACAAAAGTAAACCAGCAACTTTTCTTCCCCATTCTGGAAATTTGTGGGATTGCAGTAATTATTCAACTATTGCTATTTCATCTTTCCTTTCTGTAAATCAAATGCAAAAGACCAAAATTAATCCCACAAAACCGGTTCTCAAATTCTCCGAGTAAGTCTCTTATAAAATCAATCTATACTTAAATAAACCGTAAAACTGGTTTGGTTAGCGTTTAAAATCAATTTTTCAGAAAAACTTATATTTTCTCTGTGGTAGCACTTCTGAGCCATCAAACATGACACAAGGTGTACTCTAAAACTAGTATTTTTGAGGCCTCTGCATAAAATTCAAGAACTTAGAAACAGAGCATTTCATTTAAAAGTCCTGAGTCAGATTAATTCTTGCTTTTATATACAGATTCAGAAGGAAATTAAGATCATTTAAGCCCAAAAGAATTCCTAAAATCAATCAAGAAAAGGCTTCCCAACAACATAACACTAGTCATCAAGCAAATTCAGGAATATCATGAAATAAACAGTAACTTTAGCAAGAAAGGACCAAAAGTAAATTAAATGGCGAACATACCTGGAGAGAGAGAGAGAGATTGAGAGAGAGAATATGAACCTCAATTTATAAGGACATGCATGAAGTTAAGACATGTATATCCAAGAATGACATTCTTGAAGAATTGAAGGTACTTCTACGATAACTCTGTCCAAGATTCCAAGTACAATAAGTAGTTTAACGAGCTATCAAAAGAATAACATGTGCTATATGATACTAGTAAAGTGATGGTGAAAGCAACTTTGGGGGTTTTAACAATTGATCTCTCAATTATGAAGAGTCCTATGAGTGTACCTTTTTGGGTGATTCATGACTTGTGAGGAGCTGATTTTGACATCCTATACCCCCCTCTATCTTTGCCCCTTTCCTTTTCTTGGGTGTCATTTTTAGGGTGTGGGGTACGTTTTATTTCGTGCCGGCGTTGCATACGATGTCGAATGAATTAAATTCACAGTGTAAATATGCCATAAGGCACGGTGCTGGTTGTCATCTAATACAAGAGGATTTGTGTTGGATTTGTCCCTTGCGCTGGAAACGTGACTGAGCATTTACTTTTCTATCTGCTTTAATACTTTTTGAAAAGTTAGTAAGCGCCCACTGGTTTCGAATTGTTTCTATTTACGGGGCTCATGACTCCAAGCTTTTTATTTTACCTTTATGAGACCTGAACATGTGACTAGGGATGGCAACATGGCCCAGGCACGGCCCAATCAAAGCCCATTTGACCGGGCATATGGGCAAATTTTTAGGTCGGCCCGGGCCGGGTATGTTTATGTTATATTTATATGTGTATTTTTTTTTTTTATATGATTGTGAATTATGTTACATACTACATTAAACATTGAAATATACTAATAAAAATAATTATCTTGAAATGAATTAAATAAAATGATACATAAATGATTGTTGTAGTCTACTAGTATAACCGGTTCCTATTAAAATGAAAATAAATATATTTTTAAAAATGATTAAAATAAATAGCTAATATTGAAAATCGAACTTGGGTTTTTGAAATAAATATTCAATACTTCCAACCAATTGTTCTACATGTAACTATTTCATTATCAATAATGCATATAATTAATAATGTCGTAAACTCAAAAAATAAAAATTTATGGGTTCAAGTTCCAGGCCCTGTCCGGCCCATGGGCCGGGCCTCCAGAATCCCGGCCCATTGCCATCCCTACATGTGACTCAAATAGTGATGGTAGTTATTACGAGTGACCTTGATCTCATTAGAGTACTACCAATGGATTGGGTTAGTTTTAGTGGTTGTCGATGCAAATGACCCACGACGGCACTACAAGAAAGTTCGGTTTTAGGGACGGATATTATTCGTCCCTAATTTAGGGACGAATCGGCACTTTTAGGGACGGATTAGGGACGGATAGGCCTATCCGTCCCTAAGCCGTCCCTAATCCGTCCCTGTTTTAGGGACGGATTTTTTATCCGTCCCTAAAATTGTTGACCCGTAAAAAAAAAAAATATATTTTTTAGGGACGGATAGATATCCGTCCCTAATGGTAGAGACGGCTTAGGGACGGATAAAAAATCCGTCCCTAAAGCTCAGTGTTCTAAATAGAACACGGGAAGCAGAATCATTTCTATTTCCATTTCATTCCTTCTTCCTTCCTTTCCCCCAATTCGTCCCAAGCATTTTCCGGCCAAATCTCGACGATTCCGGCCAATCTTGGTCTCGTTTCGAAGCTCGTCGGACAAGGAGCTTGGATTGTGCATCAATTTCAACTTTCATCTGCTATTTTTCCCGAAATTGAAGGTATTTTGGCTAAAACCCTTACTTTTAAAATTTTGGGAATTTTATGAATTTCGACTAGTTTGATCAATTGTATGTTTATAGGAAGTATGTAGTAGATAATTTAGCTTATATTACGTATTGGGTTAGCTTTGAGATGTGCAATTGATATATTTATTGTGAAATTGGATTGCTAGTATGATGTTACTATGATTGTAAGTGTGTAGGGTATTTACTTAGCTAATTGTTGAATTATGAATCCCGGTCGTTCATGGATGTACCGTCGCACTGTTAATGGCATAATTGAATCTAGTTTTGTGGAAGGGGTTGAATCCTTCATTGCTTTTGCACTTACACATACTAATTGTTTGAGTCGGGATGATGAAGTGCATGAA
Source organism: Plantago major (assembly GCA_026545765.1). NCBI lineage: Eukaryota > Viridiplantae > Streptophyta > Magnoliopsida > Lamiales > Plantaginaceae > Plantago > Plantago major. The sequence goes on from CM048843.1 coordinate 65,692,605, forward strand.
GGAACCGTTCGAGTGATATGAGCTTCTTGCTCTAGAAGTTGATCGATCGTTTGCTTGAGAGGATTCATCACTCATTCACCGCTTCGAGTGTAGAAATTTTCACGTGATGAGGATGCTCACTGCGACACGGAGAATCTACCACCGGTGTCAATGAAGAATATTTGTCTCGCTCCTTAGCGCCCATCGGATTAACTTGGAAGAATATTTGGTCCCGCTCGAATTGTGAGTTCATGACCATCGATCATCCTCTCCTCCATAATCCGTCTCGACTTTTTAGTCTTCTTGACGTGTTAAATGTATATGTTTTACATGCATGCCAATTCAACTTATCTTTCTTACTACAACTTGTTATATATGCTTTATTATGTCTATTATATATGTTTTACATGTCAATTCATCTCGCCTTTCTTACTAACACTTGTTGTATGAATTTGCAGATGCCGAGGCAAAGGAGGTCCACATCCGCCCACCGCCATTAGTGCTACTAGTGGTGGTCCCGATGCGTAAATTTTCTGGGCTATGACATTGGAGGGAGTTCACAACACATGTTCTGAGACTCCCAATGGCTCGGCGTGGGGACGCCACCAATGTTTCTTGACTTATCCTCCGACGGGTGTCCCTACACCGTTCTGACACCCGGTGCTAGTTGGAATGGGAAGCTGGTTTTGTTCCCGAACGGGAAGAAGTAAGTATTATGCATTTGTAGAACATAACTTCAGATAATTACTAAATGTCGGGTGAATATACTAATAATGTTTGTTTCATGTCTATCTCATTTGTATGAGCTTTGTACCGGGTGCCTCAAAATCTTGGTAAGATTATAAGACTTGGAGGAGAAGCGGTGAAGGAGGGAGAAGTGGTCTACGCTCCCGGATAGGATGAAGCATCATTATTTTGATGAGATGCGGGTAAGCTTAAATGTTACAAAGCTTTATCCATGTTCTTTGACTTGTTGTGCTGATTGAGTGGTATATTAGCCACGTGATTGGGTGATATGTTAGTCACCGTTGTGTTAGTAAATTTTAGGACAATTTGAGTCGAACTTGTTGTCTTGATTTCGTGGTATGTTACTTTGTACTTGTGTTTACTTTAAATTCCATTTTCATTAATATATTTGGGCTTGCTACTTATGGAAATGTTGTAGAAACTCTACTTCATTCTAATGCCCTCATTCCCCAACTGTGCTTTTGAGACTGTGGGTGAGTTATAAGAGGATGGTTTGCAACATGAAAGCATCTGGGGTAAAGCCGCAGTGGATGGGGGATGACGAGTGGGCACTTTGGCAGGTTTACTGGAGAGATCCACTTGTCATGGACATGGCGGCGAAGAATGAGCGAACCGACCGAGGCGCGAGATGGTACAGGCACCTCAGGCATCATTATGGGTCATGGTTATTCTGCACCACCAGATGTCGGTTAGTATATATGTTATTTCTGACTTGCAATATGATTTGTACTTATGTTTTTTGCTTTCATTTCTAACAACTTTCTACTTGTTTGCATGTTCTTCAGCTCCATGCCGGGGAGCCCACTACTGCTCTTCACCACTTTAAGAAGGCAAAAATGAAGAATGGCATGTGGGTGATCCTGGGCCGAGAAAATTGGGGTATGTTTCTTTGTTAAGGTTCACATTTGTATTTGTGTATATTTTGGCTCGAGCGTATCTTCCTAAAACTGTATCTCATTTCGTATGCACTACTATTGCATCGAGGTGGAGCGAATTATGGAGGAGAGGATGATCGATGGTCATGAACTCACAATTCGAGAGCGGACCAAATATTCTTCCAAGTTAATCCGATGGACGCTAAGGTCGAGTGTATGGGCTCGGCATTTGGGCCCTTCATTGACACCGGTGGTAGCTTCTCGTGTCGCAAAGGCATCCTCATCACGTGAAAATTTCTACACTCAAGAGCGGTGAATGAGTTGATGAATCCTCTCAAGCAAACGATCGATCAACTTCTAGAGCAAAGAAGCTCATATCACTCGTCGGATGGATGAGATGGCACAACAGATGTTCTGCGAACCAACAACCACCGCCTCCTCCGGTTCTTAGATGCTCATGTACTTACGTTGTTCTAGATACATACTTTTCACATTATTCAACTTATTCGGATATTTAGTCTTTTGTTGGATATTTTATCGAATCTCTATTTTAATTAATGCAATTTTATCACTTTCGGGTATATTATCTACGACTACATTGTAAAGCGGGTGAAATGTAAAAAACATAAAAATAAAAAATTAAAAAAAACGGTTTAGAGATTTGATTAGGGACGATTTATCCGTCCACAAGGTTAGACGGATAAATCCGTCCTAATGGTCACAGCCATTAGAGACGGATATTATCCGTCTCTAATGGTGTTGATTATTGGGACGGATAAAATCCGATCTCAGTTGGGACGGATAATATATCCGTCCCTAAACGGTTAGAGACGCCCGTTTTAAGGACGGGCGTCCCTATCCGTCCCTAATCCGTCCCTAACGGATTAGGGACGAATCGGGAAGGGTTTAGGGACGGATAAATCCGTCCCTAAACCTGATTTTTTTTGTAGTGCGGGCTGATGACGAAAATATTAAAAATTGTCTCATAGTGGGTCGTGGACACTATTTGATCGTCAAAATTTTTATTTTTTATTTTATTACACATTTAACACGTTATAATAGTTATAAAAGTATTTACAAGTTAAAATCAATGAAATGGCACTTCAAATATTTTTTTTAAAAATCGAATACGAAGTAAAAAGATATTGTAACTACAAACACCATTCAAATAAAGGTTTCAACAAACAATTCAAATTCTAAGATTACAACAAACAACATTCATATATAGTACGAATAAAAAGGAGAGCACAAAACAACAAATATGGAAGCAATCACATGTCGAATTCGGACTTCAGTTTCTCTAGGATGGCATGCTCAAACGGGCTCAAGTTGTTGTAGTGTTTGTTCAAGTCAATCATCATTATGTACAATGACATCCTCGTAGCTTTTTCTACCTCCCTATTTGCTTGACGTTGAGTCTCAACAACTAGGCTCGCACGTCATCTGACCTCTTCTCCATCTTCATTCGCATCATTTCACGATCAACCCTCTCCTTTTCCAGTTCAAGCCTCTTCCCCTCAATTGAATTTAATCCTCCATGTACGAGCTGCTACTTGAATTCCCATGTTTAACTAGGCTCTTTGCATTGTCACGACCAAAAGGGTGCTTGAAACCCACGTCACTGCCATTGTCACTCAAATGGAAATCGCACTTGCTCCCGCTTCCATAACTTGCTTCCATTGGAACAGCACCACCACCTTGAACTCCCAAATCCTCTGAAGCACCTACACCTCCCAATTTAGGAGTACCCAGAGCAGCACCCTTGTACGCCATATGAGCTTGCCACTACATATACCCCCTCATTAATGCTTGCCAGCAATGGAGATCATTGAAAGCCTGCTTCCTTTGTGATTCTCTTTGTAGATTTTGAGAGACATTGCAAGGATGTCATCTTCAAAATTGGAGACGAAGATATTCACATATTCTGAACCCATCTACCGCGAAGTGAATCATCCGTTATTGGTGTAAGATCTGTAAAAACCCTCGCCTCTTCCATTGATCCATCTGATTTGTCTTTCACTTTCCTAAACAACCCAATTAAGGATTGGTTATTGCGACATTGGCATTTTAACTAACCTGCATGAAAATTTTGATGAGACTATTGTATTCATTATTTTAGTTTACATCCTTCTTTATGCAGTTTCTATAGTTGTAGCAGCAACATCATCGCTTGGTGGTGTTGGAACAACCTTCTTTTTGTACTTGCGACCTATATTTCCCTTTTTAGGCAGTTATGTCTCTGGAACGGAGTCCGGTTGTGTAGAGAGAAAATGATAGTCACATATCTCTGGTGTGTATGGACAGTAACAACCAGTTGTATTGTAAAAGGATTGGTTTGGGATTGGGGATTGGGTTAGCTTTGGGGATGATGGGTAGTTGGATTAGGATGAGTTTGAAGAGTAGCTAGTAATCTCGCAAAAACATTTTGTTCGGGTGAGTTTTTAGAGGTAGGATGCTCGAATGGAGTTGTTGAAGTTGAGTTGGGAGTGGAGTTGAAACCGTCCATGTTTTCAAACAACAAAGAGGTTATTAGAGAGTTTTGAAGGAGGGTGAAAGTTGAAGTGTGGTGAAATAATTGAAGTTTGAGTCTATTTGTAAATTTCAAAAAAATATAGTCGTTGGTATAATTTTTATATTTTATTACTCCCTCCGGTGTTTAACAAGGTTTACTATTTGCTTTTGTGTGAATTTTAAATAAATTGAATAAAATAGTAAGTGGATGGTAAAAAGTAAGAGAGATTATAAAAAAAGTAAGAGAGAAAATAAATAAAGTGTGAAAGATAGTGATTAAAAATTTAATAGGTGGAAATAGTGGATTTTTCAAAAAATGAAATGTTAACCTTTAAAAAACTCAAAAAATGACAAATATTAAACCTTTAAAAAGCACGGAGGGAGTATTGTTTAATAATTTAACATAAATAAAAGAAAAAAATATATAAAAGAACATTGATAATTGGGCAAGCAGACTGCTGTCCCAATTTATTCGTTGAGCCAAATCCCCAACGAATATACTCCCTCCGTCCCGGAGAACTTCATACATTTGTCATTTTTAGTCGTCCCACAGAACTTTATACATTACTAAAAAAGGAAGCTACTTCACACCCAACAAATAATAAACAATCTCAACTTTATACATAAATTACACCTTTTGCCACTCAAAATACACTTTTGTCTACTTTTTACATACTTTATTATTACTTTAACTTTTCGTATAAAACTGTGCGCTACCCTAATGTATGAAGTTCTCCGGGACGGAGAGAGTATATCTTTTGTGCCACGAAAAGATGGACCAGTTGCTACTGGAACGGATCCTTATGATTGGGACTTCGGAGTGGTCTAAAGTGCCTCAAATTTCCTAATTTGCTTCACGAAATAATCATGAAACATCTCGATATGTTAACGTTGAGATAAATATGAAGTAAAAAAAAAAAAAAGGAAAAAAGAGGAATTAAAAGTTCAATTTTTTTTTTTCAACTACAAAAACATTAGATAATGTTTTTGAAAAATCCTTAAACATTTCGTTTTTACCAGGAATTTGAAAGTAATTTCTCCGCCCCGTTCCATGTTACCCATTTTGACTTTTTTCGGTCAACTGTTTTCAACTTTGACTACGAATCAATCTTGAACGGTAAATGTAAAATGTTCAATTAAATTATATTATGATACTTTAAGGACTAAAGTTTCATATTATAATTTAATTGAACATTTTACATTTGCGGTTTAAGATTAATTTTTAGTCAAAATTGGACACTGTTGACTGGAAAAAGTCAAAGTGGGTAACATGGGACGGGACGGAGGAAGTACATTTTAAAACCAGAGTTCGAAGGCATGCTCTGGTTCTAACTAGTAACCGTGACACGCGGATATCCGCGTGACATTCTTATTATTTTAAATTTTGAATTCATATAATAGAAAAAGATCAATACACCATATTAATCATATAAAAATTTTACGAATTTAAAAAGTTGATAGAACATATTATTTTCTCATTACTGTTTATAAAAAGAACTATAAAAAACTAAAAAAACCACAAACAAAATCACAAAGTTTAAATACATGCTATTATTCCTATGAATAGTAATATTTGGATACCGTTTTATATAGCCTAAAATTAAGGAAGTGGTGGAAAAACTAATTATGAAACGAGTAACTATTTCCAAGTATTTGATTAGTATTAGTAGTAGATTCTTGGCACATTAACCTATTTGGAATTTTGGATAACAAAATCATCAGCCCCTTTCAAATTTGAAGGGAAAAAATTGAAATTGTGAAAGTGATTAGGGTTGATATGAAAGAAAGTCCTAAATGAGAGATAAATCTGCTATTTTGAACATATTCCTTGCCGCCAATATTTCTGTAGCAAAACTTTTCCATTTTTTTCCTACTAAACTGCTTTGCCAAAGTCCAAAATTTTCAAAGGGTTCACACTTCCACCATGACATGGGATTTGAAAGGTCCATTTACCAAACATTCAAGTAAATATCTCTCGTCTTTCTTCGCACTTTGACCTATCCATTTTATTTTTAATGCCTCGCACTAGCTTTCAATCAACCACCGCGCTTATTTAATTAGCCAACTAGTAGTAACTCGTGACACAATATAGTTTATTTTTAATAATAAATAGAAATGAAATAATAAAATAAATTATTCGAGAAAATAATATAGTCAAAATTCATTCTAAACAACTTTGGTCGTTGTGTCAGTGTGTAGTCTTTTTTTCGTTGAATAATATATCATTGGGTCTTTGTTTATGGTAACCATAGAAAATGTAATGACTCATCATGACGTATATTCATAGAATCCAACCTGAACCCAGGACCCGACGGATTAATAACATATATAATATTTTATATCGGGTTTCCTATCCGTACCTAACACGTTAATTAATAAATACTCCATTTCGAACCAAAATAAAATGTAAAAGCGTATAACGCAGTTAACAGGGTTGGTTCCCTACAACCATTTGGATGATATGTAGTGTTCCCCTACCACACACAGAAAAAAAATATTATTCTACAAACATAATTCCAAAATGTTGCGCGCGCGCACCCCCCCCCCCCCCCCCCACCCCCCACGACCTTTTACTAACTTAACCATAAAATGTTGCGGTTCCAATATTGTCACAAAGGTATGAAATGGGTTCGAGTATATGCTCGGCCTGGACTTGAATATAATTATTTCAAACGGGTTTAAATTCAAGTTGGATAGAACCCGACCCGTTTAAAAGTAAAATGACGGAATATCAATGTAGAGTGTTAGAGTGTTCCTGACCCTTGTTAATTGTCATAACTTAGTAAACATGTATAGAAAAATGTATATGCTGAAATCTATGATAGGAATTTGTTTATCCTTTATATCATATATGAAATTTAGTATCTTATTATATAAAAAAAATTCTAACTAAGGTTTGATGATACACGAAAATGTATCAAAGTGCAAATCCCTTAAATCAAACTTCACCTATAGAATACAAATCAATACAACTTTATACGTTCCGCTAATGCTAAACTTTATGAGGTTGTATGAGTTTCATTCTTGTAAGTTTCGATTAGATTAGTAGTTGTCCTTGGAGTATATAATCCATTTCAGCAACATCTATTAATTATATCGAAATGTTTTAGTTTTGTAGGAGATGTACACTCAAATTTATTCTCATGATAACTATGACTTAAATAAGTATATTATTTAGTATTTTTCTAATTCTTTTATGCTTAACCATTCTCCATATTTGTAGAAACACCAATTGAAACATAAAACAATAAATCAGAAAAAAACGGCAAACTGAATTTTCTTTATTAATACAAAAAGATAATAAATATCGGGCATGAAGATGGAGATAAATTATACTCCATCCTACTCAGATTATAAGATGTTTTGGAATTTTCACACAAATTATGACATCTCTCTCTTCATCAATATAGTTTTGATAAAAGGATTGAAAACAAAAAATTTGGTGTCTTGAATAAATAAATCCACCAATAGAATATGAGAAATATACTTACTTTTTGTAGAGTTCAACACAAAATAAATGAATAACAATAAAATAAATAGATTAGATGCATAGAAAATTGTGAAAACACAAAATCACATGGTAGAATCTTCCAAAACATCTTATATTAAACAAATAGTAAATAAGCCAAAACATCTTATAAAATGAATAGGAGGGAGTAAATGATTTGTATATAGGTAGGTTTAATATTGTAAATGGTTAGTTGTTGTTGTTATGTTTATTAGTATCCAAAATTTACATGTTTAGATCGTAAATATTTGATTGTAAAAAATATTTTAGTACACTGTGTCAATCAAACTTTTAATTTAATAGTGAGAGATGATCTCCATAAAGATTTAAATTATAATTAAAGCTCATATACATCATCAACTTACTCACATGTATTTTATTTACTATTAAGTCGCAAGGTACTTTAGCCACATTTCGTCAATGATAACAATAACTCAACTAATTTACGTGATCGTGGAGAACGAACACGTGTTCAAGGTTATTCTTCCTTGTTCCAACCGTGCAGTGTATACTTAACTCCGCATTTTTCCGCATCAACCTCCACCATGTAAGAATCACAAATAAAGGGTTCCTCCCGTATCCAAGCCAAATATGTTCCGAATAATATTTTGCAAACATTCCAACCCCAGCTGATGGACCTATTAAAAAAAATAGAAGCATCAAATTTATCTTGATCCATATCAAATACAAAAGTAACAATTTGAGAAGAATATATGTGAGTTGCATTTAAGTACACCATTATAGTAGATAATATTGATATTAGCCGACTTTATGAAAACATTCAAGTCATAAAGTCGAAAAGTTTTAGAATAATTCGTCTTGTCACGACAAATTTAAATATATGTTTTAAATATTTTCGGAGTTTTGTAGATAAATTTATGTAAGATTTAATAAAAACTATATATGCAGCCAACATACAAAAAATAAACATTGAAAGATATACTGCTTGAAAATGCAACTAATTTCACAAAATTCCCGTGGCGATGCCACATTATAGTTTACTTTTAATAATAAATAGAAATGGGAGAACAAAATAAATTAAGCGAGACAAAGCCTGGGGTGGTATGTGCTCCCCTCACATAATGATCCTGGTATGGAGAATACAATCTACCAAACCAACATCATCATAATAACCCCCAATTGATAATCTATGTACTAAAACATTAGCCTCACATTTAATTTGGCAAAACTTTATGAAACAAAATTCTCCATCAAATACCTGAATTTCTTTGAAAATTGATACAAAGGGGCAAAGCTAAAATTTGTCGATTTAAGAGATTTAATCACCAAAGAACAATCCCTTTCAATTACTACATGTTGCCACTCAAAATCTCGAACAAATTTAGTTGTTAATTTGGCTCGCAATCCCTCCACATTTTCAGCAACCATAAGACATAAAATTTTCACCAAGCAATAACATTGCCCTCATAATCCCTAGCAACAACACTAAACATCCCCCTATTCGACGCTGCTCAACCGTAGAATCAAATTTCACGTAGGATGGCTGGAATTTGAATTATTTGGTGGGGTTTAGCCCATCAACTTTAATATTATATTATATTATTATATAAGAACACCCAATTGATAATCTATGTGTTACACTACAAGAAAAACATTAAAAAACGACGTTATGGGGCGACGGATTTTATCCGTCGCCCCATAACGACGGATCGCCTATTGGGGCGACGGAATCTATCCGTCGTCCCAATTCACGACGGATAACAGTTATACGTCGCTAATAAGCGACGGATAACTTAGCGTCAGGTTTGACTTTTTTTTAAAAAAAAAAATATATATATATATATATTTTTTAAAAAACTGGGCGACGGATAGATTATCCGTCGCTATAAGGCGACGGATTCCTATCCGTTATCCGTCGCTATAAGGCGACGGATTCCTATCCGTCGCCCAGACTGGCGACGGATCGGCCTCTGGGCCGACGGATACGTGTCCGTCGGCCCAGAGTTCTTATTTTCCGGCAAACAGAGGGCAGAATCCTCATTTCTTCATCTTCTTCCTTCTTCTTCCTCATTTTCTTCTTCTCCTCAATCCCGTTTTCCGGCCAATCATCCGTTATTCCGGCCAATCTTGGTGCCTAATCGAAGCTCGTGTGACAAGGAGTTTGGTTCTTCGATCAATTTCATATTTCTACCGATTAATCAAGGTATTTTTGCTAAAACCCTAGTTTTTAAAAATTTGGGGATTTTGTTTATTTTTGATTAATTTGAGCAATTATATGTATATATGATAAGTATGTAGTAGTTAGTTTAGTTAATTTGATCAATTATATGTAATTTGTTCAATTTGAATGATATGAATGTATGTAGTATGTTAAGTTTGGTATGTATGAATGTATGTAGTTAGTTTGATTTGTGTGTTAAGTATATATAGTTAGTTTAGTTAATTTGATATGTTTGTTAAGTATAGAAGTATGTAGTTTTGATTTGATAAATTTGTATGTTAAGTATGTAATTTGATATGAATATATGTAGTAATTCGATATGTATAGAGTAATTAGTTAATTTGATATGTATGTTAAGTATATAATATATGTACTAAGAGGTTGAAATGGTTATTATATATGTCCAATTTTGTAACACATCGAACACTTAATTAATAATTAATTTATAAGGAACATATAATAATTAACAATTAACCTCTACAATCTTCTTATCCGAATTGGAATCGATCTAATAAATTAAATACGATCTAATCAATTGGAGCGTCTCAGTTAAAAATAAAGTAAACAATGAATTGACCGTTCATGGATGTACGATAAATGCGGTAAATGATGAGTTTCTAGGAGTTTCGTAGAAGGGTTAAAGGTTTCATCTCGTTTGCCATGGGACATCCGGTTTGTGCAATTGGGGTTGATAAAGTGTCCTTGCACATTGGAAACTCGGAAACAAGCAATTTATGACGCCCTCTGCAGATTCGAGCACTTGCGGCGTTATGGATTCATGCACGAGTATCATGTATGGATTCATCACGGTGAAGCACCGTCCATGGCATACCTCGATGGAGGAGAGGCGGGGTTTGGGGCCGCCTATTGAGTGCCTTTTCGCTTGTCGGAACATGTGCATGGTGTATTGGGAGGAGGATGTAGATCTGGAATGCAAGTTCTGTGGTAGGGGCGTCACAAGTGATGAGGAGGGGGTGCATGAGAATGAGGAGTTTCATCCGTTTTGTCTCTAAGCTTGTATAACTAGTAATCATTAGTTGATATATATGAAACCAAACATTATGGTAAAATTGAAGGCGATGTAACTTATATTATGTAATGCCTTAACAATTGATGAAGCTAATATAACTTATATTACGTAGCAATTGATTGAATTATTGTGAAATTGATTTATTACCGTAAATGAAAGACCTCGATCTAATGAATTCAAACGTGTCGTTATTATCTAATTATTCAATGAATACCGATCGTGGATGGATGTATTGTCGTACTCTCAATGGCGAGTTCAATGGAGTTTTCGAAAGGGTTGAAGGTTTCATTGAATTTGCAATGTCAAATCCGTCTTGTGTAAAGGATGGGTTGATAAAGTGTCCTTGTGCAATGAAACGGTGCGAAACAAGCAATACGTGACTCCTAAAGTGGTAGTCCAGACTTGAGGAAAATGGATTCCTTCTGCGTATCGTATGGAATCATCATGGTGAGGAAGCAACCGTCCAATACATATGACCAATACGCATAACGTGGAAGGAAGAGAAAATGAACAAGCCGGGAACAATCCTAATCAAGGCGATGCTATTCGAGCTCGAGTCGAACAAATGGTGTAATGGCGTCTTAGGGCGGAGTTCGTGGACACAACCAACATCGAAACCGATGGAGGTGGAGGAACCACCAATCCCGAGGATCGCTTGTTCTTTGACTTGTTAGAATCATCAAGGAAGCCGGTTTACCCGGTGTAAGCTCACCGAGTTGTCTTTGTTATCTCGGCTAATGAGTTGTAAGGCTAATGGCCAGAATCAAACGAGCTTCAATGAATGGGTTGACGTAATGTTGGACCTTTGTCCCGAAGAAAACCTAGTTCCCACCAACTTTTACCAAGCGAAGAAAAGATGCGGGATTAGGGTCTGTGGTAACCATAGATCGTTGTCCAAAATGTGCATGATATATTGGGAGGAGGACGGATCTAATAGAATGCAAGTTACGTGGTAAGGAACGTACAAGCGTTACAAGGAGGGGGCCAAAGAAACGACAAAAGAAAAATCTCTCACATAAGAAAATGTGGTACTTCCTCTAGCACCTCGTTTGAAAAGATTGTATGCTTCAAGTGCTTCTGTGGATAAAATGCGGTGGCACAAGGAGCGAGTAATCTCGGATAATCTGAAGGTGGTAGAATGGACCATCCAGCAGACTCACCCGCATGGAAATCGTTTGACAAGACATATCCAGAGTTTGCAGTCGAATCTAGAAATGTACGTTTGGGACTTTGTACGGATGGTTTTAACTTGCTCGAGTGAACGAATACTCTTGTTGGCCGCTTATGCTCACACTGCATAACCCCCGGTGAGTGCATGAAGGAGCCATTCATGTTTCTGACTGCATTGGTGCCTGGGCCGAAAGATCCTGGACTGACGTTGGATGTTTTCTTGCAACCCCTAATCAAGGAGCTGATCGAGTTGTGGACGGATGGTATCCCTGCATATGATGTGTCGACAAAAAGAACTTCACCTTGAGAGCGGCTCTTCTTTGACCGTGAGTGACTTCCTGCGTACTCCATGCTATCTCGGAAGGAAAATGAGGAAATATGCATGTCCACATTGCTTGGAGGATCTGATGCATTTAGATGAAGGGTAGTGGAAAATTTTGTTGGTTTGATTGTCATCGTAGTTGCTAGAAAGTGACCATCCGTTCAGAAGAACAAGGATCAATTCTTGAAAAATAAAGTCGCAACAAAAAGCCCCGACAAGACTTCTTGGTGCACAAATTCTTGCGAGATTGATAGATTGGGTCTTATGAAGGTGATCGAGCTTGGGTGGATGAAGCATAACGAGAAAATTGGTAAAAATGTGGTTGGAGGAAGAGAAGCATTTTCGGGACTTGCCTTCTGGAGCGATCTTCTTATCCGTCACAACTTAGATTTCATGCACATTGAGAAGAACGTGTTCGAGAACTTATTCAATACACTTTGCAACATTGAGGGAAAAACAAGGGACCATGCGAAGTCTAGATCCGAGTTGTCGACGTGGTGTAAAAGGCCTGAGTTGACAAAGAAGGATGACAATGGTAAGTGGCCGAAAGTGCTACACAAGTGACAACGCTTCTAGGTCAATTTTGTTTGATTGGGTGAGGGCATTGAGTTTCCCAGATAATTACGCCTCAAATTTAGAGAGGTGTGTGGATTTGAAGTAGACAAAGGTTTATGGGATGATGAGCCACGACTGTCATGTGTTCATGGAGAGGCTTATCGGTAGCATTTCGAGAGCTTCAAAACACGTATGGACCGCTATCACCGAGTTGAGCTTATTTTTCAAAAATTTAGTACAAGGGTGGTTCATGATAAAGTGTTGGAAAATCTTGAAAGGAACATACCATTGATTCTATGCAAGCTCGAGCGTATCTTTCCACCGAAATGGGTTTGATTCTATGGAGCACTTGTCGGTTCACCTTCCTCATGAAGCGAGACTTGCCGTCCGTTCAAAGATCGATGGATGTATCCATTCGAGAGGTACTTGGGAAATTGAAGAAGTATGTCAACAACAAAGGTAAACTGAAGGTTCGATTGCCAATGCCTACATTCGAGAGGAAACTGCAACCTTCTGCTCTTATTACTTTGATGAACACGTCCCTACGAAGACAGCAAGGCCGGCTCGAAATGCAGACACATTCGTAGTTCAAGCGGATGATGAGTTTTCCCTATCTGTCTTCAGGGTATCAGGGAGACCTCTTGGTGCAGCTAAGAAAGAATATCTTACGGATAAAGAGTTGAAAGCAGCTCAATATTATGTCCTCACGAATTGTGCTGAGGTTGACCAAAGATATGGTACTATTTGCAGGTCAAGAACCATTTATTTAAATTTTAATATAGCTACGCAAGTCTCTACTTCAATTATAGACTTATCATCGAATCAATGTTTGCAGTTTTTTCAAAAAGCGTTGTTTGGAAGAAAATCCTCAGATGACAGAGGATACACTAGAGGAACTACTTGACTCAAAAATTCCTACAATTTCAGTTGGTTCAGAGAGTATGTCCGGAATCCTATTAACAACGTCACATGCATATACTTAAAGGCTCTCGCAGAGGGTCCATTCAAAAAGGTCTACACATTCCCAGGTTATATAGTCAATGGCCTTAGGTTCCACACGACTGAATGTAACACGGCCATGGCGACAAGCAACTCCGGGGTGTGTGTTAATGGTGCAGAAGAGTATGGAGACGCTACTTTGTTTGATTTCCACGGCAAGCTAAAACGAATTGTGAGGATTGAATATTCTGGATTGCCATTTAAACGAACCTTCTTGTTTGACGTTGAGTGGTATGATCCTAATCCAGGAGGTACGAGGAAGAACGAGCGGTATGAAATGGTTGATGTGAACCAAAAGAAGAGGTACCAAACCAAGTATGAACCATTTATTCTGGCGACTCAAGCACGACAAGTGGTGTTTCTTGAATATCCAAGCGTAAAACGCGATAAGGGGAATGGTTAGTGCGGTACCTATTCGTGTTTCGCCGAAAGTGGAGTACATTGAGAAAGACGACTCAATTACCAACTCGTACCAACAAGAGGATGTCGATAAACAAGCAGAAGATCCCATAGAAGCAGATGATGAGTTGTTTGATCAGCACGAGGACCAATATGTAGTCTTAGAGGACGGCTATAATGGTATATTATGTGTATTATGAGTAATTATATGTGTTATTATAATCTGTTATGTATTATAACTAGTACTACCACATTTTATTGTATTTATTACATTTTTTTGCAGATGTCATGACAGAGGCCGTCCACCTATCGTCCCCCACGCAGCCGGCCGCATGATAGTGGTGGGTCGGGACACCGTCGTGGAGGGCTCAAGATCGTGACAATGGTCTCGGATTCTCGAGACCCCAGGCAGAGAGAGCGTGGTGGCTCTACCACCCGGACACATCTTTGGAGGGCGACCACGATTGTCCCTACCTCGTGTTCGATCCAAACAATCCCAACGTCCACGTGGGACGCTTGCTGTGATTTTCCCTATTGGTCCCGCCAAGTAAGTATTATACATTCTTCTTAAATATGTAAAACATAACGATAATGATAGTTGACAAGTATAAATTGTTGTACTAAAGTAATGCATATTCGCTTTCTTGTATCTTATACATTGACAACGACTTATGGCCTCGGAGGTGCACAACAAACTAGGTGACATCTTAGGAGTGAGAGAGAGCCACCCAAGGTGGTGAGTTGGAGCCACATCTCGAGCGCATGAGGGCGAGTACTTGATGAGTGAGGTAAGTTAAAATATGACATTCATTTGTTTGTAATTATAATCGCTTTTAATATGAGTGGTATGTTAGCCACTTGTATGTGAGTGGTATGTTAGCCACTTTATTTGGGTGATATGTTAGTCACCATTGTGTTAGTAAATTTTAGGACAATGTGGTGGTATGTTAGCCATTGTATGTGAGTGGTATGTTAGCCACTTTATTTGGGTGATATGTTAGTCACCATTGTGTTAGTAAATTTTAGGACAATGTGAGTGGTATGTTAGCCATTGTATGTGAGTGGTATGTTAGCCACTTTATTTGGGTGATATGTTAGTCACCATTGTGTTAGTAAATTTTAGGACAATGTGAGTGGTATGTTAGCCATTGTATGTGAGTGGTATGTTAGCCACTATATGTGAGTGGTATGTTAGCCACTTTATTTGGGTGATATGTTAGTCACCATATACATTATGTTGTTAGGACATGTATTGACTTTGGATGTTGTATGAAAATGGGAATGTAGAAGGAGTACTTCATTCAAGAGTTGATCCCATGATCGGCGCGCATTTAGACTGTGGGATCCAAACTGCTGAGGATATGGTCTCAGACGTGGAAGGCCATTCGGATCGGGTGGCCCAATCCTCCACGAGTTGATGCAACGGAGTGGGCCCTTTGGGATGCTTCTTGGCGCCAATCGATGTCCAGACGTTGCTTGGACCAACAGTGAATCGGGCATCCTACCGACACGGCAGAAGGGCCGTTCACCACCTGGGAGGCGATCTCATCGATTATTATCAATCGGTGCGTATATATGTGTTTTGCAATCTAGCATTACGTAATGTATGAAGTCTCTTGCGCTATTACTTGTAGATGATAAATTGTTGACTAGATCTGGTTTGATTCGTGTGGCACGGGAGGTGACATCCAAGTATGCCATCTTCAAGAAGGCCAAGGAAGGGTATGGACCGACCGGGCCTCGTCTATTGCGGTATGTTTATGTTGCTTAAAGTTCATATTTGTACACTATTACAAGTTACTTTTTAAAACAAGAATCGATCATTATATCTCGCTATTTACGATTTCAGCCGAGGTTGATGCTCGGTGGCGGCAGGAGGACGAGACGGTGATGTGTTGTCAATCAAGTTGACAACATCTTCCTAGAGGTCAACAAACCGGACAAGAAAGGACGAATATATGGACTGGAGCCTCGGTTTGCATCGGCTAGTCCGGCGTGCTCTCATCATCATCCCAACAGTCAGACGTCCGGTTTACACAGGACTGTGTCTCGAAATGGTGCGATCGCGGTCCGGAACATGTTGCTCGGCTAACTCAAGAGATGGAGCAACAAAGGGACGAGATGGAGCGCCGCGACAGAGAACGAAGGAGGAGAACGAGCCTTGATGCCATGTATGGAGCGATTCATGTCCCGCCCGCCATCACCCACCCCACCCCGTCGATAGCTAGTTATGTATCTGTATGTTCGGATTTTTTCATATTTACACTTGTTTGATAATTTCTCCAAATACGAATATTACTTTTTTATTCATTGAAACATTTTCCGTATTATTGATTTATTATCGAACATTATATTGATTAAATAGGTGAACTACGAAAAATAGGGATTAATATGAAATAAATAGTGACGGAAGTAGTGACGGAATTAGTGACGGAATTTCAAATTCCGTCACTAGTCGATAAAATATTTAGCGACGGATAGATTCTATCCGTCTAAATATAGCTGACAGATAATCTATCTGTCAATATTTAGACGGATAGATCCTATCCGTCGCTAAATTTCGAATTAAAAAAAAATAATTGGTCAATCCGCGTCGATCAACTGTCATGAATTGACGACGGATTGTTATCCGCCACAGCTCGGGGGCGGATTTTCTATCCGTCGCCCGATCCGCCAGAGTCAGCGACGGATAGGTTCAGTAGCGACGGATCTATCCGTCCATGTGCCGATTTTTTGTAGTGTTAAGACATTAGCCTAAACCTGGCAAAACATCAAAATTCTCCATATGCTAATTTGGTTGGCAAACCTTCCGCATTTTCAACAACCGTAAGACATTTCATTGCCACCAAGCAATAGCATGCCCTTATGATCCATAGTAACAACACTAATACGCCCCCTGTCCGGACTCTGCTCAACCGTAGAATCAAAATTTATAATTGCAAATCTAAATATCTATTAATTTCCTTTTAAATTGATGGGGGTATTAAATATTTAATAAATGCTCATACTATCTTATTCAATAAATGTATATTTTATTTTAATGAATCAAATAATTTATTTAATTGGTAATAATTTTCAAGATTGTACCTATGAATTCGTCTTGTCACGGTGAATTTAAATATATGTTCAAAATATTTTTCGGATTCTTGTAGATAAATTTATATGAGATTTAATAAAAAAAAATATGTATGCATCCAACATATAAAAAATAACAATGAAATATATACTGGCTGAAAATGCAACTAATTCCACAAAATTCCACTTAGGACTGAATAAATCTGGTCAGGTTTAGACTACTGCCAAATGGGAGTGGTCGTCGGTACCGCCGTGCGTGCCGGCGAACTTCAAATCTCGGCGAGATTTGAAGTTCCGTCCTCTTGTTTCTTTTTTTTTTTTTACCTATTTACTTTTTTTTATTATTTTTCTTCTTCATAATTAATAAAATATAGAATATAAAAATATAAAAGTTATACCGATTTTTATGTATTTCTTCCTCTGCAAATAGAGACCACTCTTAACTATATTTCGACCATTATAAATTTTACGATTTTTTTTACTCTTAACTAAAAATATATATTTATAAATGCAATTTTATTAATTTCAACTTCTAGACACTCTTATAATATGGTAAATATGTTTTTAAAAAAAATAATATACAAAACACTATTCATTCAGTCGTCGCGACAACGCATTGAGCAAAAAAATTTCAGATTCCGCTATCGTTTCAGTCGTGGTTCATGGCGGTCAATATTCACCGTAATCGCGATGGCGCATTTGGCGTGGTCTTAGCCCACTAGTTTTACATGGGTGGATGGATTTGTGTATTAAGTTCCCGTCAAACTATTTACGATTAGTTGATAACTCATTAGTGAAAGAGTAGCTCGTTGGCAATCTAAACAATCCAGTATCATCTCAAATTTTCATAAAACTACCATGGTTGAGATTCAGGGCCGAGCCAGTAGTATATATATTTATATAAAAAAAAAAATTAATAGAAACGGTAAAGTTGTCTGCTCGCAGCAAAGAAAATACCAAAATTTGTATTATGTGAGTGACCGGGTTAGTTTAGTTTTATCAATTAAGTGTGTGTTTGCAAATGCTTTTATTAGTGCTTTTTTGTCACCTTTTGTTAAAAGTTGATTAAAGTTGATTTTAAGCAAAAGTCATTAGTGTGATATATTATACAAAAAACAGCTTAAAGTTGTAAAAGCATAAGTTTTAGTGTTTGCAAAAATTAATTTAATTAGTTGATTTTAATTGGAAAAAAATCTACTACCTGCAGATAGAAGCAGCTATTGGGTTGCTTCTTAACTTCCATACTTTTTTTCCAGAAGTCAGTTGAAGTTGTAATATAAAACACTAAAAAACTACTTTTGATTCTTCAAAAGCACAAAAACACTTTTTTTAAGCATTTGCAAACACAAGCTAAACTCAGGTTCAAGCCTCACTATCCACGTATTGCTTAACATTTTTACCATTTCCCCATCCTTTAATTCCTTTTACACGTAGTTCTCAACATTTTTACCATTTCCCTATCCTTTAGGCTTCATTTGGTTTGAGGGAAAATGAGGGAAAAGAAAAAAATTATGAAAAATATTATTTTCCACCATTTGGTAGTTCTCAGGAAATCCTGAAAAATTCATCAAAATGTATACAAAATACATCTATCTCCACGAAATAAGGAAAGTTGTTTTTCCCTCACAATTTCCAGAAAAATCTTATTTTCCCCTAATTTTTTTTCCCCATTTTCCCTCAAACCAAAGCAGAGACATTAGTGTTGACGCCAGTTCATTCTTATCCTGAGGGTGTACATAGATGATTTGAAAACCAAATCGAGCGAATGAAAATACAGAAAACAATTATTTTGGATGAAACTTGACGAATGGATTTTGCTAGAAGATACGATTGGCAGAAGGGAGAAATCCAATTATTGGTTGGCAGAAATATGGGTTGAAGTGTTTGAGATCGAGTGGAAGAACTGAATTTGAAGAATAGATTGTGGATGAATCGAGTTTGAAGAAACGGAATAATGCATGTTTGAATAGTTTTACTTGATTGGAGTCTGATTACTCACAATTTATTACATTACTTGACTACATGTAAGATGTAACGATGGAGTAAAAGAAAAATGTCAAACCTTACCTTGGACTGCATTTATAATATAGCAATAAAAAATAATTGAAAATAACATATTTTATTCCACATAGGATTTTGGGAGCTCTAGATAGTCTAATCTTGTGAATGGCAACTCTCCTTTATAATATATATGGATGGATGAATGATTTCAGATATATTTTGTCGGTATTCTATATTATTGTGAAATCAAATACGATATGTTTGTAACTGCAACGGTCATAAACTATTTTTGAACCTGTAAAATTTATTAAAGCTTCAAACATTTACAAAAGCATAAGGTCACACTCTTCTTTAAAAAAGGGGGCCAAGGCGTTGCCATAGCTAGTCCAGTGCAATGGATCAAACGAGGGTTCATCTGAATGTCTAAATGTTTAAACGCAATGCAGCTAGAAAGTCCTTTATGCGTGTTATTTAAGTTTCACAAAGTTATTTGTTGCAAGCTCTACTACACCTGCCAAAGCACGGACAAATTCAATCAAATTCGGACTCAATTTGTCACATTAATGTCATTTATTGAAATGGTTTTATAGAGTAGTAATTTTTTTATTATACCACTCACCATAAAGTTTTGAACGTGATTTGTATTAGAAAGAGATCTGAATAATGGATCGATATTTTCAATAATATTATATAAGTAAACATTTTATGTTTTTTTTTTTAAATGTATGAATGGCACCAAATTTTTTAATAAAATCTCATAAAGATTTTTCAATATATATATTTGTTGGTTCATTTTCGTTCCATTACGAAGTGGGTCCTTGAGAAGTCTTATTCATCGTTCACATAATATTTACGTACGAAATTCAAACAGCCTACCGGTTACCACTCAAGTTGATATATTCTATTTTAATTTGATAACAATTAAATTAAATATAATCATCCTGTGGTTTATCCATGGCCCAGTCACATATAAGATGTAGAGAATTTACTAAAATAATTAAAGTGCAGGGAAATAGCAGTGTATATACCCTTATGCTTATAACTTTTATACTTTGCACCATCATATATATATATATATTCACACCTAGCCATCTCGATGTTTGTAATATTCACTTGTTTCATGGTGGCTAATTAATCTATAAACCACGAGAGCAAAATTATTTAGGTTATGTTATCTTGAACATAACTGAACTGAGTTTATTAATTTGTAGTATAAAATTAAACTAAGGTTCTGTTCACTTTATCTGAAAATTTATTAATTTCAGTTCAGTTCAATTCTGTTTTGCTTAGTTATTTTTATACTACAAATAACTTCAGTTTAGTTCAGATCAATTCAGTTTTGTTCTGTTCGGACGAAGAGAACAGAGCCTAAGCAAATTTGAACTGAACTGGTCTGAACTGAAATAAACTGAAATTAATGAATTTTCAGGTGAAAATAACAAATACTTGCATCCCCCTCCTTGTTCAATGTGACATTCTTAGCTGGCAAATTTTTGGTTTCTTATTGGCTAATCAGCCTTTATTTTTCCCCAATTTTGAATATCTATTGGTTGGGCAAAACATTGAAGGTGATTTCTCTCATATATACAATATATGTAATTTGCTACTAGTCAATGGTCCGTTGATACTCGACGAGATATGGAGACAAAACTTAAAATAAAAAATGAATAAGTCATATATGAGATGTCAAAGTTGACAAACATCTTAAAACTACAATGTGAGAAACTGCATAATGTAATCGCTTGAAGCCTTCAACATTTCGTTGAAAGAAATCGATACCTGTAAAAATTCACAAAACATTAATTAGTGAGAATGAACTGTGCTGTAAAAAAATGTAGTCGTCATAATAAAAGATAAAATTACCTCAAAATTTGTCGAACACTTCTTTGTGGATCACGTTTCTAGTCGTGTCAAATGTGTTACCCTCTTCATCAGAAAATTAATACATTTAATCCATTTCGGCTGGTAACTGTAGATAAAGCAACATATAATTGGTTGTGGTGAATACGGGTGACGGGAGGTAGCGGCCGACGTGTGTGAGAGATTGTCCTTGACTCTTGTTTATGGTCATCTTTGCCTTGATAATGTGCTTACCAAGATTAGTAACTATCAGGCTTGTGCCATTGCACACCTCAGAAGCCTAATAAATATTACTCATAATCATTATCATACACCCAACCTTCATGACGATCCTATGGTGAGGCAATACAGAGCAGTTCATGTTGTTCAGGAATTCTACAGTGCAAACCTTCTCGAGACCGTTGTCAACTTCATCTTCCCTAGCAATGCTATACGTGCTCAAATGTTCAACACTATCTCCAGGCTCCTTCAACATGACAAAATGATTTATCTCAACAACTATTTCATCTGTAGGTGCAAGAACATCCCGTAAAAATATTCTGGGTCAAGTGATGGATTGGCTAAGTGCTCAAAAAAACGAAGGATTTGTACTATCGACAATAGTTGAAATTGGATGACTTACTTCTCGAATAAGTAAATCTTTGGAGATCATGATATCAACCTCGCCGTCATTAGGTTCATCGGCAACGCCATCACCAACTTCCCGTATCCACTCATTAATTTTTTTCGTTTCCTTAATATCGGAAGTTGACGAACCGGACTGTGTAGATGTTAAAAAATTAGTTCAATGTGAAATAAATATACGTGGTATATACTACATTAGTTGCCTAAAATCTCATGTTATTTGTCAGATGAAATAAGTATCCACTCAGCAAATTCTTTCGTCTCCTAAGTAGGTTTATTGATGTCATGGAAATCTTGGAAAGACTGGATTTGTTATGTAAAGTTTATTGATGTCATGAAAATAGTAACAAACTCTCATGAACCTCCATAAGTAGTTTACTTCCCTACTATTTATCTTTATAATGTTTGAGGAGAAACATGTTTCTTTTGTAAGTTTTAGAGTTAGCATTAGCTGTGTTTGGTCTCGAGTTTCTACTTATGTAACTACGGTTTTCATGTACCTGTTTGGTATGTTACATTAGGAGCTTGACTCCACCTTTTATCCAACAAAAAATAAAGAAAGTGGAAGACCCAAACCCCACTCGACCCATCAACCCCACCCTATTAGGCCCACAACACAGTTTAGATTAGTTACAATAATTTTTGTTGTCCCCCAAAGTGGTATGAATACCATTTTCAATTACTTTAAGAGAAAATTTTTCTATACACACAAACCTTTGGACCGAATTTGAAGTTACACACAAACCTTTTTCTTACCATTCGACACCTAAACGAGTCAACACACACGTCTGGACGGTGTTAGCTTTGGCCGTCAGTTGGCGTGTATTTCACGCGCCCAGTAAGGGCAAAAGGGTCCAATTGATTAACAAAGCCTTATATCAATAACACTTAAGCTAATTTGGCTAAATTCCCATTTCAATTCTTCACAAATTCAAAAACCAACCTTCCTGACGATCGAAATTCTCCGGAAAAATCGCGATGGTTTGGAAAAAATGCAGTCCAAGTACAAGTATTCCTAAAGGGCGAACAACTCCACATTATGGTATGTTCTATCTTTGTATACTGCTTGTGTTTTTGAAGCAAAAAGTTTATTTTTTTTGGTGAAATCGATGATAATGTTGGCTTTTTATGTGTTGTTGTTGCTTAATACCATTGTTTATTCAAGTTATGTCGAAAGACTGACTGTATGTACACTTGGTTTTCTTGTCTGATTTTTATGAGTTTAAGATTCCATTTGTTCCCCACTGTTAACATGCTTGAGAATAGTTTATACATCCCTAAAATAGTTTATATCTATTGGGTTGGAAGCAAAAAATGACCGGTTGCTCTATTTTATTATTGCAGCTGCATTGAGC
The DNA here is from genome assembly GCA_026545765.1 of Plantago major. Classification (NCBI taxonomy): domain Eukaryota; kingdom Viridiplantae; phylum Streptophyta; class Magnoliopsida; order Lamiales; family Plantaginaceae; genus Plantago; species Plantago major. The sequence goes on from CM048843.1 coordinate 65,715,797, forward strand.
TTCAACTTTACAGTTGTAATGCACCACCATGGGAAGTTAATTAATAGGAAAACATTCTATGATGGAGGAGTAGTTTCATATGTTAATTGGTGTCATGTTGATGAAATGAGCATGTTAGAAGTTAAAGAGATTGTGAGTATGTGTGGAATTGATCCCAAGACTGTGAACTGCTACTTCTCAAAGAGTGGAATAAATTGATGTAGAGACTTGATTAAGATGAAAACTGACATTCATGCTCTAGAAATGGGTTTTCTGTTGACAGTAGTGATTCAGTGGGTGTGTTTATAGAGCACTTGATTGATGGAGAAACAGCTAGTGATAGTAGTGAGGAAGATGAGGCTCAGGGGCAACAAGATGATGAACAGAGTGAAAGAGAGGAGGGAGAAGAGAGCAAGAACCCAGGCAAGAACTCATGCAACTCAGGCAAGAACACCAACACAGGGCAACTTGATACACTAAGGAGGAGTAGAAGACTTGCACTGGTTTATGGAACTCAGGAATCATTTGTTACTGGAGGTGGTGCAACTCAGAAATGAGTATTATGTTCAATTTACATAGACTAGTTAATGGATCAATATACTCTAATAGTATTTTGGTGACTTGGTGGATAACTTACTTATGTTCAAACCTTTTGGTGTAAAATCAAAATTATGTGAAAGGTTTATGTAGCGAGTTAAACACTTTGTAAAGGTTTATGTGTCGAGTGAAACAATTTGCAAAGGTTAATGTGTCGACTGTACATAACAATTAGCAAAGATATCAGTGTGCAGAATTGTAAACCAACACAGCAATCTTGAAGAAAAACATGCTCACTTGATACACCATTTCAACAAAAGAAATTCATTACAACATCAGTAAACACTTCAGAGACACTTACATCACCCATTACATAAAAAAGACAACCTAATTTAGCCTACTTCATACTCATTACATCATCTACGTACTATTTAAATCCAACTCGAATACGCAACTCCTCAATCCTTGCACTTAGCTCATCGATCTCATTCTTCACCTCCTCTGATACACCACCACCAACCTCAGATTCTTTAGCTAGCATACCGAGAAGGTGATTGTTTTCCGCCCTAAGCCTTGCATTTTCTTCCTCCAAAGCACCAACTCTTGCCTCATACTCATTAGTCCTTCTCAACAAACCTGGGATGATTTGGATAGATCTTCTGCACATTACTTGGTCAATCCAGATCCAATGTCTACATCCTCTTACAGTCTACCAACAAAAACAGGAGAATATCAACATAAAGCAATGCACTTTACGAAACAAAAATCATTTGCCATTTGACTAACTCAACTAAAAATTAACCAACTCCACTGAAAATTAACAAACTTTACTGAAAATTAACACTACTTACACCAAAATTCGGACACCTCTCAAACCTTCTGCCGGGATTAACGTCTGTCCAAGATGTGATTCGATCACTAATTAACCTACACCGACAAATCGTTGGTCGCGGATCAACACCCGACATTTTCAAATTGAGAGAACACGGCCAGAACTTGTTGGAAATATTGGGAGGATGTTTTAGGGTTTAGGGTTATAGAATCGTGGCTGATTTATAAAGGGGTTGTTTTGGAGGGAAAATCGTCAAGAAAAAGGAGGGAATTAGGTTCCCAGTTGCAAAATGATCCTTTTGCCCTTACTGGGCGCGTGAAATACATGCAAACTGACGGCCAAAGCTAACGCCGTCCAGACGTGTGTGTTGACTTGTCACATTGACCAACGTTTAAGTGTCGAATGGTAAAAAAAAAAAAAAAGTTTGTACGTGTAACTTCAAATTCGGTCCAAAGGTTTGTATGTAAAAAAAAATTTTCTTCTTACTTTAAACGTTTCAAACTTTAGTCATCACTTATTACACATACAAATTGAATATAAGGAGCCAAATTAAAGGGTAATATTCCTGGCAAGTAAAACGGAAAAAAGAGCAGAAAGCGGGTTTTTGACTTTTAAGCTGTGCTGCTCTTTCTGTTCTCTTGTGTTGAGTGGTCCAAAAGACTGAGTTAGTTAAGGATGAGAGTGTACTGTACTGTAATCAAGTGCAAAGATTCTGTAAAATGAAATCTATATCAGATCTTATGTACAGTGAGTAGCAAGCAATGTGGTCAATTTGCAACTTCTTAAATTATTAAATTACTTGTAGTAATCTTTTGTGAGATCTTTGCCAACTCATTTAAAAGGTGGGGAAATTAAAAAAACAACTAAATCATGACTTAATTTTTGGAGACACAAGGATTGGTCATTGACCCCTTCTCACAATGGTCTAACCCAATTCTTGGACCATATGGACCATTTTCGTCAATTAAGGAGGCAATCTTTGTTTTTTTCCTTCTTTTATTAAAAAAATTTATTTATGTAGCAATTATAGAGTATACAATAATATAAGCCCCAAGAGTTAAAAGAGTGCATATAACCTGAACATGCACAAACTTGTGCTATATCGAAAATTTACCCGATACTTTCCTAGGCTCCCAAGTTCGTATTTGAGAGCTATAACCTGCAAGGTGTCACTTGCACCACAAGTACAATCTTCCACTACTTAAATTTAACCGATTAACTTATGCAAATCCAACTATTTTTCAACACATGGTCTTGAAATAGACGTGTATTAATGAGATACATGAGAGACGGATTAATGTTTCTAAGTATATGTATAATGTTTTAAACAATATCAGTAATGTTTTATAAGTAAACATTTAATTAATATCATTTTTTATGTATATGTATATCGTCGATATTTTTAGTAAAACTTAAATGTTTTATGTTATAACTGTAATGTTTGTTCATCTCTTTTAGTCTCTTCATAATACCGTCTCTTAGAAGACTTACTCATTTTTTAATTTTTTAATTTTTCAATTGAAATAATATGGAATGGTAGGGTGTGATTGTAAAGTAGGAAGAAAATAATAATGTCACCCAGTTAGTTTACAAAGTCAGTTTTGGTAAATATTGGCAATAGGGGGACCAGATTAAAATATAGGGACATCATTAGAAACTTAAATAGGCATGAAATTGAGCGCAGAAAGTTCGAAAGTAGTATTATGATTACAGTAAAAAAGAGCTAGCTAGTTGTACATGTGTGATGATTATGATTATGGTTTTTGATCTGTACTATACTTTGTTTATCAGATCAGAATATTGATGATTTGTGTAGGACAGTCACCAGACTTACACAAACATAATGGAGTAGAATGTGGACTACTGGATGAAATTTCATGTACTAGTGTTGACAAAGTTGTATTGGAATATGAAGGAATGGATGTGACACCTAAAATAGTTTTCCAAATATGCAGAAGCGGGAACTTGAATTTTTGAAAATTGGGAGAGTTTAGTGATCGACTTGTAGATACGAGTATGAGCTCCATAATATTCAAGATGACTCGATTCGACTCGTTAACACCCCCATCATGTGTGTTTATGAGAAATTCTAAAGAAGAGGCTTATAGTTTTCGCCTTCCTTGTCTGTCTATTTATCAAACATCACCGTGCAATACTCACCACGTTCTTCTCACGCCGGCTACCCCTCTCCTCAATCCGTTTCAACTCGTCTGAGTATCATTTGGTTTAACAATCTGTGATTTTTTCATTCAGTTTCGTTGAAAGCCTTGTTTTTCGAATTTGTTGCAGTTGATTTTTTTTTTTAATCTTCTTCACATATGTTAATCTTCTTCTTCTTCTTTTTTTTTTTAAATTGCCAAGATTGTGTTTTGATTTGGGTTCGACCTGTTCCATTCAGTCCAGTCTTGAGTCAAGATTTTACCATAATTTTGGTACGGTTCTGAACCTTTGCTCAGTACACTATCCTTCAAGCTTAGAATTTTGGTTCCCCATCTACCGTACACTCAGGTGCAAGTGTGCACCGTGCAACACAAAAGTTTAAAGTACCCTAAAGGCCCACTACTATGCAATGCAGCCCAGCCCAATCACTGGTGTCCATTCACTGTATTTTACAGAGACCAGAAACAAAAAACAGGCCTACAATATGTTCACAGAACATGCATAAATATGACCCTTTTGAGAGATGCACAAAAGCATTACATTACATGCCACTCTGTTTGCTTGCAGCAAGCAAATGCTGAATACATTACCAGATCACCTAATGATCGAAAAGCAAGCGCAAATCGCCTGACAACCTAATGATCGAAAAGCAAGCGCAAATCGCCTGTGTCAGTTTCGTGAACATATATTAACAAACATGGAAAGGAGGTCAACTTATAACTAGCCCCACGCAGGTATTGCACGAGAGACCAGATGAGTCTCTATAACCTTTTGACACATACACCCTTGCGGTCATCAATCCTTTGCTCTTTCTAAGTCCACGTAAGAAATGTAACGTGTCAAGAAACGAGAACCACAGTGTTGATGAAAAAGCTATAGACCTAGTCTAGTTAATACTTTGCGTGATCCTATTCCCACAAGAGACAATTGATGTTACTTGTTACCTATCACAACACAGAATGGAATGCTGATAAGATGAGCGATTTTTTCTCCATTTTTTACGTATAATTAAAGGGAAGTGTGCACCATGCATCAAGAACTAGCTCAACTGGACTTCACTGTGTACATGGCCATCTTCCATCCTAATCCATGACTTGAGAGAGAATGGTTTGTGTTGAATTTCAAGAATCCTAGCTCCTCTAGGCCACTTTCCATATCCACCATAACCGGTATGTCGTGCAAAGCATAGCCACAGACTCTTATATGGACAGCACCAGTCTAATCCATGGTTGTGACCTACAAACACAGCCTGCCCAAAATGTACAAATTAGGAGAACCCTACACAGAATACTTATGTGTTTCACAATATTCAATATTAGAGATTGTTCGAAAAATTGAAGCTTAATAAAGATACTACAATCGGGCACACAAGTGTACTTAAACTCAGAATCATGTATGTTCAACATTTACACGGAATCAAAGAGTTTCTCCGGAAAAAAAAGGACAGTAAGTAGCTAGGGACGAGGGTCATGTACCTTAACAGAAGATCGTTCTTCAAGAGCTTTCATTATCCCCATTTCAGCTTCTTGAGGTGCAACATCCTCCTTGAACATAGAACCGACGCAATGATTGCATCTGTCAGTTCCAGGAGCCACTTTCTTGAATGCTTTGGATGGAATATGCCAAAATATTATCTCGGGCACCCTAATAAAAAAAGGCCTCAACAGGTTCATATTGTAGTTCATGAATTAGCCTCGATGAAAAATCCCTGAGGTTCCAATTTGACCTTACCTTGAGTCAGGGTTGAGCTCATCAGATGTCTGCTGAAACCACTTTGCTTGTGCGTTAGATATAACCTCTGGATACGACCCACCCCCAGAGTCGAAGAAGTACAAGAAAGCTACTGCTTCTTTAGAATCACTTGAAGATAAGAGTTTGATAACATAATTTGAAACACTAGGCCATAGAGTTTTTGGACCAAGCTTCGAGCATGATAATGTGTTTTCACCAATCTCTTTTGTCATCAAATCCAGTCGCGTTGTCCCTCTGAAGCTACATACTTCATCTCCTGAAACTGCATTCCAATAAAATCATCTTGAAATTTGATATCTCTACTGTTTGAGGAATTTCACGCAAAGAGCATAGATGCATACCTTCACGCGAGGTATTTGGTGGGCAATGAAGTTGAGGAATTCCAGTTTCCGAAAACCAGTCCATTGGCCACTCGAATGATGCATCATCATGGTTGCCGAAAATACTGGACCAGGGTATTCCCCTGTCTCTTGTGGGTGATACAGCCTGATCCCAGTACAAGGTCGCGTTTTTAATCATTATATTGTTGGCTGTGATGACATCTCCAAGATAAATTACAAAATCTGCCATGTATGTCCAATATCAAGATACTTTAGGCATTCGGATTATTGTACAAGCTATGAACATCTTGTCATGTGACATCGATAGTTTATCTTTCAAGTAACTAGCTAGGTGGTAAAAACAAGTTATTCCAGAGATTTACTCTTCCCTGGAACAAATTAACTTACATCATTTGACCCTGTATAACACGACGCATACAATTTTATACATACATGCCTATGTGAGTATCCAATAGAGGTAAAAAGAAGAAGACTGTGTATAAGGAATACTATTATTCATGAAGTCGAGAACTACTAACTTCAACTTGTACAAGAAACGCTCAGATGACTTGTTTAGTTTAGCAATTGTATTGTAACCGATCAAGAAAGGATCTCAAACGTACATATGATCAAAGCCAGTAAGGATTTCAAACGTCATATCATATCCGTTATAGACTATAACACCATGTAATGAAATGCCTGCTCACAAAAAGATCTAGGATTGTCGAAATCATGCATAACAGCATAAGTTGCCTGTTTTCGCCTCATGGGTTAGAACTATATATAATTCATTTATCTCTATTACTATTCATTAACTAAAATTTTCAATTTAACTCAGTTTTTAATTCCATACCAAAGAGGCACGATTAGTGGGACAAAGTGTATATTTGAGAGATTTTTGTTTGTTCCTTTGAAGCAAAGAGTTTGGTAGCACTCCTAGTCGTGCAATTAAATGTTTGATTACTTAGATCAAATTGGATGTGTTAGGTGGTCCCGCTGCACTACCATTCTCGACAAGATATACTTTTATCGTTCGTTTATCACAATATTTAACAATGGAGATGGCATTTTTATAGGGAAACCCTATCTAAATGATACATTGTAGGGGTTGTTAGTAAGCAAGCAATTGGGTTGGCGTTTAAGCAGCAAAAGATTAATGGTCGATGAATATGGATTGTTGAACCGAATGGAGTGATAGATGTGAAATTAGTGGTCAGGTAATTGGAAAACATAATGAAAGATTAAATAGCGGACGGTCCATTGAATAATTAAAATAAATGAATAGATTTCATACATCTCTACAAATTCGACTTTGATATACAAGTCTTAATTAACCGAAGGAAGGAACTAACCTGGTCGGTCTTTATCAAGTATGGTGAACATAACATTGATCGAATTAACGTCCTGGCGTGGGCCCCACTGAGTCCAGGCGTCCTCCCCGAAATGCAGATCAGCGAAGAGTGCAATCTTAAAGGGTTTACCATCATCCCGCATCACAAGATTATTTCCATCCGAACTTTGAACCACCGCGAATATTTCTAAGTTTAACAGGATGAGGATGAGATAGAATAATACTACTGAGCTGATTTGGATCTTCACTGGCATCATCAACCAATTCAGCCCTTAACTTACAAGATTACTACTTTCAAGAGAGGAGATACAAGAATACTCTTGAGTTTCCAATTGGAATGTTCCCTCTCTCTCAGGTGGTGCTCTGGTTATCAATTCAAATTAATGTCTCCCTTCTAACCTCTCACAGAGGATTTCTAATTCTAATTCAACAACAGACACGAGGGTATTCTTGTCTTTACAGGAGATTATCCCTAGGAGCATATACCATAACATTCCAACTGCACCATAGGAAGGGAGGACCGGATATATAGATAGGATTAATACTCCCTCTATTTCAGAAAAAGTATATAACTTTTCCGTTTTGCTTCACTAAAAGTTTCTAATTTCCATTTATAAACTAATTAAATAATAAAATTCTATCTTTCACTTTTATTACAATACGCCACTCATTTAATCTCTAATAATCATGTACCACTTGTACTTTCTACTTTTCTTAAAATTAAATAAGAATCTAAATCAGAACACTTTCTCCGAAATGGAGGAAGTACTTAATAGGGACTAGTTTTTGTTTTTGTTGTAACGTGGCCAAGATCCACCTACTCCAACTGTATCCTACATGGACGGATCAGATCATAGGTCATCAACCGGTAGGGTGATGGAACCCAGAAACCCTATTCAAAATCCAACTATCTTTGGCTATTCTATCTCAGACATGCTTGCATCGCCAAACAAAATCTAGTTTATTATATTTGTGTAGACACAGAATGTGTCTAATAAATTATTAAAATTATTAAATCTAATTTATCGTATTTAATTGAAATTTTACTAAATTTTATTCCAAAATAATATGGTAATTTAATTGATTTTAATACGCTCCATTTATGGCCTATCATATTGCGCCACGTGAAAAATATGAAGTATTTTTTATTATTTCACATTGCAAAATTATGTGGAAATTCGGAGAATTCTAAGCCGATCAAATGCGCCACATTAGAAGAATGATGTCAAAATGCATTCTTTTAATTAAAATTATGACATGGAAACTAAGACACAATTCAATCAATAGGATTGAGCCACGTCATAAAATTTGATGCAGTTATTAATTAATTGTAAGTAAAGAAAAGAAATATAAGTACAAATCTTAGCTCAACCAATAGGATTTGATCATTCTCTTTTTTCCCACACCTATATAAGGAGCTCATTCTCCACAAAAAATCATGAGTGAAGATCACAAATTCCAGAGCCAAAGCCAATTCCAGAGCCAGAAGCCTTTCATCATGTTCTCAAGATCAGCCTCGGAGACATTCAAGAAGCTCATCCGGCAACTGAATAAAGCATAAGTTTGATCCAAGAAGAAGCCCATGCGGACTTGGAAAAACGTTATTGGAAGATCAACTGCTGTCAAAGGAAGATCAAATCCAAAAGCCCTGAAGAAGCCCGATCAAAGTTCTTCGCCAAGTTCAAGCCAAAAAGCCACGTTAGATCCAAGATCAAGCCAAAGATCCCTTGGAGAAACGTTTCCTTACGACCAAACTTCCTCTAAAGAAGATCAAAGGCCAAATCCTGCGACGATCTAGAAGCGTTCTTCGTGGAGTTCATCAAGATCCCAAGAAGTTCGTTATCGTTCGCCTTAAACTCTCCCAAGTTCACTATTCGATCCAAGCCAAAAAGCCCTTGAATCGACGTTTTTTCGACTTTGAAGTCAAATATCCTAAAACGAAGAATTTGAAGACCCAAGTTCGCCGCTCTAGAGGACTAGAATAAAAGGATTAGACTAGATAATTGTACCCGCATTCATTAGATCAATAAAATCATCATTTGAGCAACTTTAGTTGCCACAATTTGATCTAATGTTTCGTGTCAAATCGTCAAATGCGATCGCATTATCGCCTAGTGATCTCCCTTTCGCCAAATAAATATCTAATGTTGATACGAACGTGTGTCCAATCCGTTAAGGGCGCCATATAGCGTGTCCTAGAGCGCATCAAGGCTGAAATAGCCAATTCAGTACTAGTCCGACCTTCAAATGGTCTGACCTAAGGGAAACCATTCCAGGTCAACTAGTACTTACAGGTCAACACACCTTCTCAGCTAAGTCCGACCAAGCTAGGTGCACGACTTCCGAACCTGACAAAAGGTCACATGGTCCTTCCAAGTACCACAAACTGTCAGTCCTAGGATGCCAAACGGACCGGACGAGAGAATCTCGAACGCCACCATCACATTAAGACCAAACGTATATAACAGAACCACTAAGATACTTCCGTGAAACTTCTGGCTCGGACACCCAGAGTTACCTAAGGCGGCATCAACCAAGGCATGACCGTCATCGAGGGTGACACGGACCCAACAGTGAACAAGATCTCGAGGAAAAGGTCCAAACTACCCTCCTGCACCCATTAATTGGATGTGGGCTCTTTCACTATCAACGTGGGCAAAGGTAGCATTGGTGTCCAAATCACATACACTTGGCACCATCTTATGAGTCATTTCATAAGATATGGTCTCTATAAATATAGCACAAGGTCCAAGACCTTAAGGTAAGTCACAATTCCCGAGTGATAAGCAATAATTATTCCAAATCATATCTCTTAACTACTACATTGAGAGCTTTACAACTCTCTCTTGAGTAAAGTCTCTTACCGGGTTGACAACTTGCAACCCGGGTTACCTCTCTAACCCCCCACTCGCCTTTTTCAGTGATCAACCTCGGACCAAGTCATCAGGTCGGACCTCAAGTTGGTGGCGGATCTTAGATCGGAAATTTGTGGTAGTTTAGTTAGTTAGTGTTCGAGGCTAAACCCCTCAACATTTTGGCGCCGTCTGTGGGAATCATTACGAAAGGTTCTGTGTTTCAATCACTCGAATGGCAAGAACGAGAAGGGCAGCACGAACCAGTGCAACTGACATCGGAACTCCACCCCCACGTCCACGCGGACGTCCACCAAGCAGAGGGCGGAGAACCAATGCAACAGGGAGGAACACTGTAAGAAGAAGGTATCCGAGGGATGGCCACACAGCAAGCCCATCCACAGATGAAGGAGGTGATATTCCGACCAGAAGAGTCCGAAATGTTCCTGAGAACATTGTACCTGAGAACCATGGAGAAGGGGTCGTACAAGTTTCTCCAGCAGAAGCTCAAGGCCCCACTACATGTCAACAGTTTACTATGCCCGATGGTCACATCGTCCGCACTAGTGACCTCGGATTAAGTGAGACTCAATTCGATAGATTGCTCATGATAATCCAAGGTTGCCTCGGGTCTAACAATGCCCATCCTCAGCAAGTCACTTCGCCAGTGGCTACTCCGGTTCAAGCAGAGCCTGCCCTATCAAGGAACAGGCAACGTCCGATCCAGCTGAAGTTGGGGAATCAGCTACCTCAAGAGGATATGCGGAACCTTCTAGATCGGAGAGCATCTGCTTCCCAAGTTCGGGGTGAAGGAAGTCCGAACGGTAGGAGAGAGTATAAGGAGGGGATAACAGGTAGCCTAGAGCTCCGCAACAAGCACCTCCGAGAGCCAGAGATCATGTAGCAGAAACCATTACAATGGTCCGCCTAGATGAACTCCTTGCGGATGTAGCAGTTCATCCTAGGACGGGGGAGATAATGAATGCAAAAGAACTCTATGCTCAGCAAAAAGCCTTGGAAGCCCAGATTCTCAACCTCGGGCGTTTGGTGAAGGATCATGAGCAGGTAGCTACAACTGCACCAAATCCTTTGTCCGATGACATCATGAGAGGAAAGGAAAGGAACAGGAACTTGGATCAAGTGATTCTGAACTTGGAATACAATTACGGGGATACTTGTCTCGTTGGCCACTTGACAAGGTACAATAGTAAGATGGATTCCAAGGGGATGAGTGATAATACAAAGGCTCTCACTTTTTCATCCACCCTCTTCGGAATAGCTATGGATTGGTACACTGCGTTGCCAAACAAGTCGATAAGATCTTATGCGGACCTCTCCTCCTGTTAGGAATATCTGTTAGTATTTTGATCACTCATCACATGTTCTTATCTTAGCCAGAAAGGTGACTAAGTACTCTTGGTTCACTTGAACATTGTAAAAGAGGAAATCACTGAGTATGATTAGTCTAGTAAATCTTGTATTAGGATTATAGGTCTCTGAGTGTAATTTTTATTTCCAGAAGACCATGAAGATCAATCCTAGCAATGGAGCTTTTCTGAAGATTAGAAGACTGAAGATTGCGCAAGATTTATGAAGATATCAAGGTTTAGTCTAACTCATAAAGACTATGTCCTTAATCCATCAGAAAGGCTCATGTATCCGTTGAAGACTACAGGACAAGAAATAGTACAAGTGCATTAATTGCATCGGCAGAAAAGCCGCTGAAGCACAGTCCTCTCTGAGACATGAGACAAGGACTTCTGAGTACTCATTTTAAGATAAGTATGGACTGAATTTGAATTGTGTCTAACGGATATCATTCCAACAACTCTCAAATTCATCTATATATATCACACACTTAGATGCTGAGGATTACACCTTAGAACGCTCTATCTTGCGAACTTACCATCAAGCAAAGTATTCTCTCAAGCACTCTACTACCCTTTCTGAAAGCCTTCTGTTGCTCGAAGAATCACTAGTAGTTCACAAGAGATTGTTATTCGTGAAAGAGTTGAACTATCAGATACCCTTTCTGAAGCTCATTCTCCGTAGCATATCAATTACTTGGTCAAGAAGAGCGCATCGCCATCCACTGAAAAAGTGTATTAAGTAGTCTTGTTCTATTAGGCTCTCTGAAAACATAACTGAAAAGTTATACGAGAAGCCTCTCTGACAAACCTTATAACCAACACCATCAAGGCGTGGAGTAGAGGAAGTACTTGATTTGGGAAATCAAGGAATAACTCCAAGGTTATCTGAGTAGAGGAAGTACTTAGCTCTAGGAGATGGGGAATAACTTAGGGGGAACATTTGGTTGGGAACCATTTGTTTAGGAATCTTAGAATAGGATTATTGTAAGGTTAACTCAATTATCTGTTCTAGTGAATTCTAGGTCTCAGAAAGACCAAAGTGGATTAGTTGGAGGATTACGCCACCTCCAGATACCACTATACTTGCTTTGTCATTTACCTTTCTATATTTACATTTTAGCAAAGCACACACACACACACACACACTTATTGTTTCTGCACTTACCTATCTTAAAGTCTTCCGCGCTCTGAATTTAAGTATCACAAAAGTTTTAAAAGACTATTCATCCCCCACCCTCTAGTCTTTTACTTCGCCGTTATCTGGACCAACAAGTGGTATCAGAGCAGGAGGTTCACAAGCCTTCTGCACTGAACCTAGATCCCCAGATAGGTGAAGGAACTTTGTCCCTTTCTGAGGACTATATAATTTGTGTGTTAAGTGTGCAGGTATGTCTCTGAGTGATGCACCTGCTCAAGCCGTAAAACTAGAAATGGAAGAACAACATGATGCTCCATCTGGAGGCCATTAGTGATGAGATGATCTATGTCATCAATGAAGGACCTATCAAAATCAGACAACTCAAACAAATTACTGAGGTGTCTGATGGAAGAAAAGCCTCAGACAAGGAAGATGGAAGCGAGGATGCGGCTGCTAGTGATAGTGGTCGTGTTGCTCGTGGAAGCATTATGTATGAAGACAAGCCAAGAGAGCTCTGGACATCTGAAGATGCCAAGAGACACAGATTGGATGGTCAAGCTCGTAATATCATCATCAGATCGACACCTGAGCACATACGGTAAATCGTGCTAAAACGGCGAAAATTGCCTGGCAATTGATTGAAGAAATCTATGCCGGAACTGAGAAAACCAAGTAAAACAAGTTCGAAGTTCTTAAATTGAAGTTCCAAAACTTCAAACAAGGTCCCACTGAAACTCTGGAAGAACTTGATTTCAGGTTTACTACCCTTATGAGTGATATGGCTGCACTTGGTGAAAGAAACAGATACTCCCAGCCAGAAAAGATTAAGACTATTGTCAGAAGTCTCAATCACAACTGGGAGCACACTAAGTTCTTTTATTTCAACCAAGGAATGCCAAATATTACTCCAGTAGAGCTCTTCTCTCATCTTGCTACTGTAGACTATGAGACAACTCAGAGAGAACAAACAGCTGAAAAGTTGCAAAGTGTTGCTCTAGTTTCTCAAGGTACTTCTGAAAAGAAGGATACCAAAGATGCATCTGAAGAAAATGCTCTTGCAGTAAGACACATGAAGAAATTTGTGAGTCAAGAGATTGAGAGAAGAAAAGCTAAAGAAAAGTTGAAAAAGTATCTTGGCCCAAACTATCATCAGTACAAGAACATACAAATGAACAACTCTCTGAACACCCCGATTCAGAAAGGTGTTAGTACTGAAGCTGCAGAAATAGGAAATGATATCTGCTTCTATTGTCAAAAAGCCTGGTCACTTCAAGAGAGATTGTCCTGCTTTAAACAAGCTCAAGACAAGTGACAAGAAGGACAGAAGAAATTTCAAGAGAAATCAAAGGGCCTTACTGACTGAAGAAAGGAAGAAGATTCAAATTCAACTTGATGCTCTAGACATTGAGACAGATTCTGAAGATGGAGATTCAGATGACTCAAACCTATCATCACCAGAATTGTGTGGAATCATCCACGATGTAATCGACTTCGGCCTTAAGAAGAATGAAATGTGTGGAGTTCTTTGAGATTCTTTGGTCCAGACATCTCCAACATTGAAATATGTCTTATGGCTGATGAGGTAACTAACAATTCACAATTTCTGTACTATGAGAGTGATGATGGAATTGAGGATCTGGAGTTGGTCAAGAGTGAATTGGATCGTTATGAGAAAGAATTTCTGGAAGCACAATCCAAAACCAGAATTCTAGAGGAAAGCAAAGAAACTCTTGAAAAAGAGGTTTCTGAGCTAACCAGAGTATCTGAGAACAAGAACGCTGAAATAGCCTTTCTGAAAGCTCAGATATCTGAGAATGAAAATTCTCACAAACTAGCCTTGGATGAACTTAATAAGAAAATGATGAAGCTGCTTCATGAGAATGAAGAACTCAGAAAGAAAGAGCTATCCTTCCAATCTTATGCAAAGGCTAGTGACACTCTCACTGAGGTTCAATCCTATCTGAGAGATCCCTCTGAGAAAGTTGGACTTGGACTTGATGAACAATCAAGTAATTCATCTCCTCTGAAGAAGAGTGATGAAAGGTTGACCTTTGTAAAAAGTCAACAGAATAATTCTTCAACCACCTATAGCATTAGTCAGAAAGCTAGGGTAGTTGACAAAGGAAAAGGAGTTGCAACCCAGCCTTTGAAAGAGCAACAAGTTCACAAGAAACATGTGGATAAGGTTTCCGAAAAGAAACACAACCCTCAGACATGCAACCATCCACATTGCTGCATTACTAGGAAGGGAAGAATTGCTGGAATAGGCAAATTCTCTACTGTACCATTTTATGAAAATAAAGATGGTACAAAAACTAGTAAGTCTTCTGAAGAGCGCATTCAAAATGCCAAAGGTGTTCGAAATGGCATTGGCTATCATGCTATTGCAAAGGTCCTTCTGCAACAATATAAGGAAGGACAAGAACAATGGCGCAAGGCTGATATTGCACGTAGCAATAGACAGAAGTGGAAGAAATCTCAAGCCACTGAAAAACTGAATGCCAGAGCTAGACGGAACCTGGCCAGAAAGGTTAAGTTTGCTGAAAAGCAACCCCAGAAACCCAGGGTCCAGAAAGCACCAAAGGGAACACCTAGAAACACCCCAAGAAGGAAGATTGAGATCAAAATTACTGATTCTATTGCATCTCCTTCTGATCAAGTTAGACAAAAACAAACTCCCAAGAAATTCACTAAAATGTGGATTCCTACTGGAAGAATGTTTAGTCTAAGTGGTTCTATCTCTGAGGCAAGAACCTAACTCTGCTTTCTGTTTTGCGTAACGCCTCTTGGACTAAGGCTCAATAGCTATTTGATAGTGGATGCGGAAAGCACATGACAGGAGACAAAGCAAATCTGGTCAACTACAAAGCTTGCAACACTGGACCAAACTTCAGATTTGCTGGAGGAGAATTAAATCCCTCTCTGGGATCTGGCAACGTCAAATTGGGATCATTAACAATCACTGACGTATTACATGTTAAAGGTTTGAAATATAATCTATTTAGCATGAGCCAGTTTGCAGACAAGGGATTCACTGTGAAATTCAAAGCAAATTATTGCAAACTTATTGACAATGAGTCAAAGTAGTCAGTCTTGGTTGCTCGGCGGAAAGGTAGTCTTTATGTTGCCGATTGGGCATCTGCCACAACTGAAGAATGTCTCATGGTGAGTCAATCAGGTCACACAGAAGAGCACTGGTTATGGCACAAAAGAATGAGTCACTTGAATTTCAAAACTCTGAACAAACTTGCCAAGAAAAAGTTAGTGGTTGGCCTTCCCAAAACATCTTTCAGAAAGGATGGTATCTGTTCTGCCTGTCAGATGGGGAAACAATCCAAGATCTCTTTCAAGTCCAAAACCAGACACTCTAGTGTTAGACCACTGCAACTATTACACATGAATCTTTTTGAATTATCTGTAAATAGTTATGCAGGAAAGAAGTATGGTCTGGTTGTTGTAGATGACTTCTCAAGATTCACTTGGGTTGTCTTTCTGAAGCACAAATCTGATGCTAGGGTGGAGATACCAAACTTGCTGAATAAGCTTGAAGTCATGAAAAATGACAAGGTATATGCAATCAGAACAGACCATGGTACTGAGTTTTTCAACCAGTATATAAAGGAGTTTTGTACCAGCAAAGGTATACAACACCAACCTTCCTCTGTGAGAACAACACAACAAAATGGTGTTGCAGAAAGGAAAAATAGAACCCTTAAAGAAGCAGCAAGGACAATGCTGGCTGACACTGAAATAAGTGAAATTTATTGGGTTGAAGCTGTAAACACAACATGCTACACTCAGAACAGATGTTTGATAAACAAACACCATAACAAATTTCCCCCTTGTGAACTCTTGGTTGGTAGACCCCCTAATATCAAACATCTGAAAGTGTTTGGTTGTAGATGTTTTGTTCTTAACAATGGAAAAGAGTATCTAATAACATTTCAACCAAAGGCAGATGAAGGTGTGTTTCTTGGTTATTCTATGAATAGCAAAGCATATAGAGTTTACAACAAAAGAACAAAGAAGATTGAAGAATCAGTTCATGTTCTATTCTATGAAGGAAGCAAGAAACCACCCCTTGCTGATGAACTCTCAGAAAGGTTCAAGGAACTAATGATAAAGGATTCTGAAGAAGAACCCTCAGAAAGGAAAAACATCATTGTGGAAAGAGAGGATGACTCTGACGAAGAAAAGCATGAAATGCCTAGTAACAACCAGATGATTCTCAGACATGATGAAGAATTTCCTATGAGAATTCCAGAAATGGAAACTGAAGAAGTTCATCAGAGAGCTAACTCTGGAAATGACCTCTCTGACAGGCATGTCCCAGAAAGCTCTCACACTGAGCAAGTGTCAGACATTCATCGCCCTTCCGAGGTGCAAAATGTCTTAGATACTGAAAAAGTATCAAATCAAAATCCCAGTGATTCTCATTCAAATCATTTGGATATTGATCCTACTAGCACTAAACCTATGATGAGATGGATCAAGGATCATCCTGCAAAAGATGTGATTGGACCAATTAATCAAGGTGTTAGGACTAGGAGAGCAATAGCTGAAAATGCTAATTCTCTCTTTGGATGTTTCATCTCAAATATTGAACCCAAAAATACAGAAGAAGCATTAGGAGACCAAGACTGGATCTCTGCAATGCAAGAAGAGTTGATCAATTTGAGAGAAACAAAGTCTGGAAATTAGTTCCATTCGTGGAAGGAATATCTGTGATTGGAACTAAATGGGTTTTCAGAAACAAAATGAATGAATCTGGTGAAATAACCAGAAACAAAGCAAGATTGGTTGCCAAGGGATTTACCCAGACTGAAGGCTTAGATTTTGATGAGTCATATGCACCAGTTGCCAGATTGGATGCAATAAGACTCTGTTGGTCCAGATAACGGTAAAGTAAAAGACTAGAGGGGGGGGGGGGGTGAATAGTCTTTTAAAACTTTTGTCGATAACAAATGTTTCTCAGATATCTGAATGGATATCTGATACTTAGAATCAGAGTGCGGAAGACTTAATAAAGATAAGTGTAGAAACAGTTAATAAGTGTGTGTGTGTTGCTGAAGTATAAATACAGAAATGTAAATGACACAGCAAGTATAGTTGTATCTGGAGGTGGCGTAATCCTCCAACTAATCCACTTCGGTCTATCAGAGACCTAGAATTCACTAGAACAGATAATTGAGATAACCTTACAAAAATCCTATTCTAAGTTTCTGAACAATTGGTTCCCAACCAAATGTTCCCCCTGAGTTGTTCCCTAGCTTCTTCAGCCAAGTACTTCCTATACTCAGAAACCTTTGAGTTGTTCCCTAGCTTCCCAAGCTAAGTACTTCCTATACTCAAAAACTTTGGAGTTATTCCTTAGTTTCCCAAATCAAGTACTTCCTATACTCCGGTAACCTTGGAGTTATTCCCGATTTTTCAAACTAAGTACTTCCTGACTCCACGCTTGGTTTTGGTGTTGGTTTGGTTTGAGTTGTCGATGAGCGTCTTAATAACTTTTCGCTTATTAGATAGCTCGTGAACTAAGTTACTTAATACACTTTACAACGTATGGTATCTAGTTCGATTTCTTACCCAGTCTTATGATATCTGCTCAAGAGAATGAATCTTTATAGTTGATCTTTTGATTCAACTCCTTCACAGATAGCTTTGCTTGTTTAGGATCAGGACACTTAGAACTTCAGTGTTTACTCAAGATCACAAGCTTTAGTCGCAACAGAAAGCTTTGATAATAAGTAAGTTGCTTTGAGAGAGTAGGATGTTCGAGTTCTATGTTTCAACAGTATGCAATGTGTGTTCTCTCAAGTCGCCTAAGTGTTGATATTTATAGATGGATTTGAGTGCCGTTTGAATAGTATCTGTTAGGCTCAAATTCAAACTATCGATATCTGTGTGTATAGTACTGTAGCAGGTTTTGTCTTCTTCTCAGAAGTTGCCGTTGCTTTTACTCAGACATCTCTGTCCGTGCATTAAATGCATTGTACTATACTTTTTGTCTGTAGTGTCAACGGAACTATGCTTTGTCGTAGACTAGACTTGTGTCGATTCTTTGACGCCCTTATCTTCATTCTTCAGATACCACTTGTATTGATTGAAACAACTTTGTTTGCAATATATGTTCCTTTTTTTTCAGAAACGTGTTTAACGCTCAAGGTATCTGAGAATAGATATCTGTGGACACTTTCCTTGTCTTCAGATATGTATCTCATTTCTCAGATATCTCTTGTGACACAGTTTGTTTGAAACTGTTCGTGTCTATAAGATATCTGGCTAAGATATCTGAACAACAGATTCAGTAATCTTGTGCAGTTTTCTTCAAGTCTTCAATTCTTGTTGAGCTTTCTGCTTGGATGTCTTCTTCTTGGTCTTCTCTTCATAAAATAAAAATTACATTTTGAGACCTATCATCCTATACAAGATTAGCTAGACTATCATACTTAGTGGGTTTCCTCTTTTACAATGTTCAAGTGAACCAAGAGTACTAATCACCTTTCTGAGACAAAGATAAGTCATCATGTTGCTGAACAAAATCTAAACAGATATTCTAACAAAATATCTAACAAATTTCCCCCATTTTGATCAGTCAACGATGACTATCTTCCCTATTACAAATCTGGATGAGGAAACAATCCATCACTTAATCAAAATTTTCAAATCATATAATTAAGTGCAGAAAGTAGACATCAACCAAATCACAAGGTGTGATCTTTGCTGACAAGTTATCTTTTATAAAATACTATCTGAGAGTAAGTTCTTTAGATAAGTCGCAACTAAGGATTACAGATAACTTTAATACATGATACAGTTAAGCTCAGTCAGCCAAAATACAAAAACTACATAGTAAATTAGGACAACAGGAGTAACCAAGCTCCAAGTAAACATCCTAAAGAACTAGTCTTCAAGTCTTCAATCTTCAAGTCTTCAACAATGTTTCTATGGATCAGTCTGCAAATTTCCTATCTCCAAACCTTTTTATGTCATCAGAATAATCATAAAGAAGAGTTCTGACAAGCATCTCTGTTTCTCTGGCAAATCCACAGACTTCTTTATAGGTTTTGGTAGGATTTTTCTTTGAAAAATGCTTGACCCATAGGTACTTTCCCCACTTCGTGCATGCTCTATTACGATATCCGAAAGCTTGAAGTATTCAGAGATAATCGGATATCTGATGTCACCCTTGTACTGATCTTCTGTCAGATAGAACGACTCATAGGGTTCCACAGCAAGTCTTGGTCTTGTGCCTGTTCCTGTGATATTCAGAATTTTGTGCACATCATCTGGCTTTCCATATGGACAATCATCAGAGAGGTCCTTCTTCATGGCTTCAGTTCTCTTGACAACTTCAAAATCCAACCATGCTTTGATGTGATTGGTGTTGATCAAGGTAGGTTTATCCTTTCTCCATGCCATAAGTTGTTTGAGGATTGGTTCTGGAAATCTTGAATTTACCAATAGATGCTTAAGTTCCAGAATCCAATAGCCATTTTTCTGATTGATGCACCAGAGAGGAATCATTGTCATACTTCACATACTCAATTTGGCTTCTTCCGCCCGAGTGGAAGTTGACTTTGTCTTTGCTCGACTCTCGATGCATTTTTCTGTCTTTGAATTCTCTTTGGGGTTGTTGCTTGAAGAACTACCACCTGGATAGACTTGGTATTTCGGAGGGTGTTTTAGCTGCTAGTGGCTTTGCAGCTATGGGCTCAGTTAGGCTTTCAAGTTTCCTTTTTCTGTGAAGAGGAGCTTCATCTTCATCAGTCTCTTCATCATCTTCATCAAGATCAATTCTTGTGAGATCTTTGCAGCCTTCTTCATTGCCCTGGGACTTGATTTGACCTTCTTCTTCTTCTTCTTCAGAAGATTCATCAATCCCTCTAACTTGTCTTCTCCTTGGAGCCTTGGTACTCCTTGGAGGTTTCTGTGCCATGGCCCTTGTTACCATTTTGGTTCCTTCAGTAGGTCTCTGGGAAGCAGCTTGGCTTGAGAAGGATTCATAGATTCTGAGTGGTGGCTGGGAAGTTTTTCTTCTTCCTTCTCGGCAAGACTACCAGCATTTCTTCTTGTTTTCATCTCCTTCTTCCCATTCCCCGACTTTGAGGTCCGATTTGTACTTTCTTTCCCCTTAGTCATTGTTGACTCAGTCTCATAAATGAATCTGAGAGAGAGTCAAAATGCCCTTGTAAATAGTTGTAGGCAGTGACCAACTTCTGAAGTTCGGCTTTGAGCTCCTGATTTTGCTTGATAAGTCCATTGTCCTTATCAGTGAGCTCTGCCAATGGGCCTAGGATGGCATCTGCTTTTCCAGCAGTGTAACTTGCCTCTTGAAAAGCTTTTTCAGCTAAAGACACATCATCGTCCCTTGTCATTCCCAGATCTTTCTGAGCAATGATCATGCTAGTTGTTCTCTGAGTGATGAGCTCAGTGAACTTTCTCATTTCAGAGGGGACTGAGGCAATTACTTCCTTGTTTTGTGAAGACATCTCCTTATTCAGAGTAGCTAGTACTTGGTACCTGCTCATGTACTCATGGGAGTGGACGTTTGGCAGTTTGTTGAAGATTGTAGGAGCAATCAACTTTCTTTTTAAGTGAGAAACCGCTAGATGTTCATGGCGGTGTCCTGCCAAAGTCTTGTCTTCTTCATCATCTGAGGGATTAGCCCAGTGATCTTCATCCTCTTGGACATTTTCATCAATCGTATCAAGTCCAGCAACCATCTCAGAGATTGGTTTCTTTCCTTTCTGGGAGGAGGATGGTGCTTCTTTCGAAGAGGATGCAGCCTTATCATCATGCTTGACTTCAGATACTTCTTCAGTATCGAGTTCTTTGGTGATCTCTTGAACAGCATCCCGTAGCTCTTTAACCTCAGAGTAAGCAATCATTTCTTCTAAGTATAGATCTTGTAGTTGATCAATCTTATCTCTGGATTTAGCTATTTGATCTTCCAGTTGAAGATGGAGCTGTTGTTCTTCTTCCAACAGTTGTCTGAGTTGAGCACTTCTGGTCTGAGTGTTTAATATTTTCTGATTGGTTTCTTCAGAAAGCTCAACTACTTGTTCAGTAGTAACTGCGTGTTGGTGAGAAGATGGATGAGTAGATTTCTGAGGTGATGAAGACGGAGATTTCTGTGAAGTCTTCTCAGTTTGCTTTTCAGCAGCTGAGGCATTGTTTCTCTGTGAAATTCCTCCGGTCCCTGGTGCAGGAGCATCATCATCATCCTTTTTGTCATTATCATCCTTTTGGTGATGATCAGTGGGAGGTTCATCAAAAATTTTTTCATTCATTTCTTCCTCCTCATCATCTTCAGATACAAGATTGATCACTTCCGGGATAGTGATCTTCTGCCCATTAACTTCTTCTTGTTCAGAAGGTATGAATTGCAGAGTCTGGGGCAGAACTGGCTTGAATGCCATCTGTAATCTTGTCTGACCATCTGCTGTTCAAAGGCATGTATCAAACTATGCGCCACTTCTCTGGAAAAGTCCTTGTGTAGTAGAGTCGAATCGTATGTTCTCAGAGCGAACATTGCTTGGACATATGTTTCGTGTCAAGAGCTCGTGCCCGTCTGGTTGGTTGATCGTTATTCTCAATATTTCAGGAGATCGAGCACCTTAACTTCGCCATTTCTTGAAGCATTGAATGCTTTGGCAAAGTGTGAGCTTTGAAGAAGTGAAGTAGGTCCTTGTTTCTTCAATGGGAACCCTTTGCATCTGTTGAGCTGAAAGAAAGAGTTTTGAGTGAGTTTCAAAACTTTGGTAGATATCTCGAGTAGAAGTGTAGTTTAGTTTCGAGTTACCCGAGTATGAACATCGCTCGGATACATTCTCTTGGGACAATTGGTGTCTCAGATATCTTGTGGTGAGGTGGAGACTTGGAAGTCTGGTCCTCATCAACCTTTCTTTCTTGAACCTGAGAATTAACATTATCACAATACTTAGGAAATTTTATCAAGAAGAACTTTAAGTGACAAGTCAGATATCTGAGAGGTCAATTACCTCCATGGGAGGCTCAGATACTTGTCTCTCAGAGACTTGTGCAGTCTCTGGAATCTTTTCTTGTGATGAAGCCCTTGATGCCTCATCAATTTCCATAGGTGCAGGGGATGTCGCAACTTTGTCCCCTTGCACTTCTACTTCTGATTGAGCCTGTAAGTAGATAGTATTGAATAATTTAGAAGAAGTTTTAAGATAACCCAGGATGAAGAGTACTTATCACTGATTTTCATATACCTTCAAGTTTGAAAGCTCAGTGATGTGTGCTTCAGAAACCTTGTTGGTTTCTGGGTTTGTTTCTGGCATTTCTGCCTTATCTTCTTCCATCTCAGTTGGAGCCTGTTAGAAACATTTATCATTAATGAGCATACAAACATTTTTACTGAAAAGTTAGTTCTCTTTAAGAATCATTTACCTGGCATGTGCTCAGATTTCTCAAGAGTTGAGGTTGAAGGAACCTCTTTTTCAGTATCTGAGGTAAGCTTTTCAGCTTCCTCTTGTTTTTCCGTTTCTAATTCAGCCTGTAACAAAGAGATTCTTATAAGGTAACAAGATTTATAAGTATAAATTTTTTCACAAGGTAAGAGTTAAACCAGTCATTTACCCGAGCAGTTTCAGGCTGATTGGTCTCTGGAACTTGTGACCTTTCTATACATTGGTCGTCTTGTCCCAGTTCAGTTTCTTTGTTTGAAGTTTCTGGTACTTCACACCTTCCCTGAGTATGAAAATCAGTTGCCTCCCCTGGTTGATCATTCTGAGTAGATGTCTCAGTTTGATCCCTCTCA
This sequence comes from Plantago major, assembly GCA_026545765.1. Classification (NCBI taxonomy): domain Eukaryota; kingdom Viridiplantae; phylum Streptophyta; class Magnoliopsida; order Lamiales; family Plantaginaceae; genus Plantago; species Plantago major. The sequence goes on from CM048843.1 coordinate 65,738,874, forward strand.
TTGAGTTGGGGAACCTGCTCAATTACAGGATTTTCTTCAGCATACTGTATTGCTGGTATTTCAAAATGGAGTTCATTTACCATTTCATCAACCACTTGTGGCTGTTTTGGTTGTTGTGGTTGTCTGGAAGCAGAAGATTGATCAGTAGAATGTTCTTCCAGATTCTTAGATGTGGCATTCCCATCAGCATCTGCCAATACTAAGATACCACTCATCAGGGCTTTGTGAAGTTGTGCAAGAGAGTCATTCCCTGATGATGTGTTTGCACCAACAACCTTTGCTATAGGTTCAAGAACTTTGTGGTGTAGGTTCTTCTTCAGATACCTTATCACCAGTTACTTGTTCAGTAACCTTAGCCCTCTTTGATTTTTCTAGGACTTGAGAAATGACTTGTTCATCATCTTCATCGTCAGAGCTCTCATCAACATTGGGAACTGATTGGTCCATTATTCCTGCGGTTTCTGCAGATGGGGCTTGGTGTTTTTCACCACTTTTGGCAGCATTCATGAGTTCATCAGCAAGGCTTTCTGCATTAGTCGCAACATTTCTGAAAGCACTTTCTCTTGCTGAGTCTACTTGTTCAGTAGGTGATAACTCTTTTGCAGCATTGATGAGTTCATCTGCCATGTTTGTAGATATCTGAGAATTGACAACCTCTTTGGGTGTGTCTTCTGATTTGCCAGCAGACTTCTTTCTTGAAGTTCTGGGCTTCTTGGTCGCAACCTTTTCTTCAGATATCTTTTCAGATTTTCTCTTAGGACCTTCTGAGACCCAGAACCTTTTTCATCGATTTGTATACTCATACTTGTAGAGTAAATTCTTGGCTATTTCATTGCCTCTCGAGCTCAATGCCAAGCTTTTCCAAAGTAGCATATCTTCGACCATATCCCATCGTGGCCTTTGGCTCAGCTAGTCCTTTAACAATCTTAGGCTCAAGCCTTGAATCTTCTTCACAAATTTCATGAAGGCGTACTTTCCCGATTGAAAGGGTTTTCCGGCCTTTTGTCTTGTTGATTCGCAAGAACATCATGATCCATCGTTCTTGGCTTATCCGGTCAGCACCTCCTTGTAGACCATCAAAGCATCTGTGAAGAATGCAAGCCAAGACATCGGTGAACCAACGGATGTCCGGTTCGGATGTCGAAGTTTGAACTTCGGGTGTATCGATTTCTCAAGATCACACACATCATGTAAAGTTCTTTAACACCTTCAAGGAGTTCCTCATCCTTGGTGTTTATTTCAAAATCCTTTCCAAGATTTTGAACCTCAAACAACTTACGAAGTTGTTAAGTCCAAGGATTTCCTTTCCTTGATCGAGGTTTTGATAGACACTATTTCGGTGCCTTGGATACACAGAAATAATCTCGAGTTGTTGTAAAATTCCAACACATCAAGTGATGAAATTCCACTAGGGCGAGCAGATACAAAGCCCTTGATTTGTGCCTTTTCAAGCATGTCAAGAATTAGCTTCATCGACTTGGTTCTCTATTCCAGCCGTGAGGTATTCCTCAACCATGGCACCACCCCAAATCATTATGTGACTTGAAGTCCAATGGTCAGGATTGAAAGCTCCTACCAGTCGATTGTTAACAATAACCAACTCTGGTGCTTGCTTTTCAGCAGTACCAGTGGAGGATTGGGATTTCTGTGTAGAAGTGTTCTTGGAGGCCATCTCTTTATATAGTAAGGATTTGAAGCTAGTGTTTGAAAGAGATTCGATTGAGTGATTCTTTTCAGAAAAACTTAATCAAGATTTGCAGATTTTAGAGAAGTTGAGAGGATTAGGAGAAGGTTTTCTTTGTTTTGATGCAAGTTGAAATTTCGGATTAGGCAAAAGTGATTTCATTTGCCAAAATCCTATATATATAGCAAGTGAATCTCAACAGACAAATACATACAAATTGATTTTGTGTGTACGTATCTGTGATTTGCAAGCCGGCATGATCAAAAGTAATTTCGGCATTAAATGCTTAGTGGGCCATGTCTGAATTTCAACAGTCCACTATTTTCTGTGAATTAATTTCCACCGTACAGATCAATCGCTTAACTTCATCGAGGGTCACCATTGCTTCTTCAGCAATGATCACAATCAACAAGTGTAATTGTGCCCATTTAATGAATTTTGGCTAATAGCTATCTGAATCACAATTCTGTTGGAGCAAGGACACTGTTCGCATCTGAATCTGTCTTATACTTAGGATTTTCCCAAGTTTTTCATCAAGATAGAAATAGTGCGAGATTCAAGAGAGATAGTTATACTATTCTCTTGTGTTCCCCGTTCATAGAATGATTCAGATATCTGAGTTCCCGTCTCAGAGATCTTAAGCTATCTTTTTGCTCTTTAGCCTTTTTGACTTCTGGGTTCCCGTTCCAGATACCTCTTCTCTCTTTTCTGGATACCCGTTCCAGATACCTCTTCTCTGGATGCCCGTTCCAGATACCTCTTTTCTGGATGCCCGTTCCAGATACCTCTTCTCTCTTTTCTGGATACCCGTTCCAGATACCTCTTCTCTGGATGCCCGTTCCAGATACCTCTTTTCTGGATGCCCGTTCCAGATACCTGAACTTTTTCAGTTCATTGGTAGTTCCATTAGTCCAAGACTATGTCTTAAGGCTAAGATCTACTTTCTTGTAGTGGCTTAGTGAAGATATCTGCAAATTGGTCTTCAGTCCCAATCTTGAGTATCTCTATATTGCCTTTTTCAACATGGTCTCTGATGAAGTGATGTCTAACATCAATGTGATTTGTTCTGGCATGAAATTTAGGATTCTGTGTAATCGCAATAGCACTTGTGTTGTCACAGAAAATGGGAGTTTTCTTCTCATCGAGTCCATAGTCTTTAAGTTGTTGTTGTATCCACAGAATTTGTGTTGCACAACAACCAGCAGCAATATATTCAGCCTCTGTGGTAGAATTTGCAATTGAGTTTTGCTTCTTGCTAAACCATGAGATAAGTCTAGTGCCCAGAAACTGACAAGTTCCTGAGGTGCTTTTCCTATCAAGCAATGATCCAGCATAATCAGCATTTGAGTACCCAGCTAAACTCAATTCACTTTCTTTAGGATACCACAGTCCTACATCTATTGTACCCTTCACATACCTTAATATTTTCATAGCAATGTTGTAGTGTGTTTGCATTGGATTTGTCTGAAATCTAGCACATACTCCAACAGCATATTGAATATCAGGTCTACTTGCAGTGAGGTAACGTAGTGAACCTATCAATTTCCTATACTTATGTTCTTCAATACTCTTATCTGATTCAGTATAGGTCATTTTGGTTCCAATGCTCATAGGTATCTTAGCATTCTTTTCAGAAGGCTTAAGATTGAATTTTGTGAGCATGTCTTTTGCATACTTTGTTTGACTAATGAATATTCCATCATTGAGTTGCTTGACTTGCAATCCTAGGAAATAATTCATTTCTCCCATCATGCTCATCTCAAACTTGCTTTTCATGAGATTTGCAAAGTCATTACAAAGTTGCTTGTCCTTAGATCCAAATATAATGTCATCAACATATACTTGAACTAAGAGTAGTTTCCCATCATTGTTTAAGGTAAATAAAGTTTTATCAACTTCACCTTTCTTGAAACCACTTTCCAGAAGGTATTTGGCCAAAGTGTCATACCATGCTCTTGGAGCCTGTTTGATCCATCTGAGCTTTACGTAATTTATAGACCATTCTACTTTACGAGGAAACTTCAAAGCCGGTGGTTGCTCAACATAAACTTCTTACGCAAGTTCACCATTTAGGAATGCGCTTTTGACATCCATCGATAAACTTTGAAATTTTTATGAGCGCAAAGGCTAGAAAGAGTCTTATTGCATCCAATCGCAATCGGTGCATATGACTCATCAAAATCTAAGCCTTCACCGAGTGAATCCTTGGCAACCAATCTTGCTTTGTTTACGGTTATTTCACGGTTCATTCATTTTATTTCGAAACCCACTTAGTTCCAATCAGATATTCCTTCTATAAATGGAACTAGTTTCGGACTCTGCTTCTAAAATTGATCCAACTCTTCTTGCATTGCGTAGATCCGTCTTGGTCTCCTAATGCTTCTTCTATACTTTTAGGTTCAATATTCGAGATGAAACATCCAAAGAGAGAATCAGCATTTTCAGCTATTGCTCTCCTAGTCCTAACACCCTGATTAATTGGTCCAATTATATCCTTTGTAGGATGATCTTTGATCCATTTCATCAAAGGTTTAGTGCTAGTAGGATCAATATCCAGGTGATCTGAATGTGAATCACTAAGATTTTGATTTGATACTTTTTCAGTATCTAAGATATCTGACATATGAGAAATGTCATGGATATCTGACACTTTTTCAGTGTTAGAGATATCTGAGACATGCATTTCAGCATTCTTATTTTCAGATACCTCTCCATGATGAAGGTTCTCAGTAACCTGTTCCATTTCTGGAAAACTCATAGGAAATTCCTCATCATGTTTGTGAGTCATCTTGTTGTTACTAGGCTTTTCAAGCTTTTCTACGTCAGAGTCATCCTCACTTTCCATAACGATGTTTTTCCTTTCTGAGGATTCTTCTTTAGTATCCCTCAGTAATAGTTCTTTGAACTTTTCTGAGAGTTCATCAGTAGGAGGTGTTTTCTTACTTCCTTCATAGAATACAACATGAACTGATTCTTCAATTTTCTTTGTTCTTTTGTTGTAAACTCTGTAAGCTTTGCTGTTTGTGGAATAGCCAAGAAAAACACCTTCATCTGCCTTTGGTTGAAATGTTCTCAGAAAAACTTTCCCATTGTTTAGAACAAAACATCTACAACCAAATACTCTCAGATGTTTGATATTAGGAGGTCTTCCAACCATAATTTCATAGGGGGTCCTGTCATGGTGTTTGTTTATCAAGCATCTGCTTACGAGTAGCAGTCGCTTTTACTGCCTTCAACCCAATATATTTCACTTATCTCAGTGTCAGCTAGCATTGTCCTTGCAGCTTCTTTAAGGGTTCTGTTTTTCCTTTCTGCAACACCATTTTGTTGAGGTGTTCTTACAGAGGAAAGTTGGTGTTGTATACCTTTGCAGGTACAAAACTTCTTTATGTACTGGTTGACAAACTCGATACCATGGTGCAATACGATTCAGATACCTTGTCATTTTTCATGACTTCAAGCTTTTTCAGCAAGTTTGGTATCTCCACCCTGGCATCAGATTTGTGTTTCAGAAAGACAACCCAAGTGATTCTTGAGAAGTCATCTACAACAACCAGACCATATTTCTTTCCTGCATAACTAGTTACGATGATTCAAAAGATCCATATGTAAAAGTTGCGTTGGTCTAACACTAGAGTGTCCGATTTTGGACTTGAAAGAGATCTTAGATTGTTTCCCCATCCGACAGTGACAGATATACCAACCTTCTCGAAAGATGTTTTGGGAAGACCAACCACTAACTCTTTCTTGGCAAGTCTGTTCAGAGTTTTGAAATTCAAGCGACTCATTCTTTTTTGCCATAACCAGTGCTCTTCTGTGTGACCAGATTGACTCACCATGAGACATTCTTGATTGTGGCGAGATGCCCAATCGGCAACATAAAGACCGCCTTTCACCGACCAACTAAGAATGCCTGCTGACTCATTGTCAATTAGTTTGCAGATTTAGCTTTGAATTTTATAGTAAAACCCTTGTTCGCAAACCGGCTCATGCTAAATAGATTGTATTTCAAATCCTTAACATGTAATACGTCGATTGTTAAAGTTCCCAATTTGACGTTGCCAAATCCCAGAGGGATTTAATTCTCCTCCAAAGAAATCGATATCTGGTCCTGTGTTGCAAGCTTTGTAATCAACAGATTTGCTTTGTCTCCTGTCATGTGCTTTCCGCATCCACTATCAAATAGCCATTGTGCTTTAGTCCAGGAAGCATTCTGCACACAACAGGAAACAGGAGATTAGGTTCTCATATCTTTGATAGAACCGTCAGAATCAAAATTTCTTCCAGTAGGAATCCATTTTTGAATGAATTTCTTTGAAATATGCTTTTGTCTGACAGGAACATAAGGAGAAATTCTTTTTGAATGAAAGTTATCATTAGTAAGAATTATTTTCTTCCTTGGTGTGTCCCTAGGTGCTCCATATGATGCTTTCAGATACCTGTCAGGTTTCTGAGTTTGCTTTTCAGCAAACTTAGTCTTCCTTGCCAGATTTCTTCTAGCCCTGGCATTCAGATTTTCAGTGGCTTGATTTAGCTTCCACTTCTGATAATTGCTTTGAGCAATTCTAGCTTTCAGCCATCGTTCTTGCTCCTGCTTGCACTTATGAGCAAGTTGTTTTCCGATGCCTTTGTAGCCAATGCCGTTTCGAGCACTTGAAGCTATCTGAGATCTTTTCTCAGCAACTTTGCTAGTCTCTGGTTGATCCAATTTCTTTCCAGAAAAAGTGACATGGGAGAATTTGCCAGCTCCTGCAATTCTACCTTTTTGAGAGACATAGCACTGTGGGTGTTTACACTTTTCAAGATTGTGTTTCTTTTCGAGACGCGTACCCATCAGTTTTGTTTTTGACTTGTTTTTCCCACAAAGGTCTAGTCGCAACTGCCTTTCCTTTGTCAACAATCTTTGTCTTTTCACCAATACTATAGATTGCATGGGAACCGTCTTGCTGAGTAATTACAAATGTTTTCTTCTCCTTACTCTTATTCAGAGTAATAGAGCAATCTGTCTGAGTATTCAGCCCAAGTCCTTTCTTTTCTGAAGGATCTCTTAAGTAAGATTGTACTTCAGTAAGAGTGTCACTAGCTTTGGCATAAGATTGAAAAGATAGTTCTTTCTTCTTGAGTTCCTTGTTTTCAGAAAGAAGATTTTCATAATTCTTTCGTAACTCAGCCATTGCTTCTTCATGTGACTTTTAGCCTCAGATATCTGAGCTTTGAGAAATGCGTTTTCAGCATCCTTTCTCTTAATCTTTAACTAATTGAGAATTTTCCTTTCAAGAGAATTCTTTTCTTCTTCAAGGTTTTCGGCTCTAGCTCGAATCATTAGAAATTCTCTTTCATAGATGTCAAGTTCTTTCCTGAGATTTTCTAGATTTTTTATTTCCTCTTCATCACTTTCATAAGTGTAGCAAGAAGTATGTGTTACCTCATCACCATTAGGCGGTTTTCTATGTTAGAGATGTGCAGTGCACAATTT